>CM054059.1:47315681-47915681 GCA_028641055.1 Alopecurus myosuroides | reverse complement strand
GTGAGGAAGTGCACTGGCTGCCAGATGTTCGCAAGTAAGATTCACATGCCTGCTTCCGAGTTGAAAACAATTCCTATCACCTGGCCATTTGCTGTTTGGTGTTTGGACATGGTTGGGCCTTTCCAGCCGGCTAGAGGCAACATGACTCACATCTTGGTCATGGTGGACAAGTTCACCAAGTGGATTGAAGTGAAACCTATTCGTAGGTGTGATGGGGCCACAGCTGTGAAATTCGTGAAGGATGTGATCCTGAGATATGGCTACCCGCACAGTATCATCACCGACAACGACACAAACTTTGCTGAGGGAGCAATGGTGCGGTTCTGCAGAGATAAGCATATCCGACTAGACGTTGCGTCAGTCGCGCATCCCGCCTCCAATGGGCAAGTTGAAAGAGCAAATGGCATGGTACTGGCAGGCATAAAGCCAAGATTGATAGAGCCACTGCTGAAAACACCTGGGTGTTGGTTAGACGAGTTGCCAGCGGTGTTGTGGAGTCTAAGGACTACCCCTAACCGGTCAACCGGCTACACGCCATTCTTCTTGGTATACGGGGCTGAGGTCGTGTTGCCAATAGACCTAGAGCATGACTCCCCCCGAGTAACCCTCTACACTGAGGTGGAGGCGAGAGAGGCTCGAGAAGACGACGTTGACCTGCTTGAAGAAGCAAGAGAGCTGACTCTGTCACGTTCGGCTATCTACCAGCAAAACCTGCGGCGTTATCATAGCCGAAAGGTGAACCCAAGGGTTTTCCGAGAAGGAGACATGGTCCTTAGGCTTGTGCAGCGCACAGCCGGGATGCACAAGTTGTCTCCTCCATGGGAAGGGCCTTTCATTGTGAGCAAAGCGCTGCACAACGATGCTTACTATCTTGTAGATGTGCGCCCACCACAGGCGAACAGGGCAGATAAATCTGGAGAGGAAACCAAGCGTCCCTGGAATGTAGCTCTACTACGTCGTTTTCATTCGTAAGCAAAAATGTGTATGTACCCTCTTATCTGAGTTGAAATTCTACTCTGCAATCTGAAATTGAACTCGGGGACTGCCCTCGCACAAGTTTGCTTCAAGTGTTTCTATTCGGCTTTACTGTTTGTCTATTCGGTTGCTCCACTTCAAAATTCATAAGCGTATTGAGTACTGTGTCTAAACCTATATGCCAACTCTTCGACTCTGCTGCTGT
This sequence comes from Alopecurus myosuroides, assembly GCA_028641055.1. Taxonomy (NCBI): domain Eukaryota; kingdom Viridiplantae; phylum Streptophyta; class Magnoliopsida; order Poales; family Poaceae; genus Alopecurus; species Alopecurus myosuroides. The sequence continues at coordinate 47,914,501 of CM054059.1, read as the reverse complement.
CCGAAACCCGGCTTCATGGCAAGCAAGAGAACAAGCAAAAGGTCAATGAGCACAAGAAAATCGCTAAGGAAGAAAAAGTGCAGGAACCGAGTAGAGAGTTTGTTACTTTTGTTCTTTGTCTTATCTTTTCGGCTAAGTGGTGGGCTACGTTACTATGTTTTTTTCTAAGCGGCTAAGTATTTGCAGCTCTGCTCTTTGATTCTTGTGACTCGAATACCAAAAAAGCAACAAGTTGCGGGTAGAGCAGAGATGAAAAGAGAGGGTGAATAAGAAACGCAACTCGGGGACTCGCATGGAAACGCAACCCGGCATTGAGCCAGGGCTGCTCAAAATGATTAAATTAAGGATAACAAGTGGAAATAAAATTGAGTAGCAAAAGAAAATGTAAATGAGTCTGATACATCTGCACCCGGCATCCCGGGGATCTGATAAATGTTTGAGTAAAAAAGCTTGCAGGATAAGATCATGTTGAAGAGGCGGTGTTGTCGGTGCTGGCCTGGGCTGCTTCATTTTCGGTGGCAGTCTTGTTCGCCTCCGCCTCCGAGCTGGCAGCAGCTGCCTTCGCGGCTTCCTCCTCGGCGCTTGTGTTGGTCGCATCCGCTTCCGGGTGGACGGTGGCGGATTGCTCCATCTCGACATCGTGCTCGGTGGCTACCGGGTCTGAGGTGGCCGTGGCCACCGAGACAGGCCCTGTGGCCAGGGAAGAATCCGAAGCTTGGCCTTGGGGGCGTACCGTGTCGTCGAGAGCGGCTCCTGATGAAGTGCCGAACTCGAGGGCGGCTGTGTCGATCTCCTCGATCTCTTCATCGCTACTCGCGACGACCGTGGCCTTCCCTTTCTCGGTCTTGCTCCTGGGTGAATCGAAGAAGCCCGATTCCAGCTCGGAGTCTGTCTCTTCATCTGCGTCCTCGTCCTCCTCCACCTCGGTGTCGGGTTCGGTGGGGCCGTCGATGAAGGTGGCCATGTCATCGTACTCCGCAACCTCATGCGCAATTAGCTTGCGCGTGGTCACACAGCTGGGGTCCGTCTCCCACCTGGAGTTGTCGCGCTTCCCGCGGATGATCTCCATGTTAAGGTTCTCATACCAGGAGGCGACGCAGAGTAGCATCAAGTCAGCACCCGCCCGAGCTCCCGAGGCGCGCCACTTCTTCAATTCGGTCTTCACATTGCGCAGCTTCAGAGCAAGGCCACCAATGGTTGTCGGCGCGGGATCTTCAGGCCAGAATAGCTTGTGGAGCTCGAAGCCGACGCGCACCAAGTCGGTGCCCACGCCGGCTAGGCGTTCGAAATGCCCTCGCATCACCAGCAGGCTATCCTCGATCTCGGCTCTGGTGTCCGCGGCCTCGCCCTTCTCAATGCGAGCTGCTCGGGCCTTGGCCAAAGCTGGCGCGCAAGCGGACACGAGGTCAGGGAAGATTTCTACACAAAAGCAAGTAAGAAATTCAGTCACAGGATCCGAGAAGAGGCAGAACCGAGAAGAAGAGATGCAGAAAGGAGGAAACTTACTGTGAAGCTCGTGGCGCAGCTGCTGCAACTGGATTTTCCATTCCTCCTCATTGGAAACATGCCTCTCCTCGAGCAAGCGAAGTCCATCCAATTGAGTGAAGTACCCAGCATTGGCTTTCGTCAGCACTTCGCACTCTTGCTCAAGGGCCTTTATCTTAGCATTGAAGGTTGTCTCAGCCTTGTCCTTCTCGGCGATCACTCTGTCCCTCTCCTCGCCAAGCTTGACAGCATCCTGGAGTGCCTTCTGCAGCTGGAGTTGCAGTTTCTCCATCTCGGTAGCGTGCTCGCTCTACAGAGCAGCAGATTGGCTTGCCAGTTGCACCTGCACCTCAGCCGGTTTGAGACAGTCTTGGTGCTCTTCAAAAAACAATTTATGATCTTCTGAAAAGAGCAAAGCACGGTTAGCAGAGAAGAGAAAGGAAGAAACAGGCACAAAGGCAAACCGAGTAGACAGTGGCTTACCTTCAAGTTTCTTGATGGTGGCCTCACCATTCGCAACAAAGGCACGGCAGTTCTCGTGCTCGGCAACCAGGGCCTTCAGTTTCCCTGCAGAGTAGAGATGGTTAGCGCAAGAAAGCAGAAGCGGGCGTAAACAAAAAACGCAAGAACCGCGCGGCTAAAAGCGTACCTTCCACTTCAGACAGCTTCAGAGTGCTATCCTTCGCATTCTTACCGGCTGCCTCCGCAGCTGCTTTCTCTTTTTCTAGTGCAGCAATTCGCCTCCTGGCGATAGCATGGTTCCAGAGAAGCTGGCGATGCAGATTGGTCCGCTTCAGAACGCTATCCTGAGAAGCGAAAGGAAAACAAGTTAGGCAAAGAAGTGAAGATTCAACCCGAGAAGGCGGCTACTCGGGAGAGCATCCGCCTACTCGGCCAGAATCTCGGGGACTGGGTGATGGTAAAGGAAAATGAAGACGGATAGGAGAGAAGAAAAATGCTACTCGGAGAGGACAAGTTAAGACTTACCGCGTAAGACTGCTCGAGATCTTCTGCATTCTTGCGGTGCACGAACATCTTGGCAGCAAGAGTAGCGGTGTTGGAGGAGACGGTCATGGGTTTGTAGCCCAAGTCCACCTTGTTCCAGTCGACCCGCATATGATCGATGTCGCCCAGGCCAAGGCCATGCCATTTGTCTGTGCCGAGAAGCTTGCTATCCCACTTGGCATCGATGAAACCAACCAAGTCGAGTACCTGCTCGAGGCTCTCGGACGATATCGCCTGAGTCTGGGGTCCGCGGGAAGAGATGGAGGCGGACCCGTCTTGATTGGGAGCTGGAGGCCTAGAGTTTACCGCCAAGGCTTTTCTTCCTCTTGTGAGAGCAAGCTTTCGGTCCTCGACGGAAAGGCCGATCTGGTGTTGTTGGCTGACCTTCACCATGTAATCCGGGTAGAGGGGCTGATCAGCTATGGTAGCAGCGGCAGGAACCGCACTGGGATTGCGGATAGCCACCTGACGGGACGGGCCAGATGATGTGGGCGGCGGCATCAACTCGGTAGCTCGCTTCAGAGCCTTTTCTTTCTGAGCAGTTGGCTTCTCGATCTTCTGTGTCTCGGTTTCCTTCTTCTCGGTTTTCCCTTCCTCGGCTGCCTTCTTCTCGACTGCCTCCTTCAGAGCATCTAGGGCTTGTTTCCTTGTTACTCGCCCGGCAGGAGGGCTGGCTGCGTCCTTGGTCTGTGGCACCAAGGAGGAATCTGGTGGTGCAGTGCCTTGATCAATGGGTGGCGCCACGGATCCATCACCTTGTGCAGCATCTGGCGCTACTTTGTGCAGCGCCTGGTTGCGCGCTGCTCAGGGGATACTCCTCAGTCATGACTGTATCTTCTACCCGCTGCTCGGCAGCGGGATCCTCTTGTCCGGCAGCGCCTGTGGCTGGCTGCTCAGGTTCAGCTTCTTGCCGCTCGACGGCGGCGTCATCATCACGCATCTCCTGGTCTTACTCTTGGTGCTCCTCGGCGGTGCTAGCCGGAGGAGAAGGGGGCCTGTCCTGTTAAGCGGTGTCCTGCGCATTTGGATCGGCGCGGGACTGTTGCTCAGGCCCCGTTTGCGTGTGGGTGGTGTCGGCCTCGTCGCCCTCAAGGTCGACAACCTTGTCGACGTCGATGGCAGCTTGTTTCTTGGCCTGATCAGGCGCGAAAGCAGCGTTCGCATCCAAGGGAGCTCTGGTGAGAAAGGAAAAATCAGAAATTAGAGGGAAGCAGAGGAAGGATAAGAGAAACAGCAGAGTACAAAATTGGGAGTTAACCGAGAAGGAACTTACGCTTTGGTGGAGGGGATTGTTCGCCTTGTTCTCTTCACGACCTTCTTAGTCGTCTTCTCAGTCGCCTTCTTCTTCTTGGCGGGGGGCTCTAGGGCGCCGCTGCCGGTCCGCTTGCGGGTAGCTGGTGCAGCAACTGAAAGAGGATTAACCTCAAGGGCTCTCTCGTCCTCGTCCTCGTCATCATCCTCAGCATTTGCAGCATCTGTGAAATAGGGAGGAAGGAAAACACTTCAGAAACAGCAGGAAAAGGGCTTGTGCTTTTCGCAGAGGGAGAGCGTGAACTCAGTTACCTTCGAACTCGTCATCAGACCAGTCGCGAAGAGATGTTTCGGCAGGCTGCTTCTCTGTCGTAGGGGAGTGAGGAAGGTTGATTTGGTCTGCAGTCTCAAAAGAGGCCTTGTCGTCCTCCTCTCAGTCAGCAAACCAATTGCCTTCAAAGCGCTCACAGCTCTCCATAAGCTGGCGATTGAGGACCTGAAGAGCGGAGAAGTGTCACAAGTTAGCCGAGTAGCAGGAAGGTATCCTACTCGGATAGGCGTGCAAACACAAAGCACACTAAGCCTGAGCAATTTTACCGAATGTCCTACTCGGATAGGCGTGCAAACACAAAGCACACTAAGCCTAAGCAATTTTACCGAATATTCTACTCGGATAGGCGTGCAAACGCAAAACACACTAAGCCTAAGCAATTTTACCGAATGTTTTACCCGACAAGGCGTGCAGGCACAAAGCACACTAAGCCTATACAATTCTACTAAGTACTCTACTCGGTACGGAATGCAATTGCTAGTTGCAGCCAAGAGAGAAGATTTTCTAGTCGGATGGCAAATATCGAAAGCAGAATAAGGAGAACGTACCCGGGGAATCGGTTTCGTGCGGCTGAATGGGATGAACCCATACTGCCAGTGGTCTCCAAGGCTTGTTGTCAGGATGGCCCTGGCGTGCGCGGGAACATCCGCGTTGTCGAGCTCGATGGTGGTCGTTCTGGTGCAGTCGCGGGGGCCTCCCATATAGCACATCAGATGGCTGCGCTCCTGCAGAGGCAGCACGCGATTCTTGATCCAGCAAGCCACAGGATCATCACTCTTGAGGCCCTCGTCGATTAGAACACCGAGCCGCTCATCTATCTCCATCGAGTTGAGGTCATTGGAGGGCTTCGCCTTCCAATTCTTCCCGGATGGAGCGCGATTACTCCAAGCGGGAAGATTAATTCTGTCGGTTACCTGGCCTCCTTCCGTGGCGGGGATGTTCTTGACGTAGAGGAAGGTCTTCTGCCACATCCGGACGGATTCCAAACCCTTGATGCGAGGGTGATTGGTCCCCGACCGCTGCACCATCATGGCACAGCCAGTATCGGTTGCGCGGCTGCTGGCGGCCGTGCCATCCTTCTTCCCGGTGGTTTGCTGGCGGAGATGGAAATACTTCAACCAGGTATCCGTCGTGGGATGGATACCGAGAAAGGCCTCGCATACCACGGCGTGGTAAGCGAGGAAGACGACGGCATTTGGTGGCAAGTGGTGCATCTGGAGACCGAAGTGGTCCAGGAAGCGGCGGAGAAAGTCGGAGGCCGGTAGGCCGAATCCGCGCTCGAAGTGGGACAGGAAGACAACATGCTCACCTTCCCGCGGGGTTGGCACGATCTCGCCCTCAGACGGCCGGCACTGAACACCAGGAGGAACCCTCCGGGTGTTCACGAGCCAGGCGCAGTCCTCGGCGGTGACGTGCGAACCAGCCCAGCCGGCGCGAGACATGGCCACGAGCAGGAAAGATGGGAAGAATCGGAAGGTGGTGAGTGGATGGGGTGAGTCCGCGGCGGCGCGAAAGGTTGCGCGGCGGCGAAGAGCTCGGCGGCGGAGAAGAACAGAGAGACGAAAGAGGAAAAGTGCGAAGGGAGGAGAAGAGGAAGTTACCGGCGGAGGTATTTATATCCTCTCCGCGGTTTAGCGTTACCATCGGGAAAGTGGGATCGATCGTGGCCATAATTCCCGTGTGGTGGGGCCTGTGGCCGGTTAGAAACGCACGCACGTGCGAGGCGCGCGCGTAACGGCCGCAGCAGATCCCACTACCAGATCGTGGCCAATTACTGCGCGTGATGGGACATAACGAGCCAGTGGGCCCGCCCCGTGAAAACTGGGCGCGTGGCACGTCGTGTCGTGGCAGCGAAACGACGGGGTCACGGATGCTTGACACGCGTACAGTCACAGCACGGAGGGCTGGATAGAGTTGTGCGCTGCAAAGACGCCAGAGGAGAAATTCTCTAAGTCTTTTTACTCGGTTACAGAGTAGAGAGCTGGTGCTACTCGGAAGACAGGAAACTCAAGGTACTTTCTAGAGTACTACTCGGAGGTCTTTTACTCGGCATCTTGAGGTTCAAGGGCTATGTTGCAAAAATTGGTTTTAAGCTGGCAGAGCCTAGTGAACGAGTTCGCAAGACTCAACCAGCTTCGGGGACTGCTGTCGGGGGGTTACCCCCGAGTAGGGTAAAGGCAAGTGGTAAAGGCAACTAACAGAAGGGAGGTTTGGTCGAGTAGCCGCCTACCCGGTACTCGCTACCCGGTTGACAGCTACTCGGTCTCAGCTCAAGATGACCAGAAAGAGGTATCAAGCAAGTTCTGTCCATTCGAGTAGAAGAGTTGGACCGAGTAAAATTGGCGGGAACCTACTCGGGCCTGAAAGTCAAAGGAGCCGTTCTGACACAGGATCCCGCGTATCCTGGGTCCGTATTTGGCACTGTTCAAACTACTGTTCATCTGGGACCGGTCTGTCTGACAGTGACAGCATGGAAGCAGACGGTCGCAGGATAAGGGGGGCCTACTCTGTGCTTGGCACAGTGATACCAGTCTGTCCCCTTGGTTTTGCCCAACGACTTTACAGAAGCAGCCAAGATTAGGAACCAAAGCTGTCAGCGGGAACCCGGAAGAAGGACGATGTGCACACTATGTCGACACTTGTCCATGTTTGGACGTATCCGGCTGGGCACCGTGTATATAAGGTGCCCCGCCGCCTCCTGCGTGAGGATCGAACACTTGGTGACCTAATTCTTGACCTAGTTCATCACCTAGAGAGGAGAGTGGCTACTCGGTAGCAAGAACATTGTACTGTGGCTACTCGGTGAGACACCAGAATACATAGAGAGAGGCAGGAGTAGGGGTTTTACCTCCTCACGAGGACCCTGAACCTGGGTAGATCGTGTTGTTTGCAGTGTTTACTTCGTACCTCACGTGGCTACTCGTCGCGTGATCCCTCCCCGAGCACCTCCAGCGTCCTTCGTCCCCACATCTTTAGCCATCCCATGGCATCTGCCGTGACACCACCACGACAGTCGCGTAATAATACGATTCAGGAGATGTGGCGGGTTGATCGGTGGGTCTGGTTTTTAGGTGATTCGGGAGATGTGGCGGGCTGATCGGTGGGTCTGGTTTTTAGGCGTATCAGTCACGCATGGTTTCTATGTAATCTCATATGTAAGTGTGTGACCAATGTTATATTGTATCTGTGTTCTCACTATTTCGTTGCGGAATCTTTTTATTCTGCATGAACTACGACATGAAAATGCTCGGGGCCTCAAAAGGAACCCGATGGAGCATCCTGCTTTGCCATACCATCCGCTAATCGTCTCGGCATACCGTGGTTAGTACTTAGCTCTGTTTTGGTTACTGTGTGCTCCTATTAACTCTTCAGTATGGTTTGATCACATATTTGTTGAATCGTGTGACAAGTGTGAGCTGTGTGACGCGTAATAATGCGATTCGGAAGCTGTGGCTGGTTGATCGGTGGGTCTGGTCTTTAGGCGTATCAGTCACACATGGTTTCTACCCGACCATCCGGTGAATTGTTTTGCCCTAATGTTGTCGGGCCCATGGATACCGGGCTATCCTGGTCCGTTCGCTGCATCCCAACCCAGTGGGCACTCGAGGCCTCGTCAAGCATATCTCCCAGGAAAGCGTTTTCTCCGCCAGGCTCGGAGATTGCCAGGATTCAACCAGCCGGAGGCTGGTCCCTCTACAGAAGCTGCTTCATCTACCTTTGGAGAGGAGCCCCCGCTCCTCTTTAAAGGACATCCCTTCCTCTACGCGCTGACGAAGGTGGCGCAGAGCCGCAAAACCCTTTTGGCGGCAGTTGCCATTCTCGTGTATAAAGTATGGACGACGGCTTCCCACGCCAAAGCGCCAACTCGGGACTTGCTCTTTGGGGCAAGAAGACCAAGACGGTGCTACAAGACGGAGGAAACGTCACCGGGCGCCCCCAACGCCCTGCCATGGATGGTGGCGTTGTCCTCGACGACCAAGACCAGCAGGCTTCGCAAAGCTCTGCATGTCCCCTCTTCGGCATCTTGTGGTAGCCCTTCCCGTCAAGTATGACCGGAAAAGAGGTCCAAACGCCGGTATAAAAGGAGCCCCTTGGCTCTGTAGCAGCAACGGCTCAACTCACCCGGGGCCTCCCTAGTCTGCCCCGAGCACAAGCTTGCATATTATACTGTAACTACAGGAGTGCAATCCATGAGACAAGCAGAAGTAGAGTTTACACCGCAAGGTGGCTTTTACCTGGGTAAACTCCCCGAGTCGCCATTGTTGTCCGTCTCAAGCTTTCTTTGTGAAGCTTCTCGAGAGGTGTAAGAAGTCTGGTTATCCCCAGAGTTCGAACCTCTAGAGAGTTCCTGTCTGTGACAGACCACTCTCCGGCAGATGTAATCTCATATATAAGTGTGTGGTCAATGTTATATTGTATTCGTGTTCTCACTATTTCGTTACAGAAGCAATTCTGATCTTTTTATTCTGCATGAAACTAAGCAACTCTTCCGGACTTTACCACACGTACTTCTCTTTTCGCTCTTTAAGTATGTACCTGTACCTAAACAAGAAGTTAGTTTTTTTCGAAAACGGGAGAAGCTCCGGCCTCTGCATCGAGTGATGCACACAGTCTTTATTAATTATTTGAGTTCCAGAGTGTCTTAAAAGTTTACAAACGAAAGGTACTCACAGAGAGACAAGTTGTCGATTACTCATCTCAACAAGTCTCTCGGATGATTTGGTAGGGTTTCGATTAAGAGAATGAATAGGCGCTGGTGACAATCGTCGGCTAACAGGGGGCACGATTTTACCCAGGTTTGGGTCCCTCGTAGAGGTAAAACCCTTACTCGTGCTCTTGAGATCTGTATTATCAGTAGATCGATTACAAAGGTGGGTGCGCAAGCCGAGAGATTGATCTCGAGCTTTATGGCTATGGTGGTGAAAGTAGATTGGATCCCCCTCGATGGTTCTCCTAGCCTTTTATAGGTGGCTAGGTCTCAAACCGTGTCCGGGGGGGTATAAACCCTAGTTCTAGGTCGGTAAGAGCTCTCCTTCTTGACCCGCAAGTCTTGCGGGTGGGGTTATACTGGGCCTTCTAGAACATCGGGATTGCACCTTGCTTTGGGCCTTGGTCCTTGGCCTTGGACCTGGTAGGCTCACCCGACAGGTGAGCAGACATCCCCACTTCAGTAGCCCCCGAGTGTTTATTCGACTGAGAATAGTCGGATAAGCACTCAAAGTTCGTTCTTAGATTCTTGCGACTGGTTATTTAATCGCCTGTCTTCAAGGGTGTATACCCTGCATACGAGGTGCTCGCGTACTCGAGCAGCGAGCGGTAAATGCGCCTTGTGTTGGCTATTTTCGCAGAAGGGTGCGGCTCAGTCGCTTGGCTCTCCCGAAAGATCAGGGCCAATGAATTGCATCTAGGGCAAAAACAGTTCTGGCCTACACGGATTCGAGACTTCCGACTCGAATCCGGCGAGGTGATCATTGCGACTGGGCCGTGGAGGTCTTATCGAGTCGAACTTAACCTTTAAAAGGGGTACCTAGAGCGTCCGCTAGGATTTTTCTTCGTGTTGTTGACACAGAAAGTTTACTGGAGGACGCAGCTCGAGTGCGATTCCAGGCCCACAGGAGAGAACCTTGGGTCTTACCTTCATACTCGAAATAATACGACATCTAGATGTGCCTAGTTGGACGAACAATCCAGGATTGAAATGATGTGTAATTACATCGTGAGATAGAATTGCGGGAGCCGCATACTCGCGATTTTACCTTAATCGTAAGGTAATATTCTTTTTCCTGATCTTGTTCGAAAGAGATTTCGCGTTATGAAGTTCATACGAAAGAAATTTCGTGTCAATGTATTTATACGAAAGAGATTTCGTGTTGAAATGCCCATACGAAAGAGATTTCGTGTCAGGGTGCCCATGCGAAAGAAATTTCGCGTCCTGATGCTTATACGAAAGAGTCTTCGTCTTCGTGTCGTGAGGTACGCAGTGATGTCACCACGCACTCGACTGCTCCCGATGGGACGTGACGAAGTGGGGCAGAGCGCGCAGGCCCATCTTGTCAGTTTTTTTACCGGAAACGAGCGGTCGTTTCCTGGTTTTTCCGTTGGCGGCGCGCTGTAAATACGCACGATCTTTTCGTAAAGATCGTGCAGGGGTAACCGCCCCTGTCTCTTTGTTTCCGCTTCACACGGGGCGGTTGCGATGGGCGGTACGTTCGCAGATCAACGGCTCAGATCGGCCTGGTGCGGGTATAATTACTGGGCCTTAGGGAAAAAGTAATTTTCCCGACTTTTATTCGTCTTCCTCCTCCCTTGCGCACACCTTCTCCTCTGTGAGCACGAAGCACTCTCCAATGGTGGGAACAAAGAAACGCGGCGCCGCTGCGACGTCCAACAAAGATGTGGCGAGCGCCTCCGCGGCGGCCCCGGCGAAGAAGACGGGTGATTAGCATCCGTCGAGTGCCACGAAGAAGAGCATCGTTGAGATGTAAAGGGAGGGGCTACTTCCCCCGGAGAGCTCCAAACGTGTCCGCATGTCTGCGAAGAAGGAGGAGATGCCCAACCCCCTCTCCACCGAGCGCGTCGCCTTCTCGGAGCACATCGCCCGAGGTTTGTGTTTCCCCCTCCACCCTTTTCTCGTCGAGCTGTTGTATGTCTATGGCATACAGCTGCACGATCTTCCCCCTAACGCGATACAACACATCTCGTGTTTTATCGTGCTCTGCGAGTGCTTCCTCGGCATTCCCCTGCACTAGGGTCTTTGGAGGGCAATCTTCAAGGTCCGGATTTTTCGGGAGAAGCCTGATACGTCTCCAACGCATCTATAACTTCTGATGCTCCATGATCATATTATGTCCATTGCTACACGTTTTCTCCCTTATTTAAGAATTTTTATACGTTTTCCGGGACTAACCTATTAACAAGATGCCAATTGCCAGTTCCCTGTTTTCTGCTGTTTTTGGTTTCAGAAAGGTTGTTCTGGAAACATTCTCGGAATTGGACCCCACAAAGCCCGAAGTGCCTATTTTCCCCGGAAGGATCCAGAAGACCGAAGAAGAGTCGAAGACGGGCACCAAGGGGGCACACCATAGGGTGGCACGGCCCTTGGCCGCGCCAACAATGGGTGTGAGGCCCCTAGAGCTCCATCACTTTTGCCCTTTCGCCTATTTAATCCCCCCGGATGGAAAACCCTAGGCACCTGATCAAAAATCCTCGAAAAGTGCCGCAGCCGCCGTCACCGTCAACCCTAGATTAGGGGTGTTATGAACCTGTCTCCGGCACCCTACCGGAGAGGAAATCATCACCAGAGGCTTCTACATCACCATGCCTGCCTCCGGAGTGATGCGTGAGTAGTTCATCCTTGGGCTACGAGTTCGTAGTTGTAGCTAGATGGTTGTCTTCTCCTCATATGCATCAATGTTTAGATCTCGTGAGCTGCCTATCATGATCGAGATTGATCTTATGTAATTCTATATGATGTGTTTGCTGGGATCCGATGAATAATGAACTTATGCCAAGTTGATTATAGTCTTTATTGCATATGTTATTTGTGATCTTGCATGCTTTCCATTGCTAGTGTTTGCTCTGGCCAAGTAGTTGCTAGTGACTCCAAGAGGGAGTATTTATGCTCGATAGTGGGTTCATGCCTCCTCACCACCTTGCTCGAGTGACAGAAACGTGAAGGGGGAGGATGTGTTGTTGCCATTAGGGAGAAAACAGCGGTGAGAGTGCATGCATGCATAATCATTGCTTACATTACACACTTTGTTTAATGCAGTTATCTGTTGCTTGCAACTTAATACCTAAGGGGGTTCGGATGATAACCTGAGGATGGATTATTAGTCATAGATGCAGATGGATTTCGGTCTATGTATATTGTTGTAATGCCCGCACTAAATATCATAGTAGTCATCATGTTATATTGTGCACTACGGTGCAACCTCTATTTGTTAATTGCCCAGCTGTAATTTGTTGACCCAGCATGTTATTTTTATGGAGAGACACCACTAGTGAACCTATGAACCCCGGTCCATTTTCCACACTGTTAAACAAACCACAACAATTTCCTCATCTCTTTACTTACTACAAGCATACATCATTTTCCACACTATACGTCTAATCTTTGTTTTCAGCAAGACCGGTGAGATTGACAACCTCACTGTACCGTTGGACAAACTATTTTTGTTGTGTTGTGTGCAGGTTCCACATTGTTGCTGACACCGATGAGGCGCCATCACCACCGTCAGTGGCATTAACCTTCCTGAGATCCTCTTTCTCCTACTGGATTGATAACCTTGGTTCTTAACTAAGGGGAAAACTCCTACCGCTGTGCTCATCACACCCTCCTCTTGGGGTATCCCAACGAGTGCAAAATCTGCACCATCAAAGCCCCAGTAAGGCGAGAAAGCTGGGGAGCCGCTGAGGACGGGGGGCTTCGGGATCCAGGAAAACAAAGATGTTCCCTACTTGGAGATGAACTTCGTCGACTCGGCCCAGGGGTGGCACCGAAAGTGGTTCTATGTCGTGGATGACAGCGCGGGTGACGACCCAGAATTCCAGCCATTTGCCGTTTTGAAGCGGCAAAAATCCTGGACGCACTCGCTCTCAGCCAAAGAGGTTAAGGTCGTCACCCCTCTACTCACAAAGGTGCCGCGCTTCAGCGACAAGGAACAGAGGAGCCCGCTGAACAGGATTCATCTGTCAAGCGTGTTTCTGCGCCGGAAGGTCCAGCCTCTTCAAGCGAAGCCAACCACCCTGTGGGAGTACACGGGAGTCGACGACCGGAGCCGTACGTGCTACGATATTCTCTCGAATGCAGAATTCGACAAGAAGATCGTGGCTATCACCAACTTGAAGAAGGGAGAGGGCTACACGACGTGCCCTCTCAACCCATCTGAAGCGGAGAACCCCCAGACTGAGGTGAGTTCCCTAACCTTCTCCTTTGCTTCTTGTTTCTTCTTGCTTAGGTTTTCGTCGATTGAAAACCCTTAATTTTCTTCTCTTTGCCTTTGTAGAATCAGGACGTGGCCACGTGCTACCCGCCACTTTCTGCGGATGAAGGTATCTCGGATATTCTGGCGAGCAACGTTGAAGCCCCTCCCGAGGTTAGCGTCGCGGAAGCCGAGTTGAGCTCCGAGCCAGAGGAGGTGGAGGAGGAGGAAGAGTCGGACAACAAGTAGCTTCATCGTCGTAAGCGCCGCAAGCCGGAGGAGACTGAAGTCACTTCCAAGGATAACTCCTTGAGCAATGACCCTGTCGCAGAGGTCGAGCCTCTCCGAGTAACTACACTCAATGTGCTTCCTCCTCCCATCCGTCAGTTGAAGATCTCCACCGCCTAGAATCCTGACATCCTAGACGATGATGACGAGGATGAGTAAGCTTCGTGTGTTCTCTCCTTTGTCATGAATTTGTCTTCTTTCTTTTCTGATTTTAACATTTGCAGCAGTCTTGCGACCATCAGCGCGGATCAGTTTGCTTCTTTGGCTCCGTCCGTGAGGAGGAAGGAGGCTCCGTAGATCCTGCTACAGCTGCCGGTCCCACTCAAAGACCTCCGAGCCTAGCAAAGGCAATCGACATTCCGGAGTACGGGATGCCTAGCCTCGCGGCTGGATGGCCTGGAAACGTCGGTGCGTCAGCGAGCAGAGAGATCTCGGCTAGCTTTGCTGATCCCTTGTTCGCCGCTCAGGGCAAGGTAAAGTGTTCTCATTTCCCTTGCAACTTGTCTTACCCTCTTTCTTTTATCCGGTGCACGACAGTGCTCCCGATGGGAGTAGCCCCCGAGTTTATGGTCAATTGCTTGCAGTTCGCCATGGACTCAAGTCGAGATTTTCTTTTCTGGTTTGTTTCATGGTTTTGGTTTTCATCGGGTGCACGGCAGTGCTCCCGATGGGAGTAGCCCCCGAGGCTATACTTGACTGTGTACAGTCATGTATAGGCTCAAGTGATATCCCTCTAATTCTGCTCGGAATTTTTGCAAGCCGTTCTTGATTCCCTTGCTGCTTTTGGGCGCCGGCTTCTTTCGGCTGAGGCGGATTATGCTTCTCTTCGGGGAGAGCGCGACCAGCTTGTCCAAGATGGCCTCACCCTTCAAAGTGAGGTTGCGCAGTCTTTTGCCTTAGTTCCGTTTCTTCCAGATCGCGACTGTTATTTTGATTGCGCCCTTTTATACTGCAGATAAGGTCAATCGCTTGAAATACGAGAAGGCAGAGGCTTCCTCTCGGATAAAAGACCTTGACAAGGAGCTGGTGTCTACTCGGAAGGAGTTGGAGTCCACGCGCAAGCACTCAGCCGACAGTCTCGCGGGGCCCAGGACGCCTTGAAGCTGCTAGAAGAGGCAAGTGTGAAGCACGACAGTGATCTGGTCGGCGTCCTACGTTATTTGGCCCAGACTTCGGCTGGTGAGTCACGCTCGAATTTCTTTCGACTAAGATCGTTCCTTTCGCTTTCCGATGTTTGCCTGTGTAACATCCCAAATTTGCTTATAAAGGGTTTTTGGTGTTGTGTTCATGACATAGCATGCATGAAAATTTGAACAAGAATTGAATTTGAATATTTATTAAAACTTTCCCAAAAACCACTTAAAGTGGTCATCCAAAATTTGAATTCAAAACATTTTCGAAGTTGGTAAACAAAATGATGGTGACATTGGAATTTTGACAAGGATTCCAAAAACTATTTTTGCCAATTTTTTCTGGTTGCAAAAAGGTCCTCAAAACTTTATTTTCTGTTCTGTTTTATTTTAGAAAAGGGTTTTTCTGTCAAATCTGAAAACTGTTGGGGGATTTGTGCAAAAATGTTGTCTTCAACCTTTGACAGTCGGAGCAGCTCCGTGGCATCGCCGGCCGCCTCGCCACGTACCTCTCTGCCTTCCTGTTTGCTCGAGCCGATAAGGCACAAGGACCCGTGTGCCTCTTCCCTCCTCCTCGCCCCTCACAGCTCTCTCTCCCTCTCTGTGGCTCTCATGGACGAAACCCTAGCTAGGGTTAGCCGCCATGGCGCCGCCATCTCCGGCCACGCCGCGACGATCCGAGGCCACCGTCGGAACTGACTCGCCTTCCTCCTCTTCCTCGAGTACGGGTGGATGATAAGAGGGCCGAACGGAGGATAATTTCATCGTCGTTCATAACTCCGGCCGCCGGCCTCCATCGTTGGTCGCCGGTGATTCCGAGCCCCTCCGGCCCCGCCGTCCGTCTTATCGCTTTCGCGGTGAGCTGCTGAGCCTCCCTACCCCTTTAATTCGTCTCCCCACGCTCCCTAGCTCGCTGTCACTGTGCGCCATCCTCGGCCGCTGCTAGACCTCGACGCCGGCGGGGATTCCGGTGACCATTTGGTCAACCGCCGGCATCCCTCGACTCCCCGCGCTACCCTCTACCGCGTGGTGATCTTCGATTCCAGAATCATGCATTGAATCACGACATTGAGCTTAGATAGTGCCATTTTGGCCATGGATGACTTCACCTGGATGTCACTATGATGTCATAACCCTATTTTCTTTTCCAGAAATGTTTAATATTACAGAAAATGAGTAATTTGGTAAATTCAATAACTAATGTTTTATTAATCAGAAAAATAAAATAAAAATATGGAATTGTTCACAAAATCATTTCCAACCCAACAATGTTATTTTCATGTATGTTTGATAAAGTTTATTTTTGAACATTATTTAATGTTGTTTAATCATTTTAAAATGGAAAAATAAGTTTTTATTCACTAAAATTAGAAAATTAAAAATTATATATCAAAATGACAAATGCAACCTAGTTATGATGTTTTTAAACCCATTTGAGCAATTAAAATGGTACACCCTCTCAGGATCGCCCGAAACCCCCTCCGGGGTCCATTTCGGGGTAATTTCAGTTAATCTGTAGAATTAACATACGAACCCTAGCAATCTATCGAACATGTTTAGGGCTTTATTTCATTGCATTAACTTGCTCATGCATACATATTGCGCATTGCATTGATGCCATGTGTTGATTGTTATTCTTCTTTTCGGTGTTTGTTCCCCCTCGGTAGAACGTGACTCCGAAGAGAAGGCCAGCAGTCCAATGGCGAATACTTGATCTTAACCGACAAGCCAAGCACTTATTCCTGAAGCCTCTATCTGGTTTTCTTATAACCAAGGCAAGCATAACCTCTTATCTGCTCATATATGATTTCAAAGTGATTTGAATCTCGTACTTTGCATTCGGTTCCAAACTATTTGATGCCAGTAGATAGAGTTCTCCTATATACTGCATAACCTAGATACCCTGATCCAATGCTCCTAGCAGCTATAGTTTTGTTTGTGCGCGCTCCGCTAAACCCTATGAGTCTTGCTTAGCCATGCCTAGTTGTGATCTGATCCATCCTGTTGATGAATCTGGTCAGTGCGTGAATCTACTATGTTAGATTGTTGTGATTTGAATTATATTTGATAACCTGACTAATCACGGCATGGATGTGAGGCCACACTGGGTTGTGGTGTTTTGTCCTATTCATGCCCCTAGGAGCGAGTTCTCGCCTTCGAGCCAAGACGCACTTGATCTACCTTTCTATGCTTGCTATTATGTGCTTCTTTTATTTGTTTCATTACAAAATGCCAATGCATAGGAAAGGGGTTAGACTTAAAAATAAATTGTTTAATATTTTTTGGTGTGTTCCTTATGCTTTAATTTCCTATTCTGTTTGAGCACACATTTATGTCTTTTCAACATGTAAAATAACTTTACCTACTGTTATCTATCATTTAGTTTCAGATTTTCATTTTATAAAAAATTTGGGAAAGTAAATGAGAAGGATGGGTAATGGAGAAGTTGGGGTCGACCTTGAACATGTGTTGTTCATGCCAATGAAACCATTGCAAAGTCTCTATCATTAAAACTTTTTACAAAGCTAAAAACAATAAAAATATTAGTTCACTACTGTAACATCACATTTCTGTCCTATTTCTCATCATAAATGGAAAGAATAATCTTATATGAGAGATAGGATTAAACAATAGTAATTAGCTGTCCAGAAAACAGATTCCTAAACTTCACTGCGAAAAATGTTTAAAATCACAGAAGTGGAATTTTGACCTGGTAATTTACGACAGCAATATTTAGTTATCACTACATATTTCATTAGTTTTAAGTTTTCTTATTTGAGCAACTTAAGTGCCTCTAAAAATTCACTCTTTACGGGTTGTTCAGTTTTTGGCAGATTATGTCTTTATTTTGCATTGCTCTCATTACTTGTGTTTTGTGTGGTTCTTTTGATCAAGGAGCAATGCACAACTGTAGTAAGTAGTTAATATTTAGAATCAACTCATGATGTGTCTTTGCTGTACCTATGTGGATTTTATTTATGGAGGCACTAACCCCTCCAATCAAGTTTTATGTTGAGATTTGTGTAAGAAGAATTTTTCAGGAGGAAGAGTTTAGTGAGATGAACAAAGATCAAGAGGGACAACCAATCAAGCTTGGGGATGTACCCCTGGGCTCACCCTACATGTATCAAATAATTACAAGAATCCAAGCTTGGGGATGCCGAGCCACCTCACTCCAACCATCATGATGTTAAGTAAGAAAAGCTAGCTATACGGCTATCAATAAAGCGCTTTACGGGAGGCAACCCGGTTGTTCTTAGTTGGTTTTTCCTAGTATCCTCTTGCTGTAACAAGAGACTTAGTCTTTAGTTTAGTTTCTGGAGTTTTCAATAAAGTGTCAGGTTTCACCCATTTGGATTTAAAAGTTGCTATCCTAGTGCTTGGAATTTCTGTTTCAGCACAATTCTGCTCACCGTACCATTTTTCATTTTTTTTATCTGTAAGTCGGATTGAGCTAATTTTTTAGTATGTTCTGCAACTTTTCGTACTCTGTAAGCACAAAAATTGGATTAATTTTTTGATGAGTCTAGCTTAGGGAAAACGTTCGTTTTGTTGCTATTGCTTTTCTGGACAGATTTTGCCTTCTTTTGTTGGATGCACTCTTTGGGTTTGGGACTTGAATTTCCTTGATCTTTTCAAGCTATAGAGTGAACATACAACATTATGAACCTTATTGTCTATCTTCTGGAGCATTTGTTTTAGATTTTTGCGCAGCAAGCATGTGATTTGTTTGTCCTAGCTAATCTCATCCCACGGGAAAAGAATGGGAGAAACATGTTTTGTGAAGTTTTTTCACAGGGAATAGAGGAGCTGCACCTCAAGACATCCAAGAATGGTGAAATCCATAAGCTTGGGGATGTGATGAACACCCCACTGGAGCTACACTCTTTTGGTTAGCACACGTCTACTTTCTGTTTTTCTAAGCAAAGCATTTATCGTAGAGACTTGAAGTGTCTAGTTTTTGTTTTTATTTTTGTTTTGATAAGATCACCACCATCATTTTATAAGAGATTGAGCTACTGGAGTTTGGGGTTGGAATGTATTGGATGCTAGTATTATGATTTGGAATAGGGATGCCATGGTTGATTTGAAGAGCTACATATGTTTGCATGATTTATAGGCTTTTTATGTGTAGAAATTTGCAATAATGTTGTCTTGAGCTATCTCTTATTCATGTCCTTGATGTTAATTGCTGGTTTATTTATTTTGTCATGAAATGAGTAGTTCTATGGACATATGCATGCATAGTAGCTGGTCAACTATCTCCCTCTTGCTAGCCCAAAATTTTAAAAATTCCAACAAGTAAAAACTTGTTTCCAACACTCCTTAGCCAAGTATTTCCAGTGAGTCCACCATATCTTCCCATTAGCTTCATTGCTATTCCGAGTATGTTCACCATGTTATTGTGTTATTTATGTTATAAATTAAGATATTCACTTTATTAATTGTCATGGGTTGAACTTGGGATAGGACTCTCACGAACTTTTGAAGGCACACTTTACTTTTTATGCATCTAAAACATGACCCAATAATGGGAGCCACAAGTTTTGCATTTGACAAGTGTGTGGTTGGGAGCTAGCTATAAACGAGTATCACCGGAAAGCTTTCAACATTGCACAAAAAATTTACATTTGGTTGATATCATGTACTTTTGTTTTTGGACTCCTGCCATGCCGAAATGAAATAGAGGAATAGTAAGTTTTGATGAGTAAGTATCTATATGACTAGAGAAACGCATTGGGCCGCTAACCCAAGCCATGCTTTATCATGGTGGAAATTTACTTACAGCTTGAGTGACTCTACAACACATCCTATAATAAAATAAGAAGCTATGCATAATAGTGAATGAAAATAAGAAGGATGATGAGTCTACTCCGTTTGTTTGTCTTGTCATTGTGACATGGGCTTGTTTCCGTGTCATGGGGCAAGAGGTACCTCTTTGCGGTTCTCTATGATGTCATTAATACTTATTATGATTGTACAAAGCTTATTAGGAATCTTAAGTTGAGTAATCATGGAGTAGGTTTTCACACTCACGGGGCATGAGGCTTTCAACCACCTTGTCATTCACATTACTTCAAAATTCACCATATAAGATGCTAGTGATAAAGGGGCAATGAGAGTCCTAGATCAATGGATACCACATTTAAATTAGTAATTTTAGTTGAATAATTTAGAGGCTAAATAAGACTTGATCATGTTTTACCTCTACTCAATTTTCTCCAAAGTGTCCACCATATTTTCTATTTTCCATTATGCTATTCTTTGACAAATATAGGATTTTATTTTTCATTTTGTGTATGCATTTGGTCCATAGTGCTTTTATTTCATTATACACTTTGTGAACTTTCATGAAGCATCTTTGCTTGCATATTTGATATTTCTTACAAAATGAATTGTATATTGCTACTCATTTCTAGTATTAATCATTTGATTATATGTAGCATGAATAATCCTCCTTGATATCCCATGATTGTTTCAATATGCAAAGTCCATGTTAGTTTTATCACCTTCATACTCGAGGACGAGCATGAGTTAAGCTTGGGGATGTTGATGCATGTAAAATGCATACATGAACTTTGCATGTTATTACTTGTTTTTCCTACATATTAGCAATTATATTCATGTTTTATAATGATTTGGGGGATTTTCTGAACAATCCCCCTTCTTTTGGTTCTAACCCTGTTTTTCCAGAAAACGTACTTTTTAGTGTTTTAGACTTTCCGGGAGCTTCGGGACTCCAAAAAGGGCAAGGCCAAAGAGCACGGTTCAGAATTTTCGAGACGAAGACCATGGGCCAAAGTAGAGGGCCAAAAGGCCAACCAGGTGGAAAAGAGGACCCTCCACGCGGCCAGATTCCTTGGTCGCGTGTGGGGCCCCCTTTTTGCCCCCGTGGCTCCGATGTCGTCGATCTTTCTTCTCCCGAGTGTCTCGTGACCTAAAAACGACTATATAAAGGGTCCCCTGGCCTTTTCGAGAAGGAGGCGGCGCCGAGAGACGAAACCACGAAACAAAGAGACAGAAGGCTGCCGCCGGAGAAGATCGGAGGGGGGAAACGCCGCCGGGATCACCCCCGGAGGGCTCCACCCCCCTCCGGCGTGTTCATCATCAACATCTACAGCAAGATCAGCTCCATCTCTCCACTGTAATCTCTTGGCAAACACGATGTATGATGCAATACTATATTCCCTTGATGTATTGTGTCTCCCCGTCTATGTTTGAGTAGTGAATTTTTCTTGGCAATGGTGAAATAGTTCGTTGATTGGTTGCATACAAGTTTGTTATCTTCTATGATTGTCTGTATGTAAAATATATGAGTGCACGCATATGTTGGGGAATGCATGTAAGGTGATCACCGGTAGCATAATGGATTGGTGGTGACTTGGGAGTGACAGTAACCTGAGACCGAGCCACAAAGTTAAGTTATTGGGGGATATATATAGGGGACCTTAGAACGTAAGGCTATGGTGGGACTTTATGTCTTAATCAATCTTGTGCAGTCATTTACTTGGCCACATGATCCATCATAAGGGGTTGTAGATCATTTAATTGACTATACCTATTCATGGCTCCTTCCTAGAAGAAACAACTAAGACTAAAACATGTGCTTCACTAATTGTGACAACCACACGAACGAAACACCTATTGCTAGAACACTTGCTCCCTTGAGATACTTGAGATATTTGCTGCTTGCTACTTGTGAAACTTGCTTAGAAACTTGCTCTAGGATTACTTGCATTTTAAACTTGCTTCACTAGTTACTAGACAAACCACACTCCACGTCACTTGCTTTTAATTAGTTAGTTCCTTTTAGTCAAACTTGTTGCTTTGCATAAACAGCCATATAAGAGGGTTATAGGGCTTTAGAGAATAGATAGCTTACCTTCAGCTCCTCGTGGGTTCGACACTCAAATACTTATTAAAAGGTACTACAATTGATCTCCTGCACTTGGGAGTCATCAACTGTGGATAGAATTTTTCATGTCATGATAGATGTTATTTTAATTCTAAATCCTAGTGGTTATTTTTGTAGTTTGTCTCAAATAGCTGAGAGTGTTTAATGTGCCTTTGAAAGAATCATGAGTTGTTGTTGTCATATTGAAGCATAAATGTGTGGTGTTCTCTTTTGAATGTTTTATTTGGTTGACTTGGCGTATGCCCACACCATGTTTATGATTGCAAACCAATCACTTATAGCCTCTATGATCATTTAGTTTTTGAACTTGTAGTAACACTTATGCTTTGATTAATGATGTTTTTGTCGCTATGCATGATTATGGCCATTATTAATGTATTGATTTATCGCTCCCAGTCTTTTGGTAGCTTCCACTTGTACTGAGTATGAGCTCTACTCGTGCATCCAACTCCCAAAAACCAAATTTTGCCAAATGTGTCCACCATACCTACCTACATGTGCTATTTAACCGCCACTCCAAGTAAATTGCTCATGTGTTACCTTTAAAACTTTCAAAATTACTCCTGTTTTGTGCTCCTGTTTTAGCTCATGGGGACGTAAATAGAGAATTTTTATCTCACTTGTTGATTGGAATTTCACACCCTGGACTAGTGGCTTCATCCTTTTATCCAATTGATAGAAGAGCTGGCAGCGGGGTGCCCAGCCCCAACTTAATACAACAAATTCTCTTCACTATTTTTGCCCCTGATTTATCAGTCAAAGCATAATTGTGTAAACAAAAGAGAAAGAGGGATGACCTTTGATGTCTACGCACGCTTCTATTCTTGTAGACAGTGTTGGGCCTCCAAGTGCAGAGGTTGTAGAACAGCAGCAAGTTTCCCTTAAGTGGATCACCCAAGGTTTATCGAACTCAGGGAGGTACAGGTCGAAGATATCCCTCTCAAGCAACCCTGCAATTAAGATACAAGAAGTCTCTTGTGTCCCCAACACACCCAATATACTTGTCAGGTATATAGGTGCACTAGTTCGGCAAAGAGATAGTGAAATGCGAGTAATATGGATGGTTATAAGTAATAATAGCAATCTGAAATAAATATGGCAGCAAGCAAACATGTCGCAGAACAGGCGAAAAACGGTGTTTCAATGCTTGAAACAAGGCCTAGGGATCCTACTTTCACTAATGGACACTCTCAACAATGATCACATAATTGAATAACTAAATATCTTCTCTTCACTATGCTACTCTTAACCCTCTCCGGTTGGATAACAAACACTAATCATTGCGTAGGGCTGCAAAAAGCATTCCTTAAAGTAAGCATTCCCATGTCTAGTTAACCCCACGTTGTCACTATGAGCGCCCTAGAAGGTACTAGACAAACACCACAATTCATAGAGGAGACACACACGATGTGCACACTGTCACCTTCACACCAAAGTTCATATTAATAAAACACTTGAGTAGCACAAGTTGAAGAGTAACATCTACATATTCAACTATATTACAAAGCTCACGATCACATATAGATCACACCATGGGAGAGAGAGATGAACCACATAGCTACCAGTAGAGCCCTCAGCCTCTGGGGAGAACTACTTCCTCCTCGTCATAGGAGACAACAACGGCGGTGGAGTCGATGGAGATTGTTCCGGGGGCACTTCCTCGTCCCGGCAGGGTGCCAGAACAGATATGTGTCCCCCGAAACTTGTCGGCAGCGGCGGCGGAGCTACCGATGTATTTTGTGGAAAAGGTCGATTCTTTTAGGGTTTTGCCTCGGGGGAGTATAAATAGGCGAAAGGGCAACATCGGTGGGTGGCCAGGGGGCCACACCACCAGGTGGCGCCACCGGGGGACCCGCGTCACCCCATGGTGTGGCCACCCTGTAGCCCCCCTTCGGGGATCTTCAGGACTTCCTGGACCCTCCGGGATTTCTAACACTTCCGGGCTTCGAATTTTCCAATTTTGATAATATTTCCAGAACAACTTTTCTGAAACTAAAAACAGTAGAAAACACGGAACTGGCTCTGTGGCATCTTGTCAATAGATTAATCCCGGGAAATCGATAAAAATGACATAAAGTGTATAGCAAACATGTGCGAAATAACATGAAAACAACCTGGATCATCAGAAATTAGGGATAAGTTTATGACGTATCAACCTTCTACCTAGATGTGTCTTCTATGGGAGCCTCTCTTGTGAAGTCTAGTTGGCTTGTGATGTACTGTATTTTCTGTTTACCATTCGTTGACATAAGCATACACCTCTCTAAAAAAATGTTTTCAATACCTCTGTTTAACAAAATAAAAATCTCTAACACATGAGTGATCCCTGCTTCCCTCTGCGAAGGGCCTTTCTTTTACTTTTATGTTGAGTCTCCATCTTCTAACTTTATGCACAGTTGAGAGAGCATAGTTGCCATTCTGAGTTTAATGTGCATTTGTCCCAGAGACATTGTTAATTGATTCACCATGTGTTATTATTTGATATCAAATTATTTGTTCTAGTCTTCCTCTTAAACTTTGAAGGTGTCCTAGCATTTATGTTTTGCCCCACTCTTAAGGACAAACGAAATATCACTTTGCAATGTTATATCTATGCTTGAAACAAACGTATAACTTTCGAGTGCATTATTATTCATGATCTTTTGTTTGTGTTACTTTTCATGATGCAAAGTGATTTCTATGTTTCATTGTTAGAATTATATCTATCATGCTTGAGTTAAAATTCTATGATCTCAACTATACTTATGCTTTTACAATTTAGATGATCAAGTCTATGTTGGTAGTATGTCACCTCAAAAATTATGTGTTTTTTATCGTTTACCTACTCGAGGAGGAGTAGGAACTAAGCTTGGGGATGTTGATAGGGCATAAACGTATCCTTAATTTCTGATGTTCCATGCTGTTTTCATGCCATATGCTACATGTTTTCCTTACACTTTATGTCATTTTTATCGATTTCCTGGAACAAACCTATTGACAAGATGCCATAGAGCCAGTTCCTGTTTTCTGCTGTTTTTAGTTTCAGAAAAGTTGTTTTGGAAATATTCTTGGAATTGGAAAATTCGAATCCCGGAAGTCTTAGAATTTCTGAAGGTTCCACGGAGTCCCGAAGAGACCCGGAGGGGGGCCACACCATGAGGCGGCGTCCCCATGGCCGCGCCATGGGGTGGTGTGGGCCCCTCGGGGGCCCACCGACATCACCCTTTCGCCTATATATTCCCCCTGATGCGTGGACCCTAAATAGATACCACTTTCCCATCGAAAATGCCCGAGGCCGTCGTCATCGTCAACCCGAGATCGGGAGGGTTCTGGAGTTCTCCCCGGCCCCCTGTCGGGAGGGAAAATCATCACCGGAGGGCTCTACACCACCATGCCCGCCTCCGGAGTGATGTTGAGTTGTTCATCCTTGGACTACGGGTCTATAGCAGTAGCTAGATGATTGTTCTCTCATGTTTATGCCTCATGTTTAGATCTCGTGATCTGCCCTACATGATCGAGATCATATTATTGTAATGCTACATGTTGTGTTTGCTGGGATCCGATGATATTTGAATGTTATGTCTCTTAATTATCAATCTATCATGTTGTCTTCATGTGTATGGTATTTATGATCTTGCATGCTCTCCGTTGTTAGTAGATGCTCTGGCCAAGTAAATACTAGTGACTCCAAGAGCGAGTATTTATGCTCGATAGTGGGTTCATGCCTCCTTTGCATTTGTGCACGAGTGACAGAAACGTGACAGATGGAGGATGTGATGTTGCCAATAGGGAGAAAACAACGATATTTACATTGTTTACATTACACACTTTGCTTACTGCGATTATCTGTTGCTTGCAACTTAATACCCAATGTTTTTTTCAGATGATATTCGGAGGGTGGAATATTAGTCATAGATGCAGTTGGATGACGGTGTATGTATATTGTTGTAATGCCTGCATGAATCACATAGTAATCATCATATCATGCATCTTTCATTATCTATCAATTGCCCAGCTGTAAATTTTTTACCACGCATGTTAGCTATCTTTTAAGGAGAGACACCACTAGTGAAGTGTGGACCCCGGTCCATTTTCTCATACTGATACTACAATCGCGGCTTGCACTGTTTTCACACTGCTCCAGCTATTTTCATATTGTTCTCATACTGTTTTCCACACCATACATCTAACCTCTTTGTTATTAGCAAAACCAGTGAGATTTACTACCTTGGTGCTTTGTTGGGGAAAAGTGAATTGATTGTGTTGTGTAGGTTACACGTTGCTACTGAACCGGTAAGGCGCCCTACCACATCAACTGCATCAACTTTCAGAAATTGCTTGTCCTCCTACTAGTCGATACAACCTTGGTTTCTTTTTTGAGGGAAAACTTGCCGCTACACTCTTCACAACCTTTCTCTTGGGGTTCACCAACGTCAGCCATCACCTTTAAATAAGAAAAAATATTTTAAAAATAAGAAATATTCCTACAAATAAAAAATAAAAAAAAATTAAACTATAGTCAAACAAAGTTATTTTAAAAATGAAAAAAAAATTGTCAAATTTTTATAATCGATTTATACATATCATTTGTCGAATTTTGATTTACGGATTTGTAGATATTAATTATTCAATATTAAATGAAAAAATGCAAAAAATATTTAAATTTATTTTATTGCTATTTCAATTCAAGATTATTAATACTTATTTATTTTTGTTTACTTAAATATTTTTTGGATTAAAAAATTAAAGGCGTGTGACATAATTGTCCAATGGTTAATAGAATTGATAGTATTATATTACTTACAAAGTATGAGATGTTCCTAGATAGCTCATATGGAAGGAACTAAAAAGTTAAACTTGCTGGGGCTAGAGCAGTCTGAGTATGGGTGACCGATGGGGAAGTGAACAATTTAAATTGAAATAAAGCAAAAAAAATCTATAGTGCGATTAAACGGTTCAACAATTCAAATGTTTTGAAATTTTCAAAAATATGGGAAAATATTATTTTGAAATTTTAAATATTTTGAACTTATCGCTGGCGAACAAGATAGCGCTGACGAACAGTCTGCTTCGCCAGCGGTAACCTATACCACTGGTGTGTTACAGCTGGCGAACAACCCTTCGCCAGCGGTAGCAAAATATGCTCGGTCACTAGTAATTCTTTTCCTACTAGTGTGGAAAAAACCGGCCATCGACACAAAATGGTCGTCGCTTTATATGATCCTATGCCGACGGCAACCGTCGGCACAATGCGGCCGTCGCCACATAGCTGCCCGCATGTGGCGCTGCCGAGCCCACCGCAGACGACAAGTCGATGGCGTTACACATACGCCGATGGCCTAACGGATAACCGTCAGCATAGCTCCTGGGAGGGTTATGCCGGTGCCAATTCCGTCGGCATACATCCTTTCCCCCTTTTCCATTTTCCCATTCCATGCTGCATCGGCTGCCTATCGGAGAATCGTTGGCAAAGCTCCTGGCAGGGCTATGCCGGCGGCAATACCGTCGGCATGCATCCTTTCCCCTTTTTTCCTTTTCCCCATTCCATGCTTCTCTATTGTTCGATTGTTTCTCACATTTGTTTTGTGTGCTAATTTTACTACATGTTCCTATGACCTAACCAAATACAAAGAAAGACAATTCCATCGGGGCACCGCCTTTGGGGCACCTAATTAGCATATTAGGTGTATTTCTACTTAGAAACTATAGTGGTGAGAGTTCTGGTTCACATTAACAAAAGATGAGTTTATTAAAAATGGATACCACATATAAGAGAATAAGCTTTATATTTCTTTATGTACTACTTGCGTACATACTTATCAGAAACTATGCTAATCAAAACGTACAAATTTCCTTGTTTTTTATGCACTAAGTTGGCTTTTCGCGTGTGTCTATAAGTGATATTATTATCTCGCATGGTTGTGGCGGAACATGTAGGTCTAAATGTATGTGCTGAAAGTATTGATAAGTTGAAATCAAGAAGAGGTGGAAATTCTGATCCGGTCGTTTTGCTTGGTTGGATTATGTTGAATGTTTAGATGGCACTATAGATTGCCGATGTATCTAATTTTTACTGAATTTTGTAGTGCATATGGCATTGCAGGGTGTGTTTTGAGGTACTTGTTGTCTTTTGTACGAACCTGTTGAACTTCTCTGTTGCGCAGAGAACCGGATAATGTTTCTGCGGACGATGCGAGGGTGCCTAATTTAACACAGAGAGTGGGTGAACCTTTTGGTTAGCAGGTATGTGTTCCAACTGTGTGCGTCGTGTCTATGGTTAGTGTTGTAGATAGGTGCAGAATATTGAACACTTTTCTGTATAGACATTTGTCTAAACTAATATCCCTCCCCCCGCCAATGTTATAAATATGTTTGGGAATTGGTTGAATGGGACTGATAAGAAGACCAAAAATAGGATTCGTATTGGCGTTTCGGCTATTTATTGGTCCATTTGGAATTATAGGAATAATCTTGTTTTTAACAGGAAAGAAAAATTCCATGTTTTACAGTTTATCCATGTGGAGGTGCATTGGATCCAATTATGGGCACTCCTTTTACCTTCGGATCAGAGGGAGCCCATGGTGGATGGATGCAACCGTCTGCTTACGGTGGCACATGATTTTTTTCTCCCTTCATACGTGGAAGCATATCAGTACACTTTTGTAGTTTACTTTTTCTATGTTCGTTTGTTTTTCTCGGAGGCTTGTCACGTGGGGATGGCTCCTGGACCTGTTGGGTCAGCCTACCCGGTCCAAGGCCCAAGACCAAGGCCCAAAGCAAGGTGCAATCCCGATGTTCTAGAAGGCCCAGTATAAGCCCACCCGCAAGACTTGCGGGTCCAGAAGGAGAGCTCTTACCGACCAAGAACTAGGGTTTGTACCCCCCCCCCCGACACGGTTTGGGACCTAGCCACCTATAAAAGGCTAGGAGAACCACCGAGGGGGATTCAATCTACTTTCACCACCATAGCCATAAAGCTCGAGATTAATCTCTCGACTTGCGCACCCACCTTTGTAATCGATCTACTGATAATACAGATATCAAGAGCAGGAGCAAGGGTTTTACCTCTACGAGGGCCCCGAATCTAGGTAAAATCGTGCCCCTGTTAGCCGACGATTGTCACCAGCGCCTATTCGTTCTCTTAATCGAAACCCTACCGGATCATCCGAGGGACTTGTTGAGATGACTAATCGACAATTGACACCGTCTGTGGGAACGACAGGCGCTGGATCCACGGCATCTTCGGCCTTGTCTTCGCCCAGCTTCAGCTAGAGCCCTGGATCATCGACTCCAATGGAGCCGATCCGCTTCGGGTCGCTCACCTGCACACCCCACTCGCCGGAATCACGTCCGGTGTTCAGCGAACTCGAGAAAAGCGTCAGCCTGACGTTTGGCAGCTTCCACTCCCACGCCAACAGGGTTGGGATCATGCACTTCCCCGACCAGATCGGACTCGATGAATCGGACTTCGAGTCCGTCTCGAGCCCGGAGGCTCTCGAGTCGCCGCCTGACGACGTTGGACACGACCCAGCGCCCAGCGGTGGATCAATCCGCCGCAACACACGCGATTTCCACTCAATCGCAACTAAGGAACCCTCCAAGTTCTGCAACAACCGTCAATCTACGCCTAGGACTCATGCGCCATACCTGGCCCAAGTCTACATGGCAGATTCAGGCGAAGCACCCGAGGAAACGGAGGAGAGCAAAGAAGCGCGAGAGCGCATCAAAGTTTCGCGAGCCGCCTGGCTCAAAACGAAAGCAGCAATAATCTCGGGCCAACCGATGCCGCCCACCTCCACTCACGAGGAATTGACGGCGTACCACTATCACTTGTTGCGGACAGGTGATACGTCTCCACCATATCTATAATTTCTGATGTTCCATGTTGATATTATGCCAATTGCTACATGTTTTCTCCCTTCTTTATAGCATTTTACACGTTTTCCGGGACTAACCTATTAACAAGATGCCAAGTCTCAGTTCCCTATTTTCTGCTGTTTTTCGTTTCAGAAAAGTTGTTCTGGAAATATTCCCGGAATTGGAAAATTCGAAGCCCGGAAGTCTTAGAAATCCCGGAGGGTCCAGGAAGTTCCGAAGAGACCCGGAGGGGGGCCACAGGGTGGCCACACCATAGGATGGCGTGGGTCCCCCCTTGCCGCACCACCAGGTGGTGTGGGCCCCTTGGCCACCCCTTGGCATCGCCCTTTCGCCTATATATACTCCCCGATGCATAAACCCTAGGGGAATCGACCTTTTCCACAAAATACATCCGTAGCTCCGCCGCCGCCGACAAGTTTCGGGGGACACATCTCCGTTCTGGCACCCTGTCGGGACGGGGAAGTGCCCCCGGAAGCCATCTCCATCGACTCCACCGCCGTCTCCATCGCCGTTGCTGTCTCATATGATGAGGACGGAGTAGTTCTCCCCCGAGGCCGAGGGCTCTACGGTAGCTATGTGGTCCATCTCTCTTTCCCATGGTGTGATCTATATGTGATCGTGAGCTTTGTAATCTAGTTGAATAAGTAGATGTTACTCTTCATCTTGTGCTACTCAAGTGTTTTATTAATATGAACTTTGGGGTCACCTTGTCCCGCGGTGTGAAGGTGACAGTGTGCACATCGTGTGTGTCTCCTCTATGAATTGTGGTGTTTGTCTAGTACCTTCTAGGGAGCTCATAGTGACAGCGTGGGGTTAACTAGACACGGGAATTCTTACTTGAAGAGATGCTTTTTGGAGCCCTACTCAATGATTAGTATTCGTTATCCAACCGGAGAGGGTTAAGAGTAGCATAGTGAAGAGAAGATATTTAGTTATTCAATTATGTGATCCTTATTGAGAGTGTCCACTAGTGAAAGTAGGATCCCTAGGCCTTGTTTCCAAGCATTGAAACACCGTTTTCCGCTTGTTCTGCTACATGTTTGCTTGCTGCCATATTTATTTTAGATTGCTATTATTACTTATAACCATCCATATTACTCGCATTTCACTATCTCTTCGCCGAACTAGTGCACCTATATACCTGACAAGTATATTGGGTGTGTTGGGGACACAAGAGACTTCTTGTATCTTAATTGCAGGGTTGCTTGAGAGGGATATCTTTGACCTCTGCCTCCCTAAGTTCGATAAACCTTGGGTGATCCACTTAAGGGAAACTTGTTGTTGTTCTACAAACCTCTGCACTTGGAGGCCCAACACTGTCTACAAGAATAGAAGTGTGCGGAGACATCAAGCTGTTTTCTGGCACCATTGCCGGGGAGGTAAGTTAAAAGGTTCTCACATCCTCGGGTGTGAGTGCTCGAAGTTATTTCCTTTAGATTCTGCAATTATATATTTTTGTTTCTTGTTTTCACTAGTTAGGCTTATTTTTACTTATTCCTTCTTTTTATATTTACTAGTTAGACTTAATGGAAAACAACAAATATATGAGAGAGCTTTATAATATTTATCTTGAGTTAGGACATGAAGTGTTTGAAGAGAAAATTAAAAAACCTATGGAGCTTTATTTGCATGCTAATAGCAATGTTATTAGTATGATTTCTTTGCACACCATCATTGCTAATGGTATGGAAAAGTCTAAGCTTGGGGAATCTAGATTATATGAAAATTATCTTTTTAGTTCCCCAAGCACGGAGGAGAAAATTTGCTTGATGATGAGCCTATGCCTGTTACATATAGTAGTGATCATGATTGGGAAAACCACACTACTTTTGATATTGAAAATGATGATATAGAAAGCTGTAAACTTGTGGATGATGTGTTTGAAAATCCTTTTGCTACTGATGATTATATGCTTGATACATCTCTTCCTAGTAAAAATGATGATATGTTTACAAATGAACACATTTTGGAGGATAACTATTCCATTGCTTATGATGATATTATTCTTCCTATATATGATGATTACAATGATGAATATGATATTTTCAGTCCACCTACTATTGAGGAGAAAATTTATTCTGATGATACTATGCCTCCTATATTTGATGATTATGGTGATGAGAATAATAATGATAGCTATTTTGTTGAATTTGCTCCCACTACTATTAACAAGAATGACTATGATTATGTGGAGAGTATTAATTCTTTTATGCATTTGGATCATGATAAGAATGTTTCTTATGATAGTTATATTGTTAATTTTATTCATGATGCTACTGAAAGTTATTATGAGAGAGGGAAACATGGTTTTATGCATCTCAACAATATTAAGTTTACCCTCTTTATGTTGAAATTTTTGAAGTTGCACTTATTTTGTCTTCCTATGCTAGTCACTTTGTGCTTCGTTAACTTGTTTTTCTACAAGATTCTTTTTCATAGGCATTGTGCGAAGCTGAAAGGCATTAAAAGAAAAGCGCTTCCGGGAGACAACCCGTTTTATTTCTCCGTTTTCAACCCGTTTTCCGCCGTTTATTTTTGTTTTCTTTGCACCTGGGTGTTGTCTATTTCCTTAAACCCTGATGTATCTTTTCTTTTGTGTCTTTGTTGAGCCAAGTAAAGCCTCTAGTGGAAAGTTGAGACTATATTTCGGATTTCGGCGCAGGAAACAGATTTGTGTTGTCCAGTGTTAAAATCGTATAAAATCACAGAAAATTCAAAATGGCCTGAGTTTTTTTGTGCGTCATCCTGGGCTATATACGCAACTTTTGTTAGTTTAACCCTTTTTTATTTGAGCAACAGAAGATTTTCGAAAAAAAATCATCTTTACCTGCTGTCCTGTTTTGACAGATTTCTGCCAATAATTGCATTAGCATCTTAATCTCTTTCATTTGGTGTTCTTTTGAGGAAAAGAGTTTTCAAAGAAGTTGTGATCGTATCTAATGTGTTTATGACTGTCAGTCTTGTCTTGAAACTGAACTATGTGAATTTATTATTTCGATTGCACTAACGTTGCTAATGAAGATTGTGAGAAGTTTGGTGTGAAGGAAGTTTGGGGATGCCCCGGTGGTACATCCCAACAAATTCCAAGAAGACTCAAGCTTCTAAGCTTGGGGATGCCCAAGGAATCCCCTTCTTCATCGACACATTAACAGGTCACTTCTAGTGAAACTATATTTTTATTCGGTCACATCTTATGTGCTTTACTTGGAGCGTCTTTTATTTTTTTCTTTCAGTTTGTTTAGTTTTCTTTGTTGTAGTTTATGGTTGGATCTTATTATACTTGTGTGGGAGAGAGACACACTCTGTTTTCATTGCTTAGAACACTCTAGTTTTCATTCTTATTGTTCTGTGGGTGTTCACTTTTTGCTAGTACTACGTTTAGCCTTTGTTTTTATGCATCCTTTGTTTAGAGTTGTTATCTTTTGTAGTTAGGTTGTTCTGATATGTGTGTTTTCTTGGAAATAGGAATTCTATTGTGATAGTTTGTATACTGGAAAAGACTGCATGGTCTTGTAGATCACTAAACTGCTTCACTTGAATCATTGCTGTTGTTTTGAGATATTAATTTACTTGATGGATAAACAGGAAGGACTAGTAAGTATAAACTTTTAATGGTTGTTCTAAGAAACTTGAAACTGTGCCACACTTAAATTACCAGCTGATAGAAACAATGGTATATGATTTGTACGAGTGATACATTTCTGATCGGCCTTTTGTTACGCGCAATGGTCGGGGTAGCTAACAGTGACTTGTCACTGCCACGGACCCTCTTGGAGTGATTTGCACTGTGCCTTGTAAGATGATTTGCTTGCTATAATCTTTTAACTCCTGAGTCTATGTTGAGGTTCCTGGCACTTCCACCATCCATATTTGCTAGCCTCTTCGGTACTGTGCATTGCCCTTTCTCACATTGAGAGTTGGTGCAAACTTCGCCAGTGCATCCAAATCCCGTGGGAGGACTTTGCTCTCCTACACATAAGACCATATATTCTTCCTCAAAACAACCACCATACCTACCTATAATGGCATTTCCATAGCCATTCCGAGATATATTGCTGCACAACATCCACCTCCATTATGTTACTTGATGATGACTTTCATGGTTATTTATGCATACTGATACACTGGCAGGAGCATGCAGTTGGATACATCAAAGATATTTCATTGTGAGTTATGAGTACTAAAAGTGTGATGATTCATTGTAATATATGATGTTGCCCCTACCGGTGCGGATATATAAAATAAATAAATAATGAAAAATCCCAAAAAGAAAAAAAGGAAAGGGCCAAATAGATAATAAAGAGAGAGGGGCGCATCACTATCCTTTATATAACACACTTGTGCGTCATGTTTAGCACCAATACTTCAGTTTGGAGAGAGTTTTCATATTATCATTCATTCATAACTATGTGGGGAACTTTACATTATAGAACTTGGCTTGTATATTCCAATGATGAGCCTCCTCAAATGAGCTCTAGGTATTCGTGAGCAAGCAAGTTGGATGCACCCCACTAGTTCCATTGGAGAGCTTTCATACACTTATAGCTCTATGTGCATCCGTTGTGTGGCAATCCCTACTCCTTGCATAGCTTCAATTGTAAGAATTTGTATTGTCTAATGACCACTTTCAGCTTTGTGAGCCTTTCTTCCATTGACTTCCAAACCCTCCATAATGTTATCTTTTCCATAACATCCTGGTGCCAGGGACCAACGTAGAACACTTGCTTGTTTTTAGTGCGCAAATAGTTTAAGATTCAAGCATTGCATCGTGTGGAAAGCTTGACTTGATCGTAACAGGTGTTGTGAAGATCGTTTGACGTGCATGATATTGTTGTTCTTGAAAGCATAAATCATCTCTAATAAACTTTGCACGGTTTATAGTCTTTTAGTATTGATTCATTAAAAAAATTGCTTCTTTCTTCTTGTGTGTTTATGCATTATTTGTTGATATCAAATATAGATCACAGCTTTATCCTAGTTTACATGCTCTACTTTACATATTATGATCAAGATTGTGTGGTAGCATGTCACCTAAGAAATTATTTTGTTTTATCGTTTACCTACTCGAGGACGAGTAGGAACTAAGATTGGGGATGCTTGATACGTCTCCAACGTATCTATAATTTCTGATGTTCCATGTTGATATTATGCCAATTGCTACATGTTTTCTCCCTTCTTTATAGCATTTTTACACTTTTTCCGGGACTAACCTATTAACAAGATGCCAAGTGCGAGTTCCTTGTTTTCTGTTGTTTTTAGTTTCGGAAAAGTTGTTCTGGAAATATTCTCGGAATTGGAAAATTCGAAGCCCGGAAGTCTTAGAAATCCCGGAGGGTCGAGGAAGTCCCAAAGAGACCCGAAGGGGACCACAGGGTGGCCACACCATAAGGTGGCGCGGCCAAGGGGGGTGCGCCAGGGGGTGTGGCCACCTGTGGCTCTTCTCCTGGCCCCTTCTGGCTCCCCGGGTCTTCTAGAGTGAAAACACCAATGGGGTCTTTTCTAGGCAATTTCCCGAAAGTTGATTTTTCTGCTAAAAAACAAGACACCAAGGTAATTCTGCTGAAAACAACGTTATTCCGTGTTAGTTGTATTCAAAACACACAAGTTTAGAGGAAAACAATAAGAAAAGTGTTCGGAAAAGGAGATACATTTTCGACGTATCAACTCCCTCCAAGCTTAGCTTATTGCTTGTCCTCAAGAAATTCAGTGACAACTGAGTGCAATACAAGACTTTTACGAACACATTTGTTTCATATGATGTAAACATACTCACTATATGATCAAATACTTAATTATGATCATGATAAGATACATGCAAGGTACTCTCACTTAATAGCTATGCAAACCATGAGAAGATAACAACATATTAATAATAAACAACATGAAGCATAACTATTTGCAAGATTGTAATATTCATAAAAAGAATCTAATAAAGTGGTATCTCGCTTGCCCTTAAGTGTGGGGTGAAACATAAATGCCAGGGCACCTCTGAAGTTCAAGGGAAGACTAGAAGTAAAGATATCAAAGATACAAGTATCAAAGTTATACCACAATCAACCGTACTTTGGGACAAACACATCACACTAAGAATGGCCATTGTGCTCTCAAGAAAGGTCTCAAAGAATATGGCGGAGACTCAACATAAAAGTAAAAGAAAGTCCCTTTGCAGAGGGAAGCATGGATCACTCATGTTCTAGAGCTTTTTATTTTATTAAACAGTGGCATTGAAAACATTTTGAGAGAGGTGTATGCTTATGTCTACGTCACAAGCCAACTGGATTCACAAGAGCGGCTCCCATGTGAAGGACGCATCTGGGTAGAAGGTCATCCCTCTTTCTCTTTTGTTTACACAATTATGCTTTGACTGATAAATCAGGGGCAAAAAGAGTGAGGAGAATTTGTGTGTATTAATTTGGGGTTGGGCACCCCGCTGCCAGCTCTTCTATCATTTGGATAAGCGGATGAATCCACTAGTCCAGGCTGTGAAATCCAATCGACGAGTGAGATAAAGATTCTCTATTTACGTCCTCATGAGCTAAAACAGGGGCACAAAACAGGAATAATTTTTAGCAGGTTTTAAAGGTAGCACATGAGCAGTTTACTTGGAGTTGCGGCTAAATACCACATATAGGTAGGTATGGTGGACACATTTGGCAAACTATGGTTTTTGGGAGTTGGATGCACGAGTAGAGCTCATACTCAGTATAGGTGAAGACTGGCAAATAGACAGGGAGCAACAATCAAGAGAGCAACAACTATCATAATCATGTTTGCGACAAAGTAAAATTAACTGAGGCATAAAATTGATACTAGAACTCTGAGGCAAAATAAATCATCGATGCTTATTGACTTCTTTTTTTCAGTCTTAGCATGCGCGAGCATGTGCCAAGTCGGAAACAGTCAGAGGAGGCTACCGCAATATCATGTCCTTCTACGAATGGAACAGTGCGAACAAATATTTATATGACATGTCATTTACCATTAATAAATTGGAATAAAACATGAGAGAGCACAAACTATTAAACCGCCATTAAGTCACATATATCTTATACGAATAAACTAAGCATTCTCACATAGATGGATATATGTACAGAAATGAAAGCAAATAGAGTTCATACCAACCTCTCACCACAACTTGAATTGTCGTAGATCGTCATTATTGCTCTTCACTTGTGGCTCAAATAATATATAATGAAAACCAAGCTCCAATGGAGTCACGGACGACTGTTGAACTCTGCAGCAAACTTTGCAAAGACAAAGAAGAACAACAAATATTTTTGGGTTTTTCAATTAAAACACAAACAGAAAGAGAACAAGCAAACAAAGCAAAATATTTTTGGATTTTTGAATATTAAACTGCAACTTAAAGATAAAGCAAACCAAATAAAGAAATAAAGAGGCAAACAAAGAGAAGCAACATAAATATTTTTGGTCTTTTTGTGTTCTGAAAAGCGAGAACAAAATAATAGAACAAAGAGAAATGAAAGAAACGAAAGAAAACGAAAACAAACGAAAGAAAAGGAAAGAAAACATCGATATACAAAGAACCGACCAAACATGATATATAAATGAGTGTGATGTCGGTATACCTCCCCCCAAGCTTAGGGTTTTGGCCTAAGTGGAGATCAATCACCAAGGGGACCATGAAGCGTCGCCCCCGTAGTATGCTTAGGAGGAACCCTACTCCTGATATGTGCTCGAGGATGCGCCGGTGTACTGCGTGTTGTGGTCCTTGGAAGGCGCGTCTAGCCTCTCCTGCTGTCAGTAAAACTCCATGGTGCTCAGGTGCTCGTCTACCTGCTCCTTGGAGAGCGACCATGGTGACCTATCAATCTTAAACAAAACAGGCTGCGGCAAAGTAACTTTTCGCTACTCTCCATCCATATATAGAACTCTATATACTAAACGTTCATTAGTAGAGTTAGCAGTGACAAATTGATGGGACTTCATGGCAGCAAGGTTAAGCATACATGGAGCAATTATTTGATCATTGGGGTTAATGGAAACATTTAAAGCAGTCGTTACACGTGTAGAAATAATACCCCCAAAAATAGGCCCAGAAGCAGCAAGGCGGCATGCAACAAGTGCACCAAGGTTATACTTCGTGCTATGGTTTAGTGCAGCATCAATGAAAGCAAGCTGGTAACTAGAAATGTTGCTAGTGTTCTCCCTACCAAGGATACTAGTAGTAAGATAATAAGTAAAGTATTCCCTCCGTTTTTATTTACTTTGCGTTTTGGGTTTAGTCAAAGTCAAACTTTTTCAAGTTTGAACAAGAATATAGGAAAAATTATCAACATCCATAATACCAAATACATATAATATCAAAACATACTTTTTGAATATCCTTATACTATTGAATTTATATTGTAGATGTTGATATTTTTTTCTAAATATTTGGAACAATTTAGCAAAGTTTGACTTTGACTAAACCCAGAACGCAAAGTAAATAAAAACAGAGGGAGTATCTAAGAGCAGGAAGTTGAATGTTCCTTATCTTCCCACGCTGGGATGAGCGACCATCATCGTTGGTGATCTCTCGGTAGAGCCCCTAGAGGTCTGCTGGTCTATCTTGAATCATGCTCGCTGTCCCGGTGGCGTTCATACCTATAATAGTATAAAAATCAACCAAGGACAAAGAAGTAGGACTACTATATAACTTGAATGCAATAGTTGGACCATATGGAGTGTTCTGAAATTTAAAGCTCTTAACAAAAGCTTTTGTGAGTGTGGCATACTGAGGTCTTTCATCCTCCATAAAGTTGGTGAGACCAACTCTTTCAATAAGCATACGAAAGTCATCTAATAAACCCGCACTTCTTAAATATGTATTGCAAGTAAATCTAGATGGGTGAACGATGCTATCATCTCCTTCATTGTCAATAGTCGATGCAATAACGTCTTCATTATATGATGGCCTCGCTGAAGTGGATGAGCGTGAGGGCCTCGTCCTTCTAGGAGCATCACTCCTAAATATCTCTCTAAAATTGTAACTATCCATCTCTGAAAATTTTCAACAATCATCATAAAAAATAATTTCAAGCAACTATAAGTTGGAGACTACCATAGGGACTTATATGAGAGCTAAACATACATCAAAACTACATTATTTCTACACAAATCAATCATGCAAACTCACATAAGTTGTCACCTACTGTGGCAAAATACTCAAGAAATACTTCAATAAACAAAATTCTACTTAGATCATCGAAGGAGTCACATACCGGAGATCAAACACACGAAAAATCAGCACAAATGATAGGCTGAAGAAGGAGATCAAAAATCTAGAGGAAGAACAGCAAGAACACAGGATCCAGGAAATGTTTTCAGTTTGGGAGGTGAGAGAGGATACTTGGGTAGTGGAGAGAGTAAGTGGAGGGCCAGCGGGCCCCACACCATGTGCTGGCGCCACCAGGGGCTGGACGCGCCACCCTGGGGTGTGCCTGACTGGTGGGTCCCCCTGGGGTCTCCCAGGTGGTTTTCTGCCTCATTTTTGACGTAGAAATTTATTATATTTTTTCTGGAATTTTTCGAGAAACTTTATTTTTGAGGTATTTCCAGAATTTTAATAATTAATAAAAACCGGGAAAACGAAAGTGAAAACATGGAAAAAAACCAAAACCAGCATTACAGAAGTTCTATGACATTCTAATGAAAGAATATCCAAGGAAAACAAAGGTGGTAGTGGTGAAAAAAAAGTATGGGTGGTGAAAACATGCATAACCTCAACAATCAGTGTGAAAACATCAGGAAAACATGCATAAGGATGGTGGAAA
The DNA here is from genome assembly GCA_028641055.1 of Alopecurus myosuroides. Classification (NCBI taxonomy): domain Eukaryota; kingdom Viridiplantae; phylum Streptophyta; class Magnoliopsida; order Poales; family Poaceae; genus Alopecurus; species Alopecurus myosuroides. The sequence goes on along the minus strand of CM054059.1, from coordinate 47,875,538 downwards.
ACATGATTGTACTCAAGTAGCAATGTAATAACAGAAGTAAACATGCTGAAAACATAATGGAGAAGGTGAAAACATTGCCCATTTCATTTAAAATCATTTTGTTAACAAGGGTGATCAAGTCTTGCTACCAAAATAATTTTATATGAAACAAAACTTTGTTTCTCACTAAATATTCATGTTACCTCAACCTTGATAGACATAGTCTCAATCATAATAATTTCATATTCTTTGGGTGGCTTTGGAATAGGACAATAAAAATTTCCAATCTTGATGGTCTCAATATTTTCAATGGAATTTAGACCATATTTTCTATCAATCTTCTTGGGAAAATAAACAGCGTGCTCTTTATCATTAACATTAAAAGTAACTTTTCCTTGATTGCAATCAATAATAGCCCCTGCAGTATTAAGAAAAGGTCTCGCAAGAATAATAGACATATTATCATCTTCAGGCATTTCCAACACAACAAAGTTAGTTAATATCACACAATTACTAGCTACTTGATCAGGAACATTCTCACATATACACACAGGAATAGCAGTAGACTTATCAACCCATTTGCAAAGATATATCAGTTGGTGTTAATTTTTCTAGGAGGAGCCTTTTATAGAGAGTAAAAGCCATGACACTAACTCCAGCTCCCATATCACACAAAGCAGTTCTAACATAATTATTTTTAATAGAACAGGGAATAGTTGGTATACCAGGATCTCCAAGCTTCACAGGAACCTTGCCATTAAAAGAGTAATTAGCATGCATAGTGGATATTTCCTCATTAGGAATATTCCTTTTGTTACAGACAATATATTTCATATATTTTGCATAAGGAGGCAATTTAATAGCATCAGTTAAAGGAATTTGCAAGAACAAAGGTTCCATCCATTCACAAAACTTGTTATAATGTTCTTCCTCCTTAGATTTGTGTTTCTTATTAGGAAAAGGCATTGGTTTTTGTACCCAAGGTTCTCTCTCATTACCAGGTTTATTAACAATGAAATCTTCCTTATGGTACTTTGCAGTTTTAGTTTGTTTTTCAGGTTCAGCTATAGGTTCTTCTTTATCAGAAGCATCATTCTTTTCATTACCACTTTCAGTTTCAGCATCAAAGATAGATATACTATTAGGATCTTTATCAAGTTCAGATTATTCTACATCAGTTTTATGTTTCTTCTTCTTTTTCTTCTTAGTATGAATAAGATTATCATTAGTTTGCTGAGAATCTTGTTCAATTCTTTTAGGATGTTCCTCGTGATATAAAGGATCTTGTGTAGTAATACCACTTCTAGTTCTTATTTCATAAGCATGTTTTTCTTTAGAAGCATTAACTAGCAAATCTTTTTCACTTTAGCAAGTTGATCAATTTGAGTTTGAACCATTTGAAAATGTTTAACAGGCATTTTAACATCATTAGAGGTTCTTTCTATAATACCATGCAAATTATCAATAGCTCTAGAGTTTTCCATTAGGTGATTTTGCACTCTCATATTAAAATTATCTTGCTTGACATAATTATCAAATTCATCTAAACATTGATCAGGAGGTTTATTATAGGGAACATCTCTACTATCAAAATATTGGAGAGAGTGTACCTCAATGGTGGATGAGTGAGGGATTGCCTTACATAATTCTTCTATAGGTGGAAGATTCTTCACATCTTCAGATTTAATACCCCTCTCTTTATGAGATTTCTTGGCTTCTCTCATCACTTCATCATTTAATTCAATCATTCCCCTCTTATTGGGTGTTGGTGTTGATGTTGATACTGGAGTAGGAGTTGGCTCAGTCTCAACCATAGTCCAATCATCTTGATTTTGGCTTATTTTAGCCATTAATTCATCGGCTTCTTCTTGAGGTCTTTGCCTGAAAACACAACCAGCACAACTATCCAGGTATGTCCTAGATTCAACAGTTAGTCCATTATAGAATATATCAAGAAGTTTATTATCTTCCAGCTTATGCCCAGGTGTAGCCCTAACTAAAGAACAAAACCTTGCCCAAGATACAGGGAAATTCTCTTCTTCTAATTGCATGAAATTAAATATATTTTGTAAAGCAGCATGTTGAGCACAAGCAGGAAAATATTTCTGAAAGAATACATTAACCAAACCAATAGGACTATCAGTAGATCTAGGAGACAAATTATTAAACCAAGTTTTAGCTCCAACTTTTAATGAGAAAGGGAATATTTTAGTAACAAAATAGCTACGTTTCTTAAGATCATTAGAGAATAAACTACTCAAAGAGGAGAGCTCATTCATATGTTTCATAGCACTTTCATTTTCAGTACCACAAAAAGGTTCTTTCTCAACAATTGATATGTAAGATAAATCAAGAGAGAAATCATAATCCTTATCCCTAATTTTAATGGGAGAAGTGGCAAACTTAGCATCAGGAGATAATTTATATTTAACAGCACGACTTTCAATAAGACTCATAACAGCATCATTATCCTTCATAGCATATGTTTCATCAATAAAATCATCATTAAGATAAATATAGGAATCATCAAAATCATCACTAGGGTTCTCTATAAGCTCAGGTGAAACAGCAGGAGTAACATGATTTTTAACACGAGTTTCAGTGTTTGCAATATTTCTAGCTTTAGCAATAGTAGCATCTAAGAAAGGACCGAGAGAACCACTCTAATCAAGCACAGTAGAAGCATCATCAAAGGTATCAGAAGTATTTTCAGATTCAGCAGATGTAGAATGTGTAGCATGTGGTGGTGTAAGCAGCTTACTCATAACATACGGTGAATCAAGAGCAACAGAGGTGTTCAGAGTTGTACCTCTTCTTGTAGTGGATGGTAATATAGGAAACTTTCCATCACGAGTCTTACCCATGATGAATGATTGGTAGTAGATAATAATACTCTCCGGTGAGCTCGCAAATAAAGCTATGCTCCCCGGCAACGGCGCCTGAAAATAGTCTTGATGACCCAAAAGTATAGGGGATCGCAACAGTCTTTGAGGGAAGTAAAACCCAAATTTATTGATTCGACACAAGGGGAGCCAAAGAATATTTGTGAGCCTTAACAAGTGAGTTGTCAATTCACCTTCACCTGAAAGTACTTTTTTCGCAGTGGTTTATCAGTAGTAACGGTTTTATAGTAGCAGCAGTAGTGAAATAATAGCAGTAGTGGAATGAAAACAGTAGTGTTTGATGTAAACAGCGGGATTAAATACTGTAGGCATAGGAATGGATGAACGAGCGTTGCATGGATAAGATAGTTCATATAATGATCAAGTCATGGGCATTGCAGATAAATATGATAAATCATCCAAGCACTAAGTAACCATAGGCATGTGTTCCGTAAATGGTCATACGTGCTCACAATGAGAACTTGCACAACATCTTTTTTCCTACCAGCCCGTTTTCAGCGGGGCCTCAAGGGGAACTACTGGTAATTAAGGTGTTGCTTTTAATAGAACACCGGAGCAAAGCATTAACACCCCGTGAACACATGTGATCCTCACATCACAGCCATCCCCTCCGGTTGTCTCAATTTCTATCACTTCGGGGCCTCGGGTTCCGGACAACGATATGTGTAAACAACTTGTCGTGGGATAATCACGGCAGACGTTACCGGTGGTAACTGATCTTGGGGCAAGACGACACAGGCGTTTGGGAGAGGGTTTAGCTCAGAGGAAAACATGATGCAACTCGATCTGGTAGCCGGCAATCAAAGTCGCCGAGTCTCCGATCTCGATATAATAACTCAACTCTGGGATTACACTAGATGCTCGATATCAGGCTATATTGCTAGGGTTCTTGGATTTCTGTTTAAACTAGACCTAGGGGTCGGTTTATAAAGCACCCGTACCCCCTTGGCCCTATTCTCCAAGGCGCAGCTTGAATCCTACCCGGACACCACTTACAAACCCTAACTTTCCTTACCGTAACCCACAATCCGGGTCACGAAGCCTACAAACTTTGGGCCTTCCAGAAGCTTCATTACTCTTAACCAGATTGCGCACCGTGTTCCTTGGGCCGGGTTACGCCTTGGAGTTGGCCTACCGGGTTATTATCCCCCCATCAGTAGTCCCCAGAATAGCTTGGGCTTCACGGATCCTCCTTGAAGCGCTCGCTATTCCCTGCAAAGATATCAAACACACAGGCATATGGAGGCCGGGTTAAGATGCTTTGATAGATGGCTAGGCCTGACTCCATGGTGGCCATATAGTAACCCGGGCTTTCCCCCAAACTCTTTGGTTTAATTTTCCAGGTCCAAACCCTAATAAAAATGCCAAGATCCCATACTCGGTAACCGATCCTGATATCACGGGGTGAATCTCCTTCTCTCTCTTGTCTAGATGCTTTGCTCAATACTTGGCGCATATCTCGCAGAATCCACGTGGATAACCATCACTCCACGATTTCCGGCTTCTGGCCGTTGAGATAGACTCACCCTCACCTTATAAATAGTACTCAGAGGGTAACCCTAAACCCATCACTACGCCTCAGCTTCCCCTTTCCTTCCTTGCTCCTTACACCCGCGCAGCACCACCGCAAGAAGCTCGTGCTCGCCATCGAAGCTAGGCCGCCGCTGGCTGCGCTCGCCCTCAAGCCATCTCGCGCCGCCGTCAAGCTTCACTGTCGCACCTTCATTCCACGCGCCAAGAACCGCGAAGGGAGCATTCGAGCCACGCCGTTCACCGCCGTCGCGCTAAACTCCAATCTCTCCAGTAAGCCCCTTGCACTCGTTTAATTTAGCCCCGCAATTTTTCAATCCATCCATGATTAGATCTAGGTCAACCCGTGAGTCGTTCTTCCGATTGCATCAAATTAGATCGATTCGATGCTCGCCAACTCCCTTAACCGCCTGCTAGATAGTTACAACTCATCCTCCTATCATTACTAATCACCAAATCTCCCGTAAAATCGCGCGCAAACTTTTCCATCTAGATCCATTCCTCCTCGATTTTCCGCTCATTGCATTAGCACCCGGAAAATCCTCCTTTTCCAGCTATCTTGCTTGCAGTAGACACATGGGCAACCATCCATCTTCCCCAAATGCTTTTCCATACGTAAGTGACCAATAATTTCCACAATTGTACTTAACACCCGGATACCTTGTAATCTCCACCTCATAGCGTGATACCCGGATAATTCTTAGCTTCATACTTTCTTGATACCTTGTACTCGGATAATCCAACACTTCCGGGTCTTATTTCCTATGCCTCTTTTTCTTGTGCTTTGCAGGTTGATCCCATGGCTCCCAAACGGCAAGGAAAACAGCCGACTCAGGCAAGGGCTACCCAAACCATATCCGCCAACTGGGGGCGTTCCACAGCTACGAAGGCCAAGTTGGACGAGCTAGCCGAATTAGGAATTCTCCCTTCTCAGAAGGACAATCACTGGAGGGCGCCGGGCAACGAGACCCGGCCCACACCCGCCGACAACGAGGTAATCTGCTTCGTGGAGCACGTGACCCGGGGATTCCGTCCTCCGGGTCACCCTTTCTTCAGGGAGGTCTTAAGCCATTATGGCCTCCGGGTATTCGACATAGGGCCTAACTCTATGTTGAATATTACCCACTTCATCGTTCTATCCGAGTCGTACTTGTGCATACCGCCAAGTTTGACTCTCTTCATCGAACTATTCCAATGTAAGCCGTGCCGCGAAAGTGGTGACGGAGCACTTCTTACTTGCGGCGGGGTATCCATCCAACGCCGCAAGAATTCACCGATGCCAACCCTCAATTTAAACTCCCACGTCAAACATTGGCAGCTGTCTTTCTTTTATTGCCACGATACCTCCCCAGACGGCGAAAAGAAACTGCCGGGTTACTCGGAAAACCTCCTCGAACCTTCCGAGTCTTTCAATGCCTTTGCACCAGACTCAGACAGGGAGGCGATCCTTCCCTCATTAGCCAAGATAGCCATCCTCTCAGCCCAAGGCCTCCTCGGGCTAAATTTAGTAAAAACATGGGTTGATTTTCGGATCCAACCCAACTCCATCCGCACCAAATTGATGTGCGAGTATTCGGGGCACACCAAAGATGCACTCCGATACTCCACCAAGAGCTTCGCGACCGGCGATACCAACAAGACCATCAAGGTCTTTTTGACAGAGAAGCTAGAGGTGATAAAGGGCATCACCGGGTTACCCCCATTTACTCGGGAAAACCCGGCTCCAGCGGTAATATCCGATATTCATAACTTATTTCCACATTTTGACTTGATACAGCTTCTAACCCTTAGTCTCATTCTTTTGTCTTAGGCTGATGACCCTTTCTGGAGAGTTGAACCCTCCCCTCCTTCCAGAGACCCGGAAGAAGAGGACGAGCCGGCTGATGATAGTGAAGGTATTTGCACAGAACTTGTATAATCTTTACCCGTATCATTTTCCTCCCGTTTACCTTTTTTCCCACGAACACACACCCGGTTCGCAGGGCTGGAGGACGAAGGTGAGACCAACGAGGATGACCCGGAGGCAACCGAGTCTGATCAAGAAGCAACAGTTGGAGCCAAGAGGAAGGTCAGAGGGGCAGTGTCCAAGGTTCCTTTTTCCTCGTTATCCTCTGAACCTTACTCCTTTGACACCATGCGACGACTTAACCATCAATTATCAAATTCGTCGTGCTTGAAGGATTCTCTCCCAGCCAAGCGCAGAGTAACTCGGAGCTCCCCGGGTGAAGATCCCCTTAACCCGGGCATCTCTACCCCCTCGGTCCATCGTGCCAGTGCTCCTTCGTCCCGCCCTTCCGACTCTCCTCAACGCCACCCTTCTCCCAACCATCCACGTGCTGGGCAATTCCGGGTTCCGTTAGTGGTCCCTGTGACGACCTCATCTGCTTCCAGCGGCGAGCTCCCGCCGGACTACACCGTAAATGCCGGGTAAGTTTTTGCTACATGATTTCCTTTGACGTCTGACAAGTTTTCACTCAAGCCACCGTCACCACTAATAACTGCCTTTTCTCATCTTCCTTTCAGCACTCAAGTCACCGTCAGTGACCCGGAAAATGTAGAGACGGATAACCATCGGGCAGAGAAGCCGACTGAGAACGTAGACGCCGCGACTGGCGGTGATACGGCGAATAACCAGGAACAAGGCCCTCTGAACAATCCGCTTCCCCGAGCCGCCGGATCTCCTTCCTCATCGGAACCAGTGGACGAGGAGATCGAGGTTCTGGATACAAGGATGAGTTCTCCCAACCCGGGTACTCAAACTGTCCGGGTCTCGACCCCAAGGGCGGGGAGAGCTCCCCCACCAGGCGACCAGGCTGCCGGCTCTTCCGGTACTCGACCCGAGGAACTGACGTTTGCCCAGATGCTGGAAAACCTGCGCACTTTAAGGGCTAATGAAGAATACATCTTGGGGGCTTTAATAGCCAAAGACGAGGTAAATCCGACTGATATTGCTTGTGCCCTTATCCAGTCCCCAAGTTCCGAGTGAATTGATTCATAATTTGCTTGGGACTTTATTATACAAGCGACTGATAACTTGCCCCTTTACCCGACTAATCCTTGTTTGCATCCATGCAGTCTTTCGTGACTCAATCTGAGGAGAAACTGACAGACGCCACCAAGCTCATTGAAAAGGAGGTAGCTTTGCGTGAAGCAGCCGAGGCTGAGGCCAGGAGGAATAGGCTGATAATGAGGAAATATAGGAAAAGGGCTCACAAAGCAGAAGATGATCTAACAAGCCTTTCTGTCCAAATATCTGACACATATCGTGCTTTACTTGGTACGTTTCCTCCTCCGGGTTTATCCTTTTGATAGATAGCAAGAGTTTTCCCGACTTATGTTTCCATTTTTTCAGGCCCGGACGAAGCCATGCCGGATGAGGATGACATTGCCAAGCTGAAAACTATGAAGAGCGTTATCCGGCAGCTATGTGCCGGAACCAAATGGATCCTTCAGGAATTACGGTGGCCGGGTAAAGGACATGTTGATCTGAAGAGGATGCTGGATGCCTTCTCCACTATTCCCAGTGGATTTGGCACTGGAAACGCTCGTCTTGCCGGGTTGGAGTGACCCGGGGGCTTGCACTTGCCAAGGCTTATTTTCCCAAGCTCGATCTAGTGAAGCTTATGGGCGGCTTCCCAGAGTTCAAGCTTGATGGGTCCAAGTTCTCGGTGAAGGATTTTCAGGCTGTCCAGAAGGAGGTTCGTTACCCGGCCAGCATAATTGCTGACGACCTGGATGTTAATATCCTTGTTCCTGCATATGATGCTGCTGGTGAAGCAATTAAGTCGGACCTTCCCGAGCCGTATGATATGCTGGCTCGGTGGAAGGAGGAAGCTGCTGCGTTGAGGGCGGAGGCTGCCAAGAAGCAAGCTGAAGCCGGCTCTGCCCCCGCTACCTCAACACCGGTCGTTCCACCTCCTGCGCGGGCTGGTACTACTGATCCGGGCGCTGCTGCTACCACCATCGATGGCAAGGGCAAGGCCAAGATGAACGCCGAGTGATACCTGACATTTGATGCCTCTTCTTATGATGCGCTGTTTAAACGATTATATTTTGGTTGGTGCGCCTGTGCACCTTTGATGTCTTTCACCAGGACTTTGTGATGTATGATAAGGTCTTGATATACTCTTGCGCCTCTTCTGGCCTTTTAAATTTATCCACTTTTGAACTCATCTGCACTCGATATCCGGTTTTCTTTTATTGTTCCTTTTGTGAAACTCGGTTTCCGGGTCTCATGGGTGTTTGACAAGCGGATTTGCTTCTAAGTCCCCAAGCCCCCAAGACTCGGATATTTGGGTTTTTGGAATTCTACAAGTAAGCAATTTTTTCTCTTTTCAAGATTTCAAGTCACCCGGACCCGGATCTCCAAGTCTAGGACACTTGATCTTGAAAGGAGAACGAGTTGCCTACTGCTAAATTCACAAAGATCCCTGAGTCATTTCACATAGGATTTGAAGTTATGCTTAATAATCGTTGAGTTTCCAGATGTTTAGCCTTGTACTCTGCATAACTTGTGGTTTAGATGACCCTTTTGACTATCTTGTACTGTAAGCCGGCTTTCGCGTGGATACCATGTTGTTACATCCATACGAAAACGTGGCCAGTCAAGCCCCGTCGGGTTTCATGGCTGACTGTAATCGTAAGCGAACAAATCATGCCACTTTAGTGCGAGTCACATCGAGCTTAAGTAAGAATAGCCAAGAAATTTGGACTTCTTTGTCCGGTTATAAGATTGTAGCCGTACTCGTTTTCAAGTAATCGGCCCTTATAACTCATAGGCATCATGGCCGGGTCTTTGATTTCGTAACTGTGCTATTCAAGCGACCAGCCCCCAAGACCTAGATATACGCATCATACTGAGAGTACATAACCTGATAATAACCATCTCTTTTCTTGATAATCACTTCTTTACTTGATATGAAAAATCTAGGTCAGCAAGCCGCCTCATTAAAAACCCCTCCAGTCCCCAAGGGTATCCTGGATAGGAAAAGAGTACGTCTGAAAACCTGCTGCCTGTTACATCGTTCAATTCCATATGCCAACACAATTTTTGCTAAGTATAATATGGACGTAGCTGAGCCACGTTCCATGGTCTGTCTCTTTCTTGCATAGATGAAGTGGTGTGAGCGGTGTCATTAACTGTGGTCGACTCTTCCCTTGCATCTATCAAGTAATATGACCCATTATGCAAATTCCGGCTTATGATAAACGGTCCTTCCCAGGGTGGTGATAACTTGTGCTTTCGTTCGTTCGACTGTACCAGGCGTAGAACCAGGTCTCCTTCCTGGAAGACCCGGGTTTTCACGTGCCGGCTATGATACCTTCGTAAATCCTGCTGATATATGGCTGATCTTTCTAGAGCTTGTTCCCTTTGCTCTTCTAACATATCCACAGCATCTTGCCGGGTTTTTTCATTCTCTACTTCGACGTATGCTGATACTCGTGGTGAATCATGAATAATATCACTCGGTAGTACTGCCTCCGCGCCATAGACCATGAAGAAGGGTGTCATCTGAGTAGATCTATTAGGCGTGGTATTGATACCCCAAACCACAGAAGGAAGTTCTTCGACCCATGCGCCAGCTGCCCTGATACAGGGGACTCGTAATCGTGGCTTTAATCCGCGAAGCAATTCTTGGTTTGCCCTCTCCACTTGTCCATTGGCCTGCGGATGAGCCACTGATGCAACATCAAGCCGGATTCCATTGTTGCCACAGAACTTCTCCATCTCTCCAAGGGACATGTTGGTTCCATTGTCAGTAATTATGCTGTGGGGATACCCGAACCGGTAGATAATCCTTTTCAGGAACTTGACTGCTGTGGCTGATTCGCAATTAGTAACTGGCATAACCTTAACCCACTTGGTAAACTTATCAATAGCCACCAAAAGATGTGTCTTCTTGCATGGTGACATATGAAAGGGGCCAACCATGTCCATACCCCAGACAGCGAACGGCCAAGTTAACGGGATGGTCCGTAACTCCATAGCCGGCACATGGGTTTGGCGAGCGTACCTTTAACATCCGTCACACCTTGCTACCAATCGTTCCGCATCTGCTAGAGCCGTGAGCCAGAAAAATCCGTGTCGATAAGCTTTAGCCACAAGAGATCTTGTGGACGCGTGATGTCCACAGTCGCCTTCGTGGATTTCCTTCAGAATCTGTCGGCCTTCTTCTGGCGCTACGCAGCGCAAAAAGACCCCAGCTGCGCTTCTCTTATATAATTCCCCATTGATGATAGAATATCCCTTTGCTCGCCTCAAAATTTGCCTTGCTAATACCTCCTGCTGTGGTAACTAGCCTCGCGATAGGTAGGCCAAAAACGGTTCTGTCCATTCGGGAATAGTACGTACAGTGGCCACAAGTCCTGAATCCGGGTCTTGATTTGCCAATTCCTCCTCTGACTCGGTTTTAACTGATGATCGCCATAATTCATCCAGGAAAACGTTAGGTGGAACCGGCTCTCTGCGCGAGCCGAGTCTAGCGAGTGCGTCGGCTGCCTCATTCTTTCTTCTGTCTATATGCTCCACCTCACACCCGGAAAAACATCCTGCAACCCTATCAACTTCCCTGCGGTATGCTGCCATAGTTGCGTCCTTTCTATCCCAAGTTCCTGACACCTGCTGTACCACAAGGTCCGAATCTCCGAAACACCGTATCCTCTTGACGTTCATCTCCTTGGCTGCCCTTAGGCCGTGCAATAGGGCCTCATATTCGGCCACGTTGTTGGAACAGTCAAAGTGAATTTGTAGTACGTAACTCAATTTATCTCCTTTGGGTGACGTTAGCACCACCCCAGCTCCTGATCCCTCGTGTTGCTTAGATCCATCGAAGTGCATGATCCATGATTCGGAATTTGGAACCGTCGTAGTCATGCCTGTATGTGTCCAGTCGTTAACGAAATCAATTAAAGCTTGGGATTTGATTGCTGACCTGGGTTCGTAGTTGATGTGATAATCCCCCATCTCTATCGCCCACTTGGCTATTCTTCCTGTCGCGTCCGAGTTTCTGATGATATCCGACATTGGTATTGAACTAACCACTGTTATGGGGTGTTCTTGGAAATACGGCTTCAACTTCCGGCTAGCCATAAAGACCCCGAACACCAACTTTTGCCAATGCGGATAGCGCTGCTTTGCTTCTGATAATACCTCGCTGACGTAATAAACCGGTCTCTGAACCGGGTAACCCTTCCCATCCTCTTTGCGCTCCACAACAACTACTGCGCTGACGGCTCGGGGGCCAGCTGCCACGTATAGCAACATAGGCTCTTTAGGACCCGGAGCCGCTAGTACTGGTGCTTCAGATAACTGCTTCTTTAGTGCTTCAAACGCCTCATCCGCCTCTTGATCCCATACGAATTTATCTGATTTCTTCAAGAGCCGGTACAAGGGTATTGCTTTCTCTCCGAGCCTGGATATGAATCGGCTCAAGGCTGCTACGCAGCCCGTGAGCTTTTGAACATGCTTCAAATTTTGCGGTTTTTTCAGACTCTGGATGGCCTTGATTTTGTCCGGGTTTGCCTCGATCCCTCTCTCGGAAACGATAAAGCCGAGTAATTTCCCGGCTGGAACTCCGAACACGCACTTTGTCGGGTTAAGCTTCATCTGATATCTCCTCAAATTTTTGAACGTCTCCTTTAGATCATCGATAAATGTCTCCGCCTTCCTGGTTTTGATGACCACATCATCCACATAGGCATGGACGTTGCGTCCAATTTGGTCCTCGAAGCACTTTTGAATACACCGTTGGTAAGTTGCACCGGCGTTCTTCAATCCAAACGTCATAGTTTTATAACAGAAGGCCCCAAAAGGGGTTATGAATGATGTTTTCTCCCAATCCTCCCTCTTGAGCTTAATCTGATGATACCCGGAATACGCGTCCAGGAAGCATAATAGATCGCTTCCAGCTACTGCGTCTATAATCTGATCTATCCTTGGTAGCACGAACGGATCCTTTGGGCAATGTTTGTTGAGACTCGTAAAATCAATGCACATCCTCCACTCATTGGTCTTTTTCATCACTAGAACCGGGTTTGCCAACCAATCCGGGTGAAATACTTCCATGATAAAGCCGGCTGCCAATAGCCGAGCGATCTCTTCGCCTATAGCCTTCCTTCTTTCCTCATTCATTTTCCTCAAACCCCGCTTCACGGGCCTGGACTTGGGATCCACATGTAAACTGTGCTCGGCCAGCTCTGTAGGGATACCTGGCATGTCGCTAGGTGTCCAGGCGAACACGTCTGCATTTGAACGAATAAACTCCACAAGTGCCTTCTCCTGCTCTTTTCCCAAATTAGACCCTATGGTAAACTGCTTAGTGGAATCACCTTCGACAAAATCTATCTTCTTGGTGTCTTGTGCTGCCTTGAATTTTGCTCTCTCATCCTTAGTATTCGGCTTTTTCAAGGCTGTTCTATCATCCGGATTTACTTGAGACCGGTAATATTCGAGTTCTTCCTTTCTGCATGCTTGCTCGGCCATAATCGAATCTCCTTCATCACACTCAGCCGCTATATCCCGGTTCCCATGTATGGTGATGGTCCGTTTAGGACCCGGGATCTTTAGCTGCAAATACACATAGCACAGCCTAGCCATGAATTTGGCATAAGCCGGTCTTCCAAACAGCGCGTGATAAGGACTGCGCAATTTGACCACCTCGAACGTGAGCCACTCAACTCGATAATTATCCGTCGATTCTCCAAAAGCGACCTCCAAGGTGATCTTTCCCTCGGGGCTCGCCGAGTGACCCGGCACGATCCCATGAAAGATTGTCGAACTTTTCTGTAACTGGGACTCTTTGAGACTCATGCGTAAGAAGGTTTCCCAATAAAGAATGTTGATGCTACTTCCACCGTCCATCAGGACCCTTTTCAGTTCATAACCATTAACCTGTGGAGCAACCACCAATGCCAAGACTCCTGGACGCTCTACTCTTTCCGGGTGATCTCTTCTGCTCCACGTTACCTCTTGTTCCGCCCATCTGAGGTATCCCGGCGCAGCCGAGGAAACCGAGTTTACCGCTTGCTTTAATGTCTCTTTGTTCCTGCTAGAAGTTCCTGTAGTATGCACATGATATTGTCCCTTTAAATCAGGCGTATGTACCATACCGATGAAGATGTTGATCCGGCCGATCGTCACCATAGATCCGGACTCGAGGTGATCCGACTCTGGCCCCCAGCCGGAATCATCCACCATCTTTTCTCCTTCGCGGTCGATGTAGATCTCGCCCACGACAAGATTTTCCATGTTCTTCCGAGCTTCTCCCGTGATGTAAACACCTTTGGACGCAGGCCCCACGGTGGGCGCCAACTGTCGTGGGATAATCACGGCAGACGTTACCGGGGGTAACTGATCTTGGGGCAAGACGACACAGGTGTTTGGGAGAGGGTTTAGCTCAGAGGAAAACATGATGCAACTCGATCTGGTAGCCGGCAATCAAAGTCGCCGAGTCTCCGATCTCGATATAATAACTCAACTCTGGGATTACACTAGATGCTCGATATCAGGCTATATTGCTAGGGTTCTTGGATTTCTGTTTAAACTAGACCTAGGGGTCGGTTTATAAAGCACCCGTACCCCCTTGGCCCTATTCTCCAAGGCGCAGCTTGAATCCTACCCGGACACCACTTACAAACCCTAACTTTCCTTACCGTAACCCACAATCCGGGTCACGAAGCCTACAAACTTTGGGCCTTCCAGAAGCTTCATTACTCTTAACCAGATTGCGCACCGTGTTCCTTGGGCCGGGTTACGCCTTGGAGTTGGCCTACCGGGTTATTATCCCCCCATCACAACTTGCAGGTATGATAAATAAACAATAATTATCATCGTGATTCAATGACATGTTCGGATCTGAGATCATGGCACTCGGGCCCAAAGGGGAAAGCATTAAGCATAACAAGTTGCAACAATGTCAATAGAACTAATAGAAGATACTAGGCACTATGCCCTAACAATCACGGCATATTACATGAACGATCTTGTCCAATCCTTACTATACCCTTCAGCCGACAGCGGGGAATTACTCACACATGGATGGGGGAAACATGGATGGTTGATGGAGAGGCGTTGGTGTTGACGATGGTGATGATCTCCTCCACTTCCCCGTCCCGGCAGGGTGCCAGAACGGAGTTTCTGATCCCCGAATCGAGGTTCGGGATGGCGGCGGCGCTCTGTTGTGTTTCTGTGGAATATGATGAACCCTCTCGGGTTTTAGGGTTGGAGGTTAGTGATACGTCATAAACGTATCCCTAATTTCTGATGTTCCATGTTGATATTATGCCGATTGCTACATGTTTTCCTACGTTTTCTTATGTTTTCCGGGACTAACCTATTAACAAGATGCCACAGAGCCAGTTTCCTTTTTTATGTTGTTTTTAGTTTCAGAAAAGTTGTTCTGGAAATATTCTCGGAATTGAAAATTCGAAAGCCATAAGTCCTAAAAGTCCCGGAAGCTTCCAGAAGTCCCGAAGAGCCCCAGGGTGGCCACACCCTGGGGTGGCGCGGGTCCCCCTGGTCGCGCCACCTAGTGGTGTGGGACCCCTGGCCACCTCCCAGCATCGCCCTTTCGCCCATATATACTCCCCGATGCATAAACCCTAGGGGAATCGACCTTTTCTGCAAAATACATCCGTAGCCCCGCCGCAGCCACCAACAAGTTTTGGGGGACAGATCTCTGTTCTGGCACCCTGTCGGGATGGGGACGTGCCCCCGGAAATCATCTCCATCACCTCCACCGCCATCTCCATCGTCGTTGTTGTCTCCTATGATGAGGAGGGAGTAGTTCTCCCCCGGGGCTGAGGGCTCTACCGGTAGCTATGTGGTTCATCTCTCTCTCTCCCATGGTGTGATCTTTATGCGATCATGAGCTTTGTAATCTAGTTGAATAAGTAGATTGATCTTCATCTGTTATGCTACTAAAGTGGTTTTGTTATCTCCGTAAACACTTTGATCACGGGGTAAAGGTGATAGTGTGTGCATCGTGTGGTTTAGCATGATATTTATATCTTGTGTTGGAATGTGAACCTATGAAACTGTGGCGTTTGTTTACTAATCTTTGGCGCTCATAGTGACATTGGGGTGCCCTAGAGATGGAATATAGACCTGAGGAGTGTTGTTAAAGCCCCTACGTAATGATTAGTGTTCATTATTCGACCGGAGAGTGGTTCGGAGTAGCATAGTGAAGAGATGATATTTACGCATTCAATTATGTGAGCATTGTTGAGAGTGTCCTCTAGTGAAAGTAGGAGCCCTAGGCCTTATTTCCAAGCATTGAAACACCCTTTTTTGCCTGTTCTGCTACATGTTTGCTTGCTGCCATTTTTATTTCAGATTGCTATTGTCACTTATTATCATCCATATTACTTGCATTTTACTCTCTCTTCGCCGAACTAGTGCACCCATATACCTGACAAGTATATTGGGTGTGTTGGGGACACAAGAGACTTCTTGTATCTTGATTGCAAGGTTGCTTGAGAGGATATCTTTGACCTCTACCTCCCTGAGTTCGATAAACCTTGGGTGATCCACTTAAGGGAAACTTGCTGCTGTTCTACAAACCTCTGCACTTGGAGGCCCAACACTGTCTACAGGAATAGAAGCGTGCGTAGACATCAAGCTCTTTTATGGCGCCGTTGCCGGGGAGGTAAGGTAAAAGGTACTCACATCCTTGGGTGTGAGTGCTCGAAGTTATTTCCTGTAGATTCTACAATTATATCTTTTTTTCTTGCTTTCACTAGTTAGTCTTATTTTTACTCGCTTCTTGTTTTTATTTTTACTAGTAGTCTTACCCCCTGTTTGGATGTTGGAAAAACTGCATGGAATTGAATTGGATTTAGAATTCCAAATCCAAGATGGAAAGGAATTGGACTCTAATTCCAAATCTCTTGTTTGGTTGTGCATAGTATTTAAGATTGGAATGAAAAGTAGCACACAATTCCAATTCCTGTTTGGAAGTACATACTATGGAATTTCATGTTTTTTTGAGTTTGGACAATATAAACTCTTGTTGAGACATTATGAAATGGCTACAATGCACAAATCATTTGCGACATGAATGATTCAGAGAATTGTAATAGACAGTAAACCATTGCATAACATGTGTATATATGACAAAATTAAATCACAACAGGCACACATCAACTAGGACTAGAAAATGTGCATCTAAGGCTCCAATTGCACTCAATAATTACGAATCCTGCGGAATATTTGCAATTCAAACAGGCCACAGATTAGCCAAATAAGATTTCGAATTTAGGACTAAATCAACCGCGAAGTAAACAGGGAAAAGAAGGCCGCAACAGCCCGGATGGGGGATGGCCATGGGAAGAACCGCCCTTCCGACGGTCGCCGTCCTTCCCGATAGCCTGGAGCCCTGGAGTGTTTTTCATTCTCCTCCCGCCGTCCTTCCCACTGCCACCGCCGCTCCCCAATCGGCTGTCGATCTAGGGTTGTGGAGGGGAGGACCGGCGCCGACGGGAGGTCCCTTGAAGACGGAGAATGGGAAGGAGAGAAGGGGCGGAGGTCGTGCGAAGGGAGAGTCCCCGGGGAACTCACCGGAATCTGCACCGCCGCCGTCTTGCTCCAGGTCGGGAGGACTCACCAGGTCGCGCGGGCGTGCCTCCGTCTATTTCTTTCCAGCGAAGAGGTACGCTCGGGGTTCGCAGTTTTTCCGAGAGTTTCCGAGGCTCCGTGCTCGGAATTGTTTCGGGCCAAAGGGTAAGCCAACATGCGGGACTCGGAATTTGCTGAAAGTTTCCAAGGCCCAATTCTGTGACCATCCAAACGACTGAATTTGGCTAGGCAATTCCAAATCAGTGATTCCGAGGCAAATTTCCAACATCCAAACAAGGGGTTAATGGAAAACAACAAAAATATGATAGAACTTTATAATATTTATCTTGAATTAGGACATGATGCTTTCGAAGAGAAAATTAAAAAACCTATGGAAGTTTGTTTGCATAATAGTGATAGCAATGTTATTAACATTAATTATTTGGATACCATTATTTCTAGTACTATGGAAAAGTCTAAGCTTGGGGAAGGTAGTTTCTATGAACTTTTTATTTACCCAGCTTTAGAGGAGAAAATTTGCTCTGATGATACTTTATCTCCCATATGTGATAAACCTAATGATGCTTGTGACATTTAAATCCTCCTACCGAAAGAATTCCTTTTAAAGTACCCAAGAAAATTGTTGAACTTGTCATGGATAACCGTTATTTTGGAGATGGAACTGTTCATCCTCGTGATCATTTACTCTTTATACATGAATTATGCGGGTTGTTCAAGTGTACAGGTATTTCAATGGACCAAGTTAAGAGGAGGTTATTCTCTTTATCTCTTAAGGACAAAGCAAGGGAGTGGTATGAGCTGCTAGATGATCCTCATCATTTGGAGTGGAAGGAGCTTGAATCTCTATTTTACTCTAAATTTTATTCCTCTCATCAACTGTATTTAGATAGGAATTACATTTATAATATTTGGCCTCATGATGGAGAAAGCATTGCTCAAGCTTGGGGAAGATTGAAAACATTAATACTTAAATGTCCTAACCATGATCTTCCTAAGGAAATAATTGTTACTAATTTTTATGCAAGGCTTTCAGGACATTACAGGGATTATCTAGATGCATGTTCAGAGGGTTCTTTCTCTAGTAAGAAGGTTGAAGCTAAATGGGATCTTCTTGAAATAATTGAAACCAATAATGAAGATTGGAATAACAACAAAGGTAAAGAATCAGGTATAAACTATGAGTATGATTGCATTAAGACTTTTGCTGAAACTGATGATTTTCATGAGCTTAATGCTAAATATGGTCTTGATACTCAAATGGCTGTCGGTTGGTATAGATCCTTTGCTTCTTATATTAATCTTCCTAAAAATGGGAACATATATCATGAACCTTTTAAAGACACTTGCATGAAAAACGAAATTGTTATTGATGATTGCAATAAACATGCTCAAACTTCTGAAAGTACTGTTTCTTATAAGCATGTTAATTTCTGTGGAGCACTTAGACCTTGTGAAAAGAATCAAATCGAAGAAGAATATTATATCCATCATAGGAATGAAAAAACTAGAAAGTGGGATAGGGCTCTAAATGATCTTGGTGAAAAAGTTTGTGCCATCTATCCTTTTATTTGTGAACTTTGCTATGAAGTGGGTCATTTTAATTTCCAATGCTCAGGCCCTTATAATAGCCTTTCGAATCCTATGAGCACTGCAAGTTTGTATTGTGATGACATGATCACCCCTAATGAGCATTATGAACTTACATTATTTTTGGGGTGTGAAGAGTTATTATGAAAAACTTCTTTGATAGATATGAGTGCTTTTGATATGAATAGTGTCTTGCATGGTTGCCATCTTTGTTGTGTTGATAATTGCCATGCAAATACTTACATACAAAATATTATAAAAGAGGAGACTTTACCAAAATATGACAGGACTAATATGTGTTTTGTTCTTATTAACGAAGAGGAGAAATCCTCCAAAGTTCTTTCTATTGTTCCTGATAATAAACCAGGGTATGTGGAGAAGCTCCCTTTTAAGCCTCTCCCTCCTAAAGAGGGGAAGAAGAGGAAGAACAAGAGGAGGAGTAAAAAGAGAGAGGTAACGGTATCTCCTCCTAAGCATGTAGCTCCTATTATAGTTTTTGATGAGTCTAAACTCGATGATCTTCATATGCCTGTTATTTATGAAAGTGATCATGATTGGGAGAAACACACTACTTTTGATATTAAAAATCTCTTTGGTACCAATTCTGAAAATGATGATAATTGATGTATTATTAGTACCATCCATGTTCCTTCCAATGATAGTAAAGAAAGCTCTGAGCTTGTGGATGATGTGTTTGAAAATCCTTTTTCTACTAATGATTATATGTTTGATACATCTCTTTCTAGTAAAAATGATGATATGTTTACAAATGAATGCACTTTGAAAGATAACTATCCTATTGCCTATGATGATACTATGCCTCAAGTCTTTGATAACTATTATAAAAGATGCTATAACATAGTCTATGATTACAATTCTCCTTATGAAACTTGTCATAGTTATGGAGGGATTACCCAAAACCATCTCCCTAATATACAACTTGTCTATCATGTTGGAGTTCTTTATGATGATTATAATGATTATGATATTTTCAGTCCACCAACTATTGAGGAGAAAATTAATTATGATTGCAATATGCCTCCAATATTTGATGATTATGGTGATGAGGATGATAATGATACCTATTTTGTAGAATTTTCTCCCACTGCTATTAATAAGAATGACTATGCTTATGTGGAGAGTATTAATTATTTTATGCATGTGGCTCATGATAAGAATGTTTTATGTGATAGTTATATTGTTAATTTTATTCATGATGCTACTGAAAGTTATTATGAGAGAGGGAAACGTGGTTTTATTCATCTAAACAATTTTAAGTTTCCCCTCTTTATGTTGAAATTTTTGAAGTTGCACTTATTTTCTCTTCCTATGCTAGTCACTTTGTGCTTCGTTGACTTGTTTTTCTACAAGATTCTTTTTCATAGGAAGTGGGTTAGACTTAAATGTGTTTTATATTTGCTTCTTGATGCTCTCTTATTGTGCTTCAAATCTTATTATTATGTGAGCATCTTTTAAAAAGCATTGTGCCTAGCTGAAAGGCGTTAAAGAAAATCGCTACCGGGAGACAACCCGTTTTATTTCGCTGTTTTCAACCCGTTTTCCTTCACTTTCTTAGGTGTGCTTTGCACCTGGGGGTTATCTATTTCCAAAGAAACCCCGCTGTATTTTTTTTTGAGTTTTTGTTGAGCCAAGTAAAGCCTCTAGTGGAAAGTTGAGCCTATATTTCAGATTTCTACGCAGGAAACAGATTTCTGCTGTCTACTGTTAATTCCGTTAAGAATCACAAAAAATTCAAAATTACCTGAGCTTTTTTGTGCTTAATCCTGAGTTATATACGCAACTTTCCTTAGAAGACCACGTTTTGATTTGAGAAACAGAAGATTTTTGAAAAAAAAATCGATCTTTACCTGTTGTTCGGTTTTGACATATTTCTGCCATTTATCGCATTTGCATCTTAATCTCTTTCTTTTGGTGTTATTTTGAGAAAAAGAGTTTTGAAATAAGTTGTGACAGTATGTCAGACCCCGGACCCAGAGATATACATACTGTTATGTGCTCCTAGCCATGGACTCACAAGGGCTTCAGGGTTACCAGCCCCGGCCGCAACAAACAACGGCAGGCAGACTGGATTCATCGACACGTAGTCCGGATCCCCAGTCTACTAGTCCTTGCATCCATGCTAGTCATAACCAATTATGCATACCCAAGCGTCCTACGAGTCGGATGAAACTGAAGGAACGGGACCAAAGTTATACAGAGTTGCTATGTGTCCAGAAAGTGCAACAACAATCGAGGGTTACTGGGGTTACCTCGCCCCAGGCCGAATCACATCGGCAGGTGGGCTCGGACATGGATCATCGGCTCCACAACCCCTCGACTACGACAACTATGCAGGCATAGCCAAAACTGTATAACGATGACCTCGAAACCAACAACCGATCAAAGCAGCACCCTAGACATGAAGGTTTATTAAACATGTGTTACTAGAGTATAGCTTACAAGCAGAGGTCACATGACCCAACATTACATCACACAACGGAAAGAAAAATATGTTGCTAACCAACAAGAACCAAAAAGGCCTAAGAGGTCCCAACATAAGGCGACGTCCCAGCCCATAGATTCCAGGCTGCTACCTGGGAACCCCAAACTACTCGTCGATATCCACGTTGAATCACCACCAAACTGAGGAGCTCCACCTGAACCAAGTTGAAGCAAACATGAGTACGGGAGGTACTCAACAAGACTTAGTTAACCTATTATATATCCGCTTCTTTTAGAAAGAGTTATGAAGGTTATTTTGCGTAAAGTCATCTTTGTTTTCCAAGATGAGGAAGGAATAGCACGTCTCATGGAGTATTTTGAAAACATATGAGAAATCTACTCAACTAATGATATCATCATCTTTTTTAACCACCAATATCATTTCATCACCTCGTTCTTCAAAGATCACCACCTCATGTTGTTCCGGTAACTCAATCTACAAGGTAACCCCTCTCAGCATCTCCGAGGAGGCATCCTTCATTCATTATCAACAAGTTTTAATCATTCCGTTCACGTTGTCTATGATCACAGAATCCGTCACCAAGTCGTCCTTAACCGCGGACACGGCTTTTCGAAAAGATTTAACCCTGCAGGGGTGTACAACTTTAACCACACATATCAACCGACTCTTAGTGCCACCGGGTTACCACTAGTCCGGGAAGTGCCGGCAGAGGGTGGTTGACCACGACCTTTCCCTTACTTTGCCTATTCCATGAGTGGCTCCGAGTAGAGATGGTCCGCCAATAGGGAGTGGCCATCTCCTGCCGGGTCTCTATCGTTGTGCGCAATGCTCGACGGTTACCTACCCGCAGAGCGCCGATACATCACCACGTCCTAGTTTTGAAAGTGTTTTTAATATCCCCGCAAATCCAAATGGAAAGCCCAAACTAGGCAACTCATGGAACAAACTAGGCAAGTTGAGACCGAGGGGAATCCAATCCCCATGTGGATGCACGCTTAGTCTTGGCTCGAAGACGAGAACTCGCTCCTAGGGGCATGAACGAGACAGCCACCACAGACCCTCTGTGGTCTCGTATCCACACCTTTAGATCATGTTGAGCAAGTTATCTTAACTTTCCACAACATCCTATCATACTATATTCTTTCGTAACTCTGATTCATCAACCGGATGGAGCAGAGATAACAAGCATGTATGACTAAGCACATCATATTTAAGGCTTTGGCGATGAACAAAAACAAACCTATGGCTTCTAGGAGTAGTGGATCAGGATAATTAGGCTATGCATAATATAGGAGAACTCTAACTACTGACACAAGATACATTGGAATCGAATGCAATGTACGAGAACCAAAAGCCTTTCGAAATCATATATGGGCAGATAAGAGGTTATGCTTTCCTTGCTTCAAGAAAACCAGATAAATTCTTCGGTAATAAGTGCTTGACTTGTCGGTTAGGATCAAGTATTCACCATTGAAGTTGTTGGCCTTCTCTTCGGAGTCACGTTCTACCGAGGGGGAACAAACACCGAAACAAGAAAAACAACAATCAACACATGGCATCGATGCAATGCGCAATATGTATGCATAAGCAAGTTAATGCGCGCACTGCAATAAAGCCCTAAACATGAAGATAGGGTTGCTAGGGTTCGTATGACAAATATGCAATTTTACTGAAATTAACCCGAAATAGACCCCGGAGGGGCACTTCGGGCAATTATGAAAGTGAGACTAATTTTAAAATCTCAAATGGGTTTGAAAACATCATAACTAGGTTCCAATTGTCATTTTGAGCATTCTGGTATATAACTTTTAATTTTCTAATTTTTTGAATAAAAAACCTATTTTCTCTATTTTAAAAGAATTAAACAATATTAAATAATGTCCAAAAATAAAGGTTGTCAAACATGTATGAAAATTACATATTTGGATAGATAATAATTTTCTAAACAATTCCATATTTTTATATTATTTTTCTAAGTAATATTTTAATAGTTATTTAATTTACAAAATTAAGTCATTTTCTGGAAATAATAAAAACAGGAATATGACGTCACTGTGACGTCATGCTTGCATCATCTAGAGAAGATCTTCTATGTTTCCCTCAAATTCGGATACCTCGATGCGTTATTCGTGGAATTGGTTGGGCATCACGTGGAGTTGATCGTGGGGAACCAAGGGGAGGCGGCGCCGCTGGTTGGGGGTCACCGGAACGGCCACGGCGTCCGGCGGCGCGGTGGAGGTTGGCGGCGCACGACGACGGCGAGTTGCTGAGAGATAGAGATCAAAGAGAGGGCACCACAAGGTGTGGAGGCTCACGGTGGTGGCAGTGGAGGGATCGAGGAGGTCGGGGAAGCTACGGTGGCGCCGGAATCGCGCGGCGAGCGGCGGCCGGTTCTCGGGAAGATGCAGATGGCGGCGGTGACTCCGAACGCTCGAGGCCAATTCCTTCACTGGGGAGGTTACTGAGGACGAGGCGGAGCTTCCTGGGTACTCCACGAAGCTCGTCGGAGCTTGAATCGGCGGTGCGCTGCGTGTACCGTGAGGCTAGGGTTTGGGTCTGTTCTCTAGCAGAGAGAGAGAGGGAGAGCGCGACTGGGGGAGGAGAGGAGCATCACGGCGTCTACCTGCTCTCGTTATCCACGCACGACCGAAGCAAGCAGGAGGTGTCGAACAGAGAAGGCCACGGTGACAGCGAGCAGCTTCTCTGCCTTCTGTCAAGAGGAAGAAGAAGAAAGAAAAGAAAATTACGAAACCCCCCTGAATTTTGGAAATATTATAGAGAGGTCCTTTTCCTTTGAAAACTGGAGAGAAAACAATGTTTCCTGGGCCTTTTTGCAAAGTAAAAATTTGGCGAAAATAGTTTTTGGAAACCTCATAAAATTTCCAACAAAACCATGTTTTTTTTCCCAAATTGAATTTGTTTTTTTTTTAAATTTGGGGAACCACTTTAAGTGATTTTTGGTCATTTCATTTGTTATTTTCAAATGCAAAATTGTAACCAAAGTCTTCATGCATGTATGAGATGCCAAAAACACACCAACACCCTAATGTAGCAAAATTGGGATGTTACAAATTTCTACCCCCCTTACAAGAATCTCGTCCCGAGATTCCTGAAGGAGAAAGAAAGAAGGAACACCAGTTTTGAACGATCTTCTCGAACCTTACGGTTCTCTTCTTGAAGAGGTTGATCCGTATCACTTGCAAGGATATCCAGCGGCTACACCTTAAGTAGGAGGGAAAACTCTTAGGAATTGATCTTCACGAAGATCGAGTATCTCATGGATAACTCAGGACAGGAATGTTCATAAAGAACTGTTGAGCTATCGTGCATGAAACATATCAAGGTAACGGAGGGAATAGAAGAAGGTTTCAAGGTTTTGGATGATGGTTCTTGAAAGGATTTAGAATATGGGCTTTGCACAAGACTTTAAATCCTTTTGGGGAAGAGAGGTTGAACAACTTGTGACATCGAGGTTTCTTCAAACAAAATACCAAGATGGGAAGATTTTTTTTGAATATCACAACGTAATATCCGTAGACGGGGGAGAACATGGGAAAATACTGTAATTCGTGCGTCAAAGAAATTTTTGATACATAATCATGTTCACTCTTCGGAGTGGACAAGGGAGATAACGGGACTTTCAACCATTCCATAACAGCTTTCTTGAAATCTTTGTCGAAGATCATGAGGTTACTTCACAACAGAAGATGAGTAACAAGAAGAAGTTAGAGCACCGTAATGAAAAAGGAATTCTTGATCACATCATAAAGATGAGTAACCAATGGGGATTGAAGCACCGGAAGAGATAGGGAATCTCTTTCATGTTGTAGGTTTGACGTAGCAATACGTTTACCACATGGTTAAGATCCCATGGCTCAAGTGACTAACAAATTCACACAATGCGTGAGATGATTAGAACTTCAAGTACCAACAACTTGTAAAAGGGAACTGATCAATGGAGGTTACAAAACACCACGAGATGTTCCCATGATGAACTTGTTTCCACTGAAAGAAAGGTTTGTAGGATTGACAAAGAGATATTGGAAGAATCAATTTCCAAGTTCTTCTGGATGTTATAGATACCAATAGCAGGCTCATGACAAGCCTTCTATAGGTAATCCAGTGAATGTAGAACTCCGGTTTGGAAGAACGGAGAGGAAAACTTGTTGGAATGAGCCACACCAGAACTCTCACGGAGAGTGGCTGTTCTTACGGATTCAAGGGAATATGACATTAGGCCTTCCGGCTAATTGTGTCAACCGCAACATCAACCATGCCGGATTTTGGAAAGACCTGAATCAATACCCTTGAGGAAACACCAACCATCGTTGCTGCTTGAGATTCGGCTCTGGTTAGTGGGTTGAATAACTGAGACTCAACGTGTTTGATTGAAAAGCTTGCACCAGTTACCAACGTGACACATCTACTAGATTCTCAAGATATGGACTACGATGTCAAGCTCGAGAAGATGAGCGAGATTGCAAAACTCATGTATTAGCAACTTGCGAAAGACGGTTGCATCTACATGGTTTACTTTTAAAAGAACACATCGGAGTCCTTGTTGGTAAGATGGTTACAAAGATAACGAAGTTATTGGACTTCCTCTCTTTTACAAACAATCAGTCAGTGGCTTAGTGTGGATGCAAATTTCCTCAATAAATGGAGGTAACAACCTACCATCTCAAGAATAGTCCACACATACATGACCGACTTGGGATTATTCCCGGGGAAACAAGAAAACTTTTTTCGAATCCACGGTGACAACTTTCACCAAAAGCACATGAACCCGAGAAAGTCACTTCGAACATCGAGAGCACAATCTTCATAATGGAACAAAGATGGTTCTCCAAAGTTCTCAACATTAGTGCCAAGTGTTCAACATAAACCTCTTGCAACTTGGGAAAAAAAGGAATGTCATCGATAGGCTCAACAACACGCTTACAAAATACTCCAAGAAGAGGTATTCATATAATCTATGAACAAGGCAAAACATTGGTCTGACCAAAGGACATGAAGGTCTACTCGGGAAAACACCAGGAGTGAAAACACCATCAAGATAGTCCTTGAATCTGAACTTGATCTGACGATAGCCCAAATCAAATCAAGGTAGAATGATAGCATTTACGAAAAAGAGGTACTATCCTTCTTCAACACAAGGAAACTAGACATCCCTTAACAAAGGAACAAGCTGGGAAGAGTTCGTGTCTTTCAACTCTCCAAGTTGTTGTTTAAGCTCAATCAACTAGTCCAGGATATCCAGCACGGTTTCTTGGAGAAAAGAGTAGTTCAAAGTACCCTTTGTTTAGACATCACGGTCAAGTGACCACCTGGAAATACTTCTAGAAAGACAACTAGAATATCACAACCCACCGGTATGTCTTGGAGTTCGAAACGTATCTTGCTGTTCAAGGCAATCAATATGGTCTTGAGAGCTTTGTCATAAACCTAACTCGCTGACCAAGAAGGTGCATCAGAACAAACGGATTTGGTAACACAACCAACTTTAATTAAAAACCTGGTTGAACAATAGTGCTAAGAAGGATACATATGTTTTCTTAGATTTTCAAAGCAATAAGAATTGCGAAGAGTATCTGGTACACACCTCAACACACACCCGACATTCTTGAGCATTCAAGCCTGAACTAAGGGTGAGTGGAAAGGTGTAAAAGCATCACTTCATCAACGAGGACATGAAACTCAGCATGACCTCTTGGTATGTAAGAGTGTGATACTTAAAGGTAAAACAGAACAGAAGCTACTGAAACTTCTTTAATCTGCGGATTACAAAACTTTGACCTGGTACTAGAGATGAACGAGGTACTGGAGTTTGTTTCTCCTGACATCCCAAGGTGGAATTTTTTGACGAAAAACAAGAGCAAATGCATTGGAAGAATCCAACACACATATGCAACTTGGTTTCCAAACAACGGATGGAGATTGCGAGCAACTGAAGGGTGGAATCATGCTCTGAGAAGATCCTAAGATTAAGTTGAAGCACATGGTTATACTCATTTGTAAAACCCATGCTAAAAGATTGGTATAGACGAATCAAAGAACAAAGATGTGGGGTTCACGATGATCACTGTTATCGTGACCCTTTTGACTCAAAGAGAAAGCCTATGGCTATTGGAGCTGAGATTACCTAGCCACCCTGAGGTAAAACAGATTCCTCAGGATCCAAAGGAACAGAACTTGGGTTAAAGGTCAGCATCCTGTACTGATAGCGTGAGCATCACATGGTTATGAAACCACATGGTTCAACCCACCACAATTCAGCACATTCCAGGACCTTCGGTTCAAGTCCAAGGGTTAAAAACACAGAGAAAGGAATAACTACTATCTTAGTGTCTTGAAGGACGCTACGAATAGCAATCACGAAGTATTTCAAAAGACAACTTAACTCCGGAAGAGTTTGGACAGAAGATAACGGATACATTCGAGATGGAAAGCATATCTCGAGGTTCACGATTTAGAACTTTGAAACATATAAGAATGTGGAATCCACACAACTTTGAGAGACTAGGATGGAAAGGAATCTCCCAGTTTAAGAGATAACGGAATATGGAACACACACGACTCTAGAAACTGAACACTAGGTCAACTTGGATAACAAACGTCATTGCCGAAGAAGGCACCTAGGTTTTGAATGACTAGAAGAGATAGCAAAACCTTTTTAAATCAAAACAGGTAAGTTGACCCAGAGTTAGAGCGATACCAGATAAGGAGCAAAAAGAGTCCTAAGAAGGTTTTCACAACTCATTTGAGGTTTCAAAGTAGTTTTCACAAACACTAGACTCGACATCGACCAAGCAATAAGGTTTTCCTACAGGCAGTCCTATTCTGATACCACTTCTTGTCAGACCCCGGACCCAGAGATATACATACTATTATGTGCTCCTAGCCATGGACTCACAAGGGCTTCAGGGTTACCAGCCCCGGCCGCAACAAACAACAGCAGGCAGACTAGATTCATCGGCATGTAGTCCGGATCCCCAGTCTACTACTCCTTGTATCCATGCTAGTCATAACCAATTATGCATACCCAAGCGTCCTACGAGTCGGATGAAACTGAAGGAACGGGACCAAAGTTATACAGAGTTGCTATGTGTCCAGAAAGTGCAACAACAATCGAGGGTTACTGGGGTTACCTCGCCCCAAGCCGAATCACATCGGCAGGCGGGCTGGGACATGGATCATCTGCTCCACAACCCCTCGACTGCGACAACTATGCAGGCATAGCCAAAACTGTATAACGATGAGCTCGAAACCAACAACCGATCAAAGCAGCACCCTAGACATGAAGGTTTATTAAACATGTGTTACTAGAGTATAGCTTACAAGCAGAGGTCACATGACCCAACATTACATCACACAACGGAAAGAAAAGTATGTTGCTAACCAACAAGAACCAAAAAGGCCTAAGAGGCCGCAACATAAGGCGACGTCCCAGCCCATAGATTCCAGGCTGCTACCTGGGAACCCCAAACTACTCGTCGATATCCATGTTGAATCACCACCAAACTGAGGAACTCTACCTGAACCAAGTTGAAGCAAACATGAGTACGGGAGGTACTCAACAAGACTTAGTTAACCTATTATATATCCGCTTCTTTCAGAAAGAGTTATGAAGGTTATTTTGCGTAAAGTCATCTTTGTTTTCCAAGTTGAGGAAGGAATATCACGTCTCATGGAGTATTTTGAAAACAGATGAGAAATCTACTCAACTACTGATATCATCATCTTTTTAAACCACCAATATCATTTCAGCACCTCGTGCTTCAAAGATCACCACCTCAAGTTGTTCCGGTAACTCAATCTACAAGGTAACCCCTCTCGGCATCTCCGAGGAGGCATCCTTCATTCGTTATCAACAAGTTTTAATCATTCCGTTCACGTTGTCTATGATCACAGAATCCGTCACCAAGTCGTCCTTAACCGTGGACACGGCTTTTCGAAAAGATTTAACCTTGCAGGGGTGTACAACTTTAACCACACGTATCAACCGACTCTTAGTTCCACCGGGTTAGCACTAGTCCGGGAAGTGCCGGCAGAGGGTGGTTGACCACAACTTTTCCTTTACTTTGCCTATTCCATGAGTGGCTCCGAGTAGAGATGGTCCGCCAATAGGGAGTGGCCATCTCCTGCCGGGTCTCTATCGTTGTGCGCAATGCTCGACGGTTACCTACCCGCAGAGCGCCGATACATCACCACGTCCTAGTTTTGAAAGTGTTTCTAATATCCCCGCAAATCCAAATGGAAAGCCCGAACTAGGCAACTCATGGAACAAACTAGGCAAGTTGAGACCGAGGGGAATCCAATCCCCGTGTGGATGCACGCTTAGTCTTGGTTCGAAGACGAGAACTCGCTCTTAGGGTCATGAACAAGACAACCACCACAGACCCTCTGTGGTCTCGTCATCCACACCTTTAGATCATGTTGAACAAGTTATCTTAACTTTCCACAACATCCTATCATACTATATTCTTTCGTAACTCTGATTCATCAACCGGATGGAGCAGAGATAACAAGCATGTATGACTAAGAGCATCATATTTAAGGCTTTGGCGATGAACAAAAACAAACCTATGGCTGCTAGGAGTAGTGGATCAAGATAATTAGGCTATGCATAATATAGGAGAACTCTAACTACTGACACAAGATACATTGGAATCGAATGCAATGTACGAGAACCAAAAGCCTTTCAAAATCATATATGGGCAGATAAGAGGTTATGCTTTCCTTGCTTCAAGAAAACCAGATAAAGTCTTCGGGAATAAGTGCTTGACTTGTCGGTTATCTATCAAGTACTCGTCATTGGAGTTGTTGGCCTTCTCTTTGGAGTCACGTTCTACCGAGGGGGGACAAACACCGAAACAAGAAAAACAACAATCAACACATGGAATCGATGCAATGCGCAATATGTATTCATGACAAAGTTAGTGCACTGCAATAAAGCCCTAAACATGAATATAGGGTTGCTAGAGTTCGTATGACAAATATGCAATTTTACTGAAATTAACCCGAAATAGACCCGGAGGGGTACTTCGGGCAATTATGAAAGTGAGACTAATTTTAAAAGCTCAAATGGGTTTGAAAACATCATAACTAGGTTCCAATTGTCATTTTGAGCATTCTGGTATATAACTTTTAATTTTCTAATTTTATTGAATAAAAAACCTATTTTCTCTATTTTAAAAGAATTAAACAATATTAAATAATTTCCAAAAATAAAGGTTGTCAAACATGTATGAAAATTACATATTTGGATAGATAATAATTTTCTAAACAATTCCATATTTTTATATTATTTTTCTGTGTAATATTTTAATAGTTATTTAATTTACAAAATTAAGTCATTTTCTGGAAATAATAAAAACAGGAATATGACGTCACTGTGACGTCATGCTTGCATCATCTAGAGAAGATCTTCTCTGTTTCCCTCAAATTCGGATACCTCGATGCGTTATTCGTGGAATTGGTTGGGCATCACGTGGAGTTGATCGTGGGGAACCAAGGGGAGGCGGCGCCGCTGGTTGGGGGTCACCGGAACGGCCACGGCATCCGGCGGCGCGGCGCAGGTTGGCGGCGCACGACGATGGCGAGTTGCAGAGAGATAGAGATCAAAGATATGGCACCACAAGGTGTGGAGGCTAACCGTGGTGGCAGTGGAGGGATCGAGGAGGTCGGGGAAGCTACGGTGGCGCCGGAATCGCGCGGCGAGCGGCGGCCGGTTCTCGGGATGATGCAGATGGCGGCGGTGACTCCGAACGCTCGAGGCCAATTCCTTCACCGGGGAGGTTACTGAGGACGAGGCGGAGCTTCCTGGGTACTCCACGGAGCTCGCCGGAGCTCGAATCGGCGGTGCACTGCGTGTACCGTCAGGCTAGGGTTTGGGTCTGTTCTCCAGCAGAGAGAGAGAGAGAGGGAGAGCGCGACTGAGGGAGGAGAGGAGCATCACGGCTTCTACCTGCTCTCGTTATCCACGCACGACCGAAGCAAGCAGGAGGTGTCGAACGGAGAAGGCCACGGTGACAGCGAGCAGCTTCTCTGCCTTCTGTCAAGAGGAAGAAGAAGAAAGAAAAGAAAATTATGAAACCCCCTTGAATTTTGGAAATATTATAGAGAGGTCCTTTTCCTTTGAAAACTGAAGAGAAAACAATGTTTTCTGGGCCTTTTTTCAAAGCAAAAATTTGGCAAAAATAGTTTTTGGAAACCTCATAAAATTTCCAACAAAACCATGTTTTGTTTTTCCCAAATTGAATTTGTTTTTTAAAAAAAATTGGGGAACCACTTTAAGTGATTTTTGGTCATTTCATTTGTTATTTTCAAATGCAAAATTGTAACCAAAGTTTTCATGCATGTATGAGATGCCAAAAACACACCAACACCCTAATGTAGGAAAATTGGGATGTTACACCGTAGCTAATGTGTTTTTGAGTGTTAGACTTTTTGTTGAAACTGAACCATGTGAATTTATTATTTCAATTGCACTAACGTTGCTAATGAAGATTGTGAGAATTTTGATGTGAAGGAATTTTTCAAAAGTCAAGAGAAGAGGATGATATGATGTGATCAAAAAGAGTGAAAAGCCTAATATTGGGTATGGCCCGGTGGTACATCCAAGCAAATTCCAAGAAGACTCAAGAATCTAAGCTTGGGGATACCCAACGCATCCCCTTCTTCATCAGTAAATTATCAGGTCACTTCTATCGAAACTATATTTTTATTCGGTCGCATCTTATGTGCTTTACTTGGAGCGTCTTTTATTTTTATTTCCAGTTTGTTTGGTTTTTTTGCTGTAATAAATGTTTGTATTTTATCATACTTGTGTGGGAGAGAGATACGCTATGTTTTCATTGCTTAGAACACTCTAGTTTTCATTCTTATTATACTGTGAGTGCTCACTTTTTGCTAGTACTACGTTTAGCCTTTGTTTTCATGCATCTCTTATTCAGAGTTGTTAGTTTTTGTATTTAGGTGGTTCTCATATATGTGCTTTGTTGGGAATAGAAATGCTTATGTGGTAGTTGGCATAGTGGAAAAATTCGCATGGTCTTGTAGATCACTAACCTTCTTTACTTGAATCACTGCTGTTGTTTTGAGATATTAAATTTCTTAATGGATAAATGGGAATGACTAGTAAGTAGAAACTTTTAATGGTTGGTCTAAGAAACTTGGAGCCTTGCCACACTTAAATTACCGGCTGATAGAAACACTGGTATATGATTGCTACGAGTGATACATTTCTGATCCGCCTTTTGTTACGCGCTACGGTCGGGGTAGCTAACAGTGACTTGTCACTGCCACGGACCCTCTTGGAGTGATTTGCACTTTTCCTTTTAAGATTATTTGATTGCTGCAATCTTTTAACTTGTGAGCTCTATGTTGCGGTTTTCTAGCACTTCCACCATCCATATTTGCTAGCCTCTTCGGTACTGTGCATTCCCCTTTCTCACATTGAGAGTTGGTGCAAACTTCGCTAGTGCATCCAAATCCCGTGGGAGGACTTTTTTCTTCTACACATAAGCCCATATATTCTTCCTCAAAACAGCCACCATACCTACCTATCATGGCACTTCCATAGCCATTCCGAGATATATTGCTGCACAACATCCACCTCCATTATGTTACTTGATGATGAACTTCATGGTTATTTATGCATACTGCTACACTGGAAGGAGCATATAGTTAGAGACATCAGAGATATTTCTTTATGAGTTATGACTACTAAAAGTGTGATGATTCATTGTAATATAGGATGTTGCCCCTACCGGTGAGGATATTTAAAATAAATAAAAAATAAAAATGAAAAAGCCCAAAAAAAAAGGGCCAAAGAGAGAATAAAGAGAGAGGGGCACATCACTATCCTTTATACCACACTTGTGCTTCATGTTTAGCACTAATACTTCAGTTTGGAGAGAGTTTTCATATTATCATTCATTCATAACTATGTGGGGAACTTTACATTATAGAACTTGGCTTGTATATTCCAATGGTGAGCCTCCTCAAATGAGCTCTAGGTTTTCTTGAGCAAGAAAGTTGGATGCACCCCCACTAGTTCCATTGGAGAGCTTTCATACGCTTATAGCTCTATGTGCATCTGTTGTGTGGCAATCCCTACTCCTTGCATAGCTTCGGTTGTAAGACTTCCTCTTGTCTAATGACCACTTTCAGCTTTGTGAGCCTTTCTTCCATTTACCTTCCAAACCCCCCATAATGTTCTCTTAGCCATAACATCCCGGTGCCAGGGACCAACGCAGAACACTTGCTTGTTTTTAGTGCGCAAATAGTTTAAGATTCAAGCATTGCATCGTGTGGAAACCTTGACTTGATCCTAACAGGGGTTGTGAAGAAAGTTTGACGTGCATGATATTGTTGTTCTTGAAAGCTTAAACCATCTCTAATAAACTTTGCACGGTTGATAGTCTTTTAGTATTGATTCATTAAAGGTTTTACTTCTTTCTTCTTTGTTTATGCATTACTTGTTGATATCAAATATAGATCTCAGCTTTAATTCATTTAATACTAGTTTACATGTTCTACTTTACATATTATGATGAAGATTGTGTGGTAGCATGTCACCTCAGAACTTATTTTGTTTTATCGTTTACCTAATCGAGGAAGAGTAGGAACTAAGCTTGGGGATGCGTGATATGTCATAAACGTATCCCTAATTTCTGATGTTCCATGTTGATATTATGCCAATTGCTACATGTTTTCCGTATGTTTTCCTACGTTTTCTTATGTTTTCCGGGACTAACCTATTAGCAAGATGCCATAGCGCCAGTTCCCTGTTTTCTGCTGTTTTTAGTTTCAGAAAAGTTGTTCTGGAAATATTCTCGGAATTGGAAAATTCGAAAGCCAGAAGTCCTAAAAGTCCCAGAAGCTTCCAGAAGTCCCGAAGAGTCCCGGAGGGGGGCCACAGGGTGGCCACACCCTGGGGTGGCGCGGGTCCCCCTGGCTGCGCCACCTAGGGGTGTGGGGCCCCTGGCCTCCTACCAGCATCGCCCTTTCGCCCATATATACTCCTCGATGCATAAACCCTAGGGGAATCGAACCTTTTCCGCAAAATACATCCGTAGCTCCACCGCAGCCACCGACAAGTTTCGGGGGGATAGATCTCTGTTCTGGCACCCTATCGGGACGGGGAAGTGCCCCGGAAATCATCTCCATCAACTCCACCGCCATCTCCATCGTCGTTTCTGTCTCCTATGATGAGGAGGGAGTAGTTTTCCCCCGGGGCTGAGGGCTCTACTGGTAGCTATGTGGTTCATCTCTCTCTCCCATGGTGTGATCTTTATGTCATCATGAGCTTTGTAATCTAGTTTAATAAGTAGATTGATCTTCATATGTTATGCTACTCAAGTGGTTTTGTTATCTCCGTAAACACTTTGATCACGAGGTAAAGGTGATAGTGTGTGCACCGTGTGGTTTAGCATAATATTTATATCTTGTGTTGGAAGGTGAACCTATGAAACTGTGGCGTTCGTTTACTAATCTTTAGCGCTCGTACTGACATTGGGGTGCCCTAGAGAGGGAATATAGACTTGAGGAGTGCTGTTAAAGCCCCTACGCAATGATTAGTGTTCATTATTTGACCGGAGAGTGGTTCGGAGTAGCATAGTGAAGAGATGATATTTACGCATTAAATTATGTGAGCATTGTTGAGAGTGTCCTCTAGTGAAACTAGGAGCCCCAGGCCTTATTTCCAAGCATTGAAACACCGTTTTCCGCCTGTTCTGCTACATGTTTGCTTGCTGCCATTTTTACTTCAGATTTCTATTGCCAGTTATTATCATCCATATTACTTTCATTTTACTCTCTCTTCGTCGAACTAGTGCACCTATATACCTGACAAAGTATATTGGGTGTGTTGGGGACACAACAGACTTCTTGTATCTTGATTGCAGGGTTGCTTGAGAGGGATATCTTTGACCTCTACCGCCCTGAGTTCGATAAACCTTGGATGATCCACTTAAGGGAAACTTGCTGTTGTTCTACAAACCTCTGCACTTGGAGGCCCAACACTGTCTACAAGAATAGAAGCGTGCGTAGACATCAGCTACTTGTAGTCGAAAGGGGAGTCCGAGGGGAGTTCTGGGTGGCCCACACCCTAGGCTGTCGCTGCCAAGGGGGGTGCGCCAGGGGGGTGTGGCCACCCTGTGGCTCTTCTCCTGGCCCCCTTCTGGCTCCCGGGGTCTTCCAGAGTGAAAACACCAATGGGGTCTTTTCTGGGCAATTTTTCGAAAGTTGATTTTTCTGCACAAAAACAAGACACCAAGGTAATTCTGCTGAAAACAGCGTTAGTCCGTGTTAGTTTTATTCAAAACACACAAGTTTAGAGGAAAACAATAAGAAAAGTGTTCGGAACAGGAGATACGTTTTCGACATTTCAGACGCTCATAGTGACAGTGTGGGGTTAACTAGACATGGGAATGCTTACTTTAAGGAATGCGTTTTGCAGCCCTACGAAATGATTAGTGTGTTTATCCAACCGGAGAGGGTTAAGAGTAGCATAGTGAAGAGAAGATATTTAGTTATTCAATTATGTGATCATTGTTGAGAGTGTCCACTAGTGAAAGTAGGATCCCTAGGCCTTGTTTCCAAGCATTGAAACACCATTTTCCGCCTATTCTCCTACATGTTTGCTTGCTGCCATATTTATTTCATATTGCTATTATTACTTATAACCATCCATATTACTCGCATTTCAGTATCTCTTCGCCGAACTAGTGCGCCTATATACCTGACAAGTATATTGGGTGTGTTAGGGACACAAGAGACTTCTTGTATCTTAATTGCAGGGTTGCTTGCGAGGGATATCTTTGACCTCTACCTCCCTAAGTTCGATAAACCTTGGGTGATCAACTTAAGGGAAACTTGTTGCTGTTCTACAAACCTCTGCAGTTGGAGGCCCAACATTGTCTACAAGAATAGAAGCGTGCATAGACATCAACAGGCCGACAGCTGCAAGAAGCCCGCATGGAATTGCAAGCAAGAAAGGAAGCAGCAGATGCCTCGAGTGCGTGCCGCGCGGCATTCTCCAGGACCCCCGAAGAAGAAATACGTCTCGAAGACTGCCCGCCTAGACCACGAGTCCCTCAGCAGAATCAGCAAATCCCTCGAGACATCCCTCATGCATGTCGCTGAGGAAATCAACGTACACCCGACAACCCCCGCCGTGGCGGTCCTCGCAGCCGCCACATACTTACAGGTGAACCAGCCGCCCGAAAACGACCCGCGCGTGGGACAACATCGACAAGTCCAGAGGGGGCTAGACATGGCAGCCGCAAGAATCGCCGCCCATAACCGTAGGCGCGTGACAACTGCAGAGGGTGATGAAAACCCTCGGGTGGACAAAGCACCTCGCAGATGCGAGAGTACGTCGCCAAATAGAGGAGACAAGGGTTCGCCTCGCCGCTCTAGAGGAAAAGAGGCCAGGCGCCGTGGCGTCAGCCCACGCAGCGATGGCGACAGTCTGCGAAACCGTGACAGCAGCCCGCGGGGCCGTTCGCGACATTGCAGCAGGGAGCCACGGCCAGAGGATGATCGCAATCGAACTCAATATGACGCACGCAGACACATCACGCGGAACAAGGTTGAAAGAGCTCGAGCCCGCAGAAACCGCGCCTGATCACTATCAACCTCCTCTGACGAGGAAGCTTGCGGCGCAATGTGTTTCAGTCGCAGCATCCCCGAGGCACCCATGCCCAAAAGATTCAAGCTCACAACGGAGGTCCCAAAGTACGACGGCTTGCAAGAACCCAAGTCGTGGCTTTCAGACTATTTTACTACGGTGAAGTGCAAGCGCGGGAACAAGACAACAGCCATGCAGTACCTAAACTTGCACCTCGTAGGCGCTGCTCGTAGTTGGCTCGAAGGAAGGCCGCGCGCGCATTACTTTGAGAAGAACTTCCAAGCAACGTACAAACGGCCGGCAACTATCGAGAACTGCGAGCATGAAGGCAGAAGAGCGGCGAGTCTACTCGCGAGTATATCCAGAGATGGACCACACTCAAGAACACGGCGGGAAACATATCGGAAGAAGTCGTGGTCGAGGCTTTCACTAAGGGCGAGAAACATAACTGGACGATCTGCGCCCAAAACAATCGGAGAATTAATGGCGATTGCGGATAGATGGGCTAATGGCAAGGAGTCCATGCGCAACGAAAAAACTTCCTCACCCGCGCCTGAGGAGGACCGCAACGGCGATCGTCAGAGGAGGAAGAGAAAACACAATGACCAGGATGACCAATCGGAACTGGTGGCAGCAGAGTTCACGATAAATCGCGACAGCGGATCCCGCGGAAATCGCGACTGGAAACCAAAGCCAGACGACAAAACTCCCGAGGAGGACCTTGACGGATAGTGCTCTCTACATCTGTTCACAGATAAGCGCACAGGCAAAACCAAGGCCACTCACCTCCTCAATGATTGTCGAAAGTTCAAAGACATCCACGAGGCATACATGAAGATGCACAGGGCCGCCATCAACCAGGGATACCCGCAATTGCCAGGAGGGTACTAGCCACCACCCCTGCCTCCACCCGCCGTACACCAGAACGCAGCGCTGGCCGCGCTACCAACGCCACCCGCCGCGAACCAAGGAGCTAACAGATACCCGAATTCGCAAGGGCTCCTCGGAATGATACAGGAGGTTTGCCCGTCCCGCGGAATCCAAAAGACGAACACACACCAAGTTAACATGGCAGTACAGGCCCCACCGTCCAAGACTGAGTATGTGAAGATGTTAGAGCAGCCGATAACTTTCTCTCGAGAGGACCACCCTCCATGAGTGTATCGACTAGGGCACGCCGCGCTCGTCATCCAGGCGCAAATAGGCAACTACGACCTCGCTCGAGTGTTCATGGACGGTGGCAGCAGAATGAACATCATAAACGCGGACACACTCCGCAAATTGAAAAGAACCTGGACGGACTCGCCGAATCAGAAACATCCTTCCACGTGATAGTACCAGGAAAATCCGTCCAACCACTCGGAACAATCAACCTGGAGGTGATACTTGGAGACCCGAAGAATTACAGGAGAGAATTCCTCGACTTTGAGGTGGTCGACTGGCCATCGCACTACCACGCCATTCTCGGCCGAACAGCGTTCGCGAGATTCATGGGAGTACCCCACTATGCCTACATGAAGCTCAAACTTCCAGGAGAATACGGCACAATCACCATAAACGGCGATTTCGAGAAGTCCGACAAATGCGAGAGTGAGTTCAACGGAATCGCGAAATCTTTCGGGATGCAAAAGGAGCTGGAGGAGCTGGCAAAAACCACGGATCACTCTGTGATGCCGCTTACCAAAAAGTACGCCCCAGAACTCGAGTTCAGCCCAAGCAGCGACACTCGAAAACATCAAGTGCACCCGACAGAATCCGCGAATATGGCGATGGTGTCCACCACCCTATCACCCACATAGGAAAGCGCGCTCGTCGAACTCCTCCGTGAGTACTGGGAGATTTTCGCCTGGCAGCCCTCAGATATGCCACGAATTGAAGGGGAACGTAGCATAGAAAACAAAATATTTTCCTACACGCGATAAACCCAAATGGCCAAGATCTAATCTATGAGATGAAAGGCAACGGGGAGAAAGAGAGTCTTGAGATAACATACCCTCGAAGACTCAAAGTGGTACGAGAAAAGATCTCGTGGTTGGCGTAGTCGTTCTCACGCCGATCCCGAGCGAGAAGAAGAGCACCGCAATCCGGCGGTGCCTCCGTAATCGGTCACACGTTCAGCTCGATGAAGACTTCCGTTCCCTCGTTCCAGCGGGTTGCGGAAGTAGAAGATCCCTCCGGAATTCCAGCAGCACGACGGCGTGGTGGTGGTGAAGAATCCCACGGTCAGGGCTTCGCCAAGCCGGAGACCATGGAATGGAGCAACGGATGGAAGGGAAAATGTGTGAGCAAGTGTGTGTAGAAGAGAGAGCCCTCACCCTCCTTTTATAGGGGAGGGGGAGGCAGCCCAAGGGGGGGTGCGGCCAGCCATGGGTGCCCCCACCCCTTCCTCTCTTCATGTGAGTGGAAGCTCCACTCAAACCCACTCAAAAATCCCTTAATTTCCCACTTGGAAAATCCAAAGGTTTTTCTTTAATAAATAAATAAAACATTTTTATTTCTTTATTTATATTTGTTAATTCCATTAACAAACATTTGCATGCAGCACCTCGAACCATTTGTTAATTCTATTAACAACCGTTCGACGAAAAACCCCTTGAACTATTTCAATTTTCCCCGAAACAATTCCGGAGCTGCCCAAAATATTCTTCGGTATTCCGTATCCTCTCTAAACGCTTCATCGAACCTTAAGTGTGTCTCCCTACGGTTCGTGAATATTATAGATATGATCGAGACTCCTCTCCGATCAATAATCAACAGCGGGGTCTGGAAAACCGTGATGACTCCTATATATTCAACGATGACTCTCGTGATCGTGTGAACCTTTCAACGTCGTAACGATTTCCCTTTGTCTCGCGATATATTACTTGTCCGAGATCCGATCATCGGTATCCACTATACCTTGTTCGATCTCGTTATCCGACAAGTACTCTTTTCTCGTTCCCGTGATATAACATCCTAGTGATCAAATCACTTGCTTGCAAGCGGTGTCGATGTGATATCACCGAGAGGGCCCTGAGTATATCTATCCGTCATATTGGATGGACAAATCCCATTCTCGATCCATGAGCTTCAACCAATACTTTCCGAATATCCAATGCCACCTTTATAGTCACCCTTTTACGGTGTGACGTTTGATGTCATCAAAGTATTCTTTCGGTATTAGTGATTAACATGATCTCATGGTCTAAGGAATAATGTTACTCCGAATGTAAGACATAACAATAAAACTAAATGACTTGATCGTATTGTTATACTTAGTTTAGGGTTTAAGTTCATCATGTCATTCTCCTAATGACATGACCCCGTTATCAACAACATCCAATGTTCATGATCAGGAAACCTTGATCATCTATTTAATCAACGGGCTAGTTAAAAGAGAGGCTTCACTAGGAACGTTGGTTTGTTTATTAATCACACATGTATCAACGTTTCCGGTTAATACAATTCTAGCATGAGAAATAAACATCTATCATAAACAAGGAATAACATAATAAACACTTTATTATTGCCTCTCGGGCATATTCCCTTCAGTCTCCCACTTGCACTAGGGGCAATAATCTATATTACATAGTGATGAATCTAACACCCATGGAGTTCTGGTGTTGATCATGTTTTGTCCTTGAGAGAGTTTTAGTCAATGGATCTGCCACATTCAGATCCGTATGTACTTTGCAAATCTTCACATCCCCATCTGCGACATGCTCACGGATGGAGTGAAAACGGCGTTGATATGCTTGGAATTCTTGTGAGACCTTGGTTCCTTAGCATTGGCTATGGCACCATTGTTGTCACAATAGATAACCATTGGATCCAATGCACTCGGAACCACGCCTAGTTCGGATATGAACTCCTTAATCCAAACTGCTTCCTGTGTTGCCTCCGAGGCAGCAACATATTCCGCTTCTGTTGATGATCCCGCCACCACGGATTGCTTGGAACTCCTCCAGCTTACAGCTCCTCCATTCATAATAAATACGTACCCGGACTGAGACTTAGAGTCATCCGGATCAGTGTCGAAGCTAGCATCGACGTAACATCTTGCGACGAGCTCTTCTTCACCGCCATATACGAGAAACATGTCCTTAGTTCTTCTTAAGTACTTTAGGATATTCTTGACCGCAGTCCAGTGTTCCAAACCTGGATTGGATTGGTACCTACTAGTCAAACTAATAGCATGTGCCACATCCGGTCTTGTACACAGCATAGCATACATGATAGAACCTATGGCTGAAGCATAGGGAGTCTTATCCATCTTTTCTCTATCTTCTGCTGTAGCTGGACATTGAGTCTTACTCAACGTCTTGCCTTGCAACATAGGTAGGAACCCTTTCCTACTATCTTCCATTTTGAACTTCTTCAAAATCTTGTCAAGGTATGTACTTTGCGAAAGTCCAATTAAGCGTCTTGATCTATCCCTGTAGATTTTGATGCCCAATATATAAGCTGCTTCACCGAGGTCTTTCATCGAAAAACTATTGTTCAAATAACCTTTTACGCTTTCTAAAAGTTCTATATCATTTCCAATCAACAATATGTCATCCACATATAGTACCAGAAATGCTACAGAGCTCCCACTCACTTTCTTGTAAATACAAGCTTCTCCGTATGTTTGGACAAATCCAAAACCTTTGATCACCTTATCAAAACGGAGGTTCCAACTTCGGGATGCTTGCTTCAGTCCATAAATGGAACGTTGAAGCTTACACACCTTGTCAGCATCCTTAGGATCAACAAAACCTTTGGGTTGCATCATATACAACTCTTCCTCAATGTCACCATTAAGGAACGCCGTTTTGACATCCATCTGCCATATTTCATAATCGAAAAATGCAGCAACTGCTAACATAATCCTAACTGACTTAAGCATCGCTACTGGTGAGAAAGTCTCATCATAGTCAACTCCTTGAATTTGTCGGAAACCTTTTGCGACAAGTCGAGCTTTATAGACGGTCACATTACCATCAGCGTCAGTTTTCTTTTTAAAGATCCATTTGTTCTCAACGGCCTTGCGGTCATTGGGTAAATCCACCAAAGTCCAAACTTGGTTTTCGTACATGGATCCTATTTCGGATTTCATGGCTTCAAGCCATTTGTTGGAATCTGGGATCATCATCGCTTCCTCATATGTCGCAGGGTCATCACCTCCATCTACCATGAAGTTTAATACGGGATCTCCGTATAGTTCAGGAGCTGCACGCTCCCTAGTTGACCTGCGAGGTGCGGTAGTTTCCTCTATTGGAGTTTCATGATCTTGATCATTAACTCTCTCTTCATCTGACGGGGTCGGCTCCGGAACAACTTCCGGCGCTGCGCTACTCGCCATTCCAAGAAGAGAAGGTTCAATAACCTCGTCGAGTTCTACCTTCCTACTATTCACACCTTTCGAGAGAAACTCCTTCTCCAAAAAGGATCCATTCTTGGCAACAAAAATCTTGCCTTCGGATCTGTGATAGAAGGTGTACCCTATTGTTTCTTTAGGGTATCCTATGAAGACGCATTTTTCCGCTTTGGGTTCGAGTTTATCAGGTTGAAGCTTCTTCACATAAACATCGCATCCCCAAACTTTTAGAAATGACAGCTTAGGTTTGTTTCCAAACCATAATTCATACGGTGTCGTTTCAACGGATTTAGATGGTGCCCTATTTAAAGTGAATGCAGCGGTCTCTAGTGCATAACCCCAAAACGATAGTGGCAAATCTGTAAGAGACATCATAGATCGAACCATAT
Source organism: Alopecurus myosuroides (assembly GCA_028641055.1). NCBI lineage: Eukaryota > Viridiplantae > Streptophyta > Magnoliopsida > Poales > Poaceae > Alopecurus > Alopecurus myosuroides. Next base: position 47,833,137 of record CM054059.1, on the reverse strand, counting down.
CTAATAAAGTATGATTACGACGTTCGGAAACACCATTTCGCTGTGGTGTTCCGGCAGGTGTGAGTTGTGAAACTATTCCACATTGTTTCATATGCATGCCAAACTCGTAACTTAGATATTCACCTCCACGATCAGACCGTAGAAATTTAATCTTTCTGTTACGATGATTTTCAACTTCACACTGAAATTCTTTGAACTTTTCAAACGTTTCAGATTTGTGTTTCATTAAGTAAATATACCCATATCTACTCAAATCATCTGTGAAAGTGACAAAATAACGATATCCACCGCGCGCCGATACACTCATTGGTCCACATACATCAGTATGTATGATTTCCAGTAAGTCTGTCGCCCGTTCCATAGATCCTGAAAACGGGGTTCTAGTCATCTTGCCCATAAGGCATGGTTCACATGTTTCAAATGATTCATAATCAAGTGATTCTAAGAGTCCATCAGAATGGAGCTTCTTCATGCGTTTAACACCAATATGACCTAAGCGGCAATGCCACAAATAAGTAGCAATATCATCATTTAACTTAATTCTTTTGGCATTCACATTATGAATATGTGTATCAACATTATCAAGATTCAAAAGAAATAAACCATTCTTCTCAGGTGCATGACCATAAAAGATATTATTCATATAAATCGAACAACCATTGTTCTCGGACTTAAAGGAATAACCGTCCCGCATTAAGCAAGATCCAGAAACGATGTTCATGCTTAATGCGGGCACCAAATAACATTTATTGAGGTTTATAACTAATCCCGATGGTAGACGTAGAGGTAGCGTCCCGACGGCGATCATGTCAACTCTTGATCCATTGCCGACGCGCATCGTCACCTCATCCTTTGCTAGTGGTCGCTTATTCTGCAGCTCCTGTTTCGAGTTACATATGTGAGCAACCGAACCAGTATCAAATACCCAGGTGCTACTGCGAGTACTAGTAAGGTACACATCAATAACAAGTATATCATATATACCTTTGTTCACTTTGCCGGCCTTCTTATCTGCCAGATACTTGGGGCAATTGCGCTTCCAGTGGCCAGTACCCTTGCAATAGAAACACTCAGTCTCAGGCTTAGGGCCATGCCTGGTTTTCTTCTCAGCAGTAGCAACAGATTTGCCACCCTTCTTGAAGTTTACCCTTGGCTTGCCTTTCTTGCCTTTCTTGAAACTAGTGGTCTTATTGATCATCAACACTTGATGTTCTTTCTTGATCTCCACTTCAGCAGTTTTAAGCATCGAGAGAAGCTCAGGAAGAGACATCTTCATGCTCTGCATATTATAGTTCATCACGAAGTTCTTGTAACTAGGTGGCAGAGATTGGAGAACACGATGTATCCCTAGCTCAATGGGAATCGATATTCCCAAGGCTATGAGCTTATCAGCGTACGCAGACATTTTGAGTACGTGCTCACTAACGGAGCTGTTCTCTTCCATCATGCAGCTAAAGAACTTTTCTGAAGCGTCATAACTCTCAACTGCGGCATGGGTATCGAAAATCATTTTCAATTCTCCCATTGTGGCATAAGCAGTGCTGTTCTCGAAACGTTTTCGCAGCTCTGGCTCTAATCCATAGAGGATGCCGCAGTGAACTATACTGTGGTCTTCTTGTTGAGTCAGATAAACATTTTTATCCTCATCAGAAGCATCATCAGCGGGTTGGTCACCTAGAGGTGCATCAAGCACATAGAGCTTCTTGCAAGCGGTGAGGAGAATCCTCAGGTTAAGTGCCCAGTTGGTAAAGTTGCTTCCATTGTTCGCTAATTTCTCTTTCTCCATGAACATATTGAAATTGAAGGTAGGTGGTGCCATGATCTACAACATATTTGCAAAGACTATTTAGACTATGTTTATGATAAATTAAGTTCAAGTTAATTCTAAAATTATCCCATGAACTCCCACTCAAAAACAACATCCCTCTTAGTTGTCTTTAGTGATTACACGAACCAAATTCACTACACCGAAACCGATCATCACGTGAGACGGTGTAGTTGCAAAGGCGAACATCAATATGTTCATCATATCATTCATATGACTCATGCTTTACCTTTCGGTTACGTGTTCCGAGGCCATGTCTGTACATGCTAGGCTCGCCAAGTAGAACCATTGTATTGCATGTGTTTCAAGGCCATGTCTGTACATTCTAGGCTTGAAAACACCTGTTGTATGCGAACGTTGAGTCTATCACACCCGATCATCACGTGGTGTCTCGAAACGACGAACTTTCTTAACGGTGCATACTTAAGGAAGAACACATTATTATCTTGATATTAAGTGAGAGGGATCATCTTATAATGCTACCGTCGCGATCTAAGCAAAATAAGATGCATAAAAGGATAAACATCACATGCATGGATAATGTGATATGATATGGTCCTTCTTGCACTTGATCTCCATCTTGTGCATCATGGTATGATCTCCATCATTCCACCGGCGTGGCACCAAGGTCCGTGGCACCTCCATCTTGATTGTCCATTACAACATATCACATGGATATGACATACAGCACGCAGGCCATAAAATAAGACAACCATATGGCTCCAGCCGGTATGTCAATAATTTACAAAAGATATCATCTCATACATAACGTTTGTAACATTGACCATATCACATCACATGCCCTGCAAAAACAAGTTAGACGCCTCTAATTTATTTTTGCATATTTTACGTGGCTTTGGGCTTACGAGGATAGAACCGTTCATATCTACGTACAAGAACCACAACGTTGATAAAACATATTTTTGAACAACCCTTTGTAGATTAGATCTTAACTATAGTAGGAGAAACCGACACCCGCAAGCCACTTATGCAATTCAAGTTGCATGTCAGTTGTGGAACAAGTCTCATGTACGTGGACATGTAAAGTTAGTCCGGGCCGCTTCATCCTACTATGCCACTAAGATCATAAAATACTCAAAGAGACAAAAACATGATCATCAACGCCCACATACTCCTATGTGTTCTACCCGTACAATTCATCTACGCATAGATCCGGCTCTGATACCACTGAAGGGGAACGTAGCATAGAAAACAAAAAAATTTCCTACACGCGATAAACCCAAATGGCCAAGATCTAATCTATGAGATGAAAGGCAACGGGGAGAAAGAGAGTCTTGAGATAACATACCCTCGAAGACTCAAAGTGGTACGAGAAAAGATCTCGTGGTTGGCGTAGTCGTTCTCACGCCGATCCCGAGCGAGAAGAAGAGCACCGCAATCCGGCGGTGCCTCCGTAATCGGTCACGCGTTCAGCTCGATGAAGACTTCCGTTCCCTCGTTCCAGCGGGTTGCGGAAGTAGAAGATCCCTCCGGAATTCCAGCAGCACGACGGCGTGGTGGTGGTGAAGAATCCCACGGTCAGGGCTTCGCCAAGCCGGAGACCATGGAATGGAGCAGCGGATGGAAGGGAAAATGTGTGAGCAAGTGTGTGTAGAAGAGAGAGCCCTCACCCTCCTTTTATAGGGGAGGGGGAGGCAGCCCAAGGGGGGGTGCGGCCAGCCATGGGTGCCCCCACCCCTTCCTCTCTTCATGTGAGTGGAAGCTCCACTCAAACCCACTCAAAAATCCCTTAATTTCCCACTTGGAAAATCCAAAGGTTTTTCTTTAATAAATAAATAAAACATTTTTATTTCTTTATTTATATTTGTTAATTCCATTAACAAACATTTGCATGCAGCACCTCGAACCATTTGTTAATTCTATTAACAACCGTTCGACGAAAAACCCCTTGAACTATTTCAATTTTCCCCGAAACAATTCCGGAGCTGCCCAAAATATTCTTCGGTATTCCGTATCCTCTCTAAACGCTTCATCGAACCTTAAGTGTGTCTCCCTACGGTTCGTGAATATTATAGATATGATCGAGACTCCTCTCCGATCAATAATCAACAGCGGGGTCTGGAAAACCGTGATGACTCCTATATATTCAACGATGACTCTCGTGATCGTGTGAACCTTTCAACGTCGTAACGATTTCCCTTTGTCTCGCGATATATTACTTGTCCGAGATCCGATCATCGGTATCCACTATACCTTGTTCGATCTCGTTATCCGACAAGTACTCTTTTCTCGTTCCCGTGATATAACATCCTAGTGATCAAATCACTTGCTTGCAAGCGGTGTCGATGTGATATCACCGAGAGGGCCCTGAGTATATCTATCCGTCATATTGGATGGACAAATCCCATTCTCGATCCATGAGCTTCAACCAATACTTTCCGAATATCCAATGTCACCTTTATAGTCACCCTTTTACGGTGTGACGTTTGATGTCATCAAAGTATTCTTTCGGTATTAGTGATTAACATGATCTCATGGTCTAAGGAATAATGTTACTCCGAATGTAAGACATAACAACAAAACTAAATGACTTGATCATATTGTTATACTTAGTTTAGGGTTTAAGTTCATCATGTCATTCTCCTAATGACATGACCCCGTTATCAACAACATCCAATGTTCATGATCAGGAAACCTTGATCATCTGTTTAATCAACGGGCTAGTTAAAAGAGAGGCTTCACTAGGAACGTTGGTTTGTTTATTAATCACACATGTATCAACGTTTCCGGTTAATACAATTCTAGCATGAGAAATAAACATCTATCATAAACAAGGAATAACATAATAAACACTTTATTATTGCCTCTCGGGCATATTCCCTTCACGAATACCCAGGGAGTTCGCCGAGCACTCACTTGAAGTGTTTAAAGATGCAAAGCCAGTCTAGAAGACCAGTCGACGCTTTTCCGAGCCGAAACAGATAGCACTCAGAGAAGAGGTGAACAGATTGTTAGCCGCCAAGTTCATCAGGGAAATTAAGATTTCCACCTGGTTAGCAAACCCGGTGTTAGTCCTGAAGAAAAATACTGACATCCTTTGCCCATGCATCGACTACACGTCGTTGAACAAACACTGCCCCAAGGATAACTTCCCATTACCACGGATCGACCAGATCATGGATTCTACAGCAGGCTATCAGTGCCTCTCCTTCCTGGACGCCTACTCGGGCTATAATCAAATCAGGATGAAGCAAGAGGATGAAGAGAAGACATCATTCATCACACCACACGGTGTGTACTGCTACACGACAATGCCCTTTGGGCTAAAAAACGCAGGCGCAACATATCAGCGCTGCATGCAAAAATGCCTCGCCAAGATCATTGGCAAGAACGTACAAGTTTACGTTGACGACATCATCATCAAGACTCGAGTGGAGGACACACTCCTCGAGGACATCAGGGAGACATTCGACGCCCTCAACTCATACATAATCAAACTCAACCCGACAAAGTGCGTCTTCGGAGTTCCTGCGGGACAACTCCTCGGCTATCTGGTCTCCCCCCGAGGAATCGAAGCCAACCCGGAGAAAATATAGGCGATATTGACGATGAAAGAACCGACAAATCTTCGCGTCATGCAGCAACTCGCAGGGCGACTGGCAGCCCTCAGCAGGTTCATCGCAATGTTAGGCGAGCAAGCGCTCCCTTTCTACAAGTTGCTGAAGAAAACAGATAAGTTCGAGTGGACGGCAGAAGCAAAAAAGGCGTTCATCGATCTGAAAAGAGTGATGCAGAGTAGATGCAAATTGGCAACACTGCAGGAAAGGGAATCCCTCTACCTTTACCTAGCCGCAACAAATCAAGTGATCAGCACAGTAATCATGGTCGAGCGGCCAGAGGACGGAAAGGCATACGGCGTTCAGAGACCAATATACTACAACAGCGAGGTGCTTTTGCCGTGCAAACAGCGATACCCCCACTACCATAAACTCGCGTATGGAGTGGTCCTGACAGCCCGCAAACTAAAACATTACTTCCAGGAGCATACCGTCACGGTGCTAAACGACGCATCACTCGGTACTATCATGAACAATCCCATGGCATCCGGAAGAATTGCAAAATGGAGCATCGAGCTAGGCACCTGGGATCTCATATACATAGGATGCAACACCGTAAAATCCCAGGTGGTCGAGGAGTTCCTGAGCGAGTGGACGGAGCTGCAAACCCCAGGACCCCCAGAATACACGAGCAACTAGATCATGTACTTTAACGGGTGAAAAAGAAACGAGGGAGCCAGAGCCAGAGTAATCCTCAGATCGCCAAGGGGCAACAAGCTCCAGTTTCCTACGACTCGACTTCCCCCTGACGATCCAGCATCTAACAACGATGCAGAATACGAGGCCCTACTACATGGCATGAAGATGGCGATTGCCTGCGGAGCCACCCGATTGATGATATACGAAGACTCAAATCTTATCGTGCAACAGACGATGAAGGAGTGCGATGCTGTCGCAGATAACATGATCGCCTATCACGACATGTACAACCTACTCGAAGGAAGTTTTAAAGGGTGCGAGCTGAACCACATCGCACGAACAAGAAACGAGGAAGCAGACAGACTGGCGAACATAGGGTCAATAAACACCCCTGTTCCGCCAGGAATCTACTTCGAGAGAATAAGCAAACGATCAGTCAAGGTCAAAAAGCAAGCAGCGACACCCGCAGTAACAGAAACGGAGGCCAGCCAGCAAATCTCCCTCATCGAGCTCACCCATAAAATCTCAAGGCAAGTCTTTCTGGTCGAGCCAGCCTTGACACAGAAATACCTCGACTACCTGACAAACAGGCAGCTCCCAGCAGACATTTGTGAGGCTAGACAGATAGTACGACGCAACAAATCTTTTCGGGTGATCAAGGGAGTGCTATACAAGCAAATCATATCAGGAGTACTCCATAGGTGCACCACACCTTAGGATGGCGAGGAACTGTTTCGCGACATACACCAAGGTGACTCCGGGCATCACGCAAGCTGGAGAGCAATCTTGGGGAAAGCTTTTTGAGCAGGATTTTACTGGCTCACGGCAGCCAGAGATGCCAAAGATCTCGTCGAGAGGTGCAATGTTTGCCAAAGATTCGCGCCCAAGCCACACGCACCGGCCACAGAGCTCCACATGATCCCCATCTCTTGGCCATTCGCCTAATGGGGGCTCGACATGGTAGGACCGCTGCGGAAATCAACACCAGGAGGATACACCCACTTGCTAGTCGCAGTCGATAAATTCACCAAATGGATAGAGGCCATGCCAGTCACGTCGCAGCATGCGAGTGCGCCGTGAGATTCCTCGACTCCATAGTGTGCAGGTTCGGTGTCCCACACAACATCATCACAGACAATGGGACCAACTTCACAGCCAAAGAAACCCAGGACTTCTGCAAGGAAAGGGGATAACTCTCAGCTTTGCCTCGGTAGATCACCTGCAAACTAACGGCCAAGTGGAACGATCCAACGGATTAGTTTCGGCTGGCCTAAAGAAACAGCTACTCACTCGGCTACACCCAGCAGCAGGGCATTCGGCTGAAGAACTACCATCGGTGTTATGGAGCCTGCGAACAACACCAAATCGATCGACAAACTACACGCCATTCTTCATGGTATACGGAGATGAATCCGTGCTACCCGAAAATGTTATGTTCAGCGCCCCACGAGTCGTCGCGTACAGCGAAGAAACCTCCAACAAGGCACTCACAGAAGACATGGACGCGCTGGATGAAATCAGGGATATCGCACTCGCAAGATAAGCAGTCTATCAGCAGCTGCGCCATCACCACAGTCGCCGCATACGCCAAAGATCTTTCATGGTAGGCGACCTGGTGCTACGACTCAAGCATAAAGAAGGACACAAGCTAGAGCCACCATGGGAAGGGCCCTTCATCATACATGAAGTTATCCCAGGAGGCGCCTACCGCTTGAAAAACCCAAAGACAGGCGGCATCTACTCCAACCTGTGGAACGTGTCGCACCTACGCAAGTTCTACCCTTATAATTCAATCCCCTATTCGCAAGAAATAAGGCTGTACCAGCCACATTGTAGCCCGAGCAAATACATGGCTTTTTAGCCATCGCAATAAAAACATGGTTTCTCAACCATAGCTACAAAGACTATACAGTCATAATCTTTATTTGTTTATTTTTTCTTTACATGCTAAAGGTCACACCCCAACACACGGGGCTACACCAAACTAGCATCAGCAAATCTTCGAGTGCTCACACTCGATATAAAATTTTACAAGATAACAAGGTACACACCTTATAAACACCTTAACCGATTAAACATACAAGGTCACAATGTACACACCTTAACACACCTTAAAACTAAAACATACAAGGTACATACACCTTAAATATCTATAGCTATTGCCAAGCAGCTGCCTCTTGAAGCAGTCGCTCAGTCTCCACGGCGGTTAGTTGAATAATCCGTTCCACCGCAGGTCGCACAACCTCATAATGGGGGAGAAAATCTACAGGTGGTCCTCGGGTGTCAGGGAGTCGCGCCACATAATTGAAGTAAACCTCAGGGTGCCACAAACGCACGAAGACAAGCGCCACCTGAGCACCGCAAATGAGTTGCTGACACACGGACTCGCGAACATCCCCCACTCGGCGGAATAGCCTCAGCAAGCCAATCAAGCTATTCGGAACAACGTCAATGGGGTAAAACGCCCGATGGATAGAAGCGAGGGCCTCCCGGCAGGATTCCACAAAAAGATGCGCCTGACTCGCCCGGTACTGCAGAATAGCCAAGACAAAACCTCGGCTGCGGTCAGACCGGAAATTGCTCGCATGAGGGTTGGAGCTGCTTGACTCATGAACAATACGATTGTCCACCCAGTGACCCTCACACGCCCCATCAGGCACAACAACTGCAGGTATAGCAAAAGTGTCAAAACACAAGCAAAAATATACAAAAAGCACTCAGGGGCTCGCCGGACTTACAGAGCATGCCCTTCGCAATGCTCGCTAGCTCTTCCATCAGAATTTGTTCGCGATCTGCAGCAAGTTTCTGCTTCGACTTGGCAACATCTGCCACGCCTCGCAGAGCCTTGAGCTTACGGTCGCCATCTGCAAACATATTGGCAACCAACGGCTCAGTCGCAGGAGCAGCTCCACTCGACGAACCTCCGCTGGATTCCACAACCTGGAAACAACAACAAAGTTTTAGAGATCATATCATACCCCATGCGACGATGTACCACATGAACTCTTCGACTGCTCGGGTGCTACTCCCATCGGGATAATACAAAGTAAGGCGTGATAACAAAACGTTGACACTTTCAAAGCATCTCGATTGATAAAAGAAAGTACGGGAATGCATCCCAAGGTTCATTACACATAAAAGCATATAGAAACATCGATCAACCTAAGGAACTACGGAGGTAGCTCCACTCGCAGCAGGTTTTCCACTACGGCCACCGGAAACTACCTCATAGAGCGCCTTCGCAAGCCTTTCCGCATGGTCACCAAAAGGACGAAGCGCTACCTTTTTGCCTAACGAGTCTCGCGGAAGCTCCGAGTACACCTTCTCCAGGTCACCCGAGACGCCGTGTGCCAGGGAAAACTAGATAGCCGTCTTGGCCCCGCACTCGGTCTGCGCGAGGGAGTACTCCTGAAGGGGATCATCCTCGCCTAGGAAAACTTGCATGAGGCCACCAAGGGTCGGAGGAACTAGCACGTCCACGAGCAGGCGTTGGTGCAGTTGCGTCAGTGCTCGATCAGCATCGTAGATGAGGAAGCAAGCTTTGTTCCCATGCTCCTGCAGCTGAGTGCACGCATTCATGAGAGCGTCGAGCCGAACCGCTCCAGGCAGCTCTAGCCCAACTCCAATAGCACCTAAACAAAGATGGAGCAGGCTGTCAGACCCCGGACCCAGAGATATACATACTGTTATGTGCTCCTAGCCATGGACTCACAAGGGCTTCAGGGTTACCAGCCCCGGCCGCAACAAACAATGGCAGGCAGACCGGATTCATCGGCACGTAGTCCGGATCCCTGGTCTACTACTCCTTGTATCCATGCTAGTCATAACCAATTATGCATACCCAAGCGTCCACGAGTCGGATGAAACTGAAGGAACGGGACCAAAGTTATACAGAGCTGCTATGTGTCCAGAAAGTGCAACAACAATCGAGGGTTACTGGGGTTACCTCGCCCCAGGCCAAATCACATCGGCAGGCGGGCTCGGACATGGATCATCGGCTCCACAACCCCTCGACTGCGACAACTACGCAGGCATAGCCAAAACTATATAACAACGGGCTCGAAACCAACAACCGATCAAAGAAGCACTCTAGACATGAAAGCTTTATTAAACAGGTGTTACTAGAGTATAGCTTACAAATAGAGGTCACACGACCCAACATTACATGAGACAACGGAAGGCAAATTATGTTGCTAATCAACAAGAACCAAAAAGGCCTAAGAGGCCGCAACATAAGGCGACGTCCCAGCCCATAGATTCCAGGCTGCTACCTGGGAACCCCAAACTACTCGTCGATGTCCATGTTGATTCACCACTGAAGTGAGGAACTCCACCTGAACCAAAATTAAGCAAACCTGAGTACGAGAGGTACTCAACAAGACTTAGTTAACCTATTATATATCTGCTTCTTTTAGAAAGAGTTATGAAGGTTGTTTTGTGTAAAGCCATCTTTGTTTCCCAAGTTGAGGGAGGAATAGCACATCTCATGGAGTATTTTGAAAATTGATGAGAAAGCTACTCAACTACTGATATCATCATCTTTTAATCCACCAAAATATTCAGCACCTCGTGCTTCAAAGATCACCTCCTCCAATTGTTCCACACTATCTCATGCTACAAGGTAACCCCTCTCGGTATCTCCGAGGAGGCATCCTTCATTCGTTATCAGCAAGTTTTAATCATTCCGTTCAAGTTATCTATGATCACAGAATCCGTCACCAAGTCGTCTTTAACCGCAGACACAGCTTTTCGAAAAGATTTAAACCTGTAGGGGTGTACAACTTTACCCACACGTACCAACCGACTCTTAGTGCCACCAGGGTTAGCACTAGTCCGGGAAGTGCCGGCAGAGGGTGGTCGAATCCCGGCCTTTACCTTGTCGAACTATATCCATGAGTCAACCCAAACAGAGCCACCCCGTCAGCAGGGAGTTGGCCACCTCCTGACGGCACCTGTTCTGTGAGTCGGGAACAAGATCCGTGTACGTCCATCACTTGTCCCGGTCACGACCTAGTTTTTTCCAAAACATTTTCCGACACACACGCAGATGGAAAGCTCAAACTACGTGGCTCATGGATAAGGTTAAACAAGTTAGTTAGCCGGGCGGGGTTCATCGGCCCACGTGTGGCTGTACGCTCAGTCTTGGCTCGAAGGCGAGAACTCACTCCTAGGGGCATGAACAGGACAAAACGCCACAACCCATTGTGGCCTCACATCCATGCCGTGATTAGTCAGGTTATCAAATATAATTCAAATCACAACAATCTAACATAGTAGATTCACGCACTGACCAGATTCATCAACCGGATGGATCAGATCACAACTAGGCATGGCTAAGCAAGACTCATAGGGTTTAGCGGAGCGCGCACAAACAAACCTATAGCTGCTAGGAGCAGTGGATCAGGATATCTAGGTTATGCAGTATATAGGAGAACTCTATCTACTGACATCAAATAGTTTGGAACCGAATGCAAAGTACGAGATTCAAATCACTTTGAAATCATATATGAGCAGATAAGAGGTTATGCTTGCCTTGGTTATAAGAAAACCAGATAGAGCCTTCAAGAATAAGTGCTTGACTTGTCGGTTAAGATCAAGTATTCGCCATTGGACTGCTGGCCTTCTCTTCGGAGTCACGTTCTACCGAGGGGGAACAAACACCGAAAAGAAGAATAACAATCAACACATGGCATCAATGCAATGCGCAATATGTATGCATGAGCAAGTTAATGCAATGAAATAAATACCTAAACATGTTCGATGGGTTGCTAGGGTTCGTATGTTAATTATACAGATTAACTGAAATTACCCCGAAATGGACCCCGGAGGGGGTTTCGGGCGATCCTGAGAGGGTGTACCATTTTAATTGCTCAAATGGGTTTAAAAACATCATAACTAGGTTGCATTTGTCATTTTGAGCATTTTGATATATAATTTTTAATTTTCTAATTTTAGTGAATAAAAACTTATTTTTCCATTTTAAAATGATTAAACAACATTAAATAATGTTCAAAAATCAACTTTATCAAACATACATGAAAATGACATTGTTGGGTTGGAAATGATTTTGTGAACAATTCCATATTTTTATTTTATTTTTCTGATTAATAAAACATTAGTTATTGAATTTACCAAATTACTCATTTTCTGTAATATTAAACATTTCTGGAAAAGAAAATAGGGTTATGACATCATAGTGACATCCAGGTGACGTCATCCATGGCCAAAATGGCACTGTCTAAGCTCAATGTCGCGATTCAACGCATGATTCTGGAATCGAAGATCACCACGCGGTAGAGGGTAGCGCGGGGAGTCGAGGGATGCCGGCGGTTGACCAAATGGTCACCGGAATCCCCGCCGGCGGTTGACCAAGTGGCCGAGGATGGCGCACGGTGACAGCGAGCTAGGGAGCGTGGGGGAGGCGAATTAAAGGGGTAGGGAGGCTCAGCAGCTCACCGCGAAAGCGATGAGACGGACGGCAGGGCCGGAGGGGATCGGAATCACCAGCGACCAACGATGGAGGCCGACGGCCGGAGTTATGAACGACGATGAAATTATCCTCCGTGCGGCCCTCTTATCATCCACCCGTACTCGAGGAAGAGGAGGAAGGCGAGGCAGTTCCGATGGTGGCCTCGGCTCGTCGCGGCGTGGCCGGAGATGGCGGCGCCATGGCGGCTAACCCTAGCTAGGGTTTCGGCCATGAGAGCTACAGAGAGGGAGAGAGAGCTGTGAGGGGCGAGGAGGAGGGAAGAGGCACACGGGTCCTTGTGCCTTATCGTCTCGAGCAAGCAGGGAGGCAGAGAGGTACGTGGCGAGGCGGACGGCGATTCCACGGAGCTGCTCCGACTGTCAAAGGTTGAAGACAACATTTTTGCACAAAGCCCCCAACAGTTTTCAGATTTGACAGAAAAGCCCTTTTCTAAAATAAAACAGAACAGAAAATAAAGTTTTGAGGACCTTTTTGCAACCAGAAAAATTGGCAAAAATAGTTTTTGGAATCCTTGTCAAAATTCCAATGTCACCATCATTTTGTTTACCAACTTCAAAAATGTTTTGAATTCAAATTATGGATGACCACTTTAAGTGGTTTTTGGTAAAGTTTTAATAAATATTCAAATTCAATTCTTGTTCAAATTTTCATGCATGCTATGTCATGAACACAACACCACAAACCCTTTATAAGAAAATTTGGGATGTTACAAATCTACCCCCTTACAAGAATCTCGTCACGAGATTCCCGAAGGAGAGGAAAGAAGTAACACCGATTTTGAACGATCTTCTCGAACCTTACGGTTCTCTTCTTGAAGATGTTGATCCGTAGCACTTGCGAAGATATCCATCGGCTACACCTTAGGTGAGAGGGAAAACTCTTAGAAATTTATCTTCACGAAGATCGAGTATTTCATGGCTAACTCAGGACAAGAATGTTCATAAAGAACTGTTGAGTTATCGTGCATGAAACACATCAAGATAAAGGAGGGAATAAGAGAAGGTTTCAAGGTTTTGGACGATGGTTCTTGAAAGATTTAGAATATGAGCTTTGCACAAGACTTTAGATCCTTTTGGAAAAGAAAGGTTGAACAACTTTTGACATCGAGGTTTCTTCAAGCAGAGTACCAAGATGGAGAGGATGGTCTTGGATACCACAACGTAATATCCGTAGACGAGGGGGAACACGAGAAAATACTGTAATTCGTGCGTCAGAGAAAATTTAATACATGATCATGTTCACTCTTCGGAGTGGAAACGGAAGATAACGGAACTTCTATTCCGTTAAAGTTTGTCGAAAACTTTGTCAAAGGTAGGAATGTTACTTCACGGCAGAAGATGAGTAACCAAAAAGAAAAAAATTAAAGCACTGTAATTAAGGAGGAATTCTTGGTCACACTATAAGGGTGAGTAACCAATGAGGATTGAAGCACCGGAAGAACAAGGAATCTCTTTCCTACTGTGGTTTGTACGTAGCAATACGTTTACCACACATGGTTAAGATCCCATGGCTGAAGTAACTGACAAATTCACACAATGTGTGAGATGAACATAACTTCAAGTACTAACAACTTGAAAAAGGGAACTGATCAATGGCGGTTATGAAACACCAGGAGATGTGCTCATGAGGAACTTGGTTCCACCAGAACAAAGGTTTTGGAGGTTCAACGGAGAGATATTGGAAATATCAACTTCCAAGTTTTCCTTGATGTTCTAGATACAGACAACAGGCTCACGACAAGCCTTCTGTAGGTCATCAAGTGAAAGGGAAAATTTTGTTTAGAAGAACGGTGAGGGAAACTTGTTAGAATGAGTCACACAAGAATCCTCACGGAGAGTGGTTGTTCTTACAGATTTAAAGATATATGACATTAGGCCTTCCGGCTAATTGTGTCAACCACAACATCAACCATGCAGTATTTCCGAATGGACCTAATTCAATACTCTTGAGGAAAACACCAACCATCGTTGCTGCTTGAGATTCAGCTCTGGTTAGTGGGTTGATAACTTAGACTCGGTATGTTTGAGCGAAGAGATTGCACCAGTTATCAACGAGATATATCTACTAGATTCTCAAGACATGGACTACGATCCCACGCTCAAGAAGATGGGCAATATTGCAGAACTCATGTATTGGCAACTTGTGAAAGACGGTTGCACCTACATGGACTACCTGCAAAAGAACACATCAGAGTCCTTGTTGGGAAAGATGATACAAAGATAACGAAGTTCTTGGACTTCTTATCTTTCACGAACAACCAGTCAGTGGTTGGGTGTGGATACAAATTTGGTTCAATATATGGAGGTAACAATCCACCATATCAAGAGTAGTCCACACATTCATAGCGGACTTGGGGTTTTTCCCGAGGGAACAAGAAAACTTTTCTCGGATCCATGGCGACAACTTTCACCATAAGCACATGAACCGGAGTAAGTGACTTCAAACATCCAGAACACAATCTTCGTGATGACACAAAGATGGTTCTCAAAAGTTTCCAACATTAGTGCCAATTGTTCAAAATGAACCTCTTGCAACTTGGGTAAGTAGGAATGTCATCGATGGGCTCGACAGCACGCTTATCAAAACACTCCAGGAAGAGGGACTCATATGATACATAACCGAGGCAAAATGTTGGTCATATTAAAGGACATGAAGGGGTACGTAAGCATAACGCCATGAGTGAAACACCATCAAGATAGTCCTTGAATCTAGACTTGATCTGACGATAGCCCAAATCAGATCAAGGGTAGGATGATATCATATGTCCACGAAGGAGATACTACCATACTTCAAGAGGCGAAGAACTAGACATCCCATTGCGAAGGAACATGTTAGGCTGAGCTCTTGTCTTTCAACTCTCCAAGTTGTTGTTTAAGCTCAACCACTAGTCCAAGGTGTCTAGCATAGAGTATTGGAGAAAGGAGTAGTTCAAATTACCCTTTGCTTAGACATTACGGCCAGGTAACAACCTGGTGATACTTCTAGAAAGACAACCAAAATATCACAACCTAACGTTATGTCTCGGAGTTTGGAAGGAAATCTTGCTCTTCAAAGCAGCTGATATGATCTTGAGAGCTTCGGTACGAACCTAACTCTCTGACCAAGATCATGCACCGAAATGAACGGATTTCGTAACACGGCCAACTTTAAAAAGATGATGGGTGACCAGTAATGCTAAGAAGGGTACAGATGTTTCTTAGATTTTCCAAGGCAATACGAATTGCTAGGAATATCTGGTACACATGTCAATGCACAGACCCATCATTCTCATGCATTCAAGCTTTGAGAAAGGGGGGGGGGGTGAGGACGTGTGAGAGCATCACTTCATCAATAAGGCCATGAAACTCAACATAACCTAGTGATATAAAAGAGTGTGATACTCGAAGGTAGAACAGATTGGAAGTTGATGAAACTTCTTTAATCTGCGGATTTCAAAACTTTGACCTGGTCCTAGAAATGGACGAGGTACTGGAGTTTATTTCTCATTACATTCCAAGGTGGAATGTTTGACAGAAAACAAGAGCACATGCATTGGATTATCCAACACACATATGCAACTTGGTGTCCAAAACAACGGATGGGGATTTGAGAGCAACTGGAAAGTAGGAACAAGCTCAGGAGAATTCCTAAGATCACGTTGAATGCACAGGGTAATACTCATTTGTAGAACCCATGCGAAAAGATCAATATAGCTGAGTTAAGAACAAAGATGTGAAGACCATGATGATCACTCTTGTCATGATCCCTTTTGATTCCAAAGGAAAGCCTACGGCTATGAGAGTTGGAATTTCCTAACCATCCTGAGGTAGAACAGGTTCTTCAGGATCCAAAGAAATAGAACTTGGGTTAAAGGTCAGCATCCTGTACTGATGGCATGAGCATCACATGGTTATGAAACCACATGACTCAACTCATCGCAGTTCAGCACATTCCGGGACCTTCGGTTCAAGTCCAAGGTTGAAAACATTGGGAAAGGAACAACTACTATCTTAGTGCCTTAAAGGACACTATGAGTAGCAATCACGGAGTATCTTTCCAAGAGGACAAACTTAGCTCCGAAAGAACTTGAGCAGAGGATAACGGATACATTCGAGATGGAAAGCAGATCTTGAGGTTCAGAATTTTGAACTTGGAAACATGTAGGAATGTGGAATCCGAACAACTCTTAGAGATTAGGATGGGAAGGAAATCTCCTAGTTTAAGAGATAACGGAACACGGAACACACACGACTCTAGAAACTCATAACTAGGTCAACTTGGGTAAAAGACGTCCTTGCCAGAGAAGGCACCCAGGTTTTGAATGACTAGAAGAGATAGCAAAACCTTTTCAAATCAAAACAGGTAAGGTGACCCAGAGTTAGAGCGATACCAGATAAGGAGTAAAAAGAATCCTAAGAAGGTTTTTCACAATCATTTGAAGTTTCAAAATAGTTTTCACAAATTCTAGACTCAACATCGACCAAGCAGTAAGGTTTTCCTACAAGCAGTCCTGCTCTGATACTATGAATTGTCAGACCCCGGACCCAGAGATATACATACTGTTATGTGCTCCTAGCCATGAACTCACAAGGGCTTCAGGGTTACCAGCCCCGGCCGCAACAAACAACGGCAGGCAGACCGGATTCATCGGCACGTAGTCCGGATCCCCGGTCTACTACTACTTGTATCCATGCTAATCATAACCAATTATGCATACCCAAGCGTCCTCGAGTCGGATGAAACTGAAGGAACGGGACCAAAGTTATACAGAGCTGCTATGTGTCCAGAAAGTGCAACAACAATCGAGGGTTACTGGGGTTACCTCGCCCCAGGCCGAATCACATCGGCAGGCGGGCTCGGACATGGATCATCGGCTCCACAACCCCTCGACTGCGACAACTATGCAGGCATAGCCAAAACTGTATAACAACGGGCTCGAAACCAACAACCGATCAAAGCAGCACTCTAGACATGAAAGTTTTATTAAACAGGTGTTACTAGAGTATAGCTTACAAACAGAGATCACACGACCCAACATTACATCAGACAACGGAAGGCAAATTATGTTGCTAATCAACAAGAACCAAAAAGGCCTAAGAGGCCGCAACATAAGGAGACGTCCTAGCCCATAGATTCGAGGCTGCTACCTGGGAACCCCAAACTACTCGTCGATGTCCATGTTGATTCACCACTGAAGTGAGGATCATCGTCAGAGTCCATTGCCGAAGAGGCAAAACGCCGAACACCTCACGTGCATGGTGGAGCGTGGGTTGCCTGTGGCCTCGCCTGGAAGCGGCGAGCTCGTCTAGAGGGGGGGGAGGTTGGCGTGTCTACGGCGGGTAGTTGCGGCGGCAGAATGGACTTCTAGCGACGGCTGGGGGTGGAGGGGTGTCGCCGACATCTGCAAGGGAGAGAGCGGGGGTGGACGGTATGCGACGCGGGAGGAAAATTGGGCGTGGAAAAGTCGCTTTTCGCGTGACTTTGCTGGCCTACAAAGACGATTTTGCTTCCGCAACAGTCCCTAGCAACCCCCAGTGCGCTGGGTTCGGCCTGGCTTCGTCGGGCGCTAATTTAGTCCAAAACCGACGCTATTCGACGGGGCTGGGACGCGACTAGGCGAAAAACAGCGTGCCGGCGAAAAAAAAAAGCGGCCCCGGCGGGCCTCGTGGGGACTGCGGGAGTCCACATGTCATTGCTTACTCCGAGAGACGTCCGCACACGGACTAAAAGCAAGAATTAGCTATAGCTAGGTCCCACGAGTCATGCACACGGTTGACTGTAGATAAATATCTCCGCATTCTCGCTATCTAGTTGCCGCACCAGGGGAGCCCCACTGTACTGTGGCGGCCAGCGGATAAATATCCGGCCGCAAAAAGAGTTTCAATCTGGCCCAGTATCGTTTGATTTCAAATCGCGCTTCTCCTTTCTGCCTCCTCCCACCAAATCTAGGGTTTACGGCCGAAACCCCCCGCCGCCGGCGAGAATGTCGGCCAGCGCCGAGCCCGAGAAGACCGCCGCCCCCGCCGCCGATGAGGCGAAGGACGCATGCTCCGGCGGGGAGCTGCTGTACTGCGGCGGGACCAACTTCGACGCCATGAACCGGAAGCTGCCGGGCACGATGCAGGGCAACCTGGTGTCCCCGACGCGCCTGCGGTCGCTCGTAGGCGTGGACATCCGCTCCGTCGCCACCGGCTGCAGTGAGTGTTCCTTCGCCCCTCTCTTTTAGGCGTGTTTGTTATGGCGGCGGAGGGCTGCGAAATGGCGCCAGCCTTTGCATCGAAATGTTTCAACTGGTTGATGTTTAGAGCTGCGCGGGCGGGTGTGAGATGAGCGGAAGTAAAATAGGCCTCTGGTCTTAGTTTAAGGTTCGTAGAGGAACTTATTCTAGAATTCTTCCATTGTGTTAGGTTTTAACAATCTATTGCTGTAAAATTGTTTCACAAAGCCTCTTTTGTAGTCTGTGCCATGATATATATGATGCCTGCCTCGTAATAAGTCATCTGGCTCATAGAAGAATATGGTATTTCGTTATAGCTTGTTCATAGCTGACAGAAGAATATGATATTACCTTTTTTCACGAAGACCTGTTGTATAGAACTACCCAATAGGGGAAAAAACACAGTGAAAGTTCTTCCATGCCTAGGGCTAATGATGAACGGATACATGAGTTCGTTGTGGCTATGGATACAAAACTTTAGTCGAATAGGATTGCTATCCCTTGGCAAATAAGTGAGGTCTCTTAGAAGTTGAGAGAATTAGGGCAGTGCCAATGTGAAGATGCAAATTAAAGAAATTCCACCCCAAACACTGGCAATTGCGGAAAATACCAGTGCTGTCCACTTTGCCTTTCATGTTTACGTTGGGCTGCGAATGTCCGTTTTATGCTCTGTATCACTTCCCACCTTGCTATAATTGTGACCCAGATGATGCGATGCTAGTGCCTGCCTTATATAATGCAAGCCACAGAGTGCTCTGTCTGCCCTGTGGTGTTGGTGGCAAACTTTATATCTTGAGAAGTATTCCCACCCTTAAAAACTAACTGAAACCCTAATGGTGATAGTATTTTCCATAATTTTGAGTGTTTGGGATGGCAGTTGGCGACGAGGTACATTTGAGGCGGTATCGAGTTCACTGATTTACGTATATGCTGTAGCGCCACCATAATTCAGGAAAGAAGTTGGTCTATCTATCTCTGGCCGCAAGTTGCAAACCCCTCTGTATAACTGGATTGGGTCATAAGTGAAATGTAATAAAGGATTTACTCTATTCTCTCTTGACTTTTTATTTTTTGTTCGCTGTGTTATTCACGTCCCCCAACTCACTGGTACCACCGCCTGAGAAGCTTGTGGATTTTCAGCTGCCCAGACCTTGCTTTGCTGGTTACGATCTCAATCCTGAGTCTGTAAAACATCTGCCTTTTATTAATATCACAATTTCGTCCAAAAGTGCTGAAAGGCAGTGTTAATTGAAGTAACCGCAGAAGGGTACAGAATGAATTTTCTAAATACCATAAAGTGCTCTAGCAGAAGTAGCTAGAAAATGGAATGCTATTGTAATTTCCAGGTTGTAACATTTAAACTCAATTACACTATTTATCTCAATCTTATATTCCGTAAAATAGTTTTTTGTACTGACTACTGAAATCGTGCTAGTTGTCATGTAACTGCAAATAATTTTGTCAGAATTCTCTGATTTCAATTTTTTGGTTTCCCTGTGCCGTGAAATGGTTTTAAAATAAGTTCTATCAAATGCTGTGATAACAGAAGGCACAGGAAAATCTGTTTTCAAATGCTTTGATACTAGTTATTTGATGTGGTGGTGGAGACCAACCAAAAGGATCCATAGCAGGGTTATCTGTGAAGAAGCCCACAAAATGGAATTGAACCTATCATTTCTTGATCCATAACTGATAAATGTAAGTGTTCTGGGTTAGCGGGGACTGGTTATAACTTTATGTTATCTGGGGCTTGGTGTCAGCGAGACTGAGTGAGTGAAGGAGGGGGGGGGGGGGGACAGTTGTCCCAAATCGTTACAATAGGGTTGCTCCTCTTACTAATAATAATCAAGTTAGTTATTTTCTCATGCTGTGTTTATTTTCTGTTTAATTGCAATTCCATCTTATTGGTCTTCCTGTGTTTTGCCAGTGGCTTGCCATTCTGTTGCTTTGGGTGCTGATGGCCGTTGCTATTCATGGGGTCGCAATGAGGTATAAATGAGATGGTAGTCAATTTTGCTTGGTTTGTTACTTAGCACTTTTTTTTTTCTCAAGCAGAAGGGACAGTTGGGACACGGGGATACTCTTCAGCGTAACCTACCAACTGTTGTTTCTGAACTATCAAAGTAAGACATCAAATTCTGTACCTGCATTTTATTTGTTTCATAGTCGTGTACTGTAGGTATTGGTAAATTCAAGAACTGAGCATGTAATCTGGTTTAGTCGAATGGATTAAAGGTGTTAAAGATTTACCTCAATGTTGTTTAGATGCTAACGTGTTGTATAATTCTGCAGATATAAAATAATTAAAGCAAGTGTTGGAAGAAGTCATACAGTTGTTGTAACTGATGAGGGGAAGTCCTTCGCATTTGGTCACAACAAACACGGACAGTTGGGGACAGGCTCCCTAAGAAATGGTTGGTAACTAGGCTTCTTTTTATGTATTCCTTTAGTTAATATGACATCAGGTACTATTTGTTTGTTGCGTGAAAAAAATCAATACATGCTTGGAAAAATATGGATTTATCTGCTTGGAGATTGCCTTATACATATTTTTTTTACAATTATTAACATGTTCAATTCTTCACAAGCCATTAGTCATATATTTTAATGTCTCGTATAATCTGTTACATGCTTAGAATTTGTGTTAAAAATGAACATCTCAGAATTTCGTTTTACCCCTGTAATAGTGCTGATTGATTTACATTTCATACCTGCTGGGTTACTAATAATAATATGTGTATTACATATTTCAGGCTTTCAGCATACTGATTTTTTTTTTAGGTCGATAGATTATGTTCAGAATATTATGGGCAGCTTATTTTAGTCTTTGGTTTTTTACGCCGCTGTTGTTTGTTGTTTCTGTTCTAAATTTTCTGCAGAATTTGAGACATCGCCGGTGCCCTGTCTTGTGACTGACGTAACTGATGCTGTTTGTGGTGGTGACTTTACTGTCTGGCTGTCTACAGTTGAGGGTGCTTCTATAGTGTACGTCTTACGAATCTTCCAAGATCTTCATCTTGTTTTGGTTGATATCTGATTTTGCTGTAGTTAGTGGGTGTTTGTCAGATTTTTTGAAGCAGGTTTTGATACTTTGATTCATCTCTTCTATGCAGTACAGCAGGTCTTCCCCAGTACGGCCAACTTGGTCATGGAACTGACAATGAGGTTTATTTCTTCTCAAACACAACCAACTATCGATTTGGTTATTATCAATAATTGTGTTTTAACTTCTGCTATTGTAGTACAATACCAAAGATTCATCTGTAAAGCTATCATATGAAGCCCAGCCCCGTCCCAAGGCGATTGCTGCGTTGTCTGAGAAAACTATTGTGAAAGTTGCATGTGGAACAAATCATACAGGTTCGTTCCACTTTTTTATTTTTCATGTTTATTTTGAGTTTTCAGGATTAATACTAATCTCTACACCTTTTCTTTACTTTTATATTGCAGTTGCAGTTGATTCAAGTGGATTTGTTTACACGTATGTTCTTTAGTCCCCGTATGTTTGACACGGTTAAAGATCCAAATATGACTTACATATATATCAAACTGTTGTACAAAATTCCTTTCTGTATTGCGTAGATATGATTTTTCCAGGACCCTGCTATTTTTTCACAGTTATTTACTTACTTTTTTGTTTTGCCAGATGGGGATTTGGCGGGTATGGAAGGTAAGATATCTTTTCGTGTGTCTTACTATAATCATGATACATCCAACATTATTGATCTAACCACTTGCTTATTATATAGGTTGGGCCACAGAGAGCAAAAGGATGAGTGGAAACCTCGCCTCGTTGAAATATTTCAAAGGCACAATGTTCTGCCTCCCAATGCAATTGTCTCAGCTGGTTCTGCAAGTTCTGCATGCACTGCCGGTATGATACATCAATCTGTGGTGCACAAACTATCTTATAATGTATTTTGTTATATAAATTATCAGAGTTCATTATTGGGCTTTATCGTAAAAGAAAGGAAAAAGGGAAGGCCACTTTTGAGCTTGTCGATTGCCAAGTATAATACTTGGGGCAAGTAGCTCATACAAGTAGTTTACCTTATGATTTAAATTTCTGTTTCAGCTATGTTTGTGTAGCACATTGGTTATCTATGGATGAGCTGATTGTGCAATTATTCTTGTATCTCAGCGAAATGGCTTAGAACAATAGAATTAGTTATGGATCTTGGCCTGTTGCAGACCCAAGCTTTTCCTCAAACATGGGCAACACTATTGTGACATATGCTGGTATATTTTTGTGACCACATGCATATACATGTAGACCATATTATTCTGTCAACATAGAACCTGCCTGAAAAGTCATGCCTTTTTTAGTCAGTGCTACCACGTGAGTTACTACTTGAACAATTGTTGTACAAACCTGGGTATTGCTTATACTATTATGCTTGCATTAATTCATGCAAGGGGAAACATTGTTTGAACAATCTCCCAGTTTCATTTTATTGACATAATTAGAGTGAGTGTCTACTTTAATGATTGAAATGGGGTTCTATATGGTAAGAGTTTCCAGATGAGGCTGTGGAGTTAGTTATGTTCCTTTCAGAAGGGCAGATTAAATGCTTTAGCAGGTTGTTTGTTCCACCAATCAATGCATAGAACACGCCTATTCATGAAAAATTCTGGCAACTTGATGCTCATCCAGTCAAATTGTCCCCTTTGTGGGCTTATCTTCCGTATGATCGAGCTATTCCTTGTACTATGGAAGGCATGTACTCTCTTCTGCTTGGGTTTAGGTGCATTACAGAAAGAGACATATGAAATGATTCTAGAATCATTCTATTTTCCATGTGCTTGGGTTTACATTTATTCAAGAAGTTTTTTCTTCTGCCAGTTAGATGTGAGTTATATCACATACTGCTATTTACATCTTGTGGCAAATATTGTTGTTATTCTTTGAACTACCAACCAGATTGGTGTTGATTGTGTTGCAACAATCAGAACTAAAATGCCATTTTCAATTAATGGACGTTTCGTTTGCTTATTAGGTGGCGGACAGATGTACATGTGGGGAAAGATGAAGATTAACGGCGATGACTGGATGTATCCGAAGCCACTAATGGATTTAAGGTACTTTTCAAACTGTTAAATAACTGTACAATACTATAGTTACACACAGTGCCATCACAACGGGCTTTCTACTATTTACCTATTGTCCTCAGTTATGTTATTTAATTGATGCTTTGTTTGCTTCAGTGGTTGGAATGTCCGCTGCATGGCTTCTGGTAACATGCACCACGTTGTCGGTGCAGATGATTCTTGCATAAGCTGGGGTGCTGCCCAATTTGGAGAGCTTGGTTACGGCCCTAATGGGCAAAAGTACGTATGTTTAAAATGCTGATATTGCGTGAAATGCTAGCCTTGCAAACTGTTTAATCTTCTCTTACATGTTATTTGTATGCATTACAATTTAATATAGGTCATCGGCGAATCCTAAAAAAGTTGACAGTCTTGACGGGATGCATGTTACAAGGTAATTGCACTAAATCAATGCGTACCTAGTTGCATCTCCTCTTAGTTCCTAGTGCTAGTAGCATAGTCAATATTGAGTCGAGAACACTTTCTGCAGTGTTGGTTGTGGATATGGACTGTCCCTGATTGTAGTGGACAGAGCAAAAGCTGGTGCGAAGCTTGACGAGGTAACTATATATGTGCTTTCATGCATGAATGGTTTGCCTGCTTAATGCTACCCCGAGTTTAAAATTTAATGCATTATATTATTATTTGTGATGCTAAAGCTAATCAAAAGAAATGGGTACGATTCATCAGCACTTGAACTTTCTTGTTCTTGTATGTATAGCTGTAATCTCAAATACTTCATGTATTCTACATCATCTATTGGATGTTATGGCGAACTTTGGATTCTAGAGACTTTCTTCAAGCCATCCATCGCAAATTGAGATATGTTCAACCATGACGTGACACTTGTCCTCGGGAACTAAATTAGCATATTAGTAATAGACCCAGGTGATCAGTCACATATAGGCATGCTAAATATGATTAAATATGCGAAATAAATATGATTAAACATGCGTGACGAAAAATGCACGCGCTATTTAACGGAACGGAGGGAGTAGTGCTTAGGCTAATAATAACATATTTTAAATTTGTGACAGATAAGCAGCAGTGTCTAGTTCATCCCTCTTAATATGGATTTCCTGTTAAATCTTTTTATTGCCCAGCTAATATATGTATGCATTTTTTTTTTTGTCTCAGCTGGATATTTATGATGGTGATACCTCCACTCAAGGTTTGCGCTGATCTTATTTTTCGTTGGTTAACTATTACACATGCATTGTTCTGCAAGCTTGAACCATTTAATGGTTATAATGATCCTGGTTTTGACTTGATCTGTTAAATAAGGAATATTAAACCTCCTTTTCTTTTAGATTCTTCTTTCATATAAGATAATTTGCTATATTGTAAAATAGTTCATTTTCTGCTTAATTTTTATGTTTAGAAGTTTTTTTTGCGGGGTTTATGTTTGGAGTTGGTAACTGTTATTTTTTTTGCGATGCTTTGGTATCAAGAACTCGATTGTGTGCTAAATGAGTTCTGGACCTTACTCTCCCTGACGAATAAATTAGCACTTGCAATTTGTTGAACTAGCCCATGGCACAAATGTCATTGGTCAGTATAAACCTAGAAAACATAACTGCATATGCGTTGGCGTGATGTTTGGCAACAGTACAACGGTAGCTTAATAGGTTCTTGGTTATTTCGGTCCATCCAGGTGCTTTTTTAGGCGAATCTAGTGTTAAGTATTGCTCGCAGTGTATGATGGATCTAGTACTGGTAATAGTGCACTCTCACATGCTATTTTTTTTAATAAAATTACTCTGCAACTGCAGTGCATGAGTGCATCTAAGACAGTTGATTTTATGGCTATCCTGTAATGCACCTTGCGTGAATTCATACAACCGAAATCCTGCTTGTTTACATGAGAACTATGTTTACTGGTAAAATGCTTGCCATAATGCTTTACCAATTTACCATTCTGCTCCTTTCTGTGTAGTCATGGTCATGGATGGTTTTGAACTGTTCACAGCAGTAGAAGCGTTTTCTTTTACATGTATATTGTGTTGACCGTCATAGCAAAAAATGAAGAAGAGATAATTGCGTTGACTGCTAAAATGCTTTTACCATATTGTTTTCCATCCTTCTGTTTTACGTGTACTCATGGATGGTTTTGAACTGTCCTCTGCAGTAGAAGAGGAGAAAGTGGAGGCGAAGGTCACCAAGAAGGCGCCTGCTGGCGCCAATTCAAAGTCCAATAAGCGTAAGAAAGCCAAGGATCTCTCTGAATCAGAAGAAGAAGCTGAGGACGAGAGTTCAGACGATGAAAACGGACATGCCAAGGGTGGCAGGGGTGGCCGCAAGCCGTCGGGTAGGGGGAGAGGCAGGGGAGCCAAAAAGGCTACCCCAGAGCCAAAGTCAGGCGGAAGGGGCAGAGGCCGGCCGAAGAAGACTGAGAGCCCTCCCGCCAAAGCGGAAAGCTCGGGACGGGGTGGAAAGAGAGGCCGAGGCAGACCTAAGAAGGCCTAAAGCCTTGTCAAGCCTTTTGCGGAAATCAGGTGAAGTGATATCTAACACCTGGCGTGATCCCAGCAGTGCTTCCTCGCTCTCGCGATGACTGACTGTGTGCCTGCTATTCGAAAGATTTTTTTTCCTGAGTGTAGTTGGACCCTCTGATTGTGAGTTTGGAACTGTAACATGCGCAATCTTATTATTCGTCGGTGCTTTTGAGTGAGTTTTTTATTTATTCATTCAGTCCTGTGGTATCCCCTCTCGCAAGCAGCTCATGCGAAGCAGTCCAGTCCGTCTGTGGCATCAGTGGTTCAGAGCCATCTGCAGAAAGATCTGAGACCTGAATGTGTGCACGTATGCCATATCCCATCACATGGTCTCGAACTAATCTGATGGAAATGGAATGCAGGTTGTGTTTCTGAGGACGTCGCATTTTTATTACCACCCACCATTCGGGGCTTGAATGGGCGGATGGACACGGCAGGATTATTCGTCCTGCACCAAGTTTATTCGCCCAGGACGGAATCAGGGCAGGGGGTCAGTACTACAACCAGTACAGCAATACAGTCCCCGAGTCTGGCTCACACGTACCCTCTAGTCCATCGTTATTCAGCTGGTATCCATACCCACATAGTACAAGTACTGTGGCATGAAAGCACGCCCACGTTCCCTCAATCTACTCAGCTGCTACCATGCAACATTTGCTGTACGTGTACATGTACACGAGAGTTCTCCTCGAATCTACTCAGGGTATTAGCTCGTGGATAGGCTTCATGAAACCCAACAACAGTTGGCATGCAGTAACATGCGGTGTCCCTCTAGTGACGACGGGCAGCGATCCGTCCACTCAAGTCCATGTGCCATTGGATGCTCCAAGGCGAGGACGACGACAAGAGACATATGGTGAGGTGAGATTAATTAATATACATATGGTGGCGTCGTAGTACTCCTCAACAACGTTCCCTTGTCCATGTGCGTGCTCGCCCTACCTCCGTCCACTGTAGCAACATGCAGCGGTTCGTATAAATGTGGCGTGGCATGTGGCCGCGTATCAAGGTACCCCGAGGACAGGGGCCGTAGACCAGGGGACGATCACGAGTTTAAACTGTCGGCTCGTGCCGTGAAAGTCGTCTCGCTTGGGCTGGGCTTACGAGGAGGATTCTTCGGTTCGGTTTGGGTGCTGCTTCGTGTTCCTCGCAGCACATGGCTTCGCCGAAGGTGCATGGTGGTAAATAAATAAATAAATGATCTAGCCTAGACATTTTTGTGGATCATCATCAGTTTCGGCTGTCTTGTCCTAATCGCCATTACTTGTTCATAGACTCTACCCATAAGCCACAACCTTGTCCTGCGGTAGACAGGACTCAACTGTCGTGTCAAGGCGGAGTGCAGTACGCTTAACCCATCCGTTGCTTGCAAGTTTGACGCTAGGCACGAGGCACGAGCATCTTGTAGGGGAGTGGTTTATCATGCTGCAATGTGCTGTCAAAACAACTAGCTAGCTACTAGGTGACACAGATAGGAAAATAGAGAGAGATGGTGCTCCTCTAGCTAGCTAACGGAAAAAAGAAACAAGAATATTGTCAACTTCTTCCATACTACTTAGTAGATCACTAGTACCACCTATTGGGTGAGGTATCGTTGTCACCATAAGAGAAAAGGAGTGAGGGGAGAGGTGAAGCCTCCTTGTCTTTGTGCTGGTTACTCAGCCAAAAGTCTCCCCAGGATTAGAGCTACCCAGCTAACACTTGTCGTTTTCACCGGGTTCTTCCCATCTCTCTAAGCTTCCTAGATGCTAATTAGTAGCTATCTTGTCATCGCTCTGCCTCTGCTTACCCTTGCCTTGCAATGGAGCAACGATATTTAGACCCTATGGTAGGATTGCATTTACTTTTGTCCCATTGATATGCATCACCCTTGATCCTTAAACCAAACCTCCTTCAGCATCATTATGTGCGGTATGTACCAGGTTTTATTTCTACCACTCATGGTCTGAGGAGACTAATAAAAACAGATTCATGGGATGAGGTCCGGGGAAAATGATTTCGGAGTAGATTCAAACTAAATTCTAGCAAACATAAAATTTGATGTTTTTCCGATTAATCAGTTCAACGAAATTTGTTGTAACAATGCTGAAATAACTTTCAAATTTCCGGCGGGGCAAAAAGTATTTTATTACTTACCAAAATTTGAGACCCTGTGAACAAGTTCAGCTGTTCTTGTATTTGGACGATACGAATGTGTGCGTACGTCGGATCAGCCAG
This sequence comes from Alopecurus myosuroides, assembly GCA_028641055.1. NCBI lineage: Eukaryota > Viridiplantae > Streptophyta > Magnoliopsida > Poales > Poaceae > Alopecurus > Alopecurus myosuroides. Next base: position 47,804,609 of record CM054059.1, on the reverse strand, counting down.
AGTCTCTGGATTCTGTTTCATGAAAAATGCATCCATCAATCATTTATTTGTTCTCCTACTTCGTATTAATATAAATAAGATGCCCAGTAGCTGCCTGGAGACAGTTAATTAGCTGTAGCATCCACAAACGATTGCCTCAACTAACAGATTGAATTAACGCTCCACCTAAAGGCTAGAGCTATTCTGCTACGATTAGGCCCCCCCTGACGAACCTGGCAAATCTGTTTTGAAATGGAAGTCCGATCTCTCCTTAACTAATATTGCTTAATCAAGTACATTCCCCTTTCTGTTAAGCAATCATCTCTGCTGAAAATTTCTTCTTAAGGCTTCATTATTACTTGAAGTTTTATTCAAAACTAAAAAAATGTTTGAAGAATAGTCCCGACATGACCTTTTCACGAATTATTATTCATGAAGTATACATATATAACCTAGCATGCCAACTGAAATTTTCCTTCTCTTTTTGGCCTAAGCATCAGGAAGAGGATCGGTAGCTTGGTAGGTAGACACGAGCATCCCGGATAAGCATTCATCTGTCCTTCCAACAGATGGCAAGGCCCCAAATAATTGTGTTGCATATATACTTGCACAGTTGCACTAGTACCTCTTTAATCTTTCTATTTTCATTAGCGTATTAAGATAATACTGCTATCCCATCACTGCCATCAAGGATCCAGATCAACATATTGTACTACGAGTACAGCTTGTCAGATTAGGACGCAGGGTTTAGCCCGGCCGCAAAGCTAGCGCTAATTGCAAAACCTCCCATGCATGTGCACCAATCGCTAATCATGGTCCTAACCTCAATCATGCATGTTCATATATGTGGAACTGATGCACCTACTCTTAAGCATCAAGGATTTATATCTATGTTTTCTGTACTTCCTCTTATGTCGACCGACCACAATTGTTTTCATAAGGTGTCTGTTCATCTGCTTGATTATTCCTGCAATTTCCAGGGAATATTCACGAAACTGTATGCTGTTCTAGGACAAGCATAACAATAATAATAGTTTGTGCCCTACAGTCCAGACGGGCATGCAAACCTAATAATAGTAGGGAACCCCCGTTGCCGCTGGACCTCATACTGAGGGAGATCAGAGGGCACGCAGTCACTCTGATCCAGTCCCCTCAAGCCTGCTCTTTTTCCTCCAGAAGCAACATGGAGTAGCCTGTCACTGCCTCCCAACCCTCTGACAGCGACACTCCACTTGGCCACTAATCAATCAATTAACCACCCTCGGATTAATTAAGCTAGAACAGTTCATTAGCAACGCAACAAACCCCAACCAAATTGTGCTCCATCTGAAGGGACTTGCGCCACCTATCTGTCTATCATCTGGTCCATCCATGCAAAGAGCAAGTGAGCATGCTGTTTTCTGTGGCACCAATCGCTGTTGTGTGCTTCTGAAACAAGCAACCATTGCACTGATCTACAAGGAGAAAAAGAAAAGGTGGTGCGTGTGTGCCCCGTCGCGCTGGGCATTGAGCATTGGCGACCTTTGTTATCCGTGGAAGATCTGCTCGCTGCTTTACTTCTTGCTTGCTTTAATTGCCATGTTTAACAAAGATGAGAGTGACCTTTAGCTTCTCTCAACTTCTTATAAACAGCTCACCGGCCAGTGAAACATCTGCGTCGGATCTGATCCGGATCACAAGAAACATTCGTTTCCCATCCACCCTAATTACTTTCCAGCTCTTAATTACTAATCTCTGCTAGAAGTACTACTATTTTCTTGAGAGAAAAAAAAAACTCATTACTACCACTCAAAAAGTCGTAACGGATGTTGACTCTCTAATTAGGAGGATCACGCAAGTACGTAGTACGCACTTATGTACGAAACCACCACCAGAAAAATATTATGATGATGAAAAACAAGAAAGTTGTTAGTACTAATTTGTGCCGTTCTGGAATGAATCATGGCTACTTTTGGATTTTGGTCGTCTCTCACTCACTCTAGATCTACACCTGGTAGCGGTCGCCGTTCTCTTTTTTTTCCATCGTCTTTCGCACATGCCCTTAGATTAAGCATATTATCATGGCTGCATGCCAAAAAGCACTCTGGTGTCTGAATGCACCCGGTTGATGCATTCTAGTTATAATTGGTCACTGACAACGTCGCTCTGACCCTGGTTAATTAGTAATTAGCTAGGTAATTAGCAAGAGGAGACGATGCTAGCTTAGTTTATTTATCTGAGAGAGACCAGGGAGGAAGAGGAAGATGATTAACGGAACGGTCTCCTGTACTAGTGGTACAAAGCAAAGGGTAATGTCGTTGGCACTGCACGTGGCTGTAACGTGTATTGCCAGCCCCGAAGAAAGGTAATTAAGTGGTAGGGCACGTGTCGGTCCATGTGGGAGAGACTGTCACGTGCCTCTTGGACCCCACTGGGCAGACGGACAGTCCTCGTTGCGGTGGCCCACTTTGTTCGGTCTCACTGGTCATCACAGCTAGTAAGTACTGCTTCCGCTCAAAAAAAAAAAAAAAAACTAAGTACCTCTCTTCCATATTGTAAACAGTTTTGGCAAACTAATTTAGTTTGACAAAACGGTTTATAATACGGAACGGAGGGAGTACGGATTTACACTCGCGACTTCCGAGTAATCAGTGCAGAGTCCAAACAAAATAATCTCTGAAGTAATACTGACTCCATCTCAAAATAATTGTCATTAAGACCCATTTCAACGACGATTATTTTAAAACGAAGGAAATATTTTATTTTCTTTATCATTTGCAAGGACATAGACACATGACTACAGAAGAGGTAAGAGCATCTCCACCGGCACCCCCAATGGCCCATTGGGGGTCCAGACCAAAAACCGCCCACATCGCCACCTCCAAATTTGGTACACCCAGCCCACCCCCAAATTTGGGGCCTTCCTGGGGCGCCGGAAATATAGATGATGCTGTTGGGAGTAAGGTTATGAGGTTGGACACCGTAATGATCTAGAACTTCTAAGAAGAAGGCGGAAAACCCAAACCTCGAATTATGTGGGAGACGAGCATCACCCTCTCGTTCCCCTGGGGCGGGCCTGCTCTTCGTCGCTGTAACCTCTATAGCGGCCTCCGCCGCAGCAACCGCCTCCGTGGCCGCAACGGCCCTTAGCGCCACCACCGTCGCGTCGTCACAGGAAGCTACGGGAGCGCGTCCTCCGAGGTCTCCTCCGGTTGCATTGGAGAAAAACGCGGGGAGGCATGGATCCTGCGCCGTCGATGGTTGGTTGCCGGAGTTGGGCGTGGAGGTACGGTGCGGGGCTCCAGCGAGGTTCTAGTGCTCTTGGGTTTTCTTCTCTCTGTCTCCAGCGACGTGTCCACCTATCAAATTTATGTCTGGTACCCCCCCCAATGGCCCATCTCTCTCTATCTCTGTCTCTCGGGATTAGAGATCTAATTAGAGAGCCTCTAATTAGAACATGTCTAATTGAATTAGAGCCTCTTCTAATCGGGTTTTGAGTTATACTCTCCCGATTAGACCTAGCTCTTCTTTCTCATGTGTTGAGAACTTCCAGATTCATAATAGCTCTAATCAGAGCTGATTAGAGCTACCAATTAGCAAAGCCGAAAGGCTATCTCTCTTCGTCGGTGCTGAGTCCTGGACGGCGGAGCGCTGACGAGTTGACACGAGCGTACACGTGCACACCATAAGAGGGATTACACATGTGATCCTTGACGAGGGAAGACTTAGCTATACTAGGCATAGTTGTGAGGATCTACGATTGTTCAGAACTCTTCTACGACAAAATCGATCTGCTTCCCTGTGAGTCGTTATCCTGATCCTCGCATGTATGGGCATGCCTCGTTATCTGCATAATGATCTTGGCGGACTACGTAGGGAACTCTTTTAAATTCTGCAGCGTAGACCAACAAATTGTTCTTCGAATTTATATTTGTGTGCATTAATTTTTGCTCGAATTTGTTGTTGCCGTTATGCGTGTGTGAGAGGCCGGCTGGCTAGGTGAGTTAAGTGTTGATTGCCAAGTGTTTGATAGGAGGCGGTGCATGCCATTATCCACAACTCGACCGACTACTATGACGCCAATCGATTCGGGCAAGGTGACGGTGGACAGGCCTACGACAATGTTCATGACGAGGATATCTCCATGGGTGAAGAAGATGTCCATGACGACGACACCAATCAGACCATCGAGAAGTCAGGATGCCGAGGCAAGACGTTGTCTATCTTGAAGGATGAACCGTTGGCCGAATCATGGATGTTCATGAGCATTGACGCATGCAAAGGCACACAACAAACACGTGAGACGTATTGGAAGCGCATTTTCAAAGATTTCAACGAAAGGAAGGCATACCAAAAGCACGACAAACTACCCGATCGCAATGCAAAATAAATTGAGAACCGGTGGGCGATTCTTCAAGGGCTTTGCAACAAATTTCATGGTTGCCGTGATCAAGTCTACATGAGGGACGCGAGTGACAAGAACGACGTGATGAAAGTAAGAAGCCTTTCAAGTTGTTTCCATGTCCTTTTTTCTACTTTCCTTCTTAGTATGACGCCGACCTTTGTGTAGATGAAGGATGCTCACAAGATGTATGTCGAGCTAAACATGGATGGCAGGAAGCCTTTCAAGTTCATGCATGTTTGGAGCAAGATTCAAAGCTTCCCAAAGTGGAAGTGTTGGTGGCTCACTTCGGCCGACAAAGGGGAGGAGGGGGCGACGTGAATGAAACCAAGATGCCGGGGAGAAGCGCCGAACGACCTATTTGGACCAAGAAGGAAAAGACTGGAAAGAGGTCGGCAGCGGCAGCCGGCATACAAGATGCCATGGTCGTGTACTTGAAGGAGGTGGCCGCATCGACAACGATCAAACAGAAGATGCACGCCGATATCCAAAACAGGCGGGATACCTTTCTTGCTTTGGCCACGGAAAAAGCGAAGGCGGCGGAGAAGGACGAAAAGCACTCGATCATGTCAACCAACATGGCTAACGTGAGCCCCGATCAAAAGGCCTACTTCTGGGCCAAATAGGCCCTACAGGAAATAGAATTCCTACATGCCAAAAGAATTAAGGAGTTATTTTCTATATTACTACTTGAAGAGTAGCCTATGAGAGGAGTTCCTATCATTTCCAATTCTACAAACGAGACAAATAATATAGGACTATCAAATAGAATCTTCCAAATTTATTATGAAAATAATTTGAACCAAAGAGGCCCTACAGGAAATATTCCAAACAAAAAATTCACTCAAAATGATACTACTGCTGTCAACAAATATATTTAGTAACTGTTAGCACAAGATATTTTATAGTTTTATCACAAGTAGATTTGAAAAAAGGAAATAATTTGGATCGCGATGTCATCTGCAATATGTTTCTACGAGATCCATAGGGGAGATGAGAGAGAGCGGTACAGAGTAGAGAGGGATCTAACGATAAAGGGTGTTGGGAATTTTGTAGAGGATCCCGGGCAGAACCCCAGTTGCCCGGCCGCCACTCCCCCTCCTCCCGCCTCCACCCCCTCGCCGCCGGCCGGATGAAGCTGCCGGGCACAACTCTGGGCAGCGGACGGCGGCAGCGGGGTCTGGCTCTCGGCTTTGGGCCCCCATTGGCGCAGATGGTTGCTGCGAGCAGCAGCGGCGATTGGGTCGGCTTGGCGACGACCAGTGCACGCGTGCTCTGGTGCCGGCCGGCGAGGACCTGCGGGTAGCGTTCCGGCGGCGGGGTGGGCGCCAGGGGCGGGGTGGTCGGCAGCACGGGCAAGATCTGGGCCCGGTCGGGCTCGATCTGGGCCTTGCGGGCCCGGGCGGGTGGTGTGCTGGGCTTGACGCGGTGCGTCTGCGGGTCGTGGTAAGGTGCAGAGCTGGGAGATGCTCGCCGAGTGATACGTCTCCAACGTATCTATAATTTATGATGCTCCATGATGATATTATGCCAATTTCTACGTATTTTCTCCCTTCTTTATAGCATTTTTACACGTTTTCCGGGACTAACCTATTAACAAGATGCCAAGTGCCAATTCCCTGTGCTGTTTTTTATTTCAGAAAAGTTGTTCTGGAAATATTCTCGGAATCGGACCCCACAAATCCCGAAGTTCCTATTTTCCCCGGAAGCATCCAGAAGACCGAAGAGGAGTCGAAGACGGGCACCAGGGGGCCCACACCATGGGGTGGCGCACCCCCTTGGCCGCGCCGGGGGGTGGTGTGGGGCCCCAGGGCTCCACCGCCTTTGCCCTTTCGCCTATTTATTCCCCCCGGATGGAAAACCCTAAGGACCTGATCAAATATCCCCGAAAAGTTCCGCAACCGCCGTCATCGTCAACCCTAGATCAGGGGGTTCTAAAGCTGTCTCCCGGCACCCTGCCGGAGAGGAGATCATCACCGCATGCCTCTTCATCACCATGCCTGCCTCCGGAGTGATGCGTGAGTAGTTCATCATTGGACTACGGGTCCATAGCAGTAGCTATATGGTTGTATTCTCCTCCTATGCCTCCATGTTTAGATCTCGTGAGCTGCCTAACATGATCGAGATTGTTCTTATTTAACTCTATGTGTTGTGTTTGCTGGGATCCGATGAATATCAAACTTATGCCAAGTTGATTATAGTCTTTATCGCATATGTTATTTGTGATCTTGCATGCTTTCCGTTGCTAGTGATTGCTCTGGCCAAGTAGTTGCTACTAACTCCAAGAGGGAGTATTTATGCTTGATAGTTGGGTTCATGCCTTCTTTTCGCCTGTGCTCGAGTGGAAGAAACGTGACGTGGGAGGATGTGTTGTTGCCACTAGGGAGAAAATAGCGTTGTGAGTGCCTGCGTGTACAATCATTGCTTACATTACACACATTGCTTAATGCGATTATCTGTTGTTTACAACTTAATACCTAAGGGGGTTCGGATGATAACCTGAGGGTGGATTATTAGTCAAAGATGCAGTTGGATTACGGTCTATGTATATTGTTGTAATGCCCGCACTAAATATCATAGTAGTCATCATGTCATGAATGTGCGCTACGGTGCAAACTTTGTTTGTCAATTTCCCAGCTGTAATTTGTTCACCCAGCATGCTATCTTTTATGGAGAGACACCACTAGTGAACCTATGAATCCGGTCCATTTTCCTACACTGTTAAACAAACCTCTACAATTTCCTGCTTTTCTTTACTTACTGCAAGCATACACCATTTTCCACACTATACGTCTAATCTTTGTTTTCAGCAAGACCGGGGAGATTGACAACCTCACTATACCGTTGGGACAAATTATTTTGGTTGTGTTGTGTGCAGGTTCCGCGTTGTTGCTGAGACCGGTGAGGCGCCATCACCACCGTCAGTGGCATCAACCTTCCGAAGATCCTCTTTCTCCTACTGGATTGATAACCTTGGTTCTTAACTAAGGGGAAATTCCTACCGTTGTGCTCATCACACCCTCCTCTTGGGGTATCCCAACAAACGTGTGTATCACGCGCATCAAGGGCTTTTTCTGGCGCCGTTGCCGGGGAGAAAGAAGTCTTCTGGCAAGGGGAGTATCTCATTCTCAACCTCTTTATTTTGTTTTTTGTCTTGTTTTGCTTCTTTATATCAAAAACACAAAAAAATAGTTTACTTTATAGTTGTTATTTATTTGCTTGCTTTTATTTTGCTAGAATGAGTATTCCTGAAGTTGAGGTTCGTTCTGTTAGGCAACATGGGGAGAGAGTTTAAAAGATGCTTGGTATAGAATAAACAATGCTCATAATAGGTGTACAAAAAAATATTCTACCTTGATACTCCTGTGGAATTTTTATATTGGTACTACTGGCTGGTATAGGTATGTGTTAGATAATCTTACGGGTGGAAATATTCTAGGAACTCCTGCCTTGGAAGCCTGCAATTTGATTGAAAGTTTGGTAGGAACGCCCCCACCATAACTGTTAAAACCGAGACCACTTTGGATGATGTTATTAATAAACTAAACTCTTTGGAAATGAACTTACCAATTTTCCTTGATAATGCTAGCAAAGTTAATGAATCAATAATAACTATTGATAAAAGAATCACTGCTCTAGAAGCTAGCAACACTCATGATGATCAAAATTTTAGGATTGGTAAACTAGAGGAGGCTATGGGAACCTTAAGCTCAATTTTTTCATAAATCCTTTGTGGGAAAGGAGCAAATATTCATGTATGTTCCAAAGATAACTAAACCCAAATCTCAATATGTGCTGAAAATTGCTAAAACAATTAATGAAACTAAGAGTGACCTTCATGTTGAATCTTCAGAAGCACCTAGAGTGCCTATTACTATAAATAATGATTTGGAGGAAGTTACAGATGTTGATGCTTCACTTGAAAATACTTGAGTTGCTTTCTATGCCTAGCTGAAAGGCATTAAAGAAAAGCGCTACCGGGAGACAACCCGTTTTATTTCTCCGTTTTCAACCCGTATTCCGTCATTTTCTTTTGTTTTATTTGCACCTGGGTGTTGTCTATATCCTTAGCAACCCCGCTGTATCTTTTCTTTTATTTCTTTGTTGAGCCAAGTAAAGCCTTTAGTGGAAAGTTGAGGCTATATTTCGGATTTCTGCGCAGGAAACAGATTTCTGTTGTCCACTGTTAAATTCGTATAAAATCACTGAAAATTCAAAATAACTTGAATTTTTTGTGCGTAATCCTGGGATATATACGCAACTTTTCTTAGTTGAACACTTTTTGATTTGATCAACAGAAATTTTCGAAAAAAACCATCTTTACCTGCTGTCCTGTTTTGACAGATTTCTGCCAATAATTGCATTTGCATCTTAATCTCTTTCTTTTGGTGTTCTTTTGATAAAAAGAGTTTTAAAAGAAGTTGTGACAGTAGCTAATGTGTTTTTGAGTGTTAGGCTTGTGTTGAAACTGAACCATGTGAATTTATTATTTCAATTGCACTAACGTTGCTAATAAAGATTGTGAGAAGTTTGGTGTGAAGGAAGTTTTCAAGCGTCAGGAGAAGAGGATGATATGATGTGATCAAGAAGAGTGAAAAGGCTAAGCTTGGGGATGCCCCGGTGGTACATCCCAGAAAATTCAAAGAAGACTCAAGCGTCTAACCTTGGGGATGCCCAAGGCATCCCCTTCTTCATCGACAAATTATCAGGTCACTTCTAGTGAAACTATATTTTTATTCGGTCACATCTTATGTGCTTTACTTGGAGCGTATTTTATTTTTACTTCCATTTTGTTTTTATTTTTGCAATAATCTTGGTTGGACCCCAGCATTCTTTTATTGGAGACTGACACGCTCCGCTTTTTCATGGGAATACTTTGTATTCTTAATCTTTGTCTGGCTGCTGCATTTATTTAGCTCCTGTTTTGCATGCATCTCTTATCAGAGCTGTTAGTTTTAGTAGTGTTATGTGAGTACTCTCATGTTTTCTTGCTGTAGAATTTGGAGAGTTTTTGTTAAAACATATCCTGTATGGTTCTTGTTGGGAAAAGAAACTGCTGCTTGAAGTAGAATTTTTAATGGTGCAAGTAGAAGCTTGTATAGACTGTGGCTAGAACTTTTTCGTATCATGCTAGAAGTTATTTTAGTTTTAAAGCCTTGTGGTTATTGAGTAGCATGATTAGCCTCAAATAGCTGAGAGTTTTTAAGGTTCCATTGAAAGATTCATGAGTTGTTCTTGTCATATTAAAGCATAAATTTATGGTATTCTCCTTTGAATGTTTTATTTGGTTGACTTGGCGCATGCTCACACCATGTTTATGCCTATGAACCAGTCACTAATAGCCTCTATGATCATTTAGTTTTTAACTTGTGATACCGCTTATGATTTAATTAATGATGTTTATGTCGCTATGCATGATTATGGCTCTTATGCTCTCTTGTTTTATCGCTCCCAGTATTTTGCTAGCCTCCACCTGTACTGAGTATGAGCTCTACTCGTGCATCCAACTCCCTAAAACCAAAAGTTTTCCCATTGTTTCCACCATACCTACCTACATGTGGTATTTAACTGCCACTCCAAGTAAATTGCTCATGTGTTACCTTTAAAACCTTCAAAATTACTTCTGCTTTATGTTCTTGTTTCTTCTCATGAGGACGTAAATAGAGAATCTTTATCTCACTTGTTGATTGGATTTCACACCCTGGACTAGTGGCTTCATCCGCTTATCCAAATTATAAAAGAGCTGACAGCGGGGTGCCCAGCCCCAAATTAATACACGCAAAATCTCTTCACTATTTTTCCCCCTGATTTATCAGTCAAAGCATAATTGTTTAAACAAAAGAGAAAGATGGATGACCTTCTATACCAGTTGCGTCCTTCATATGGGAGTCACTCTTGTGGAATCTAATTGGCTTGTGACATCCTGTATTTTATGTTTACCATTCGTTGACATTAGCATACATCTCCCAAAATATACACTCCTCCATGGTATGTGATTGTTGGCAGGCACCCAAGGATTCGGTTAGCCATGGTTTGTGAAAGATGGATGAGAGGAGTGTCAAACTTTTAATACCTCTGTTTAATAAAATAAAAAGCTCTAGCACATGAGTGATCCCTGCTTCCCTCTGCGAAGGGCCTTTCTTTTACTTTTATGTTGAGTCTCCATCTTCTAACTTTATGCACAGTTGAGAGAGCATTTTTGCCATTCTGAGTTTTATGTGCATTTGTCCCAGAAACATTGTTAATTGATTCATGATGTGTTATTGTTTGTTCTCAAATTATTTGCTCTAGTCTTCCTAAACTTTGAAGGTGTCCTGGCATTTATGTTTTGCCCCACTCTTAAGGACTAGCGAAAGACCACTTTGCCATGCTTTCTCTATACTTGAAACAAACATATATCTTTCTTTGCATTGTTATTCATGATCTTTTATTTGAGATACTTCTCATGATGCAACGTGATTGCTATGCTTTCTTATTAAAGTTCTATTTATCATGTTTGTGTTTAAAGTTCTATGATCTCATCTTACATATGCTTCTACATTTTTATGATCAAGTTTATGTTAGTAGCATGTCACCTCAGAAATTATTGTGTTTTATCGTTTACCTACTCGAGGACGAGTATGAACTAAGCTTGGGGATGTTTGATACGTCTCCAACGTATCTATAATTTCTGATGCTCCATGATGATATTATTCCAATTGCTACATGTTTTCTCCCTTCTTTATAGCATTTTTACACTTTTTCCGGGACTAACCTATTAACAATATGCCAAGAGCCAGTTCCCTGTTTTCTGTTGTTTTTGATTTCAGAAAAGTTGTTCTGGAAATATTCTCGGAATTGGACCCCACAAATCCCGAAGTTCCTATTTTCCCCGGAAGCATCCAGAAGACCGAAGAGGAGTCGAAGACGGGCACCAGGGGGCCCACACCATGGGGTGGCGCGCCCCCCCTTGGCCGCGCCGGAGGGTGGTGTGGGGTCCCCAGGGCTCCACCGCCTTTGCCTTTTCGCCGATTTATTTCCCCCCATATGGAAAACCCCAAGGACCTGATCAAATATCCCCGAAAAGTTCCGCAGCCGCCGTCGTCGTCAACCCTAGATTAGGGGGGGTTCTGAAACTGTCTCTCGGCACCCTGCCGAAGAGGAGATCATCACCGGAGGCCTCTTCATCACCATGCCTGCCTCCGGAGTGATGCGTGAGTAGTTCATCCTTCGACTACGGGTCCATAGCAGTAGCTTGATGGTTGTCTTCTCCTCCTATGCCTCCATGTTTGGATCTCATGAGCTGCCTAACATGATCAAGGGCATCTTTTCGCCGAGAACACCATCACCACGACATGCAAGATACCATAGCATACTTTGAGCGGTTGAGGGATGTAGACAAGGATTTTTACTACAACATGAAGCTTGATGACGAGGACATGGTTGAGTATCCCTTCTGGGTGGACGGTCCATCGCGCCGTGCATACAAAGCATACTCTGATTGTATCTCGTTTGACACAACTTACCTCACAAACCGGTATAAGATGCCATGCGCTCCTTTTATCAGAATCAGCTCCTTTTATCAGAATCAGCAAGCATGGGTAGTCAATCTAGCTTGGCTATGCATTTGTGCGTAACGAGCTGAGTGACAGCTTCGAGTGGGTGTTTAAAACATTTTCGATGCAATGGGAGGGGTGGCTCCAAGAAACATAATCACAGACCAGGACCGTGCTATGCGTTCAGCTATTGAAGAGATTTTCAAAGGAACGATACACAGAGACTGCAGGTGGCACGTCATGCAAAATGCAACTGAAAGAATTGGACCATTCATGGCAAAGCACCCTGAGTTGCTTGACGCATTCAATATGTGTGTGAACGACAGCCTAACGCCGGAGGAGTTTGAGGCTAGCTGGGAAGAAATGTTTGATCTCTACGGAGTGCGTGACAACACAGATCTGCATTCTATTTGGAAGCACAAAAAGATATGGGTGCCAGCTTACTTTATGCACAACTTTTCCCATTCCTACAGACAACATCGAGAAGTGAAGGCTTCAATGCAGTCCTTAAGAGATACATGGACCCGAGCAACTCAATCTATGATTTTGCAAAACAATACACAACAATACAAGACAAATTTACAACGCCGAGAACAAAACTGAGGCTGAAACTGCTTTGACTGAGATTGACACATATTGTCGCAACCCCATCGAGCAACAAATACGTTCAAGATATACAAGGAATATCTACCTCAGATTCCAAGCTGAGATGGCGAAAATCCTATCTTACTACTGCCAGCACACCATAGGATACCAGTTTGAACTGAGCACCGTAGGTGGACCTGCCCCACGCTATGGATATAGAAATTACACTGTGAATGCAAACTGGGAAGAGGGTATTTATTCATGCAACTGCTGTAAATTTGAACGTGACGGCGTGCTGTGCTACCATGTCCTAAAAGTCATGACGCAACTCGGAATCCGTGAAATACCAGACATGTACATATTAAAAAGGTGGACCTGGGATGCAGAAGAGGTATTTAGAGAGGTACAAGTGGACAGTGACTCAAAACCTCGTAACACACGCGAAATGCTAGAAGATGCAAGAGCTATGATGGAATTAGCATCCATGAGGGACGATTTCAGAAAGGTTTCAAAAGTGGGATGCAGGTCTAGGGATGGAACGAAAATAATTAAGAGATACTTGAAGGCTATAAAATGTGACCTTGCAGAGCTTTCGAAAAAACAAGAAAAGAAAGAAAGAGAGGCTGAAGAAGAAGCGATAACTATGCCCTCATCTAGTGCTCCTACAACTCATATGCCTCAAATGAACGTTGAAGCGACAATAATGCAACAGACACCTGGAACACACATGGTAATTGGCACATCAAGTGTGCAGATGGTGGGCAGCAACACGTCAGCCGTACGCACTATTACCAGCTCAGCAACTAGAATGCCGTGTACCAAACACGTGCAGAACCCACCCATGTCGAATACAAGAGGGCGTCCGCAGGAGATAGCGAATAAAGCTCCACTCGATCTAGCTACAAAAAGTGTTAGGCATTGCAGCCAGTGCCAATCAAGAGAACATACAAAACGCAGGTGCCCCGACAGGCTTAAAATGTTGGGCAGAGAGTTGTAAGACCGAGATTTAAAAAAATTTATGCATGCTATGTAACGTACTATTATATTATGAACGCCGCCTATTATGTATGATACTTGATTTTGCTTGTTTAATTTAAGTGTAAGTTATCCACAGCCCCGGCAAAAAACAAAGTTTCTTGCAAAAGTTACCCACATGTATTGCTTAAGTCCCCAGCAAATTCTCAGTGAGTTATCATTTGATAAAATAGGAAAAGTTACACATGAAATTGCCTAAAGTTACCAGGAACTTTGAGTATTAGTTATCACACATATATAACCAAAGTTACCCCAACAGAAAATCATACTGGACATAATGAATTGCATGGAATGGACATGATAAAGCTCAACAAAAAAAATCGGGGGAAGGAAAAAGGTATAATAAATTACCTCAGAAAAAGTTCTTATCCTATAAATACTTCCAAGACTTCAACTTCTTGCGCGGGTGATGTAGCCACGTAGCCGTTAGAACCTTCCGTAAAGCAGCAATCTGATCATATGATATAGCAGGAACCACACTGCCATTCCACAATTCAAGGAACTTGAGCATGAAAAAGCCACAATCAGTCCTACAAAAAACAAAAAAGGAATCTGATCATATTGAACTCTTAACCTAAAAAACATCAATAAAAATGCACAAAACAGAAAACTAACCCATTATCTTGCTTCGGAGTAGGGATGTACATCAACTCATAACCATCAATATTCCTTCTAGAATCTGCATAATTAACACGGTACATTGTCTTTATTGCTTCAACAAGCTCGATGGCGTGCTCAATCAGGTCGATGCTACCTCCACCCCGTATGGAGTCCAAAACCTCGAACCGTTTTGTGACGAAGTTGGCAACAACATATATCAATGGCCCATAGGTTCCTTCTTAGTGCCAATGTTTTGAAGAACCGGGAACGAGAGCTGGAGCAAGACAATGAAAACGAATGAAACAAAATTTAAAAACTATAATGACAGAATCTGAACAACCTACTACAAAAAGAAATATGAAAAAAACTTGCAAAACAAAGAGTGGCCCACACTGATGCAAAAAATAAAGTTACCCACACAAGCAATATACAGTTATCCAAACATCTGTGGGAAAAAATTACCGCTCATGCACAAAAGGTACCCAAAAAACACACAATATTTACCCTCTGGATAAGTTAAAATGATTACATACCAAATCTTTGTGACTTAGCTTGTACGATATGTCCTTCCTGAAGTTCTTCTTAAGAACGTTAGAACTGAATTTCCCTTGAAGAAGGTTAGGATGTCACAATGTAAGGAAATATGACTTTGTTTTGCGGGCAAGAATCTTGGAGAACAGATATCCCAATTTCAGCAACGGTGTTTGAAAGTAAACCACCTGGCTTAACACTGTCTCCCAATTCACCTATGTCTACCCACATCATATCGATGTCCAAAATTCTTGTACTGAAAAAAGGGAAGCAAAACAGGAAACAATTGTTACATTAAAAAAATGTTAAGCCCTATTAACTAGACACCCAACAATGATGCACAAAAAGGTTACCGCAGAGAAGTATTATACAGTTACAGAAAACCTGTGGCAGAAGTTACCCCTCAAGGAAAATAAAACAAAAAACAGTTACACACCACGCTGCCCAAAAGTTACCCACCACGCCGCCTAAAAGTTATCCAGAATGGAACATTACAGTTACACACCATTTATATTAAAGTTACCTCCCAGTAAACGTCCCAGAAACAATTAAGTTTAAGAAGAGAGGAAAGATCAATAGCCAAAAAATTGGGGAACTTGTACCTATTAATCTTTGATGTCTTAGACCCCTTAGAATGTATAATAGCCTTTTCGTAGGTAGAATTTTGAATCTCCGAGCTAGTAATGGAACAATATGGAGGCAAAAGGGCCCTAGACGGCTGAATAACTCGTACAGTACGAAGACGGGTCCTCAGTGTAATGCTAACTGGATCTGTAGAGGAAACAGCCTCAGGAATGGCAGGAGTTGAGTAAACTAGTCCATCTACATGAACAATGAGTAAACAAAAAAATAACAGGTGAATGGGGAGTTTAAAAATTAGGCAAGTAATCAGGATATCGGAAAAATAAAGCAAAAAAACAAAAAGGTAGATAAAAAATGCTTAACCGTTGACGTCACCGTCTTTCATGTTGATTTCACTTGATTTGTCGAGTGATCAGCCTCCCATCTTTTCATCCAACAAATCATCAAGAGATATAATTACAGATCCAACCTTGGGCGGTACTTTACTTTTATCAACATGAGTTGCTTCATTTGCAGCTACATGGAAAAAATCTTATAAGGGATGAAGAATGCAAATTTAAAATCAGCTACCCCACACGTGGAAACAAGTTGTCCACATGGTTATCACCGATAAAAGGTAAAAAGACGCATAAACAACAAAAAAATAGCTTGATAACACAACATAAGAACAACACATGATAGTAGGGATATGATAGTAGAAATAATTCTTCTTACAAGCCAAGTAAGAAATACAAGGTTTACACAAAAAGGTTCACACATATAAAAGGTTCATATGACTACTTCTACCGCCATAACCAACAGAGAAAGCTCCATTCCGCAGACGGCAGAACAACCTCCAACAGAAACACTACCCCGTTTACCAGCCACCAACAAGAAATTAATACACGCAAATATGGGGGCTTCATAAGTTCAAAACGGGTTTACTAAGAACCATCGCCAGATTTCTTCATAACATTATTGTATGACAAACAAGAGACCACAAGCGCCACGATTTCATCTGTACATAAAAAATGTACCATATAAGTTACACTTAACCCCCTCCCCTCTAAATCCACCCTAACCAACCCCTACCATTACCTATTACTGAATAATAGCATGCACACACAATAAACAATGGTGTAATGGAATACAAACTAGAAAAATTCAACATGCAGAATTTAGAACAACACAAAAAACATGCCCATATAAAGGTATATAAGTTACCCACAAGAAAGTTATGAAGTTACCAACTATGAATGACAGTAGTAACCCACTGTAGAAATAATGTGAGCATGAAAATTACTACAAAAAAGGTTAATTATAGAACCCACTAATAGGAACACCTAAAAGTACCCACACATACAGGATACAAAAATAAAAAGATTTTGTTATTAGATTAACTTGCAAGTGGCGCACTACAAAAATGTAAATTACCCGCAACCATGTAACACCCATCTCAACCCAATATATATCGTGAAAATTTATAAATCTTTGCACCACAGAAAAAATCACACCCCCCCAAAAACAGAAAATACACATTTTACAAGAAAAGAGTAAACGGAATAAAAGACAAAAAAAGTTACCAGGAGGCGCCCATGACAAGGGGAGAGCTTCAACATATTCGAATATATGGAATAAATCCCTTGCCTCATGCGCACAGCCAATACCACTACGAGGCATAGGGGAATCTCTGGCAGAAGCTGGAACACTGCTATGGGCATGGACAGTTGCACTGACAGAAACTGTAGAAGGCAGAAGGGCAGGTAAGGCTGAAACACTCGCAGTGACAGAAGGAGAATCCATAGGAACAACTTTAGGCGACTGGCTAGTAAAGTTCCACATAGGTGGATCTATCTCATTGACTAATATCCTATCCTTCTTTGTTCCATCTTCCTCACTGCTGACATCAACTTCAGACAGGACTTCATGTCCCTCAGCACATGCACCCTTTGATCCATCGTTAACACCCTGACCCTGTGGGACTGCATCCATAAAGAGAGTTGAAGCGGGTACAAAAACATTTCCAGCAACATCAACATAAGAACCGGGGTGGACGAGGGGGGAGCAATCTTTGTGGCACTTGTAACGACAGCATCAGTTAAAATTGGGGCAACACTAGCAGAAGCGGATGGAATATGTGGTGACCTAGCGGTGCATATGGTACAAGGTCCTGCAATGAATTGTGGACATCAACAAAACAAAAAAGTTAATTCACGAAAAAGAATTTGCAAAGACAAGAATAATGTACACTATATACACTAGAAAAACAGACAAAAAAACGGTTACCTGCAACGCCCTGCTCACAGATACCTGCCACAGTAGACGAAGAGTGCAATTTTGCAAGACGAAGAGATGACCTAGTAGGATGGGTCGTCTTAGAAGAAGTTGTTCTATAAGAATAAAATATCATCAAAAATAATAAGTAACATATATTGTACTGCAAAGAAAATGATAACATGTAGAAGGCTTCAGAAATAATGCTATCCCAATAGCTAATGATGAAGTTACCCACAAAATTAGTTGGAAGTTACCCTAGGGGAGAACTAACAGTCACCACGATTTTTTTTATAAAAGTTACACACATGAAAAAATGTACATAAATACCAAAAATGGATGTACTACATGTGAAGATTTAAAAATACACAAACAACAAATGAAAACACTAAAGATTTATCGTAGTCATTTTACTACCTCCTCGGTGCCTCTAGATTCGCACCAACTTTCCGACTATTCAAAACCTTCACCGCAGCCCCATCGGTGACTCTATAAGAAAAAATGTGTGCAAAACTAATAAGTAACATATATTGTACTGGAAGATGTGATGGGGATGAAGATAGATGATAGATACCCTTGAATAGACATATAAGTTACCCACCAAAAAATATATAATTACCTAGCTGTTGAGAAGTAATAACCAGAAATAAGAAAGGATGTACTACACAGAAAAATTTAAAATACACACATTGCATGTTTTTCCTAGTTAATTTAGTACCTCAAAGGTGACTTCACAACCTTCTCCGCAACCTCCTCCGTGGTCTTCTCCGCAGATAAAGAGTGCAAATTCACAAGACAAGGGGATGCCCTAGTAGGATGGGCCGTCTTAGCAGAAGCCATTCTATAAGAAGAAAAAATATTACCATAAGTAATAAGTAACATACAAAAAAGTGCAAGAAACAAATAAAAGGTAAAAAGTTTTAAAAATAATGTTGTCCACAAGTGATAATGATAGTTACCCGCAAAAGAAGCAAACAGTACCCCATGATAGAAGTAAAAGTTACACACAAAAGATTATAAAAGTTACCTCCACTATTAAGAAGGAGTAACCCCACATGAAAAGGTGAACATAATTACCAATAAATGTATGTAATACATACAAAAGATTTAAAATGCACAAAATGCATATTTTCCCTATTTAATTTAGTACCTCATCGGTGACTCTAGACCCGCATCAACTTTGCCCTTTGCAAGCTTCTTCGTATCATCCTCCGCGGCATGCTCCACAGCCTTCTCCGCATCCTCCTCCACAACATTCTCCGCAGCCTCCTCCGCAGCCTCCTCCACGACCTTCTCCGCATCCTCCTTCGCTGCATCCTCCTCCGCGACCTTCCTAGCCTTCTCCGCAGCCTTCTCTTTCTTCTCAGACACAGTATGTCTAATCATAGCATCAGTGATGCCTAGATCTTTTGCAACAATACACTTGATATCAATGTCCTTCTGAGCAGCAGTCTGGAGCTTCCTCTTGCTTTGACGCTTCTTGTACACATTGGTGATAGGGAATTTTCCAGCAGCTGAAGAAGCTGGCAGGTCAATAACGTCGTTTCGTGATGAAACAATGTACACACTGATAACCCTTGCTTGCAACTGGCTAGTGATGCCCTCTGATGGAAAGATTAAAGGTGTATTTGCTCCTGACGTAATTACTCCGTCAATAACAGCAGTAGCAACAACAGTCAACGGGGTAACTGAAGGGGGAGGTTCAGAAGAAACATGCTCGGCATGAAAAGGACCATCTTCACACCTTGCAGATGCAACACCTTCATTCTTCTCATTAACAAGGTTGTCATAAGGGAGTGTCTGGGAATTATCTTGATCACCATCGCTATGAGCGTCAGCCGGAGTATCTAGAGATTGACCTCCTTCACTCTGAGAGTCATTGATTAGCCGAGTTTCAGACTCAGAAGCAGTGGCTTCGTCAGGTTATGTTTCATAAGCCGTGTCTTGGGCAGTGGCTTCTTCAGTTCCAGTCTCGGAATCGTTTAGTTGCTCAGTCTCATTATCACTTTGAACTGCCTTGTTTTCCCTTTCAGCACGGACAAAATGGTCTGCACAATCTTCATCACTTGGATCCGAATCAGAGCTAACGTTATCCGACTCCGGCAATTCAGAAAGCATTTCAGAGTCTTCCCGGAGCACAACGAAAACATTGTTTCTTCTAGTAGTGGATGAACGGGTAGCCCTCGGAGCAAGAGATGATCGTGTAGCCCTAGGAACCATAGGCGGAGGAGGCGCACGTGCAACCTTAGGGGCGGGACTAGGCAGAGGGGGCACACGTGCAACCTTAGGGGCGGGAGATGCTCGTGAAACACCCGCAACAGGAGCACTTGAGCTAGGGGCACTCGAGCTAGCACCAGATAGAATATTTTTTGCAACATGACCAAACTGATTTGCCATTTCAGCTCTCGCTTTCCCATGCAACTTCGTCCGGCCACCGACAAGGGATCCTATTACTCCAACAATGCCAGAAGGAAAAGGAGCGATAAGGTTAGAAACCTCTTCCTCATCCTGCAGAAAATAAAAAAAATAAAAAATCAATACATAAGCAGAAGTAAAAGTGATAACCAGTTGCATAAATAAACAAAAAAGACATGTCAGTTTAAAAAAAGGTATGGACATAGCTAGAATACCTCGTTTGTGCAAGACGTATCAAAGCATGTGTCGAACCACTTATTAAAACCTCCAGCACCACCAAAAAGAGCAAAGTTCAGACCAAACTCAGGTTTAAGCTGGTGGAAAATAATTACAACATATAGTTACCCAACCAAAATGCGAAAAGTTATTCACAAGGAAAAGAGAAAGTTACCCTACAGAAATAGTAATAGTTATGCACCAGATGAAACAAAAAAGGGAAATTACCCACAGGAAACATAAAGAAGTTACCTCAAGTTTTCCATATGACTTCCCATCAGTTTTCAAATCAGCCAAAAGAACATCATCAATATTTTTTTTGGACCAGATGTTACAAGAAAAAGGACCATCCGGCAAGTTGAGGCCCAACCCACTCACATCAAGAGAGTCAACGTACGATAAATGTTAGAGAGAAAAATGAAGAATAAAAAACATATAAACTAAGACAAAGTCAAAACTACCAAACACATGCACAAGTTACAGTCCGCAAGAAAAAATTGGTCATACCTGCAAGTGAAAGAGACATTCCTGAGAATATTTGCCAATAGAAAGCTCAGCGTGCAAACGGTCAGCGACAAACTGGCACAAATTGTACTTGGTAAAATTGCCAACGTTAGCCTGCGTAAATTAGAAAAGGAAACGAAGAACATGTTATAAAAGAGAATAATAACAATCAATCAAATACTAAAAATCATAGAATGTGGACAGAAGAACCAAAAACAAACTATACAAGTAATACACAACTCTATGTGATACAGCTAAGCTAGAGTTACCCATGAAAATAGATAAGAGTTACCCAAGAACAACAATAGAAGTTATCCATACAATATATTGAAAATAACCCCTAAGAAAAAAAACATAGTAGCACAAAAGAAACATATAAAAAAGGACAACAAAAAATACTCACCATAATAGGGTAACACCTGTTGCTAACATGATTCTTCGTTGTAGGCGCAAGAATAGTCAAAACAACATACATCAACCAAACCTGCTTGAATGCCAAATCACCTTCTATCAACCTTTCAGAATCTCGAAAACTCGAGTGGTAGAGGGTGCACTGCCTTCACTAGGGAAAAGTTCAGGGGCAAGCAAAGCCTCAGTTTCCGCATTGACAGCATAGACTAAAGGCTCGGGACCACGAGGTAAGCCAAGAGTACGGTAAACTGAATGTGCATTCAAAGGTATTCTTCCTCACCCAGGGATAACAAACTCACGGGAATCTTTGTCATATCTCTCTACGAACCACTTGATGACACCATAATATAATTTGATGCACTTGATGTCAAGGAAACTACCAAGCTCCATATCAATCACTGCATCTTTCTGTTTTTGTGTGAAGAACGTGTATAGCTTGGTAATGGCAATTGGGGAAGCCCTGTTCCGCACACGTTTGTTGCCCTCTGCTACACTGTCCTCATAAAAAACAACAACATACTTTCGTTTCTTCAACACATTACCACCAGCAGCACTCTGACTCTGAACACTTGCACCGTCGATAACACTACGTTTTTTCACCATTGTAACTCCCTGCAAAAACAAAAAAGAGGTTGCACTGCTTACTATCGGGAAAAATGCAAGACAAGAAGATATAAAAAGTGACCAAAGCTTGCCCTGATAACACATAAAATGACAACTAACGAAACAAAAAATCAACAAAAGGGCGCAACCGTGCTACTGAAAGTGCTTAATCTGAAAAAAAAACAAACTTAAAACACAAACTAAAACACAAAAAGGGAATGCACTCCGGAATTTGTAAAAAACAAGTTTCAGAATTAAAAAGTGTTCAATAATAACAATGCTGAAAGAGAGAGAAAATTACTAGAGCAATTAGGGTAACTATGTTGATTTGGGGATGATAACTATACAATAAACAGATGGATAACTACAACAATAGTAGGTGGGTAACTAATATTGAGATAGTATCCTATCTAATATCGATTTCGCATTGATAACTATACACACACTATTGGTGACAAAAAAAACCAGGGAACTTGTAGATTGCATGGACTCGAGGTCTTCTAAATGACTATGTCGACAATGTAAACAAGCACACCTTAAGGCGCCCAACACAAATCGACATGAAACGGCGCAACGACATGATTGATAACGCCATCGAAAAACACGCAAACAGCACGGACATCGAACACATAAAGAAAAAACCCCAAAAAACACAAAAACTGCCCTAATTGATATAAGCATGTCCACCAGACATACACACATATGCCAACAAAATTGAGACAAGCAATTAATCAGAAAAAGGTGAATGAGCTAACAATGCACATGCCTAACAAGTACTGACTGAAGTACTCTACATTGAACAGTTGCATTTAGTGGATTTGGTGAATGTAAAACACACAACATCAATTTCCGAACAAAAAATATGCCAATGCGAACTACTGAACAACAATCAATTGCTAGTTCGAAAAATAAAGGGGGCGGAAGCACCTCTTCACCACCCCCTAGAACAACCCCAAAACTCTGAGATGCTCAACTGCTGCTAGATCGCCACCGGCTGATGAATCCGCGGAGATGATCACCTGCTGCAAACCGTCACTTGATTAGAAACCCTCGAAACCCTCAAACAACAAAGGCGTAGTAGAGAAAACAGAGAATCGACAGAGGGCGGGGTCAGAGGAATAGAGACGCGCGGCGATGGCGTCCGCAGATAGGCTCACCTGCTGCTTGAGCGACACCGGCTAGCCCGCAGCGAGATGGACACCCCCCGAGCACCTCGAATCAGAGGAAACGATGCGGAATCAGTCACACCCGAGCTAGGTTGCGCGATTTAATTGACGGGAATGGGCGGCGAGACTCCACCAGTTGCTTCCGCTCCGCCGGCACAGCGCGAGGGCGACGAATTGAGCACAACGACGCCGACTGATTGTGCAACGACGGCTAGAAATCGCGTCGGCGAGGAGAAGCAGGAGCACGAATCGCCGGGGGGAATAGAGTGTCGTTACTTCCTATACGGGGGCTCGGCGTGGGGATGAAATGCGCGATGCTTTGTCTGAACACGCGCCACGTGGCCACGACGCATGCGCGGGGGTGGTTTTCTTCACAGCACAACGGCTCAATCACGACCGTGCGTTTGTCGGACGATCCAATGGCGTGCACCGCGTTCTGCGAGTAAGCCGGTTTGTGTACCGTTCTGAAGTTAGATTTTCCGTACTACAATAGTCGCAGGTTAAGAATCGTAGTCTACCGGTTATAGAAGTTGGTAAGATATGTAGCAGCGAGCGAGGCCACTCCATGCTCGGATTCTTCAGATCTCCGGGCTTCTTCTTCCTTAACTGGAAGATCTCACTCGATCTCGGAGTGGGGAACAACAGAGGTGGTGCCCCAAGTGGTGATGTCCCCGGTGGCGTCACTCCTGCCTGCGCCTGGAGGTCAAGGTCTACCGGTGGCAATGGAGAAGGACTGGATTGCTTTTCTTGTAATCTTTGTAAGGTCCTGGTTGTAATTTCTAAGGGCGCTGTTGTTAGTTCCTTTTCTCCGAGGTCCTCAATGTAATTGTGCCGCCTCTTTAATGCAGTTCTAGGCCCTTCCGGGTCATTCCCTGTTAAGAAAAAAGAGCGAGGCCATGTCCTGCCTAGATCACACAACTTGGCAAGGTGTGTCCTCCAACATGGCCGTATAGGACCAGACTGGCACGTGGCGCGTTGTATTGAGAAAAAAAAACACTACTCCTTTACTCCTTTTCGAAAGCTAGACTTCACCGTCACGTCTCCGGCCAGCCAGGATGAGAGTGAGACCCGATGTTGTGGGACCGGGGTAAAATAAAGAAAAACACAACCAACCAGAGTGCCGGAGTGGTCGTGGAACGACCGTGTCAGTCAGCGAATCGGCGTCAGAGTGTGGGGAGTGAGCTGCACGCGGCAGACAGCTCGTGAGACACAGGGTCAGTAGACAGCGAGCGAGGGAGGCGAGGCCCAGCCGGTGCACGCTTTCCCCTTTTCTACCCGGCCGGTTGGTTCCTCTGCGATCGATCACGTGATTGGCCACCGGGCACCGGCCATGGTCGTGCAACTCGATCTGCTGCCATGCCATTCCGTTGGCGTCGATCCAACCATCACAAACACACACTACCGCCGGCAGCGTCGTCGTTTCCGATCCCGTCCATCTGCAGCTATACCTTATCTCTGCCACCAGTGTTTGGTCGCCCCTCTCCTCCACGTACGATAGCAAGACGGAATCTCGAGAGTGCATGTGCGCCCAAGGAGCAAAAGGCGTGTTTGACCGAGGCAGGAAAACTTGGAGTAAAATCGCCGACACTAGTAGGATATTAACGAACGATCGACTAGCTACTGGCCCGGCAGCGCGACGTGCAGGACGATCGGGGAAGACACCTCCCATGCAACTCGCGGTCCATATATCCGATCGAGGAGCGCAGTGACACGAACACGACGCTGACCGCATCTTTGGCAGAGGGAGCAAAATCGTGTGTGCGTGACCGGTATCACTTTCACCCCGGCGTAACTCTCGCACACGCGCGCGTTAGATATACGCTGCTGCTACGTACCACACGAATCGAATTAATGGCCGATAGTAGTTCGGGAATCAACAAGTAGAGCGGGCGTCGGCCTAGCAGTTGAACAAAATCCTCCGTAATGCTTCTCACGGTTTTATTTTAGTTTTGAATTAAAACCGTGACAAGAACCGTGGAACTTGACAAGTCCCACAGCTGTGGGTTCTGGGACTTCACAGGGGGTGGCTATAGCACCGACTTCCGCGGTTGAACAGCTGGCGCTAGTTGCCGCTGGACCCGGGGAGGTTGACGTTGCCGCGCCTCCGGTGAGGAAGACTCGCTGCTGGAAGTGCGGGGTTGATACTCATGCCACTAGAGATTGCCCCGTTGATCATTACTGCTATGTTTGTGACTCCAAGAAGCATCCCATGAAGAAGTGTCCCACCCTCAGACTTCCGAAGCCGGCGGTGTTTATTGGGGGAGTGGGGAGCAAGCACATGATGTTCGCTTAGTTTCCTGATGATCTCTTCCAGGAGTCGGATGCTTCTAGTGGACCTGTCGCGCTGGTTACGGTGGTGGGCACCGCCGCTACGGCAAAGCAGGTTGAGGTGACGGTGGCTCGTATGTGCTCTACTCCGAGGTGGAAGTGGGAGGCACTACCTGCTGGTGAGAACCGGTCCAAGGTGGTGTTCCCGTCGCTGGCAGAGTTGGAGAGATTCGATGGGATGGATTTCGGGGTTCCATCACAGTCTACTAGGCTATTGTTCAGCAAGTGGGAGCCAGAGGACGTTGAGCCAAAACTTGAGTTCGAGCAGTCTTGGGTTCATGTGGAGGGGGTTCCAAATCCTTTGCGGCACTTCCTAGGCCTGTGGGCGGTGGGATCTCTTATCGGCATTACTTTGGATGTGGATCTGTTGGCTCTTCGTCATAGAGGTATCGTTCGTCTGAGGATGGCGTTGTCTGATGATGAGGTGTTCAATAAGGTGGATGAGATAGGTCCGTACACTAACACAGATGGTGTGCTGCGTCTGAAAGGCTATGGATTCACTTTCCGCCCAGAGCCCGAGGATTATGTGCCAGAGCCTGATTTTGTGCCTTATGCCTGGGACTTGAGAGTGCCGTCGGAGTCCTCTTCTCGGGGTGTGCGGGAGTCTGATATGCTTGGCTCTTCTACTGTCCCTGACCGAGACGCGGATGGTGCAGCGAGTATGGCTATCGATGCACCCACTGCGGATGGCGGTGATCATGTTCGTTCTCAGGCGATGGAGCTACTGCAGAGTTATGTATTAACGCCAGTTAACTTGTATCCTACTACCCCTAGGGGCAAGGAAATTGTGCGGTTGATGCATTCCTCGGGTGGCTTTATTGCCGGGATTGCAGGGAGGAGCGCGGCATCTTCTGGTGGATTGCAGGGTGCAGGTGGCACCCCGCTATCTGCTGCTCAGGCGACTGTAGGCGGGCAGCGACCAGCTGTCGCCCAGGCGGATGTCTCCTGCGACTTCGCCGCGCGTTTGGACGAGGCCCACTCGCCTTCCAGGACTTCTGCTGCGGGGTGTGGCGGCGAGATGCTCCCAGCCGCACAGGCGGCAGTCGGTGGGCGTGTGGCTGCTGCTGCGGGCGGCGAGCAGCTAGCAGCTGCTCAGGCGACGGCGGGCTGCGGGCGCGCGCCTGCTGCCACTGGGCCGCTGGAGGCTGCCAGCCCGCTGGCTGGGCCGGCCACGGCTGGGGTGGGCGGGACTTCGCTGCCCGTCGCCCAGGCGACAGTCATCAGCGGCGGCGGGCCTGCGGTTCCCGGGCGCGGCGGTGGGCCTGCAGTCACACCGCCACGGACGGCGTCCGCTGTTTGCACAACGCAGGAGTCGCCTGTGCGGTGCGTCTCACAGCTGGCCGCCGCGCAGGGGACTGTGTCAGCACCGTTGGTGACGCCACCACGAGCAGGTTGCGGTCCGGTGGATGTGGTCGGGGAGGGGGGTATCTTCTTCGCCATTTCCCCCCTCCGCCGTGGCGCCTCCCTCTGTGGATCATGGGCAACCAAAGAAGGGGTTGAGACGTAGTGCTCGCCACTTTGTTGCAGCGGACGGGGCTACACCGACTGATGAGGATGCTATGTTCAAGGCCATGCGGCGGAAAGCGACATTGTTTTCGTCTTCGACCTTGGGTACGTCTTCTGCTCATACTTCATTTCTTCCTTTTTCCAATGCAAAGATATCATCTAGTTTAGGTGCTATCGGTGTTTCATTAGGGAAGAATGATTCGGAAGTCACGATAATGCGTTGAAGCACATGGAATTTGACCGTTTAACGGTCAAACCGAGCTCTTCCGCTAGGATGGATATACCTCATATGGATGATGATTCAGCGTATGCCT
Organism: Alopecurus myosuroides; assembly: GCA_028641055.1. Taxonomy (NCBI): domain Eukaryota; kingdom Viridiplantae; phylum Streptophyta; class Magnoliopsida; order Poales; family Poaceae; genus Alopecurus; species Alopecurus myosuroides. The sequence goes on along the minus strand of CM054059.1, from coordinate 47,777,665 downwards.
CTTCAGATGGACAACTTTTATCACATCTTGTGGGGGAATTGACTGAGGTGGGGATGGATGATGAGGACGGGCTAGGATCTTTATTTTATCTCTATGCTTCCGGCCGGAAATCCAAAACCGCCAAACAAAAACGGAAACACTCACCGCGATATTCCTAGAGACCGCCTAAAAACCCAATTGTTTCCCGATGAATGGCTTATTCAGTAATAGCAGAGGTCTTGGTGGCTTGGCTAAACATTTGAATATTGCACAATACGTCAAGGATCACAATTTGGAGTTTGTGGCGATCTTCGAATCCGAAAGGAGAGATTTCCAAGCGAGTGTTCTGAACCGCCTCTCAGGGGGTTTAGACTTCACTTGGCACTCTATCCCTCCACGTGGTAGATCGGGTGGCATTCTACTAGGCGTTAAAACTGACTCCTTTGATGTGTTAGCAAGGTCGGATGGTGATTTTCATATTAAACTACACCTCCGTAACCGTGCCGACAACTTCATATGGAGTTTAGTCGCCGTGTATGGTGCTGCCCAGGAGGAGCTTAAGGAGGTTTTTCTACGTGAGCTGGTTAACTTGGCGAATAATAATCCACATCCAATTTTAATTGGAGGAGATTTTAATTTGCTGAGGTTCCCACACGAGAAAAGTCGGGGACGGTTTGACGGTCATTTGCCTTTCTTATTTAACGCTGTCATTGATAGCTTGGATTTGAGAGAGGTGTACATGACCGGACGGTAGTTCACCTGGGCAAATAGTCTGCCGGAGCCGACATACGAGAAACTAGACCGCGTATTAATGAGTACCGATTGGGAAGATAATTTCCCTTTGGTCACGGTACGCGCTCTAGAACGCATTGAGGCTTTGTCGGACCATGCTCCCCTTCTACTTTAAACTGGCACATCAAAACCAAAAGGCCAGGCACAGTTCAAGTTTGAACTAGGTTGGTTTTTGAGAGACGGTTTTGATGAACTAGTAAAGAAAGTCTGGTGCAAACCGGTCTTAGGTGATAACCCGATACAGAGATGGAACAATAAAATGCCCAATGTGCGTAAATATCTCCGTGGTTGGGCGAGACATACGACCGGGATGTTAAAGAAGGAGAAATAGCGTCTTTGTTCCATTATCGATGAGTTAGATCGCCTCGCTGAAACTAGGTTGCTATCTACGCAAGAGAATGAACTAAAAAGTCAATCCAATGCAAAAGTAGCACAAATGTTGCGGGAAGAGGAACTCAAATGGTATCAGAGATCGAAAGCTCAATTCATTCTCGAAGGAGACTCGAATACTCGGTATTTTCATAATGTTGCCAATGGCAGACATAGGAAAAAACGGATTCAATGTCTCCATCAGGATGAAGGTATCATTGAGGGACAAGAGTTTCTCAAGGCCTATATCACAAAGTTCTATAAAGATCTGTTTGGGGCTCCTGAAGTAGGTAGTATTACCATGGATGAGAGCCGCACAGATGATATTCCCCAAGTTTCAATGGAAGAAAACGCTTTTCTTAATGCTCCCTTCTCTGAAGAGGAGATAAAGAAGGCTATATTCCAAATGGAACATAATAAGGCACCTGGTCCAGATGGTTGTCCGGCGGAGTTCTATCAGCATTTCTGGGAAATCATTAAACATGATCTCATCGAGATGTTTGATTGCTTACAGAGTGGACATCTGGAGTTGTATCTCCTTAATTTTGGGGAAATCGTTTTGTTACCTAAGGTTTTGAACGCAGAAAGGATACAACAGTACCGACCAATCTGCCTTCTTAACGTTAGTTTCAAAATCTTTACAAAGGTTGCAACTATTGGGCTAAATTCAGTGGCAGATCATGTGGTAAAACCTACACATACTGCTTTTATGCAGGGTAGGAATATCCTAGATGGGGTCGTGACCTTACACGAAACCGTACACGAGTTGCACACGAAAAAGCTTAATGGGGTACTTCTTAAAATAGACTTTGAAAAGGCCTATGATAAAGTTTATTGGGAGTTTCTACAACAGACTCTGAGAATGAAAGGATTTTCAGAGGAGTGGTGTACTCTAGTTCGCAGCTTCGTAGTTGGAGGTAGCATGGCTAGCAAAGTCAATGATGATGTTGGCCGATACTTCCAAACTAAGAAAGGCTTGAGACAAGGTGATCCGCTATCGCCCGTATTGTTTAATATTGTGGCAGATATGTTAGCAATCATGATCGATCGAGCCAAGGAAAATGGCCTAATTGAGGGAGTAATTCCACATCTAGTCGATGGGGGATTGTCTATCCTTCAATATGCAGATGATACAATTCTCTTCATGGAACACGATTTGGAGAAAGCGGCGAATCTGAAATTAATTCTTTTAGCGTTCGAGCGATTATCCGGATTAAAAATTAATTTCCATAAAAGTGAATTGTTCTGCTTTGGCGAGGCACAAGATGCAGTTGCACAGTATACCGAGCTATTTGGTTGCGAGTAAGGTCAGTTTCCTATTAAGTATTTGGGAATACCAATACATTACAGGAGATTGATAATGCAGAATGGGCTCAAGTCGAAGAGCGTTTGCAGAAACGACTAGCTAGTTGGAAAGGAAAATTGTTGTCACTGGGTGGACGACTGGTACTCATTAATTCAGTCCTTACTAATATGGTACTGTATATGATACCATTCTTCAAGTTACCTAAAGGAGTCCTAAAAAAATCGGATTACTTCCGATCAAGATTCTTTTGGCAGGGTGACAACGAGAAAAAGAAATATCGATTGGACAGATGGGATGTAGTTTGTCGTCCACGAGATCAGGGAGGGCTTGGTATTCATGACCTGCAAGTCAAGAATTCAGCACTACTTGGTAAATGGATTTTTAAACTACTTACCGAAGATGGCGTATGACAGACCATCCTGAAACGTAAATACATAGGTTCGAAAGCAATATCACAGGTTATGTGGAAACCAGGTGATTCACACTTTTGGGCTGGACTCATGGCGAATAAAAATAAGTTTTTTCTCTATGGGGTATTTAAGATTAAGGATGGATCACAGATACGGTTCTGGGAGGATAAGTGGTTAGGTAATACCACACTAAGAGAACAGTATCCGGCCTTGTACACGATAGCGCGACATAAGGATGATACGCTGGCTACGGTCATGCAAACATCACCTCCTAATGTTACGTTCCGACGAGATTTACTCGGGCTTCGACTTGCGTCTTGGCAAAACCTGGTTGATAGATTAACGAGGGTTACTCTTACACCCGACGCTGATGAATTTCGTTGGAAGATCACTAAGAATGGATGTTCTCGGTGGATTCCATGTACAGGGCTCTGATCCAATCGGATATGCCAGTCGATATCTTAAAAAATGTATGGCGTATGAAAGTGCCGCTGAAGATTAAGATCTTCGCGTGGTACCTTCGTAAGGGGGTCATACTCATAAAGGATAATCTTGTCAAACGTAATTGTCATGGGAGCTCTAAGTGTGTTTCTTGTTCTCATGATGAGACAATTAAACACTTATTCTTTAATTGCACATTTGCGCGTTCTATATGGTCCGCTATCCAAATGGCTTCGAATCTATATCCCCCTACTTCCGTTGCGAACATATTCGGATATTGGTTAAATAGGGTTGATAAACGATTTAAGACTATTATTAGGGTAGGAGCGCTTGCCGTTATTTGGTCGCTCTGGCTATGTAGAAATGACAAGATTTTCAATGATAATTTTTTTTCTCGTATACAGGTTCTATTCAGGAGCACATGTATTCTCCGTTCGTGGTCCACATTACAGCGAGGGGAGTTACGATGCCTTTTTATGGAGGCATGTGCACGACTGGAGCAGGTGGCGAGGGATATTTTTATCCCACATGGATGGCCGCTATCTACGGATAGAGGCTCCATAGCATCGACAGCCTACAACGGATGTTTTGTAGCATTGTCGCTCTGTTTATTTTCAGTTTCGGATTTCGGTTGTGTGCATCTCACGACGCAGAGGCCGGGTGTAATTCTTGAACTTTTTGAATAATAAAGCCCTTTATCAAAAAAAAAGAACCGTGGAACGGAAACGAACATGGATAAAAGGCGTTCTTGAACCCGGCGATAAAACCTCAAAGTTTAATGCCGTGTGTGTCCTATATATATAAAAAAAACCTTATGTTATAGGTGTTGTTGAATTCATTATTAACCTTATATTACTCCGTATCAGATTGAGGCGTCAATGTGAAAAACTTATTTAACTCGAAGCTCTACTTGTCTCGCGTTGAGCAGACCATGCGTGGGTGTGCTACTCTAATCTCAGGTCAACCAAGGTTATTGGTACCTACTCCCTCCGTCTATTTTTATAAGACATTTTATTGTTGCCCATATATATTCTAAAATGAGTGGATCTAACTTATTTTGTATATAGATTCACTCATTTTATTACGTATGTGGTTAAAATTGAAATGGTACGTAGTGTGCCTTACAAAAGTGGACGGAACGAGTACTAGACATTGTTGTTTTAGGCCCATCCATGTCTCGATCGATTTAGATTTTTCCGAGTATCACCCGAACTCGCAAAAAATACAGCTTTACTTCAGAGAAAAGTGCACTTATACTTTTACTTTAAGAACAAGGCAGAAGTTGCACCATATACTAAACTAAAGTTGCGTGTGCCCCTAGTAACTTGCACCTTTAGTAAATCGGCTAAGACTTGAATAAAATCTTAGTCGAGCCATCAGCAAAACCACATCTTTTTAGCGAATCAACTAATGTGATTTTTAGTACTCCATCTGATCCATGAAAAGATTGTAGGAAATATTTTTTTCTATATGTATAGAGGAGACCGAGTGAAACATAACATATAGGTTCAATTCACATTATCCGTAGGCTGGACACCTTATAGTTAGGAAAATCAATATGATGTACAATCCAAACTCTCCATTCATTAGAAAACCCAGAGAGGTGCATATGGTACCCAACTAAGAATATGATAGATAAGTCAAAAGCATACCTGATTACACATATTCCTAATTCTAAAATAGAATGTTCATAAAAAAATCTTCAAATACAGTACTAGGAAGCACTGCTTTGGGGAGTTTCAATATCCACGAACTAAATGTCAATTGGTACACACAATTTGTCCGGTTGCTTCTCGTAGTTTTCATAATTTTGCTGTCCAAAAAATAGGATATGCATTTACGATGGATGCCTTGAGTTATTACACGTATCATGATCGATACAAAAAATTGATCAATGGTGCCAACCAAACCAAGCTAGTAAACAATCCAACCAAAATAAAACATGGAATCATATTGGTATCAAATTGTCTCATAATGATGTACTAATAAACTACTACTACTACTATAGGTTGAAGTGAGATTATAGACAGAATATACAATATACCAATTCGCAAAATATATACTCCTACATTATACAAGCTTGGTGTATTTACTCTAAATAATTCCAACTTGATTAAAGATAAAATAAAAAGAAGAGTGAAAGAGAAAGGTGGGAGAGTGGGACCGGAGGAGAAGGGAACGTTTGGAAATATAAAAACGGCAGAGCCATCGTGCTGCCACAAGCAAACAACGCAGAAACGTCCCCGCAGCAGCAGCTGCTGCAGAGCCGCCCCCTATCCAGTCCCACTCTCCAGCCAGAAACGCACGCTCCCCGCAGCACATCACTGCACTGATTTCCTCGGCGGAAGCGGCCGAAGAAGCCGAGGCGGCGGCGGCAGGCGGGACTGAGGAGGATCCAAGATGACCAAGACCAAGAACGGCTGCCTCAAGATCCTCATCTGCGCCGGCGCCGGATCCGACCCCTCCGGCGGCTCCGACCCCGAGAACGACGCCCAAGCCGACGAGGTGGGTGCCCCTACTCGCCGTACTGCCAAATGTGGCGTCTCCGCAGCTCAGCCCGTGTGTGTGTGGTGTGCTGTTCGTCCAAGCTGCTTCTTTTTTTTTTCGTTGGTTGGTCCGAGTTGGTGCGTTTCGCTTTCGGCAGATCTCCGTGCGGCGCGCGGGGCAGAGGTGTCTTTAGCTAGATCTAGGGGCGTTTCGCGGCCGGGAGCAGGAATCGGCGGCCAATTCGGGAGAATCGTCGGTGATCCCACCACAACTAGCTCAGCTCGTAGGTGTAAAAATTCTGATTTCAAATTTGGCGTCGCGCTGGGAGCTGCAGTTATAAGCTGCTCCAAGTCTCGTAGGCACGAGCGCACGGTTAATTTTCCACACAGATAAATTTACGAATTTCCTCTTTTAACCTCCTTTCCTTTCCATTTTCTGCCGAGTGGCTCTAGCTGGCCATTTTGGGCGACGATAGACGGGTTTAGGGAGAGGGTTGCTGTCCGTGTCGTCTCGATCCCATGCAGGATGGGATCTGATCTGATGGCACGCCGCCTGCTTGCTCCGCCCCAGTGCTACGCCATGATATGCAAGAGCACTCGGCCACTGTGTGTATACTGTCTCTTGGCCTGTTGCGTCTGTCCTTCTCCTCGTCCCCGGGGTTGGATTCTGCTCACCCTGTTTGTCCCACCCCTGATTTGACATCTCTTGGTGTAACTTTAGGCTGCTTTTCCCCTACTGTGAGAATCATGCGTTGGGAGGACTTTGGCTGGGGTCTGGAATGCAAGTCCTGTTGCGCTGATCAGCTGGAAGGATCTTGATTCCGCACCCACATGGGTGGAAATGAGATCTGGATTTTTTAATATGACAGCCTAGAGGAACTTTAGTTGTTGAATTATGGGCGATTACTTTTTTTTATTGACAATTGCACTTATTTAGATTAGTCTGGATAAACCAGTGGTCATAAGTGACTGAAGATATGGTGCTTAAGATTCTCAGGACAGGAATAAATTGATAGATAGATGGTACCACTACCAAACTTTATTAGACAAGAAATTTACAAAGACAATGACAAATTAATTAACCAAAGAAAATATGTGTAATAGAAAGCTATTAATGAGCTGGTTTGATTCAAATTTCTGATGTTGACTGAAGAATAGTGATGCTTTGTATTTATGCTTGCCTTTCGCGTCTTTTTAGTATCTGACAATTTACTTCGCTAGACGAGAACTGTATACCCCCCCTTCAGATACACTCAGTTCCCAGTTGTCACTTGTTACTTTGTAATCTGCTCTAGTTCTTCTCGTGTGAAAGTACTAACAATGATTCTCCATTCCCTCTTATTTCAATTACACAATTTCATTCTAATGGCTGATCCACATGTTGATTTTTCCAGAGCAAAGCCATATCAGATAAAAGCAGATGGAGCTTTCGTAGGAGGTCTACAAGGCATCGAGTTCTGAAGAACTCTGATATCTCCGAACCTGAAACTCTAAGTTCGAGCAAAGCAAAAGCTGAAGTTGCTCCAAACAACAATGTCTACTCTTCAACATACTCTTATGCGTCGGAGAAGCCCCTACATCTGGAGAAGCTAGATGAGAAAGTTCCGCATCAGGAGAAGCAGGATGAGAAGTCTCTAGAAGAAGAGAAGTCTGACGAAAAGCCGACAGAGAAGCCAACTGAAAAGCCAGCGGACCAGATAATTGAAAGGTCGATTGAACAGCCAGATGAGAAGATATCTGAGCCACCAAGCGAAGATCCAGCTGAAAGGATATCTGAAGAACCAATTGAAGAGCCAGCTGAAAAGGCTGTTGAGGAACTTGATGAAAAGCCGGATGAAAGTATTTCTGTTTCATCAACTGAGCTGAAGCAGGATGAAACTGCCTCACTTGTTGATAGAAGCAGTCCAGACCGTGAGGAAGATCATGTGGAGTCTGCCGCTGTTGTCATTCAGTCTGGCATCAGAACATACAACGTATGTTACGATATTTTGGCACATAACATTATGTTTACTGTGTTATTGGCCTGTTTAATGTTAGTACAATACTAAGCGTTTACTTTACATGACTGCAGGCAAGGCAAGAACTGTCGAATCATAAGGATCTTGTGAAACTGCAAGCTGTGATACGTGGGCATCTAGTGAGGAGGCAGGCTGCAGAATCATTACAGTGCTTGCTTGCTATTGTTAAAACGCAAGGGCTTGTCCGCTCTCATCAAGCACAACAGGTGACTGAAGGATTCTTGTTAATATATTTTCAGTTTTTGACATTACTTATTATCACTTGCATTGCTTGCTTGTGGGACGAACATCATGGCATCAACCTTACTCAATAGAATTTCATTTTACATGTTTCCATCAGACCACCCACTTTATCGACAGGACTTCTTAGACCAATACCGAGAAACACATTTGCTGCCTCCCAGTTGAATGAGACTTAGAAAAAATATAGCTTTCAGATTTTGTGTGCAATTTTTCCAAGTTCCTTCCTCTCTAGCAACCATGAAGCCATCTAGTTATCGCCGGTGTCATGAAATAATTTGAACTTTCCATCGAACTTGTGTTTTTTTCATCTGCTGTTCTCCTGCGAAATCCCATGCTTGCACAGTCATTACGTTTCATGTTGATTCTCTTTCTCTTTCTCAAACGTACAAGAGGATCCTTATTTTTCGTGTTATAGTGCTGAGTAGCAACCATGCATAGACGTTTCCAAACCATGTTTTGCTTATTAATGCCGTGGACCTTTTTTTTGTAGGACACTTTGGTTGGTTCTTCAAGTGAGAAATTGCTTCAAAATGGATTTGCTCTCAAGGTGAGAAAAATAATTCTTACCCACTAAGATTGACATCTTACTCTCTCTAGTTTGGATATCCTCATGTTCACACTTTGTTATCTTCTGCCAGCTCATGGACAGCATGTCAACATCAAAATCCATGAACATAAGATGTGATCCTTCGGAAACTGATGCTACCTGGCAATGGATGGAGAGGTGGACAACTCTGATTCTGCCAACCACTGGAGGCCACTTGCTAGAGAATGCTGAAAATAGTGGGTTTGTGGTTGAAAAGATGAAAGAAGATGCTCAGCATGAAGAAAAGGCTGTTCCTTTGGACTCAGACATCTCTCTCCCCAAGTTAGTGGCTGATGATGCGGAAGAGACACTGAAGTCATCTGATTCAAGTGCCTTTGTGGAAGAGACACTAAGGGCATCTGATTCCAGTGGATTGGAGGCTCCTGAATGTGTGCCAGAGGAAGCCTCTGGGTTGGAAATCAATGATGTTCCTGTACCGGAGTTGATCGAAAAGATAGACAGTGATGTTGAGCAGTTGGCTGATTCAAAGACAGAGAATGTTGTGGAGCAACCTTTGGAGTTCTCTGGTCAACAATCTTCCCAAACTGATCCATCAAGGGGACCCAGCTCTATTCCTGAAAAACCTGAAACTTCCAGTGAGGATATTTCGGCTGCTTATAATCTTGAGCAGTCACCGGAGATGGAAGCTAGAAGCGCAGCAAGAAAGGCCTGCAATCCAGCATTTGCTGCTGCACAGATGAAGTTTGAAGAGCTGACTTCAAATTCGATAGTCAGTCGGTCCAACAGTTTATCTTATCTGGATGGGTCAAGCAAAGTGAAGGTGCATACTCTCCATTCGCAGGATGGCACCTCACCCAAGCAAAATAGTGATTCACACATACCAGAAAACACAGTGGGTCGTGATGCTAAAATCATTCCTGCTGCTTCAGAATGTGGAACTGAGATTTCAATTTCTTCTACACTTGACTCACCAGATAGATCAGAAGCTGATGGTGGTGAAATTGTTATGGAGATTGGAGCTCTTGGAGGTAGGAACTACGCCACTGAGAATGCTGACGAAGATACCCATGTTTTACATTCTGAAGTTAAGAATACTTCCGAAGGAGTAGTTGCCCAGCCAGAGGAAGAGGAAGAACTGAATGGCGACGTTGCTAACCCTGCCATTGCCTTGGACCCTGTCCCTGAGCAAACACATGCTGGACCAGGAAAGCTAGATTTGCATGATCAAATTGAGAAATCTGTAGAATCATATGCAAAGTCACCTGAAGGAACTCCCATGAGCAGAACAACCTTTGCGGAATCTCATGGCACACCATCAAGTGAGGTCTCTGTTAATACCAATAAGAGCAAGAGCAAAAAATCAAAGTCTCGTGTAAGCAGAAGATCACTGACCAGTCCAAGCAATTCAGTAGGACGAAGCAGCACAGATAATCTGTCAAAGGATTATAAACATGCAAAGAGAGAGAGCTCGCTGAAGGTTGCGAAGTCTGACAATGTTGATCAAGAACCTCGGATGAGCAACAGCACTCCATTGCCAAGCTACATGCAGTTCACAGAATCTGCAAGAGCAAAGGCGGCTGCTCTATCCCCAAAGATGAGCCCAGATGTACAAGACAGCAACCCGAGGAAAAGGCATTCTTTGCCCATAACAAACGGTAAACAGGAGACATCTCCCCGCATGCAACGATCATCATCGCAAGCTCAGGAAAAGGTGAAAAGCAACGTCGCTGTTCCTCACAATCCATCTGGTAAGTGCTATAATCCTGTGCCTTGTGCTATCCTGATATCCATTTCTGTTTAGAAGTTTAGTTGTCAGGACATTTCGTAATGACTATGTGTTTCATTCACGCTCACTGAGGCAGAGTAGTTACTAGTACAGTGTAGAAATTTTCCAAGTGTGTGCTGTGCGTGCTCAGTATGGACCACTTTGCATTACCTTCTAATCAAAACCGTAAAACTATAGTACCATCCATAATGTGTTTCTTCTGGTGTGCAGACAAGAGGTGGAATATATGATGGATTGATGTCAGCGGATGCATCGGCGAGGTGCCATCAAATATATCTAGAAGCACTCTCAAGATGACTGAGATACTGCCCACCCTTGTTTTTTTTTCTCGTCGCAGGCCCTCTAATTCGTCAGTCGTTTCTTAATTTTTTCTTCTTGGAATGCTGAAGGAGGAGAGCAGCAGCTTCCACCATCATATATGTACATTTGTTGGTTCTTATTGGTTGTGCTATTTGACTGATAGTGATGATTTCTTTTGTGTGTAATATATTATCCTACTTGACTTGTATCGAGATGAACGAGCAACCAGCGGTCTGAAAGAGTGTTGTGGATTTGAAATGATCTCATGTGTTTGTTGCTACTGCTGATGCTGAATGAAGTTCGTCTATGTTTGCGTAGATGAAGTTTCTTCTGTCAGATTCTGTGTGAGGATGATAGGTCTCATCTAAAATTTTGAAAACTTGCTGCGTCTCCCAAGGATAATCAACAGTTGCACGTAGTTAATTCAGTTTGTGACATCAGATGAGCTTCTGACACAGATATTAAGCTATGGTGTTGAGTTCGGTGGTATCTGAACAGTAGAGACTGCAAGATTATGCTCTAAAAATTAACCAGCTTTAGTAATAGTTGCGTGGTGATAGAAAACCATGATGCAACTATAACTTGCTATTCTCTCCCTCGTCTAGCATTTGAACAAGGTTAGTTCTGTAGATATATAGTACGAGGAAAAGTAAGAGAAAAGATCATTGTGTGTACATGAACTTGTCAAATGCTCCTAAAACCATGTTCCTTATTTGACATCGGAGAAAATTTTCTTCCCTATATGACCTATAGTCTTAATTGTCGAAACTAGTGTGAGACTCCTTCACAACAAATCATATCAAGAGTATCCTCAAAATACCGAATTGCTGCTTCTAGCCTTTGTGTCTTATTACACTTTTCAACACAAAATCACTTTCCATTTCTAGAAGACACGATTATACATTCTAAACAAAAATAATAACATGATGAAGTCAAACACTACATGAATTTAGGGTTGTCAAGACTAGATAATAGTTTCGCAAAAAAGAAATAGACTAGATAATATGAGGACATCAAACCTTGTTCACTTGATCAACGGTCACACTATTGACTAATTTGGAGCCTAGAACGGTGGAGTTGTCTTTCTCGCTTTGGGCCTTAAGCCGAGACTCAGAAATTTCCAGAGCATTCTGGCTTTCAGCCAACTCCTTCTGGAGCTTCACATTAATCTTGTGAAGTTCCAAATTCTTGCCGCGGAGCTGATGGGCATTGTCGGTATCCGGAACAGCTTCCTTTGCTTCAACAAGCAAGGCTGAAAAGATAGATAAAACGTCAGCGCGAAAGTATGAAACTCGCACGATAAAAGCAAACAAGTAAGAAATAAGTATGCTTACAGGCATTCTCCTTGAATTGCTTGTGAAGCTCTCATATGTCTCAAACGTATCTATAATTTCTGATGTTCCATGTTGTTTTCATGCCATATGCTATATGTTTCCTATACACTTTATGTCATTTTTATGGATTTCCTGGGACTAACCAATTGACAAGATGCCACAGAGCCAGTTCCTGTTTCTGCTGTTTTTGGTTTCAGAAAAGATGTTTTGGAAATATTCTCGGAATTGGACGAAACAAAATCTCAGAGTCTTAGAAATCTGTCACGTACACGGAGTCCAGAGGGGACCCGGAAGGGCCCCTGGAGGACCCACACCATAGGGCAGCGCGCCCCTAGCCGCACCATTAGGTGGTGTGGCCCCCCTGGCCACCACCGACGGTGCCCTTTCGCCTATTTAAACTCCTCTACGGGTTAACCCTAAAGACCCGAGCCTTTTTCCATGAAAAGTTCTATAGCCGTCGTCATCGTCAACCCTAATTCGGAAGGGTTTTGAAGCTCTCCCCGGCACCCTGCCGGGAGGGGGAATCATCACCGGAGGGCTCTTCATCACCATGCCTGCCTCCGGAGTGATGCATGAGTAGTTCATCCTTGGACTACGGGTCCATAGCAGTAGCTAGATGGTTGTCTTCTCCTCCTTATGCCTCATGTTTAGATCTTTTGTGCTTCCTAACATGATCAAGATCATCTTATTGTAATGCTACATGTTGTGTTTGCTGGGACCCGATGAATATTGAATGCTATGTCCAGTCATTATCAATCTATCATGTTTATGTTATTTTTGATCTTGCATGATCTCCGTTACTAGTAGATGCTTTGACCAAGTTGATACTTTTAGCTCCAAGAGGGAGTATTTATGCTTGATAGTGGGTCATGCCTCCCTTTCACTCACGCTCGAGTGACAGAAACGTAACGGGTGGGGGATGTGCTATTGCCATTAGGGAGAAAACAACAATGTTTACATTACACACTTTACTTAAGGCAATAATATGTTGCTTTCAACTTAATACCAGAGGTTTGACTGGATGACGCTCCGAGGTTGGATTCTTAGTCATAGATGCAGTTGGATAACGGTCTATGAATTATGCTGTAATGCCCGCATGAATCACATAGTAATCATCATGTCATGTATATGCACTACGGTGCAACCTTTATATCTATCGATCGTCCAACTGTATTTTTTTTACCTAGCATGTTATCTATCTGTTTTGGAGAGACACCACTGGTGAACTATGGACCCCGGTCCATTTCTTTACACTGATAATGTAACCGCTGCAACCACAATCACAGCTTTCCTCTCATTCACTGCCATCACTGTTCTCTTTCATCTACTGCAAACAAGTACTGTTTTCCACACTATACGTCTAATCATTTGTTTTGAGCAAAACCGGTGAGATTGACAACCTCACTACTTCGTTGGGGGAAAAGTAACTTGATTGTGTTGTGTAGATTCCACGTTGCTGTTGAACCAGTAGTGCGCCATGCCAACATCAGCTGACAACAACCTTTGGAAGTGACTTCTTTCTCCTACCGGTCGATTCAAGCTTGGTTTCTTTCTGAGGGAAAACTTGCCTCTCTACTCTTCATACCTTAGACTTGGGGTCTCCCAACGAGCGTGTGTTGATCCGCCACCAAGCAAGTTTTCTGGCGCCGTTGCCAGGGAGGAAGAGTATTTCTGCAAGGAGCCTATGGAAGAAAAAATTGCTAAATCTGGAAGTTATTGGATGAAACAGAGGAGGAGAGTGATGATCAAGAGGAGGAAGAATGGAACCCATGTCTAACTCCCAATGAGAGTAACTCTTTAACTCATACCTTATTTGATTGCCCTCCATGCTTACCAAAGGAGGATGCATGTTATATTGATAATTGTGATGATTTATTGATTCTTGTGAAATATCCTTTTTGATGAAATTGATACTTGCTATACTTGTGACCTTGATACTACTATGAATGAAACTTGTGAGAATGATATTGCTACTGTTATTTATGATAATCCATGCTACTTTGATAAATCCTATGATAATCCTCTATTTATTCCAAAAATTTATATCCATGATAGTGAGAAAGTTTGTTTAGAAAATTTATATGATAATGCTCTAGATGATGGTCCTATGTTACTCGATGTTATAAATTATAATTCTACTGAAAATAGGATTTCTATAATGTGTCCCATACCTTTTAAGAGTGACCAATCATCTTTTTTTGCTATTGCTAAAACTAAGAAAGAAGAGGTCTTTATTTTTAATCTTGATCCCACTACTTTTGAGCTTGATATGAATTGTGTGCTTTTAGACCATGACAAACATGCTTTATGTGATAATTATGTTGTTGAGTTTGTTCATGATGCTACTAAAAAAATATTATGAGAGAGAGGAAAATATGGTTGTAGGAATTTTCATGTTACTCAAAGAACTCTCTTTTTGTTGAAAGTTTTGAAATTGCTCTTGTTCTACCTTCCCATGATTTCTAGTTTGAGCTTCTTTAATTTATTTCTTTACAAGATTCCTATGCATAGGAAGTGGGCTAGACTTAAATTTGTTTTATACTTGCTTCTTGATGCTCTCTTTTGTTTGATTCATATTTCTTATGTGAGCATCTTCTTGCTTTCTATGCCTAGCTGAAAGACGATAAAGAAAAGCACTTCTTGGGAGATAACCCATGTTTTTATTTTTGCAATGTTTTCTTCTGTTTTCTCCGAGTCAAGGCGTTTTTTACTTCTGTAGCAACTCCTTTGTATCTTTATTTTCTCGTATTTGTTGTGCCAAGTAAACTATCTAGTGAAAGTTGAAGTTAGATTTGGATTTCTGCGTAGGAAATAGATTTCTACTGTCCACAGTTAAATTCGTATAAAATCACAGAAAGATCAAAATGATCTAAATTTTTTGTGCGTAATCCTCAGCTATTTCAGAAACTTTTTCTAGTTCTGCGTTTTTTTTATTTGAGCAACATAAGTTCCCTAAAAAAATTCGTCTTTACAGACTGTTCTGGTTTTGATAGTGTTGGGGGAATAGGTAAGGGGAAGCCCTACCGGCCACCGATATAAACCGGGAATCGTCTCGTCCGGTTTAAGGTGATTGACCCGGGTCATGCTGGGCAGGGCCGGGTTAAGTCAGAAAGAGCCGGGATGCGGTGAGTATAACCAGGCTGAGTGAAGAACCGACCCAAGGCCCAGGTTGGAAGACACGGAAGCCCGGGAGCCCGGAAAGCAGTTCAAGGCCGGCCGAAGAGTAGCCGGATCGTAAGAAGAGCCGGACCGAGATGATCAAGAACCGGAAGGAGCTAGGACTCCGAGGACGGGCGTGACCCGGACTCCCTTTTAACCCGGAGGTCTCGTCCGCTATATAAGGCAAGACCCCAGGACGTAGAAAGACAAGTTCTAAGTCGATAGCAAAGTAACTCGAGACATCGAGAGCCGAAATCGCCCTTTGTAATCAGGACTTGTTTTCCGATAGTAAGAAAGCAGGAGTAGGTTTTACCCTCGATAGAGGGGCCGAACCTGGGTAAACTCGCGTGTTTCGTTTCCACCTCAACCCTTTCGAAGTTTCGCTTAGTAGAAATGGCCTCGCAATCTAGTTCTCGCATGAGGACACTTGCCGTGACAACACCACGACAGTTGGCTCCCACCGTGGGGCATGCTCGCGGAAGCGTCATCTTTTCGGAAGGAGCACTACCTGGGATCGAGAAGCTCGCAATAGGCCGGCTCAGGAGGAGCCGACGTGGGAACTATTACAATCATGATGCCTGGGGCCCCGAGTTCGCCTCCGTGGAGTCAGGACTTCACGTCCCCTTTGGCAAAATCTATGTCTTCATTGGGTACGTCGGGACAGCAACTTCAGAACCGGACCAACTATCAGATTCGGTGTCTGAGAAGACCATGGCAGTGGATTCCGATGGGGAGTCCTCAGTTGGGAACAATGACGATCACGATGAAACAGGCTCGATCCACCAGCTATTTGGAGATCGGCTAGGAGGAAACCTGGAATTGGATACACAAGGTTCCACTGAGGCAACTCACCATGCCGCTGTCTACATGGCTGGTCCTACGCGACCAACCGAGCCCAGGTATGACTCGGAGGGAAACCTGATTACAAACGAGGCTTCGACCTCAAACCCGGTTCTCGGAGCACTAGGCGTTACATGCACAACACCAACCGGGCCAACGGTTGCCCCAGGAGGACCAGTGGTGACACCGTCGACAGGACATGGAACAACCAACTCTAGACCAGGGGAAACAGTGATCGACTTGACCAGGCCCGCGTCGTATAACCTGAGGCCTGAGCTGATGGCTGCAATGGATTCATTAAATGAGATTTTGGTAACGCCGATCACCCCAGAAAACCTGGAGCAACGCAACATGGAGATAGAAAGACTCCGACAGGAAATAACCCATGCCCGTCGAGAAACCGAGAAGGAAGCTACCTGCATAAACAAAGCCCGGTTAGAGGTTCTAGAGGATGCCACACGTCTGGAGAGGGAAGGAATTCACCTAGCTTTTAGGCAAAGGGAGCTAGCTTCAATACAGAATAGACGTCATCATACTCGTCTGAACAACGAGTTCGGGGTAGGACTCGAGCCTACTAATCTCCATAATTTGTTTACTCCCCCGGCAGGGAACCCCGCAACTCGTAACCCGGCTGGCCCAGGTTACCCCATGAACCCGCCGGTTATCCCCGCTCCGGTCCATCCAGCATGTTTCTAGCCACCCGTCCAGCCGCTTGGCAACCCAAGTCCAGTGCCGACCCCAACACAGCCCCTTCAAGAAAGGTTTCATACGCCTCCGGGTCACTTCAAAAATCCGATGGATAATATTTGGGCAACAACCACTAGTCTGGCGCAGATCCCAGTTGACCCTAATAACCCTATGGCAGTTGAAGCTCGGAGGGCTATTGAGATGCTACAAACAGCAGTGGTTCAACAGTTAAATTACAGTAATCAGGACAAGATACACTCGACACCCTATCATAGTAGGACAGCTCTGCCTTAGAGTCATCATGGGAATTCTCCATCCCCAACAGGATCCAGCAACGCTAACCGACAACAGCCTAACCCACCCAGGCAAGCAGTATCTTATGCGCCGGGAGTTTTAAATACATGACATAGAATTGTAGAACCAGAAAACAGGAATCCAGGTCATGTTCAAAACCCGGCTCAAATCACGGTCTCAAACCCATCTCAAGCCGGGTCTCGTAGGATTGGAATCCAATGCCTCGGTCCTGCAATCAGGAACGAGAGAATACCAGCTGATTTTAAAGGGCCTCATAGAGTTGTGAATTATACGCCTGGCATGGAGCCTGCAGACTGGATAGAAGGATATGAGATGACCATGGAGATATTGGAAGTAAGCGATGCGGTGTGCGCGTGATACTTAAGCGTGATGCTAGAAGGACCAGCAAAGTCTTGGTTAAAAAACTTGCCTGCCAATTCAATCAATAGCTGGCAGGAGTTGAAAGACCAGTTCATCAAGAATTTTCAGGGCACGTGTAAACGACCAACGACTATTACAGACCTGGAAAACCGTGTCCAGAAAGAAGGGGGTCTTCCCAACATTGGTCTCGACGTGTTGCAGAGATCATACATTCGTCTGTCGGACTCACTGCTCAACAAGCTGTGATAGCACTGGAAAGAAATTGCAGGTTTGACCCTTTGAAGCATAAGCTGGGACGCATTAAGCGATAAGCAAGTGAGATGAACGAGCTGATGGATGCCATGACCAAGTATGCAGAGTCTGACAAAACCAAAGACGCAGACTCGGATGACGAGAAATCCGCCAAAGGAAAGAAGACTGGAACCAAGGGTAGCCAGAACCCGAGTCAGAGCAACAACAACCCTCAGAACCAGAACAATAACAAGCGTAAAAATGGAGATGGGACTTCAGATTTATTAGCTAACACGAATACAGGTTACAGAAACCAATGTCAAGGCAACAAATTTAGAGGAAATCAAAATTTTAGGCCAAATAGCTTTGCATAGGTTCAGCAGCCCTGAAGGGTCCATGCCCTCGACATAGCAAAAATGGAAAGTTAGCAAATCATTCTTGGGAGAATTGTTTCATCATGCAGGGTTTCAGACCTAGCGGAAATAATAACTATGGACCAGGAAACAGCGGAGGAGGCAACCCATGATACATCGGAGTTGGACATCCCGGAGCTGGCAGCACGGGACCCTGGAAATCATAATCTGGGTCATCACAGTCAGAGTCACCAGGGAACTAACCCGGGCAGCAGTCACCAAGGAGGAAATACCAGTTTTCAAACAAATCCGAAGCAGCTAAGCTCAGGCCAATATCATGTATTCACCACCAGTTCCTGCAGAAGAGAACGCAAGGTGCAGAAGCGTGCTGTTAACACAGTCACCCCCGCTGTTCCTAGATGGCTTAACTGGTTAGAACAACCCATAACTTGGAGTCGAGCTGATCATCCTCCACGAGTTGATAATCCCGGTGGAGTGGCTCTGGTTGTGGCTCCACAAGTTGGAGGATATAAGTTAGATAAGGTACTGATGGATGGAGGCAGCAGTATAAACATACTTTACTATGACACGTTCAAAAGGATGAACTTGCAAGAGAAACAACTTCAACAATCGTCAACCGTGTTTCATGGGATCGTACCTGGTAAGTCTGCACAAACTATCGGAAAAATATTTCTTGAAGTTGCTTTTGGGGTATTTGAAAATTACAGGACAGAGATGCTAGCATTTGAAGTGGTAAAATTCAAAAGTCCGTACCATGCTCTGTTCGGACGACCAGCTTATGCCAAGTTTATGGCCAGACCTTGCTATGTTTACCTCAAACTAAAAATGTCAGGTCCCAATGGAAATATTACTGTCAATGGAGACAGAGACATAGCTCTGGAATGTGAGGAAGGCGATGCAACCTACGCAGAAACAACTTGCGCTGAAGAGGAGTTGAAATTGTATAAGCTGCAGGTTGATCCAGAAGACATGACCTCGCTCAAAAAGCCATCAGCTGAGTCCAAGTTAAAATTTAAGTCTGCTCAAGACACCAAGCTGGTGGACTTTACCCCCAGTGACTCGTCTAAGCAGTTCAGCGTGGGGGCTCATATGACAGAAAAATAGGAAAGCGCGCTCATCAAGTTCCTCCGTGAGAATTGGGATATCTTCGCATGGAAACCTTCTGACATGCCAGGTGTCCCAAGGGAACTGCTAAGCACAGTTTAAATGTGAATCCTAATTTGAAACCTATTCGTCAGTTCCTCGTCGTTTCAATGATGAGAGAAGGAAAGCAATAGGAGAATAGATTGCCAGGTTACTTGCAACAGGGTTTATAGTAGAAGTGTTTCACCCGAAGTGGTAAGCTAATCCAGTTCTCGTTCTCAAGAAAAACGGAACCTGGAGAATGTGCATAGACTACACAGATCTGAACAAAGCATGTCCTAAAGACCCGTTCGCGTTACCCCGTATTGACCAGATTATAGACTCTACGGTCGGTTGCGAACTGCTATGTTTTCTGGATGCCTATTCAGGTTATCAAAATGAAGGAAGAGGATCAAGAGAAGACGTCGTTTATTACTCCCTTTGGAGCGTTTTGTTATACGTCAATGCCTTTCGGTTTGAAAAATGCAGGGGCAACTTATCAAAGGTGTATCCAGAAGTGCTTAGAAAGTCAAATCACGCGGAATGTGCACGCTTATGTGGATGACATAGTAATAAAATCACACAAAGGTGACACTTTGATCTCAGACTTGGAAGAGACATTCGCCAATCTGCGCAAGTACCAAATGAAACTTAACCCAACAAAGTGTGTCTTTGGCGTACCAGCTGGGAAGTTATTGCGTTTCATTATTTCCGAGAGAGGCATTGAAGCAAACCCGGAAAAAATTCAGGCCATACATAACCTGACAAAGCCGGTTTGCCTGAAGGACGTTCAGAAGCTGACAGGTTGTGTTGCTGCCTTGAGCCGGTTTATAAGCAAGCTAGGCGAAAAGGCCATACCCTTTATACCGATTGTTGAAGAAAATAGACACCTTTGTGTGGAATTAGGAGGCTGATGAGGCATTGGAGGCCCTGAAAAAACAACTTTCCAACGCACCTATATTAGCTGCGCCTGAGGAAAAAGAACCCATGTTGCTATACATAGCGGCAAATAACAGGGCAGTGAGTGCGGTGGAAGTTGTGGAACGTAAGCTAGAAGATAAAGAAGGTCTTGTTCAACGGCCGGTTTACTACGTAAGCGAGGTCTTGATAGAGTCTAAACAGCGTTACCCACATTGGCAGAAGCTGGTCTTCGGAGTATTCATGGTCAGTCGTAAATTGAAACATTATTTTCAGGAACATCCTATTGCCGTGGTTAGTTCAGCGCCTCTATCTGATATTATTCAAAACAGAGAAGCAACAGGAAGAGTTGCCAAGTGGGCCATCGAGATGGGGCCTTATCATATCAAATATGAGCCAAGGACTGCAATAAAATCCCAAGATTTGATCGAGTTTATAAATGACTGGACACAGTTACAGGTTCCACCGAATAAACCAGATACTAAATATTGGACTATGCACTTTGACGGGTCTCGACAACTGGAAGGTTCAGGAGCTGGTGTGGTTTTAACATCCCCGCGAGGAGATAAGTTTCGCTATGTCTTGCAAATCTCATTCAAATGCACTAATAATGCAACCGAGTATGAAGCTTTGCTCCATGGGCTACGAATTGCGAAAGAAATGAGCATAACCCGGATTCGATGTCTGGGTGATTCTGATCTGGTATCTCAGCAAGTTACAGGAACCTGGAATTCTAAAGACCCAGTTATGGAAGCTTATAGACGGGCAGTTACCCAGCTGGCTGGACATTTTCAAGGATATCAGGTGGATCATATCGATCGACGTCTCAACGAAGCAGCTGATGCTTTGGCTCGTTTAGGTTCTCGGAAAAAGCAAGTTCCACCAAATGTTTTTCTGGATGAAATTCATAGCCCATCTGTTAAAATCCCAACAGAAGAAGACCTAGCAAATCCAGATCCAGAATCAGAGCTAGTAGCGGCCCTGCACATAAACCCAGAGTGGACTGGGCCATATTTGGCATACCTTACGAGAGGTGAGATCCCGCAGGACGAGGTTATCGCTCGCCAGGTTACAAGAAGATCCAAGTCATATACAATTATAAATGGTGAGTTACACAAGAGAAGTGAGACTGGAATTTTTCAAAGATGTGTTTCTCCAGAAGAAGGATGTCAAATTCTAAGAGAAATTCATTCAGGAGACTGCGGCCATCACACAAGTTCTAGATCTTTGGTTAATAAAGCTTTCAGACATGGATTTTTCTGGTTAACCGCGAATGCTAATGCAGAACATATAGTAAAAACATGTGAAGGATGTCAAAGGTATGCAAGACAGGATCACGTGCCAGCTCAGGACTTGCGTATGATTCCCATAACCTGGCCTTTTGCAGTTTGGGGACTTGACATGGTAGGACCTTTTAAAAGGTCAACTGATAAAAAGACTCATCTACTGGTGGCAGTCGATAAGTTCACAAAGTGGGTAGAAGCGGAACCAATCAGTAAATGTGACGCGGTTACAGCAGTCAAGTTTTTTAAAAAGCTGATTTTCAGATTTGGCTACCCACATATATTACAGATAATGGGACGAATTTGTGAGAAGGAGTAATGCAGAAGTTTTGTGAACAGAACCATATAAGGCTAGACCTTACTTCTATGGCCCATCCACAGTCTAACGGACAGGCAGAGCGGGCTAACCAGGAATTACTTAAAGGTATCAAACCCAAACTTCAGGTTCCATTGGAGAAAACTGCTAGTTGCTGGGTCGAAGAGTTGCCTGCTGTTTAATGGAGTATACGAACTACTCCAAATAGGTCAACATGTTATACACCTTTCTTTCTGGTCTATGGAGCAGAGGCAGTTTTTCCAAGTGATATTTGTCATGATTCACCACGAGTGACTGCTTATGTGGAAACCCAGAATGAGTTAGCTCGTCAAGAGTCACTAGATGCTTTAGAAGAAGCACGTGACCTTGCAGCATCTCGGTCAACTATATATTAGCAGGACCTGCGTCGCTATCATAGCCGCAGAGTTAAGACTCGGAGTTATCAGGAAGGAGATTTCGTTTTGAGACTAATTCAGAAGAAGTCCTCCATGGGAAGGACCATTTGTAGTAAGTAAAAAACTACACAACGGGTCCTATTACCTTATTGATATGCGTGATGCTGATAAATCACAAACATCTGAGGAAGAAACTGGAAGACCATGGAACGTAGCCCATTGAGGCTATATTATACATATGATCATTGTAATCACTATGTTATCTTTTGACAATGAGAAGCAATGTTAGCAACATGTGAGTTATTGAAATTCATTGGCCTATCACTATGACATGAAGTTACAATATCATTTCTATATGATTACTTGGGGGATGATGCTAGAGCACAGTCTATATCTCAAGAATCTGGCATAAGCCAAAATATATTGGTTATACTTGCCTGCCAGTCAGTGTTTACACGCGCTTTTATGACCTAAATGTTTAAGCCTGGTTGAGTCAATCATGATATAACCCGGCAACACCGGTTTATTATAACCCGGCAATCCGGGTTACTATGACCCTGAACTCCCAGAGTTGTACACACTAGAATAAATCATGCGAAAAACCGGCTAAGCTAGAAAGCAAAGAAAAATCAAGTCAAGGAAATTTTCATGTTCAGATAAAAGAAACCGCAAAAACGATGTTAAACCGGAAATACTTTGCATGACCTCAAAGGAAAACCGGGTTATTACACACCAAATTGTAGCATAAGTGCACACACGCACTTTCAAAAAATAGGACTAGAAATAAAGAAATTCATCTAGCCTATTACAGACCCAACAGGGTCGAATTATTATTCTTGCAGAGACCGTGTAGTTATTCCGCGGCAGATTTTCCCTTCTGCTGGGACGGGTCCTGAATTGCCGAGTCTTGAGGAGCTAGGTCTTGAGTCTCTGGGTCAGCTGGGGCTTGGATCGCTTCTTCAACCTCATCAGCAGGGACGTACTTCCACTCTAGCTGAGCTAGAGCATCAGTAACGTTCTCCGATTCATATAAGGGGCGCGGTGGAGCAGAAACAGAAGGAGTGACTGACTGGAGGCGCACCGGATAAGGAGGCTATAGAGAGCCGGCTATTCGGCGGGGCTTGACGAACAGCAGCCATAGCTAGAGGAGTAAATGGCATTTTTCGTTCACCTGACGAAGTATAACCCGGGCACATGTCCTTCAGCTTCAGTTTTTCAGCAATAGTGCAAGCATAGAACCGGCACTCCTTTTCTATCTTGGCGAAGTCCTTCTTCTCATACTTTGACAAATCTGCTTTATATTCTGGGAAACCTCCCGCAAGAAGATCCGGATTCAATTCCGTATGATAGGCTTTCGCCAGTGACATGACCTTGATGGCTCCGCGGGGACAGGATGATAGCTTGTGCTCTTCTATCCACTGAGAGACCTGAGTTAGCTCCACAAGAATTTCGCTAAGACTTTTGGGAGGAGTATCCCAGTTCCGGACAGCTTTAATACATTCTCCACCTCCAATGTATAGCTGCCCGATCAGGATGAACAAGGCCTTGAGTTGCAGATCTGGAAGCTTCAGGTTGTTCCCATGCATTCTGCCTACAAGTTACAAAAAGTAATTTATGATCTGAGCCAAGCTATTTGATAAAAGATAAAGGAAATATAGCATTGGAAATGCAATACATTGAAGGGGATGATAAACTGGATGAACTTACCAAAAACACTGCAAGTGATATCTCCAAGCAAATCTCTGACTTTGGTAAATTTGGTCTGGGTCTCCTCTAGTTCCTTCTCAGCAGTCTCTGCTCTAGCGACAAGAGTTTTCTCCCGGGTTTCAAAATCCCGCTGCAGAACATACCAAGTCTTGGCTGCCTCAGTTATTTGCTCTTCTAGCTCTTTCTGTCGTGTCCTGGCTTCCTCAGTTTTCTTGGCTTCTTGGGCAAGCAGGTTCTTCAAATTTGAAACTTCCTTTTGAGAGGAGGATTCAAGACTCTGCAAAAGATTCAAATTATTCAAAGGTTTAGTCGTAACTTGATAAATATCCAGCTTATAAAATCATAACCTGGATGCTGGTAAAATTGTTGCAGTTTCCAGAAAAAGTTAAGTCCCGAGTTGTTCCAGGTTCGCAACCCGGCACTTGGGGGCTACAGTATTTCAGTTTCAAGCATTGGGTTATAACCTATGTTTAAGTCCCGGCTAGCTGCAGGATCGCAACTCGGCACTTGGGGGGCTACAATACTTCGATTTTAATTAAATTGAGAACAAAAGCATAGTAAGTCTCGGTTTATAATTCCATTATAAACCGACCCTTGGGGGCTACAGCTATACAGGTTACATCTATTCAGGTTATAGTTATTCAGGTTACAAGCTATTTAGTCTACGACTATTCAGTAACACGTTTTCAATATAAACTAGAAGATTGAGGGCTACAGGTCATGAATATCAAGGTTACCTCATAATTCTAGTTTCAGTTACGGTGGAAGGTCTTCAGAAAGTTCTTGAATAAGCGTGTCAAAGCTCTGTCCTTCAATGTTAAGGCTAGGAGTAGGTCTCTTGTCTTTTGGCTTCACTTTCAGGTCCTCAGTGACTTTGGAGAGAACTGTGGACGGTCCAGTAGCCTCAACA
Organism: Alopecurus myosuroides; assembly: GCA_028641055.1. NCBI lineage: Eukaryota > Viridiplantae > Streptophyta > Magnoliopsida > Poales > Poaceae > Alopecurus > Alopecurus myosuroides. Next base: position 47,753,037 of record CM054059.1, on the reverse strand, counting down.
GCCTGAGAACCGGTTATGACCACATCTGGGTCCTGAACATTTGCCTCTTCAACTGGAGGATCATTACTAGGGATATCATCAACCGGGTTCACCACTTCTTCATGCTCTTCAGCCATAACGTCCATATGACCCGGCGATGGAGCGGCCGGTTCATCATTCACTTCTTCAAGATTCTTCTCTTCAACACTTACAGAGGGAGCAGCGGAGGAAACAGGGTTTACCTTTAATACAGCCTGAGTTCTGTAGAAAAAGGAAAAGCTCTGAGTTATATTGCAAGATTAAGATATTAGCAGTGGAAAAATCAGGGAAGGAAAGTTAACTTACCCAGAGTTGATGGAAAATTCACTAGCCCTGCTGAAATGGGACGAGTCTGAGTTCGGGGAATCTGAATGAAAAGGACGACTCAGTTCTGGCCTCATTTGTCCGGCTAAGGGTTGTGAAGCAGTGGGCGAAACCCGGATTTTGGAGACCCGGCGAGTAGGAGTTTTCTCAGGCAAACCTGTTTCTAACTCGCTGGAGCCAGAGCTCCGGGTCCTTCTTCTCTTGCTTCCCTCCTCATCCTCCAGCGTTTTCTGTGTGTGTGAGGATGGTTTCAAAGGATTTTTTGACAGTCTAGAGATAGACACCTTTGCGACGGCCTTCCGGATCCTCTTCTGGCCTGCGGGGGACTCCTTCTCAGCCACCAAGTTGGAACCGGTGATGGGAGTAGAGGGGTTGAAATCCGGCATGGCCTGATCCGGAACTTCATGACCCGTTTCTTCTTCACCAGCTTGGCCGCTGTCTAACCCGGCAACTTCCTGTTCTGCCTGCTCGTCCTGCGAGTAATCAGCGTCAGCAAATTGGTTGTGGAACTAACCGAGGGAATCAAATTCAGAAACCTCTTCCTCATTGTCTCTTTGCTCTTCTGATTCTTCATCTTCAGGTGGAGAAGCCGGTTCTTCTGTAGTAGCCCAGAAAGGGTCTGTATCCTGTGAACCGGAACAACGGCGAGGTTAGAACTTGCGCAATCATAAGAATGAAAGATACAAACATACAAAGATATGGAAACTTACGGGAGGAGCCGGGTTAGAGGAGCTAAAGGGCTCCAGACCAACTTCGAAGAACTTGTCTTGCTTCACTCCAACCAGGAGTTTCAAGGAGGTTGTCATCTCATACTTAGAAACTATAGACTCAGAATATCGCATAGAATACGTTGAACCGGTATACTCATGGAATAACCGGTTCCTGATACTGAGGGGTTGGACACGCCAGTCTACCCAGGTTTTGGTTAAATCTAAACCTGTAAGCCCGTGAACTATCAGCGAGGTTACACGTTTTAGGAGAGTCCGGATCTTGATTCGATCGGCGGACTTGGCATAGGAGTTCATGGTGCTAGTGTAAACTAAGCGTTCAGGACGGTAACCCAGAAGAGACTGTTCACCTTCAGGAGTGGTGCTTTTAATGTAGAAGTAGGATTTCTGCCACAGCTTAGGGTGACTAGCAAGAGGAATACCTGGGTAGGAAATGTCCTTTCGTCTCTGGAACGAGACCCCCCACAGTGTATGAGTTCACCCCAGCTACCTATGGGTGTTTGTTGCAATAGAAGTATTCGAGAAAAAGGTCTAAGTTTGGCTCTACTTGGAGGTAGTCCTCACAGAGGACTACGAAGTTGCTGACGTTTAAAATGGAATTTGCTGGAAGATCTTGAGGATGGAGGCCATAATTAGCCAAGAGCCGGCGAAAAAAGAGAGAACCGGGTGGGCGAAACCCGCGGAGAATACGGGCTTAAAAAATTATTACCTCGCCCGGCCCAGGTTCGGGCCGGATCTCATTTCCCGGAGCTCGCCAAGATAAACCCTTGGGTAGTAGCCCGGAGTCCTCCATCTCCGTGAGCCGGCCTTGGGTCATCTCGGACTTGCACTAGTTCAATTGCATCTTGTTCCTCCCTAAACCGGCAGTGCCAGAGCTGGAAGCCCCTCCGGCTTTCTTCTTTTTCCCTAGTCTGCCGGCCTTGGACGCTAAGGCCTTCTCCTTTCCCATCTTGAGGTGGACGCCGGCGAAGCTCCGGCCGCGGCGATGCTGGAAGGAAAGCAGAGCTCTGGAGCTCAGATCAGAGGAGGAAGATGAAGTGGGGAGAGCAGGGTGCGAATGAGCCCTGGGGACCGTACTCCTGCTATTTATAGGCGGGGTCAAAACCCTAGGGTTAAGTGGTAACTTTTGCACAAAACCCCTTAAGATTACATTATTTATGGAAAGGTACAGCAAGATCGGATAACAGAAGGAGATTTTTTCTGAAGAAATGGAACGATTACGTGGAGAAGAATCCGGGCTAGGTTAATATCTTTCTGGTTCCGGAGATTTGGGAGATCAAAATATGAGAGTTATCTTTACAAGAAACGGAAAGATATGATCCTGGAGATAAAGAGCTCAGCCCGTGGTTCGGAACAGATATTCCTGGAGGTTATTTTTCTTGGACTAGAAGATTAGTATTTAAAGTTTCTGGATAAATCTCAATGTGAAATTCTTAAGTTCGAAACTTAAACATTCATGTTAACCTGGGGGATAATGTTGGAGGAATAGGTAAGGGGAAGCCCTACCGGCCACCTATATAAACCGGGAATCGTCTCGTCCGGTTTAAGGTGATTGACCCGGGTCATGCTAGACAGGGCCGGGTTAAGTGAGGAAGAGCCGGGTTGCGGTGAGTATAACCCGGCTGAATGAAGAACCGGCCCAAGGCCCAGGTTGGAAGACACGGAAGCCCGGGAGCGCGGAGAGAAGTTCAAGGCCGGCCGAGGAGTAGCTGGATCGTAAGAAGAGCCGAACCGAGATGATCAAGAACCGGAGGAAGCTAGGACTCCGAGGACGGGCGTGACCCGGACTCCCTTGTAACCCGGAGGTCTCGTCCGCTATATAAGGCGAGACTCCGGGACGTAGAAACACAAGTTCTAAGTCGATAGCAAAGTAAGTCGAGACATCGAGAGCCGAAATCTCCCTTTGTAATCGGGACTTGTTTTCCTGATAGTAAGAAAGCAGGAGTAAGTTGTACCCTCGATAGAGGGGCCGAACCTGGGTAAACTCGCGTCTCTCGTTTCCACCTCAACCCATTCGAAGTTTCGCTTAGTAGCAATGGCCTCGCAATCTATTTCTTGCATGAGGACACTTGCCGTGACAACACCACGACAGATAGATTCTGCCTTTTTACTTGCATTCTCTCTTTTACTATGTTGAGTGGATTTCTTTGCTCCACAAAACATCAGTGGCTGTAGCTAATGTTTAAAAATTATTAATAATGCTTGTGTCCAAGGAGAACATCTGAGTTTTTGATTGTGCACTAACCCTCTAATGAGAATTACTTTGAGTTTGGTGTGAAGGAAGTTTTGAAGGGTCAAGAGAAGAGGGAGATATAATGTGATCAAGAAGAGTGAAAAGCCAAAGCTTGGGGATGCCCCCGTGGTTCATCCCAGCAAATTCCAAGAACACTCAAGCGTCTAAGCTTGGGTATGCCCAAGGCATCCGCTTCTTCATCAGCAACTTATCAGGTCACTTCTAGTGAAACTATATTTTTATTCGGTCACATCATATGCACTTTACTTGGAGCGTCTGTTTGTTTTTGTTTTGTTTTCTTTTGTTTTCATTGCTGCAATAAACATAGTTGGAACCCAACATTCTTGCGGGGGAGAGAGACACGCTCCGCTTTTTCATATGAATACTCGTTTTCTTCTATGCTCGTATTCTTAGTTTTTCTTCTAGCTGCTGCAAATCCTTTTAGCTCCTGTTTTTCATGCATCTCTTATTCAGAGTTGTTAGTTTTTAGTAGAGTAGAGGTAGTACTCTCTTGTTTCATTTCTATATCTCTTGAAGAGTTTTTGTTTAGTTTGAAATGATTGGTGTTGGAAAGCAGTAGTACAATTTTTGTGCTTATAACGGTGCAAAAAGAAGCTCGTATCGACTGTGGCTAGACTTTATCATGTCATGTTGGATGTTATTTTAATTCTATGCTTAGTAGTTATTATTGTAGCATGACCTGTCTGAAATAGATGAGAGTGCTTAATGTGCCATTGAAAGAATCATGAGTTGTTTTTATCACATTGAAGCATAATATTGTGGTATTCTCCTTCGAATGCTTTATTTGGTTGACTTGGAGCATGCTTACACCATGTTTATGACTACAAACCAGTCACTTATAGCCTCTATGATAATTTATATTTTGACTTTTAATACAATTTATGCTTTGATTAATAATGTTTTTGTCGCTATGCATGATTATGGCCATTATTGCTCTCTTAATTTGTCGCTCCCAGTATTCTGCTAGCCTCCACCTGTACTGAGTATGAGCTCTACTCGTGCATACAACTCTCCAAAACCAAAGTTTGCCAAATGTGTCCACCATACCCACCTACATGTGGTATTTAACCGCCACTCCAAGTAAATTTCTCATGTGCTACATCTAAAACCTTCAAAATTACTCCTATTTTGTGCCCCTGTTTTAGCTCATGAGGACGTAAATAGAGAATCTTTATCTCACTTGTTGATTGGACTTTACACACCTGGACTAGTGGCACATCCGCTTATCCAAATTGATAGAAGAGCTGGCAGCGGGGTGCCCAGCCCCAAAATTGGTTACTCTAAATTCTCTTCTCTATTTTTGCCCCTGATTTATCAGTAAAAAGCATAATTGTGTAAACAAAAGAGAAGATGGATGACCTTCTGACAACAATGCGTCCTTCAATGGGAGTCGCTCTCGTGAAGTCTAGTTGGCTTGTGACATACTGTATTTTCTGTTTACCATTCGTTGACATAAGCATACACCTCTCTAAAAAATGTTTTCAATATCTCTGTTTAATAAAATAAAAAGCTCTAGCACATGAGTTAATCCCGCTTCCCTCCGCGAAGGGCCATTTTATGCGCGTGTAACACACGTTCGTTGGGAGACCCCAAGAGGAAGGTACGAAGATCACAGTAGCAAGTTTCCCTCAGAAAGAAACCAAGGTTGAATCGACCAGTAGGAGAGAGAAATCACTTACTAAGGTTGATGAAGCTCAGGTGGCAGGGCACACTACCGGTTCAGAAGCATCGTGGAACCTACACAACACAATCAAATCACTTTGCCCCAACGAAGCAACGAGGTTGTCAATTTCACCGGTTTTGCTGAACACAAAGAGGTTAAACGTACCGTGTGGAAAATAATATTTGTTTGCAGTAGATGAAAAAGAACAGTGATGGCAGTAGTAAAACAGTAGGAGTAGTATGAAAACAGAGATTGCAGTGATTGTATTATCAGTATGAGAAAAATGGACCGGGGTCCACAGTTCACTAGAGGTGTCTCTCCCAAGACAGATAAATAACATGCTCGGTAAACAAATTACAGCTGGGCAATTGACAAATACAAAGTTTGCACCGTAGTGCATATGCATGACATGATGATTACTATGTGATTCATGCGGGCATTACAACAAGATACATAGAGCTTCATCCAACCGCATCTATGACTAATAATTCACCCTCAGAATGTCATCCGAGCAAACCTTGTGTATTAAGTTGCAAGTAAAAGATAATCGAAGTAAGCAATGTGTGTAATGTAAACAAGGTAAACATCGTTGTTTTCTCCCTGATGGAAACAACACATCCCCCACCCGTTTACATTTCTGTCACTCGAGCATGAGTGAAAGGGAGGCATGAACCCACTATCGAGCATAAATACTCCCTCTTGGAGTTACTAGCATCTACTTGGCCAGAGCATCTACTAACAATGGATAGCATGCAAGATCACAAATAACATACACATGAAAAGAACATGATAGATTGATAATCATGAGACATAGCATTCAATATTCATCGGATCCCAGCAAACACAACATGTAGCATTACAATAAGATGATCTTGATCATGTAGGGCAGCTCACAAGATCTAAACATGAGGCATAAAGAGGAGATAACAACCATCTAGCTACTTCTATGGACCCGTAGTCCAAGGATGAACTACTGTGCATCATTCTAGAGGCGGGTATGGTAGTGTAGAGCACTCCGGTGATGATTCCCCCTCCCGGCAGGGTGCCGGGGAGAGCTTGAGAACCCTCCCGAACTAGGGTTAACGATGACGGCGACTGCAGATGTTTTTGGTGGAAAAGGCTCTCCTCCGGGTCTCCTCTGGACTCCGTGTGCGCGGCAACTTTCTAAGACTTTCGGGCTTTGAATTGTCCGATTCCGAGAATATTTCCAGAAGAACTTTTCAGAACTAAAAACAGCAGAAAACAGGAACTGGCTCTGTGGCATCTTGTCAATAGGTTAGCCCTAGGAAATCGATAAAAATGGCATAAATTGTAAAGGAAACATGTAGCATATGACATTAAAACAACATGGAACATCAGAAATTACGGATAAGTTTATGACGTATCAACATCCCCAAGCTTAGTTGCTACTCGTCCTCGAGTAGGTAAACGATAAAAACAAATAATTTCAAAGGTGACATGCTGCCAACATAAACTTGACCATCTAAATTGTAAAAGCATAAGTACGCCGAGATCATAGTACTTTAAACACAAGCATGATAGATATAATTTTAACAATGAAACTTAGCAATCACCTTGCATCATGAAAAGTAACACAAATAAAAGATCATGAATAATAATGCACTTGAGAGTTATATGTTTGTTTCGAGCATAGAGAAAACATAGCAACGTGATATTTCGCTTGTCCTTAAGAGTGGGGCAAAACATAAATGCTAGGACACCTTCAAAGTTCAAGTGGATGAGTAGAACAAATAATTTGAGAGCAAATAATAACACATCATGAATCAATTAATAATGTTTCTGGGACAAATACACATTAAACTCTGAATGGCAACTATGCTCTCTCAATTGTGCATAAAGTTAGAGGCTGGATACTCAACATAATAGTAAAAGAAAGACCCTTCACAGAGGGAAGCAAGGATTAACTCATGTGCTAGAGCTTTTTATTTTATTAAATAGAGGTATTGAAAACTTTTTTAGAGAGTTGTATGCTTATGTCAACGAATGGTAAACAGAAAATACAGTACGTCACAAGCCAACTAGACTTCACAAGAGCGGCTCCAATTGAAGGACGCAACTGGGGTCAGAAGGTCATAGCTCTTCTTTTTCGTTTACACAATTATGCTTTGACTGATAAATAAGGGGCAAAAATAGTGAAGAGAATTTAATAGTAACCAATTTTGGGGTTGGGCACCCCGCTGCCAGCTTTTCTATCATTTGGATAAGCGGATGAAGCCACTAGTACAGGTGTGTAATGTCCAACCAACAAGTGAGATAAAGATTCTCTATTTCCGTCCTTATTAGCTAAACCAGGGGCACAAAACAGGAATAATTTTGAAAGTTTTAAAGGTAGCACATGAGATTGGAGTGGCGGTTAAATGCCACATGTAGGTAGGTATGGTGGACAAATTTTGAAAACTTTGGGTTTTGGGAGTTGGATGCACTAGTAGAGCTCATACTGCAATTACGATACAAGAAGTCTCATGTGTCCCCAACACACCTAATACAATTGTCAGTTGTATAGGTGAACTAGTTCAGCAAAGAGAAAGTGAAATACAAGTAGTATGGATGTTTATAAGGCAGCAAGCAAACATGTAGCAGAACTGATTCTAAATGGTGTTTTCATGCTTAGAAACAAGTCCTAGGGATCCTACTTTCACTAGTGGACACTCTAAACAGAAAGGAATTAATTGGCCGAAGCCCTTTGCATGCTATCTAAGAGTCGTAGCAAAAATAAGAAACGGCTCTACTCTCTCCTTAATAAATAGCACTCCATGTAGGCAAAAATCTGACGTGGACATCTAAGATACAGTCCTAGATCAATAACAACCGGCTGGGGGCTATCGGCCGCGCTCCGCCTAGGGCATCTTCTTCCACACAAGGTAACAGAGACCGCTGGAATCATAGGGAGGAAATGCTAGAGGTTGAATCTGACAACTCCAATGGAGATAGGAGGGAGTCTACTCCTTTTAATCCTGGTCAGCAACACCTCGATGATTCCTCTGCAGTAATCGGGACGATTGAAGTTGGTTGTGATCATGGGTTTGTGACTTTGCCACAACAGTCGAGGACTCTTAGGGTTAGGAATGATAGTGGTTTTGTTACATTTCATAACCAATCTGATGATGCCTCTGCCTATGATAAGGATGAACAAGATCCTCCTCGCGCAGTTCGTTTTCAAGATAATGCTGTCCAGGTTGACTCTGATAGTCTATGTCTGATGTGTGGTGATGATCATTGTGATAAGTTTTCTTTCAATGAAATTAACCCGTGGGAGGTTGCAACCCCCTTTGTGGGTGCAGCGGTTCTGGGGGGTGGTTTCTTTGTCATTCCTGATATTAGGAATGTGACCCCTCCTAAGGAAATTCACCAAGCTGTAATTGAAGTTCTGGAAGGTAATCCATCTGGGAGGGATATTAAAAAAGCATTCTTACAGTGGGCTGGTAGGATGTGTACTTGGAGGTGGTATGCAAAACTCTCGCAGCGAAAAAGTTTCTTATGCGCTTTCCCAGTTCTAGGGATATTGATTCTTGGGTCCACTTTAGCAACGCTCATCTTCGAACCATCCCTGGAGTGGTGATCAGAGTTGAGCATTGGACTCCTGAATATGGTGCCACTGGTGAGCTAAACACTGCTTGGTTCCAAGTGAAGGGTATTCCTCTTGACAACAGGAACTGTCCCACTGCTGTTTTCATTGGCAGCTTGGCTGGGAGGACTATGCTGGTGGATAGGCACTGTCTTAACAATGTGGACTATGTCAGGATTAAGATTGGGAACTTGGATGTTTCAATGGTCCCTCCTGTGGTGTCCAATGTCAACATTGCAAGTAAGTTTTATGATATGGAGTTCACTAGGGAGATTCCTGTGAGTAAGCAGAATACAGAGAAAGTTTCTGAGCCTGTTAGCAAAGACAAGGAGGGTAGCAACCATGGGGGGAGTGAATCACATCATACTCCCAAGAGGGCCAGACAAGATGCACCCAGTTCCAATAGGACCCCCGCCAATGCTGTTTGTGGTGGCTTCATGAGGGATGCCAGGGTCTCTTATGGCAGGCAGGCTGGTGGTTCTACTCAAACTGGGACGTGCAAGGATATGCCAGCTGATGAGAAGGTCAAAAGGAAAGCTCCTGAACCATCTGTGAGTTCACAGGATGATAGTGAGGAGGAATCCTTCTCAGCCCGGGTTCATAAACTAGGCTACAATACAAATCATGAACAAAATCAGTTGATTCCTTTTCCTGTTGGAAGCTCTAGTTCTAAGACTCAATCTGCTCCAGTTGTGGATCACTACAACAAGTATCTGGAGTACTTGGCAAATCCCAAACTCATTACTGCTGGGTGGTTGAAAACCCTGAAGAACCACTGTAGAATGAACTCACTTATGAGGAGTTTCTCAAACAGCTAATGCAATCTAGGAGTGATAAGAAAGATATGTGGAAAAGGGAGCTGAATCAAATCCATGGTGCTCAGTTGCAGCCTGTGGTAGAATCTCCTCATACCTCTTTCAGCTGTGCAGGGTTATCCAAATATGTTTCTACTATCTCTGCTAAATCTGAGGATTTTCAGCAAGTGAATCCCTCTGTGGTTCACATTACTGAAATTACTCACATCCCATCCATGGATGCTGGCTCTCTTCCTTCAGGGGTACCTCCATCATCTATTACACCTGCCCAGCGAGGACCATCTAGAGCTAGTGCAAGGATTAATGCTTCAAGAAGAGCTAATGAGAATATGGTTCAAAGGGCTTCACAATTTATTGCCAGGAGGGATGAAGGTATACCTGTGTGCTCTAATTCATTTTCTGTTCTTGATAATAATGATATTTCGGATAAAGCTTTAGAACTTGGCATTGATCCTTCATCTTTTACTTTAGAAAGTGTCAATTTACTTAGAGAGTGGGAAGTGGCTAGGGCTAATTTGTTAAATTAAAAGGAAGTCTTATCTGTCCCTAATCATGAGGGTCCTGTAGCTCCCACATCCCTAATTTTTTACTCCTGCAAATTTATACCCATTGAGGAACAGGCTAGGGATTCCTCCTCTTATAGTGATCCCACTCTTTTTACTCCTGTTATTTCCAAAAGGACCTCTAAAAGGTTAAAAAATAAATCTATTTCTAAGGGTAAAATTTCTCACGGTGTGCCCCTTGGTGGTACTTCTTCCCTTGGTAGGGTCCATGCAAACCACCCTCTGAGTGGCATTGTTGATGGGCCCAGGGTAAGATCCAAACCAAAGAAATTATTATGATTGGTGTTTTCTTGAATTGTAGAGGGGTGGGTAAGAAAGGATTTTACACCAACCTCCTTGATATGATTAGAGATTTTTATTTTGACTTTATTGGGCTACAAGAAACGATGAAATCTGTTGTGGGTCCTGAGGTTTGGAGAAAGTTTGATCCGGAGGGTATTTATCTCTGACATTGGTCCCCTTCTGTTGGTAGATCTGGGGGCATTTTGTGTGGTGTCAAGTCCTCTAGATTTGACATCATCAATGCCTCAGTTGACAGATTCTTGGCGAAAGCTCATGTCCTAGATAGGAAAATCAACAAGGAGCTTATTCTTATGGTGGTTTATGGGGCTGCACAGCATAATGATAAGACTGGCTTTCTTGCTTCTTTTGCTAATGTGTGTTCTCATTTATCTTTGCCTGCTTTGATTGGGGGGATTTCAATATTTTAAGATTCTCCTTTGAGAAGAATAAACCTGGGGGGGTTACCAAATTTTCTGATGTGTTCAATTCTGTTATCAGAACCTATTCTCTCAAAGAGGTGGATATGGCAGGTGGTATGTATACCTGGACTAACAATCAGAAAAATCCAACTCTTGAAAAGCTTGATAGAGTCCTCATGAGCTCTGATTGGGAAACTCTTTTCCCCTCACAAGTGTTAGAAAGATCCCTAGGATAATCTCAGATCACAATCCTTTGATTGTGGATACTGGTGAAGTGGTGGTCCCTAAGCAGAAAGAGTTTAGATTTGTAAAATCTTGGTTGTCCCATCCTGACCTTGTTCCTAGAATTGAGAAATCATGGGGAATCAATATCCCCTTTGTGGATAGTGTTTCATCCATGCAAGTGAAGCTTAAAAAAGTCAAAAATAGTCCGAAAGGTTGGGGGCCAATATTAGAGGAGATTCCATTAGGTTAAGAAAAGAGTTCACTCTTGAGCTTGAGTATCTGGAGCAGTTGGAAGAACATGGGGTGTTATCTGCTGACCGATATGGGAGAAAAGGATTTATTCTTGGTGAGTTGACGAGGTTATATTCAGAGGAAGAGAAATTTTGGCATGGGAGATCAAGTGAGAGGTGGCTTCTTCAAGGAGATTCAAACTCTTCTTTCTTCCATAGAATTGCTAATGGTAGGAGGAGGAAGAACACTATGTACTCTTTAAATAATGGTGATATCTGTATCCAAGGGACTGCTGAGATTCTCATACATGCCATTGATTACTATAAACAGCTTTTTGGGCCTGGGAAGGAGGTTTGATGAGATTCTCTGCTGATGTCTGGGGGGAAGAGGAGAAGTTATCAGTTGTTGATAATGTAATACTCGATAGTCCTTTTTGCTGTGGATGAGGTTTAAACTGCAATTGACTATATGGTTAAGAACAAAGCACCTGACCCACATGGGATTCCTATTGAATTCTTCTAGGCCTGTTGGAGCATTGTTAAGGATGATGTCATGAGATTGTTCCATGATTGGTATCTGGGGGGCCTTGGTTTGTATAGGCTTAACTTTGGAATGATTATTCTGTCACAAAAAACTCCTGATGCTGACTGTTTACAGAAGTATAGACCCATCTTTCGGCTGCAAGTAATTTACAAGATCATCACTATTGTGGCCACTCTCAGAGTGGAACCATTTATGGAAAAAACTTATATCCAAGTGTCAAAATGCCTTTATCAAAGGTAGAAATATTATGGATGGTATTATGTCTCTTCATGAGATTGTGCATGAATCTAAGAAGAAGGGGCAACAAGGAGTAGCGTTTAAGATAGATTTTTAGAAAGCTTATGATAAGGTTGATTGGTCCTATATGCTTCATTGTGTATCCTTGAAAGGTGTTAGTCCACTCTGGAGAAGGCTTATTGAGGAGATTGTCAGGGATGGCACTTTGTGTGTGGAAAGTAATAACACTAGGGGGAAAGACTTTGGTAGTCATAGGGGAGTGAGGCAAGGAGATCCTTTCTCTCCCTTTCTGTTCAATCTGGCAACTGAGGGGTTGGCAAAACTGATTCAACAAGCTCAGAGCAATGGCCAAATTATTGGACTGGTGCCACATCTGGTGGACAAAGGTGTGGCCATCTTTCAGTATGTTGATGACACCCTTTTAATGGTTCAGGATGATGTTAATCAGATAAGACAGCTAAAATTGATCCTATATTTGTTTGAGGCTATGTCTGGATTGAAAATAAACTTCATGAAAAGTGAGATTTTCCTGGTTTCTGGAAGATTCTGTCAAAAGCATTGAGTACTCTAATGTGTTGAATTGTCAGCTAGGCCACTAGCCAATGAAATACCTAGGAGTCCCTGTAAGTGCCTCAAGGATTTTGGTCTCTGATCTAAAACCCGTTGTTGATAAGTTGGGAAAGAAATTGGATGGTTGGGCTGGTAACAACTGATCCATTAGAGGGAGACTCACTTTGATTCAATCTTCTCTCAGTAGCATCCCTGTTTATCACATGTCTATGTATCTCCTTCCCGAGACTTGTTTGGAAGAGATGACAAAAATCATCAGGAGGTTCTTCTGGCAAGGTACCAGTTCCAAGAAGAAATATTACTTGGTTAGGTGGAACATTATCAACAAGCCTAGATCTAAAGGAGGTATGGGGATTAAGAACCTGAAGCTATTCAACATTTGTCTCCTGTGTAAGTGGTGGTGGAGGCTGGAGATGGAGGATGGTTTGTGGTAGAATCTTGTTAAGAATAAGTATGGCATATTTCATGGGATTCAGAGGATTTCAATGAGGCAGCAAGACTCACCTATCTGGAAGAACCAATTGAAAGTAAAGAAGTGGTACATCCAAGGGAGATTGATGATTGTTAATGGGGGAGGTGAAACTGACTTTTGGCATGATCAGTGGTGTGGGGCACTACCTCTTTGTGATGCCTACCGTGATCTGTATGAAATCTTTTCTACCCATGTTTGCACTGTCAAGGAAATGCATGACAATAGGTGGCAGTTTGAGTTTAGGAGATAGCTCAGTGTTGACCTGCAACATCAAGCTTCAAAACTAAGGGATCGTCTCATGACTGTGGCTCTGGGTATGGGCCCTGATATACCAAAATGGTAGTTCACTAAATCAGGAACCTTCTCTGTCAAATCTATGTACAATCATCTGTCTTCCTCTGCTGTGGACAGATCTTTCTCTTAGCTATGGAAGCCTAAAATCCCTCTTAAAATCAAAATCTGGTTGTGGTTGATCTGGCATAATTCTATTGCCACAAAAGGCAACATGAAAAAAGGAATTGGAAAGGGGACTACTCTTGCAGTTTTTGCTTTGTTTCTGAGTCTATTCATCATTTGTTTTTCTCTTGTCCTTTGGCTGTTTATATGTGGGGGATTGTTTGTTCTGTTCTTGGGGCCCTTAACAGGCCTACGAATTTCACTCAGTATTTTTGGTGGATTGCCAGATTTTTTCCACATAAAACAAATCTGCATATTGTCGGGATTGCTGCATTTTGCTGGGCAATCTGGAAGTCTAGGAATAGGGCTTGTTTTGAGAAGAAATTTATTTCTTCTCCCGTTGAACTTATATGTTATATGTGTGCTTTTCTTCGATATTAGGCAGGTCTCCAGACTGCAGAGAACAGGAGCTTGGTTGAGGATGGTGCTAGGATGATTCAGGAAGCAGCGATGGGTCAGCATGCTCGCAATCAAGCTAGGTCGCATCTGTCGATCAACTCAGAGGATGACGCTGATGAAGACGTGGGTATCGTTGGGTGATCACTCTCCCTCTTACTGTTGGTTTGGTGTCTATCTGCGTGCAGCTATCGTTTTGTTTTGCTACTTGCTTTAAACTCCCCTTCCCCGTTGGTAGTTCTCGTTTTCTACCTGGAGTGGTACAAACTATGTCTGCTGGATGCCGTGTGCCCTTTTGCTTAGTTGCTTGGGGGCTCTCTTCCCTCCTGCTTGGGGGTGGAGTTGCCTGTTTCCAAGCTTAGGCGTGTATTTTTCTTTCGCAGTTGTAAAAAAACATATATTCTGTTATCTCCTGAGGCTGGTGCCAGTGCACCGCCCGTGATAGCGATGCCACGTCAGCTTTTACCCTCACTCTCACCCCACTCTCACCACACTTTCACCCCACGGTGCCAATGCACGGGCTGTAGTGCCAGCTCTCACTTCTCTCTCCTCCACATCAACATTTCTTTTTCAGATAAAGTTCTTTCACTCACTTTTATTTAGACATTCAAAATAATGGAAGAAAATTATTTTATTAAACTAAAAATGTTACCGATTACATTATAAATAAAAAATTACATATAAATAAAAAATTACATAAAAAATCGAAAAATTTACATAATCTAGGCATTACTATTTGCCCATACATGCTCAATCAAATCTTGCTGGAGCTGTGTATACATCGGTGAGTCCCTCATTTCAGTGTCCATCTGAATTCTGGCTGCTAGGCTTGGTGGTGCATTGTTGTGTATCGCCGGGTCGACATTGGAATCAACTTCTCATAGATGTCGTCTAAATTGGTACCACGCTCATCGTCGATGATCATGTTGTGCAGAATGACACATGCACGCATGATCAACCCAAGAGTACGCCTCGAGTAGGATCGTCCCGGAACTGCTATAATGTTGAACCTAGACTTGAGCACTCCAAAGATACACTCGACATCTTTGCGCCAAGCTGATAGAGCAGTAGTGTATAGCCGATACTTTTCACTTTGTGGAAGAGTAACACCTTTCATGAACACCGGCCAGGAGGGGTAGATGCCGTCGGCAAGGTAGTAACCCCTGTTGTACTCGTGTCCATTCACCGTGAAGTTCACTATGGGTGCTTCTCCCCTAAGCACATCAGTGAACAACGACGACTGATTGAGTACATTGATGTCGTTGTTGGACCCGGCCACTCCAAAAAAGGCATGCCAGATCCAACAATCATACGACGCAACGGCTTCTAAGATTATGGTAGGGTGTTTGATGTCTCCCCTTGTGAAATGACCAGCATGCGCAACTGGGCAGTTCCTCCACTGCCAATGCATGCAATCGATGCTCCGTAGCATGCCCGGAAAGCCACGCTCCTCGGCTTTCGCTAGTAGACGCTGAGTATCCGCGACATTTGGTCGACGACAAAACTCATCCCCGTAACAGTGAATGATGCCTTCACAGAATCTGTCTAGACATTCTGATGAAGTTTGTCTAGCTAGCTTAAGCCACTCATCTATCGTATCTGCAGCGGCTCCATAAGATAATAAACGCAAAGCCGCAGTACACTTTTGTAGGGGAGAAAAACCAGGAAGGTTGAGAGCATCAACTCTTTGGGTGAAATACGGAGAGTATTCACCCAATCTATCCACAATGCGTAGAAAAAGGTGTCGCCTCATCTGATACCTTCGCCGAAAGAAGTTCGGAGGACAAGTACAGTTGTCGGCGAAGTAGTCGTCGTAGAGCCGATCGTGGGCACCCAGACGATCACGCCTGATGTACTCTCGATGACGTCGTGT
Source organism: Alopecurus myosuroides (assembly GCA_028641055.1). Classification (NCBI taxonomy): domain Eukaryota; kingdom Viridiplantae; phylum Streptophyta; class Magnoliopsida; order Poales; family Poaceae; genus Alopecurus; species Alopecurus myosuroides. Next base: position 47,737,382 of record CM054059.1, on the reverse strand, counting down.
CCGTCTTGACTCCGCCTCGAGGTTGAGCATCGCCTCCTCATACTCCGTCTCGAATGCACCGATCATATCACCCTCCATTCCTTCGCTCGAATTGTTGCTGGACGAAGACATGGCGTCGAGAGGAGTGGAAATGGAGAGTGGAGGAGATGAAGTGGAGTGTGGAATGAGTGAAACCGGGTGGGGTTATTTATAGGGGTTGGGGATGAAATTTGGAATTTTTTGCCTTTTTTCGAATTTTTGGAGGCTGCAACGGCTAGCTGATGTGGACGAATCACAACTCGCCACGTCAGCTAGCCGTTTCCCCGCCTCCCTCTCGCCTCTCTCTCGCCCCACCTCGCCAGCGCGGCGCCTGGCTCTCGCCTCCCTCTCGCCTCCAGCGCGGGCGACAGCCGGGCGGTGAATCCGTCGCCCGCCGCTGCGCTCTCGCCTCCCTCTCGCCCCGCTCTCGCCTCGCCTCGGGCGATAGCGCCCCCACTAGCGCCCGCACTGGCACCAGCCTGATAATGGAACCCGGCCCGTGTCGTTTGAAAAAAACAGTCCTAGTTGGAGCATTACGGAATGCATTAGTTACCCCCAGTTTGAGCAGCCTGACACCACCACGCCGTGTCGCCGCACGCAACGACCAAGGGCGAGAAGCCGATACGGTGGCCAACCAGAGCAGAGGAGCACAACAGTCATCATTTGTTCCTGCACCCAAAGCGACTCTCCGACGTGCTCACAATTACCGCGCTCGCAATTAACACCGGGCCCGGACTTCCTATCTTCCATACCCCCCTCAATCCGCATCCATCTCCTCAACCGTAACCGTACCACAGCTTTACACCATGTTCCCACCGGCGGCGTCCTCAGTGCTGCCGGACCCGGCCCGGTTCTTCGCGCCGGAGCTCCTCTCCAAGCCACTCCCAACAAACTCCTTCTTCCAGAACTTCGCGCTCAACAACGGCGACATGCCGGAGTACATCCACCCGTACCTCATCAGATCCGCCGCCGGTGGGCTAACGGTTTGCTACCCAAGGCGGAGCCACTCCACGTCCTCCATCGTCCAGACCTTCGTCGCAGACCTCACCATCTCATCCCCGTCCGACACCGCCGGCGCCCAGCCCCGTCACCGCATCGCCGCCTTCGATGATCCCCCGGTCACCCTTGACATGTCGCCTTCCCTCCGCGCGTTCCTCGTCCGTGGTAGCCCCTTTGTCACCGTGTCCGTGTAACAGCCCAAGTATGAAAACCTACCACTTAGAATGTTTGATTTCCTGTTTGATTAAAGTATTGCATCATGGCATCATTTTACTCCCTTGTTTGCATTTGTTTACTATTTGTTTGCACCTGTTTTTATTTGTTTTCACAATGAAACTCAAACAATTTCAAATGCTTTGTTTTCATACTTGCTCTGTTACAACCTTTTAAATAAAAATCTCAAATAAAAACAACCAAATTGTTTTCTTTTTATTCCAAAATGCTCACTTGTTAATTTAATGGTTTTAATCAATCAATTGTTTCCAAAATCACATTCAAAAATTCAATACATTGTATAAACAACACCCAATTGAAAAATTATGAAAATTACCAAAACAATCTAATCTATTGTTTCCATTTATTCCATGTTTGTTCAACTATTAAAATGGTGGTATTATTTCAATCAATTAATTCCAATTTGCTTTCCAATTCAAGAAAAACCACCAAACAGCACCCAACTTGAATATATGAAAATCACCAAATAATTATAATCATTTAATCAAATTAAACATAGGGTTCACCCTATTAAAAGGTTTGTTTTCATTAAGGTTCAATTAATATAAAAATCATCCAAATTTTGAGTTAAATACAAACATCAAGTTATTTGAGAATTTTGAAAACTCAAAGTTGCAAAGTGGTTGCTGTTGACCATTTTAACCCACCCAAATTTTCCCAAAATTTTCCAAATTCAAAATCCCATCTATTTCTTCCAATTCTATTTTCAGCAAAAAAAAATAAAACCAAAGCAATTAATAAAAAGAAGGGATGAGAGAGAGATAGCCAACTAGGCCCAGTCCACCAAAAACCAGAGCCCAATACCCCTTCCCCTTTTCTTCCTCCTCTGTACGGAGGGACATCCATGGTGTCCACGTGCATCAGAGCACACAGGCAACGGCTGTGCCTCCTCTCCCCCCTCCTTAAAACCCTAGGCCGAGCCCTAGGGTTCCCCTAGCTCCCTCCATCTCTTCTCCCCCGCCTCCACTCTTCCCTCATCTCCTCTCTCTCCCTGAAGCCTCCTCTGTTTCCCTGTAACCTGTACCTCACCCGAGCTACTCCTCCTCCGGTGGTCGCCGGCCGTCCGGGGCCCCTCCGGCCGCGCAAGCGGCGGGAATGGAACCGCCCCGAACCCCTCTTCCTCCTCCACCCTCCGGCACGGGCCGGGAGGGCTCAGGCCGCCGGCGCCGTCCCCTCCTTTCGCCGGTCCGCGCCCTGCTTCGCCTGCTGCTCCGACCTCCCTGCACCGCCTCCTTCCAGCCCCCCAAGGTGAGCCTCCTCCGTCTCCTTCCCTCCCCTCATCTCTCCCTTGGCCGCACCCCCACGACGCCCCCTCTCCGGCGAGCCCACGGCGAGCAGCCGCTGCAGCGATCGACCATCGACCTATTTCCCTTCCGCTCGGGTTCAGTTAAGATTCAGAAAGTTACCCCCAGCCACACCTCTTATTCTCCCGAGATCCCTTCCTTCCACCAGCAGCCGCACCAGCCCACTGGCAGCAGCCGCGCGCAGGGATCCACAGGTGCTGGGTTCGATCCCCAGCCCCACCTTTTTCCTGTTAAGTTTTTCCGAGGTGTGCAGTTCTGAACCATATCCACCCCACTGCCCCCTGTCTGTCACAAGAAGCAGCTCATCCCACTGGTTAGGCCACCCTTGTGCAGTCAGGAGGTGAGGGGATCGAATCCCCCCTCCCTCAATAAAACCCACCTTTTTATTTTTCATCAATTTGGTCACAGAAACATCTCAGATTCACATCCATGCCCCTGGTAATTATTTCTAGCCCTGCAAAATATTTTTCAAGTCCCTAGATGGATTAAAAATGGCAGTTTTGCACTATATCTTGTAAATTGCATAAGAAAATCATTGTAACTCCAAATTTAACTTTTTAAATATGTTTTCTGTACCAAATTAAATGTTCTATCCAAATATAAATTTTGTTTACTGTTTTGAATACTTTAAATTGGTGCAATATTTAAATTCTTGTTAAATTCACTTAAACTTGCAAAAATCATAACTTGTTCATAAAAATTCCAAATCCAACAAACTTAATATGTTTTCCAATCCATTTTTCATGTACTTTGCAAATATAAATTTTGTTTGCTGTTTTGAATAATTTAAATTGCTGAAAACAACTGTTTCTTGTTTAATGCATTTAAAATTGCTAAAATAATAACTTGCTCATTTTAAATCCAATTTCAACAAATGAAATATGTTTTCCATGCAAAATTAAACCAACTTTTCAAATATAAAATTTGTTTCATGTTTTGAATAATTAAAATTGGTTAAATGATTTAAATCTTGTTTAATTCATTTAATATTGCTAAATTTATAACTTGATCAAAACAAATTCTTTTGGGACATATAAAATATGTTTTCAAACCATCAAAGCCTAACCCTTTCAAATATGAACTTCACTCAATGTTTTGCACAAATAAAAATTAAAATAAGTTCATGTTTGAATTAAATTCATTTAATTCTTGCTTAAACTTGTTTAATTCATAAATAACTTATTTGAAATCCTTTTTCAACAAGTGAAACATGTAATCCACCTAAAATTTGGTGTTCTAATCAAATATGAATTTTGTTATCTATTTGGAACAATTAAAAGTGGTGAAAACAACAAATGCTTGTGTGACACCTTTAAGTAACCAAAATTCCAAAACATAATAAATGAATTCCCAAACTTGTTAAACCTTATTTCCATTTGATTCAATTGTTGTTATTTTTCTGTTTTCCTCATCCATGCATCATGCTAATTCACTTACACAATTTGATTAGTTGTAAAACAATTAATTCCACCACAATTCATGGGCTTTTCAGGTGCAACTCAAATTGCATGTGGGTCTATTTAATCATGTTTCTATCTTGTCAACTAGTTTATTTCTATGCATCAACTAAATGGTCATGCATCATCCCATGTTTGTGCACTATGCCATGTTATTGATTGTTTATCTTTCTGCATTGTTTGTTTGCTTCTTCTCGGATACACGACGACGTTGAGACCGACGATTCTTACGACACCCCTTCTAAGGAGTTAGCTCAGTACCAGGCTACTTGGTTTGCAGGCAAGTTATCACTCACATGAACCATTGTGTTCCTTTCAACATTGGTTACCGATACTTTCCGTTGTCTATTCCTGCTAAGCCATAGTAGTAGTTGTTTCTGTTGCGAACCTATCACATGTATCCTTTAACCCTGATATTGCCTCACCTCCATACCTATAACCTTTTGTTTGAGCCCATGTCTTACTAGCATGCTTAGGTTGTTTTGCTCGAGTCTGTTACCCGTTACTTTCTGTTACTATATTCCATTATGTTCTGGGGGCTCGATGTTTAATCAATCAATCATGCTAATGTTATATGCTAAATAATAATTTGATGATAAGGCACCGGCAGGAGGCCCTTTGTGGTTTTGAGGCCTGCTAGTGTCGACCCTAATAGGAAAAGGGTCTTGTCTACTGATCCATGATGAGCGCACTAACCGCATGTGGGAAGCGAGTATGGGCGCCCCCCTCAATTTGATTCGATTCGCATCTCGTCCAAATCGCCTCATTTAGTTCGGGTTTTCCATTTGCTGCATGCATGATCTTGCGAGCCCTTGGTACCCGGGTGGAACTTTCGTAGTCGGCATATAGGGGGACACGTTCTTAGAGTGCTATGAGGGTCCATTTTCTTTTGGGCTCGATTAGCCGTGCGCCCAAGGTGCTTTGGGCTTGATGCGAAGAAGAGTTGAGTTGTGTTGAGTGCCCCGCTTGGTGGAAGGGCCTTTCCATCTGGCGGGTTATTCATGCGTGTACGGCCAAATTGGTGCAACCCTGCAGGGATAATCTTCTCGAGAAGCCGTGTTTTCCGCGGTTATGGATTACTTGGTGAAAGTACTGGCTAACAAGTACTCATGACAACTTAAACCTAATGATTAACAACCTTACACCCAATGATTAACAACTTGACTAGTAATAGGCTTATTGACACAATAATCTGAACCATCCTTAATCCAACTGTGTGAGTTATCCTCGGATTGCTTCTTCGGATAAGGGGCGAGATCCAAGATGGGTTTGTTTGAAGTTATCTTTCAGTTGGTTACAATACTCGATCTTATCCCCTTTCTGTTAGTTGGAAGTTGTAGTTCTCTGTAGTTGGTTAGCGCAGCCAGTTGCAGCATCTTTTATATCCCCTTTCTTCCGTTGAACCCAAGGCATCTGTGCTTGGTGTTGACGGGCTACACTTTGGTGAACTGTGAGTCTTGCTTGCTAGTACGTTTATGTACTGACCCCTTTGGGGCTGTGGTTTCCGCAGACCTACGTTGTCGAGGATCTACATGGTGGCTACTACGTGGAGTATGACGAGACTGCTGACGAGTAGATAGCGGACCCGGGCAGGATCCGAGACTTCGTGGATGGGCTCCGTCTTTCCGTTTCCGGCCTCTTAGGCCTATTTGGTTCTTGTCTGTACCCAGACATGTTGAATGCTTCCGCTGTGATGTAATGATGAATTGTTGGGACATGTGTCCTCTGAATGATTGTATTTGCTATCTCTGCTCTAATGAGAGCCATTTGCAACTTATTTCAATCTTTTGTGTCGTAGAGATCTGTTGTGATATCACTTGTTCAAACGCCGTTGACGTACCATGTGTGTATGTTTTGAAGTACGTCAATGGAAGTATCCTGATTTCTATGGGATAGTTTACGTCGACGCTGAACAGATAGGGGTTGGTTGTCACACATACGTGTGTTGGCCTACTCGTAAGAGGACGCGGGTGCCGGTAAGCCCCGTAATCCAATCTACTACTATTCAACAGAACGGCGAGTATCCTTTAGAAGTCCGGGTGCGACAAATGGTATCAGAGCCTGTCTGCCTGTAGGATCCCTTTTTACTGGTCGCAGTTGAGTCTAGAAACTATTTTGTAGCTATATAGGAAAAATGAAACGTGAGAGTAGGAATTCTGTTCTTTTATTTCTTTCCCCACCCACCCTCCCTTTTTCTGGTAAGGAAGTGCAACGTTGTTTTTCTCTTCTCATCTAAACTTTCAAGTTAGGATTTCACGAATTCTGGTTTCTCTAGGATGGTTATATCTATTAGATCATAGGAATGGAGGTGGTTGTGACATGATTTATCATGTTGCCTACTCACGATTGAGAACGGAGGCGTGTAAGCCCCGGAAGCAAATCCTCTATTCCTTAAGCAGTAGATATTGATCCTTTAGAAGCCCGGATGGGTTTTCCGTAGTACCTCAGGAGTTTTGTTCTCGTTTTCCCGGTGTTGCTTCAATATCCTATTCTTCTCAACATCCTTTTCGTCCGTTGAAATCTTGTTGTTGTTTTCCATTTCAGTTCTTCTACCGGCGTCTAATCAAAGTTTCCCCGTTCATCTGCTAAACTCTGTTTCAGCTAAAGTGTTGTTTCATACCGGAGCATCACATTCTTTTGTGTCAAAGATCCTTTCCACAACAAGCAACCTAGATGTGGTTCCACTAAGCAATCAAATTACTGTTCACTCTCCGGGACCTCAAATGTTGACTTCCAAGTTCAGTCACAGAAATCAAATTCTTATCGGAGGCCACATATTCCTTGCTTCTCTCATACTACTTGGAAATTCTGACATTGATGTCATTCTTGGTTGGATTGATGTCAATAACTCTGTTGCACCATTCTAGCCAGATAATCTATTCTCCAAATGAATCAAGTTCTATCCAGCTATACAACCTAGATACAAAACCTCTCCCTTTACTTGAAAATGATCCGGTGGTTTGCAAATTACCTGACGTCTATCCAATGTGCACGATGTGTTTCATGTGTCACAGCTCAAGAGGATCTTCCCAAGAAGTTTCCGGACCTTTTCTTTTCTCAGTAGGAATCTCGGGGCGCGATTCCTTCAAGGGGGGGCGTTTTGTAACAGCCCAAGTATGAAAACCTACCACTTAGAATGTTTGATTTCCTGTTTGATTAAAGTATTGCATCATGGCATCATTTTACTCCCTTGTTTGCATTTGTTTACTATTTGTTTGCACCTGTTTTTATTTGTTTTCACAATGAAACTCAAACAATTTCAAATGATTTGTTTTCATACTTGCTCTGTTACAACCTTTAAAATAAAAATATCAAATAAAAACAACCAAATTGTTTTCTTTTTATTCCAAAATGCTCACTTGTTAAGTTAATGGTTTTAATCAATCAATTGTTTCCAAAATCACATTCAAAAATTCAATACATTGTATAAACAACACCCAATTGAAAAATTATGAAAATTACCAAAACAATCTAATCTATTGTTTCCATTTATTCCATGTTTGTTCAACTATTAAAATGGTGGTATTATTTTAATCAATTAATTCCAATTTGCTTTCCAATTCAAGACAAACCACCAAACAGCACCCAACTTGAATATATGAAAATCACCAAATAATTATAATCATTTAATCAAATTAAACATAGGGTTCACCCTATTAAAAGGTTTGTTTTCATTAAGTTTCAATTAATATAAAAATCATCCAAATTTTGAGTTAAATACAAACATCAAGTTATTTGAGAATTTTGAAAATTCAAAGTTGCAAAGTGGTTGCTGTTGACCATTTTAACCCACCCAAATTTTCCCAAAATTTTCCAAATTCAAAATCCCATCTATTTCTTCCAATTCTATTTTCAGCACAAAAAAAAAACCAAAGCAATTAATAAAAAGAAGGGATGAGAGAGAGATAGCCAACTAGGCCCAGTCCACCAAAAACCAGAGCCCAATACCCCTTCCCCTTTTCTTCCTCCTCTGTACGGAGGGACATCCATGGTGTCCACGTGCATCAGAGCACACAGGCAACGGCTGTGCCTCCTCTCCCCCTCCTTAAAACCCTAGGCCGAGCCCTAGGGTTCCCCTAGCTCCCTCCATCTCTTCTCCCCCGCCTCCACTCTTCCCTCATCTCCTCTCTCTCCCTGAAGCCTCCTCTGTTTCCCTGTAACCTGTACCTCACCCGAGCTACTCCTCCTCCGGTGGTCGCCGGCCGTCCGGGGCCCCTCCGGCCGCGCAAGCGGCGGGAATGGAACCGCCCCGAACCCCTCTTCCTCCTCCACCCTCCGGCACGGGCCGGGAGGGCTCAGGCCGCCGGCGCCGTCCCCTCCTTTCGCCGGTCCGCGCCCTGCTTCGCCTGCTGCTCCGACCTCCCTGCACCGCCTCCTTCCAGCCCCCCAAGGTGAGCCTCCTCCGTCTCCTTCCCTCCCCTCATCTCTCCCTTGGCCGCACCCCCACGACGCCCCCTCTCCGGCGAGCCCACGGCGAGCAGCCGCTGCAGCGATCGACCATCGACCTGTTTCCCTTCCGCTCGGGTTCAGTTAAGATTCAGAAAGTTACCCGCAGCCACACCTCTTATTCCCCCGAGATCCCTTCCTTCCACCAGCAGCCGCACCAGCCCACTGGCAGCAGCCGCGCGCAGGGAGCCACAGGTGCTGGGTTCGATCCCCAGCCCCACCTTTTTCCTGTTAAGTTTTTCCGAGGTGTGCAGTTCTGAACCATATCCACCCCACTGCCCCCTGTCTGTCACAAGAAGCAGCTCATCCCACTGGTTAGGCCACCCTTGTGCAGTCAGGAGGTGAGGGGATCGAATCCCCCCTCCCTCAATAAAACCCACCTTTTTTATTTTTCATCAATTTGGTCACAGAAACATCTCAGATTCACATCCATGCCCCTGGTAATTATTTCTAGCCCTGCAAAATATTTTTCAAGTCCCTAGATGGATTAAAAATGGCAGTTTTGCACTATATCTTGTAAATTGCATAAGAAAATCATTGTAACTCCAAATTTAACTTTTTAAATATGTTTTCTGTACCAAATTAAATGTTCTATCCAAATATAAATTTTATTTACTGTTTTGAATACTTTAAATTGGTGCAATATTTAAATTCTTGTTAAATTCACTTAAACTTGCAAAAATCATAACTTGTTCATAAAAATTCCAAATCCAACAAACTTAATATGTTTTCCAATCCATTTTTCATGTACTTTCCAAATATAAATTTTGTTTGCTGTTTTGAATAATTTAAATTGCTGAAAACAACTGTTTCTTGTTTAATGCATTTAAAATTGCTAAAATAATAACTTGCTCATTTTAAATCCAATTTCAACAAATGAAATATGTTTTCCATGCAAAATTAAACCACCTTTTCAAATATAAAATTTGTTTCATGTTTTGAATAATTAAAATTGGTTAAATGATTTAAATCTTGTTTAATTCATTTAATATTGCTAAATTTATAACTTGATCAAAACAAATTCTTTTGGGACATATAAAATATGTTTTCAAACCATCAAAGTCTAACCCTTTCAAATATGAACTTCACTCAATGTTTTGCATAAATAAAAATTCAAATAAGTTCATGTTTGAATTAAATTCATTTAATTCTTGCTTAAACTTGTTTAATTCATAAATAACTTATTTGAAATCCTTTTTCAACAAGTGAAACATGTAATCCACCTAAAATTTGGTGTTCTAATCAAATATGAATTTTGTTATCTATTTGGAACAATTAAAAGTGGTGAAAACAACAAATGCTTGTGTGACACCTTTAAGTAACCAAAATTCCAAAACTTAATAAATGAATTCCCAAACTTGTTAAACCTTATTTCCATTTGATTCAATTGTTGTTATTTTTCTATTTTTCTCATCCATGCATCATGCTAATTCACTTACACAATTTGATTAGTTGTAAAACAATTAATTCCACCACAATTCATGGGCTTTTCAGGTGCAACTCAAATTGCATGTGGGTCCATTTAATCATGTTTCTATCTTGTCAACTAGTTTATTTCTATGCATCAACTAAATGGTCATGCATCATCCCATGTTTGTGCACTATGCCATGTTATTGATTGTTTATCTTTCTGCATTGTTTGTTTGCTTCTTCTCGGATACACGACGACGTTGAGACCGACGATTCTTACGACACCCCTTCTAAGGAGTTAGCTCAGTACCAGGCTACTGGGTTTGCAGGCAAGTTATCACTCACATGAACCATTGTGTTCCTTTCAACATTGGTTACCGATACTTTCCGTTGTCTATTCCTGCTAAGCCATAGTAGTAGTTGTTTCTGTTGCGAACCTATCACATGTATCCTTTAACCCTGATATTGCCTCACCTCCATACCTATAACCTTTTGTTTGAGCCCGTGTCTTACTAGCATGCTTAGGTTGTTTTGCTCGAGTCTGTTACCCGTTACTTTCTGTTACTATATTCCATTATGTTCTGGGGGCTCGATGTTTAATCAATCAATCATTCTAATGTTATATGCTAAATAATAATTTGATGATAAGGCACCGGCAGGAGGCCCTTTGTGGTTTTGAGGCCTGCTAGTGTCGACCCTAATAGGAAAAGGGTCTTGTCTACTGATCCATGATGAGCGCACTAACCGCATGTGGGAAGCGAGTATGGGCGCCCCCCTCAATTTGATTCGATTCGCATCTCGTCCAAATCGCCTCATTTAGTTCGGGTTTTCCATTTGCTGCATGCATGATCTTGCGAGCCCTTGGTACCCGGGTGGAACTTTCATAGTCGGCATATAGGGGGACACGTTCTTAGAGTGCTATGAGGCTCCATTTTCTTCTGGGCTCGATTAGCCGTGCGCCCAAGGTGCTTTGGGCTTGATGCGAAGAAGAGTTGAGTTGTGTTGAGTGCCCCGCTTGGTGAAAGGGCCTTTCCATCTGGCGGGTTATTCATGCGTGTACGGCCAAATTGGTGCAACCCTGCAGGGATAATCTTCTCGAGAAGCCGTGTTTTCCGCGGTTATGGATTACTTGGTGAAAGTACTGGCTAACAAGTACTCAGGACAACTTAAACCTAATGATTAACAACCTTACACCCAATGATTAACAACTTGACTAGTAATAGGCTTATTGACACAATAATCTGAACCATCCTTAATCCAACTGTGTGAGTTATCCTCGGATTGCTTCTTCGGATAAGGGGCGAGATCCAGGATGGGTTTGTTTGAAGTTATCTTTCAGTTGGTTACAATACTCGATCTTATCCCCTTTCTGTTAGTTGGAAGTTGTAGTTCTCTGTAGTTGGTTAGCGCAGCCAGTTGCAGCATCTTTTATATCCCCTTTCTTCCGTTGAACCCAAGGCATCTGTGCTTGGTGTTGACGGGCTACACTTTGGTGAACTGTGAGTCTTGCTTGCCAGTACGTTTATGTACTGACCCCTTTGGGGCTGTGGTTTCCGCAGACCTACGTTTTCGAGGATCTACATGGTGGCTACTACGTGGAGTATGACGAGACTGCTGACGAGTAGATAGCGGACCTGGGCAGGATCCGAGACTTCGTGGATGGGCTCCGTCTTTCCGTTTCCGGCCTCTTAGGCCTATTTGGTTCTTGTCTGTACCCAGACATGTTGAATGCTTCCGCTGTGATGTAATGATGAATTGTTGGGACATGTGTCCTCTGAATGATTGTATTTGCTATCTCTGCTCTAATGAGAGCCATTTGCAACTTATTTCAATCTTTTGTGTCGTAGAGATCTGTTGTGATATCACTTGTTCAAACGCCGTTGACGTACCATGTGTGTATGTTTTGAAGTACGTCAATGGAAGTATCCTGATTTCTATGGGATAGTTTACGTCGACGCTGAACAGATAGGGGTTGGTTGTCACACATACGTGTGTTGGCCTACTCGTAAGAGGACGCGGGTGCCGGTAAGCCCCGTAATCCAATCTACTACTGTTCAACGGAACGGCGAGTATCCTTTAGAAGTCCGGGTGCGACAGTCCGCCACCGCCGGCATCTCCGTCACCACCTCCGGCCACGCCTTCGTCGACGCCGCTCCCTGCGACAGGACGCTCACCAAGTGGCGCCTCCGGATGACCAGCGGCCAGACTTTCCTCCTTTACGCCGACGCCGCGATTCGGCTCTCGCAGTCCGGAGACTCGCAGCTGTCGTCGGCTTGCGGGTTCTCCGGTGTGCTGCGCGTTGCGTACCTACCAGACGCGGCCATGGAGGCTGATCTGGATCGCTACAGCCGGTGCTTCCCGACGGCAGGTGAAGCCGTGCTGAACCGGCCCTTCAGCATCGAGTACAAGTGGCGCAAGCAGGGACCGGGGGACCTGCTCATGCTCGCGCATCCTCTTCACCTCGGGGTGCTCTAGAACGACCCCTCTATCCGGGTGCTCAAGGACTTCCGGTACCCGACCATCGACGGCGACCTGGTCGGGGTCGTCGGCGATTCTTGGTTCCTAAATCCAGGCCCGATGTGCCGCTGTTTGTCCCCTACATGGCATGCTAAACCGGGCTACAACACCGGCGGGGTGGACGAGATCGTGGCCGCGCTCCGCAAGGATGTGGACGGCCTCGCTTCACGCCCCATCAAGACCAGTTCGTGCTACCTCTACGGCAAGGCGCCTCGCCAGGGCGGCAAGACTGGCAGTGATCGCGGAGGAGGTCCGGTGCCCTGACGTCATCGCGGAGGTGTGTCAGTTCCTGCGCGGCGCCATCACGCCGTGGCTGGACGGAAGCTTCCAGGGCAACGGGTTCTCGTACGAACCCCAGTGGGGCGGGCTCGTCACCCTCCAGGGGCTGACGGACGCTGGGGCGGACTCTGGCTTCGGGATCTACAGCGATCACCACTACCAGGTGGGTTACTTCTTGTATGCCATCGCCGTGCTTGTCAAGATCGATCCATCCTGGGGGAGGGAGTACAGGTCTGAGGCGTACGCCATCCTGGCTGACTTCATGACTCTGTCCAGAGAGAGTGGCGCGAGCTGCACCAGGCTGAGGAATTTTGATCTCTGGAAGCTGCATTCCTGGACGTCAGGGCTGACAGAGTCCGCCGACGGGCGCAGCCAGGGAAGGATCGAAGAGGCCGTCAACGCCTACTACTCCGCCAAGCTTCTCGGTCTGAGCTACAAGGATATCAGCCTGATCACCGTCGGCACGACGCTGACCGCGTTCGAGATACGGGCGGCACATACATCGTGGCATGTCCCCAGGGAGGAAGGGGCGATGATATACGAGGACGAGTTCAGCAGTGGCACCCGCGTCGTCCATGTTGTGTGGGCGAACAGGAGGGACGGCCATCCAAGCTTTTGTTCACCAGAACGCAGACTGGGTGTCGTCCAGGTTCCGCCGCTGCTGCCGATCACACAGGCGCTTTTCTCAGACACTGGGTTCGTGCGTGAGATGGTGGAGTACTGGTCCACGCCGGCAGGCTTGTCGAGCCAGCACGGCGTCGGAGAAGGGCGGAAGGGCTTCGTGTACGCCCTGGAAGGGATCTACGACAAGGACTCCGCGCTGGAGAAGGCGAGGGCGCTGGCGGCGGATGACGACGGCGACACGCTGACGAACTTGCTGTGGTGGCTCCACAACCGCCACCCTCCTATCGATCAGGCTTTGGAGTGGCTGACACTTTGCCTGTTCAGGCCGCGGCCGGTGGACGCGTTAGTTAGGCTGGTGCCAGTGCATCACCACCTATCACGGGCTACAGCCCCGCCACGTCAGTTTTTCCTCTCACTCTCACCCCACTCTCACGCCACTCTCACGGCACAATGCCAGTGCACGGGCTATAGTTCCCACTATCACTCCTCTCTCCTTCACATCAGCATTTCTCTCTCCTCCACGTCAACATTTATTTTTAAGATTTAAAACATTGCAAATAATGCAAGGGAATTATTTTATTCAACTAAAATTGTACCGATTACATAATAATTAATAAAAATTACATAAAAATTGAAAAAATTACATAATCTAGGCATGAGCCCACACATGCTCAATCAAATCATGTTGGAGCTGGGTATACATCGGCGAGGCCCTCATTTCGTTGTCCATCTGAATCCTGGCTGCTAGGCTTGGTAGTGCATTGGTATGTATTGCAGGGCCGACATTGGAATCAACTGTCTCATAGATGTTTTCCAAATTGGTACCACGCTCATCGTCGATGATCATGTTGTGCAGAATGACACATGCACGCATGATCAACCCAAGAGTACGTCTGGAGTAGGAGCGTCCCGGAACTGCTATAATGTTGAACCTAGCCTTCAGCACTCCAAATGTACACTCGACATCTTTACGCCAAGCTGCTTGAGCAGTAGTGAACAGCCGATGCTTTTCACTTTGTGGAAGAATAACACCCTTCATGAACACCGGCCAGGAGGGGTAGATGCCGTCGGCAAGGTAGTAACCCCTGTTGTACTGGTGTCCATTCACCGTGAAGTTCACTATGGGTGCTTCTCCTCTAAGAACGTCCGTGAACAATGGCGACTGATTGAGCACATTGACGTCGTTGTTGGACCCGGCGACTCCAAAAAAGGCATGCCAGATCCAACGATCATACGACGCAACGGCTTCTAAGATTATGGTAGGGTGTTTGATGTCTCCCCTTGTGAATTGACCGGCATGCGCAACTGGGTAGTTCCTCCACTGCCAATGCATGCAATCGATGCTCTCTAGAATGCCCGGAAAGCCGCGCTCCTCGGCTTTCGGTAACAGACGCTGAGTATCCGCGACAGTAGGTCGACGACAAAATTCTTCCCCGTAACAGTTGATGATGCCCTCACAGAATTCCTCTAGACACTCTGACGAAGTTTGTCTAGCTAACTTAAACCACTCATCTATCGTATCAGCAGCGGCTCCATAAGCTAACAGACGCAACGCCGCAGTACACTTTTGTAGGGGAGCAAAACCAGCACGGTTGAGAGCATCAGCTCTTTGGGTGAAATACGGAGAGTATTCACCCAATCTATCCACAATGCGTAGAAAAAGGGATCGCCTCATCCGATACCTTCGCGGGAAGAAACTCGGAGGATAGGCATAGTTGCCGGCGAAGTAGTCGTCGTAGAGCCGATCGTGGGCGCCCAGACGATCACGCCTGATGAACTCTCGACGGCGTCGCGGCGGTCTTGGCACCGCTTCGAGGTTGAGCATCGCCGCCTCGTACTCCGCCTGCATTGCAGCGATCATCTCACCCTCCACTCCGTCGCTCGAATCGCTGCTGCTGGACGGAGACATGGCGTCGAGAGGAGTGGAAATGGATAGTGGAGGAGCTGAAATGAGGTGTGGAGTGAGTGCAGGCATATGGGGGGTATTTATAGGGGGAGGAGATGAAAATTTCGATTTTTTTCCATTTTTTTCTTATTTTTTCGGGCAGCAACGGCTCCCCCCAACGGCTAGCTGACGTGGACCAATCAGGGGGCGCCACGTCAGCTAGCCGTTACTCCCGGCCCCGCTCCCCACTATCGTCTCCCCCTATCGCCCCTCGTCGCCACCGCACCGCCCTGCCTATCGCCCCTCTCGCCCGGCCAGTGCGGGCGGTAGCCGGGCGGTAGCGGCGCTACCGCCGGGCGCCGCGGCCACCGCCGGCCGCTCCCCTCTCGCCTCACTCCCGCCCGCCTCTCGCCCAGTCGCCGCCGCTACCGCCTCCGCTCTCTCCCGCACTAGCACCAGCCTTAGGGGTCTGCTCGAGCGTCCCTCCCTTGGGGCTGGAGCTGGGGGCCACGCTTCCCGCCCGTGATCGAGATGTGCGTTTTCAGTTTAGCCTGTTGCTGTACGTCCGCATCGGCGACACTCGGTTGAGTTGAAGTATCAATGGTGATATGGTACTGTGCTAATTTATTCATTCCCGCCGGGTCACGCAAACAGGTTCCATTGCATGTTTCCTATGTCATGTTTGTTAGGAGAAAATGTTTGAAACTCGACCGGGATTTTTTTTCCCGAAAAAAGGAGTTATTATTACTTAAGTAATGTAATACATCCAGACTCTGCATATCGAAGATGCACACAGTCAGAAGGATCCTGAACAAAAAAAATAGACGAATTACAAAAGTAAGTAAAACGTCTAAGATGGTGGAGGGCCGATCCGCAAATTATGCTGCCATCCATGCTGGGATAAAATGTCCTTGGCCGTTGGTACACACCTCCGTAAAAAGGTCCCGGTGGTCCGCACGCTGCAGCGGTACCCAAGTACGGAGTATACTGTAGTCCTGAAGATAATCTGCATAAGGGAACAATTTATACCATTAAAAACTTTGTCATTTCTACGCAGCCACGACGACCAAATCACGGCTAATGCTAAAACTTTGATCAGAAACTAATAAGTCTTTTAAACCTTCTATCCACTCTAATAAGTCTTTAAAACCTTCTATCCACTCCATTTAGCCATTGGCCAAACATATTGGCAATGGGTGCATTAAACTTGAAAGATTTGGATAGAATTTTCTTTTAGAGGAAAAATATTTGGATTAATTTGGAATAACTATGTTTATGGCGTTGTGTTTATGGGTTCATTTGACATGACATTTTTCCTGGATAAATGGCGCTTTATTTTTTTCGAGAACTACGGGGGGGAGTAATCCCCACCGCTAAATGGCGCTTTATTGAACCTGTAAATTGACATCAAATTAAGGTTAAAAAAATAGCATCATGTTCCTAAATTCAAAAGAGAATGCATATGGACTCATATAAAAAAGGAAACAAAAAAAAAAGTCACAATACCAGTAAATGTAAATATATGTAGAACTTGTAAAACGCATAAGGCGACCCTTCTCTAACCATATACACAACTTCGTAAACATATCTTTGTCCTCCAAATGTTATAGTGACGACCACACACATAGGAGATATATACATCGGTAAATGACTTGCAAGGTAGAATTTTTTTTGCCAATCATTTCTACATAGTGAAAACGGTTATGTTACGTCAATCGCTCCGTCCCTAGTGAGAATTTCATATTTGTGATTTGTTATAATGATCCAGTGGGCAAACATTTTTTTGCAATGCTATGTGGTGAGTACAAGTTAGAAACAGCCGGAAAAACAAATCTTAATTGTCTCATCATGGTACCCCGCACTGTAACCTCTCATGACAATTCCGCTTAGCAAGCTTACACTTGGTAAGGATTACACCTTTAATACCACATGAATTTTCTTTTAAGTGGGTCCTTCATTTTTTAGATTATATTATTATTACTGGCTCATACTTTGAATGAACCACTGCTATGTACATTGAGTCCGCGATTCTCATATAGATTCCAATGAAATTTGGCGGATCCCTTGCGAAAATTGGACCCTTATGAACTATCCAAGACGAATGTTCCATGGCGCAAACCCAGGGCCAACTAAATCTCGCATTAACATCACATTTAATGTTGATGTCTTCAAAAACATTGATAGTATACCTCTTTTGTGATAAACAACGTTATAGAGCTGGGTATTGTTCCCGAGGAGTTGTATTTTCTGCCCCTTATCCTCCGACCGATTTCTATGCCATTTTGTATACTAAATGATCCAAAATGGAAGAAATGTTTCTTTGTCACCATTAGACAACCCGAGAAGTGTAAGTCCTTAGGTTTCAAATGTGTTGAGCTTATATACTTCTTCTCAGAAGAGATTGCCAAACCCCATCCCGAGTAAGCATTTTGAAAAGCTATTTATCAAGGTTTGAATTTTAACCTATAGTTCTTCAATACTAGCCGCATCCATCTTTGAGGCAACACTTGGGAACCCTAGGGCCTCCCTGGTTTACTGCAAAAGCTGTAAAATCACAAGAGATTTAGAGGCATCCCACCCATCAAGCCCAAAATGTCACAAAGTTTGACAAAAGTGGATGTATCTAACACTAAATTATGTCTAGATACATCCACTTTTGTCAAACTTTATGACATTTAATTCCGGACGGAGGGAGTAATAAATTGCGCTTATCATAGACCCCACTAAGCCACACCCTGCAATATCGGTAAGTTGGTTTGTGTTTAAAATTTAATTAATAGATGGTGAACTGGTGATCAGGTGATGGCCTCCAGCCTCTTCAGAACCAAATGCGCCCTTGAGCAGCATTGGCATTTGCAGAATTTCAAGGCTTATAAAAACTAACTACCAATGCTACTCCAAAACATACACAGACTGAGTCACCGCAGCAAGCAATCAGCAACTGTTCTGTCAAACAAAATAAATAAAACATCACACTCCATGGAGATGCCACTCTGCATCTCTGAATCAGTCCAGCAGTTTTTAAAGTCAAAACACGGTGCTACTGGTAAATAAGGAACAGATTACCATCGTCTCCAGGCGCGTTGACGTTGAGGCGGAGTTCCTCGACGAGGAACCTGCACATCTCCAGCCTGCCGTCCCACGCCGCCATGTGGAGCGGCCCAGAGCCCTGCAAGTGGTTGATGGCCGCCAGCGTCTCTAGCACGCCTTTCCCCGACTTCCTCAGCTTCCTCACGAGCTCTGCATGGATAGACTCGTCAGATCCACGAGTACTGGAACCCGATCCGCGGCGGCGGCAGCGGGGGGCTTACTCCTCACGGCGGGGATGTTGCCGTCGGTCGCGTCGTTGAGCGTCAGCACGACCGCCCATTCGTCGTTTGAGAGCGTGCGGTTCCCGATCCTCGCCCGCTGCCGGGATGTGACCGTGGAGACGCGGATCGGCCGCATCCTGGGTTCCGGATGGGATGGAAGCTTCTAGAAGGCTAGGGTTTGGCGAGGAGGACGAGGCGGAGTGGGATGGGGAATGGGAAAAAGGCGGGAAGTAGGGTTGGAATTCGAGCCGAGCCGAGTCAGCTCGGCTCGACTCGCTTAAGCTCGATCGACTGACGAGTCGAGCTCGGCTCGACTCGTTCAACAAACGAGTCCAAAATCAAAACTCGGCTCGGCTCGGTGAACTCGCGAGTAGCTCGCGAGCTACTCGTTTAACTTTTTTATTTTGTAAAACTATAAAAAGTCAATATTATATATTGTATATATAATTATTTTTCATTATTTGGGGCATGTATAATAAAATCATCACAATAATTGATAAAAACATGTCACCATCAAATAATTTGTAGTAAAGAAACTACAATAATCAGTAAAAAAAATGTTCACATAGATAAGAATATCATTAGAAACTCTTTTTACCGAGTTAAACGAGCTAAACGAGTACTCGTAAACTCGGCTCGTTTAGCTTGAACTCGTTTACTGTCGAAAAAGAAAACTCAACTCGGCTCGTTGGACAACGAGTTCGAGCCGAGCCGAGTCGAGTTGCGAGCTACTCGTTTAACTCGTGAGTTTCAAGTTTTAATTCCAGCCCTAGCGGGAAGCGTGAGGGGTCGTGCTTCCGTGCAGAGGCTGACGAAGGCAGGGGCCAGCTTTTATTTGCTTTTCGCATAAGCAGGGGCCAGCTATCAGGTTCATCCTAGTCCGGCCCGTTGTATCTCATGGGCCGAACAATACAAGGCTAGGACGCGACTGGTGCTGCGTCGGCCTTTCTTACTGCTGCGACGGTGTTCTGGATTTTTGTTTTCTCCCGTTGGACGTTGGAGTCGGTGTTTATGTGTATTTCTCTTCTTACTTATACCTCGTGCGCTTAATGTCTACATACTCCCTCCATCTCAAATTAATTATCACAAATATTGATAAAAGTTGATGTATCCAATATTAAATTATGTCTAGATACATCCACTATTGTCTACTTTTGTGACAATTAATTTCAGACGGAGGGAGTACTTTTTTCATATTAGTGTGTGTATTTCTCATATTGGTGTATGTATTATCGATGTTAGTTCACGTGTATTTTTTTGAATGTGCGTCACGTGTTGATCCCTCCCCCCTCAATATTATATGACTATATAAACATTTTAAGTGTCGCTTGAATTAATGTAATTTGACTTTAAAACAATTGTATGACTGTACATGCACGAGAAAATATTGAAACGGAGTTACACGAGCCAGGTAACTTACTATTCGATGAAGACGACGGGGAGACTTTCAGATGAGCCCGTGCAACTCGTAGCTGATCTGATTAATCCAGAGACAGGGAGATGGAAAAAAGAGTTGATCCACAGGGTTTTCCTACCAACAGATGCAGCGATGATTTTTAGTATGCCTAGGCCAAGGCGGGAGAGTGATGACACTTGGGCTTGGGCATGGGAGAAAGCTGGCCTCTATACTGTCGGGTCGGCCTATCCGGAGCTGGTTGGAAGAAATTTCAGGGGCACACAATTGGGTGCCAGCTCGTCGTATGGAGAAAACAAATGGAAACAACTTTGGAAATTGAATGTTTTGCCAAAGATACGAATGTTCTGGTGGCGCGCTCTAAAGAACTTACTACCTTGCTATATAGAGTTAGAGCGGCGACATGTGAGGGAGCACTCCGTATGCGGATGTGTGGCAATGCGCAGGAGGACCTATACCACAACCTGATGACCTGTGACCATGCCAAATGGTTTTGAAAAGAGGCGGAGATGTCATTTTCTATTAAGCTCCCCAAACTGCACCCCTACACGTGGACAGAGGATTTGTTGGTACCTGAGGTAGTGTCAAGGAAAGATGCTGAGCTGCTGATAACCGTAATGTGGGCAATTTGGCATAGTCGAAATAAATTTACCCACGGCGAGGAAAAATTTCAGCCGCAGTGATCAATGCAAATCATAGATGAGATTGTCAGGTCACTATAGATGTCGTTGGCGACCAAACCTCCCGTCACGCAAGGGGAGGTAAAATGGGAACCTCCTGATGTGGGCTAGATGAAGATTAACACAGATGCAGCCATCAACGAGGATGGTCGAAGGGGAATCGTCGGCTTGGTTGCTCGTAACCACGAGGGAGAGTTTATTCTAGCTCGGGGTGAATGCTATGTTGGTATAACAGATCAGGAGACCATGGAACTCCTAGCATGCTGGGATGCGATGCAAATAGCTGCAGAGAAAGGTGTCGAGAATCTAGCAGTGGAAGCGGACTGCGCAAACATAAAGAAGCTTTGTGATTCCACGACGGGGGAGGGAACAGGACATATGCATGTCTTCGGCGAGATGAGGTCTCTAGGTAATAAGTTTCATGGATTTAAGCTTGATTTAAGCTTCTTTCAGTTAGCCGCAATGCAAATAAAGTAGCTCACCGTATGCCCATAGAAGCCTTGTCTTCGAATTCTGTAATGAATATTGATGTAATCTCTGGCTATCTTTGCAATCAAAGAAGCTCTAGCCGTCTGAATAAATGCCGTCTGGCTTGAGCTGTAAAAAAAATATAGCTTACAATTTTGAAGAGTATTTAATATTATTGACATCTATATATTATATGCAAGTGTTTGCACCCACGTCTATTTTGCATGCCCTTTACCGGTATGAATTTGTTGAGAGAAATCGAGAGAGAACCGAGCGAGAGAACAATCAATCAATCGAACCCTTTATTCCACTGATGATCACAGTATATATACAAGGCAACGGACGCGAACAAAGAGATGCGTCCATTTGAAGGGACGTGTGGGAGCGTCGCGACGGTTGCCAAAACAACCGCACAAGATATTACACAGAGAGGATTATCCTTTTAATTAAGCTACTCAATTAAATCCTAACACTCCCCCTAATCCTTCCTTGTGCTTGCGATCGACCATCCTCGGAACAATCTCCTCCAAAAACCCTGTGGGAAAAATGAGAGGAGTAATGTAGAATATGTTGGTAAAATTCCTTCAAACCCAGTGGGAAAATAAGGAGAAAATTGATCCTTCATACAATGATTATTGCCTCTATTGGTTCGATATGAAGTTTATTCATAGAATATATAGGGCAATAAATATGTCGTGTATACCTTCCTAAAAACCCCGGTGGGGAAAACAGAAAGTATGACATATGATCTCATGTTGATATTACATCATTAAAAACCTTAATGAGAACCTAAAAAGTAAACTCATAAAGGAAAAAAGTGTAATATGATGCTTTGAACATGAATAGTTCATGAAGATACTCCCCCTGACTCTTGCAAATCCCGAAGCCGTCGCATACCAATTCCATGAATGTATTTCTGGAATGTTGAAGTTGGTAGAGACTTCGTGAAAAGATCAGCGAGGTTACCACATGATTTGACTTGCAAGACGTTGATTTCCCCACTCTTCTGGAGTTCATGGGGATAAAACAACGTAGGGGCAATATGTTTGGTGATATTGCTCTTTATGTATCCTGTTTGCATCTGTGCAACACAATATGTTTGGTGATATTGCATCTGTGCGAGGAGAGTCGCGTCGGTTGGGAAAACAACCGACTTAGACATTTACAGGAGGGAGTATTATCCCTTTAATTAATCTATTTAATTAAATCCTAACACTCCCCCTAATCCTTCCTCGTCCTTGCAATCGATCATCTTTGGAATCATCTTTGAAATCATCTCCCCCAAAAACCCTGTGGGAAAAATATGAGGAGTATGGTGTGTATGATATGTTGCTAAAACTCCTTTAAACCCAGTGGGAAAAATAAGGAGAAAATGATGCTACATATAATGGTTGGATATGCTGTTAAAACCCCTTCAAACCCAGTGGGAAAATAACGATAAAAAGACAGCATGAAATTATTATTGACTCTGTTAACTCGATACGAAGTAAATCCGTAGAATATAGAGGTCAATAAATATGTCATGTATACCTTCCTAAAAACCCCGGTGGGGAAAACGGATAGTATAACATATAAACTTATGTTGATATTACCTCATTAAAAACCTTAATGAGAAGCTGAAAAGTAAACTCATAAAGGGAAAAGAGTGTAATATGATGCTTTAAACATGAATAGTTCGGGAAGATACTCCCTCTGACTCTTGCAAATCCCGAAGCCGTCGCATACCAATCCCATGAATGTATTTATGGAATGTTGAAGTTGGTAGAGGCTTCATGAAAAGATTAGCGAGGTTATCACATGATTTAACTTGCAATATGTTGATTTCCCCACTCTTCAGGAGTTCATGGGGATAAAACAACTTAGGGGCAGTATGCTTGGTGATATTGCACTTTATGTATCCTGTTTGCATCTGTGCAACACAAGCCGCATTATCTTCGTAGATAATGGTGGGTGATTCAATAGAACCTATTTCACATACTGTTGTATGTGGTTTATCATTCTGTGAAGCCACACCCATTCGCGTGATGCCTCATATAATGCAATTATTTGAGAATGATTGGTGGATGTTGCAACCAGGGTCTATTTGAAGACTTCCATGATATGGCTGTTCCACCATGTAGGAACACAAAGCCGGTTTGTGATATGGCATTATGGGGATCAGATAAATAGCCAGCATCAGTGTATCCAATCATACCGGAATCTAGATTTCTATGGAATTGAAAAAATAGGCCAAGATCCTTTGTGCCTTGGAGATATCGAAAGACATTGTTGACTCCAGCCCAATGGCGTTTGGTAGGAGTTGCGTTGTGTCTAGCAAGTAGATTCACTGCAAATGCGAGGTCAGGTCTCGTACAATTTGCAAGATACATAAGCGCTCCAATGGCACTGAGATATGGAACCTCGGGTCCCAACATCTCTTCTCCATCATCCCTCGGACTGAACGGATCTTTCTCAACGTCTAGAGATCGAACCACCATGGGAGTTTTAGATGGATAAGATTTGTCCATATTGAATTTCTCCAATATTTTCTGGATATAGGCATCTTGGTGTACCATTATTCCTGAGGGAAGGTGCTCGAGTTGAAGACCCAAGAAAAATTTGGTTTTACCCAAATCCTCATCTCAAATTCCATCTTTAGATGATTGCGTGTTTCATCAATATCTTGTGCGTTACCAATGATGTTGAGATCATCGACGTACACGAAAATGATGCAAAATCCTAAAGAGGACTTCTTGATGAAGACACATGGACAGTCATCATTGTTGGAGTACCCCTTTTGAAGAAGGAACTCACTAAGTCGGTTGTACCACATCCGCCCCGACTGTTTCAAGCCGTATAAAGACTTATTAAGTTTTACACAGTACATGTTGAGTTTTGCGCTTGCATTCGGGACAAAGATTCCATCATGAACCTTCATGTAAATGTCCGAATCTAGTGATCCGTAAAGATATGCGGTCACGACGTCCATCAACTGCATAGACAGACGATTTTGCACTGCCAAAGATATAAGATATCGGAAAGTGATACCACTCATAACTGGAGAATATGTCTCATTGAAATCAATGTTGGGTCTCTGCGTGAAACCCTGTGCTACGAGCCTTGCTTTGTATCTCACCACCTCGTTGTTCTCATTCCGTTTCCGGAGGAAAACCCATTTGAATCCCACCGGGAAAACATCGGGAGGTGTTGTTATTGCTTATGTGAATACCTTCCTTTTATTAAGCGAGGCTAGTTCTGCTTGTATTGCATCCCTCCGTTGAGGCCAGTCGGAGCATTTTTCACACTCAACGATAGTCCTTGGATCATGATCATTAAGAAGGGTATTTGCAATTGTAAAAGAAAAATAAGTGTCGACAATCATATATAGTTGATGCATATCTCCTGCACCCTTGATGACTCTTCGTGATTTCCCAATACGTGTGAGTCTAGGTGTTCCAATGTTCCAGCTAGTGTGTGTAGGATGGAACTGGGTTGTGGAGGTTGCCCTTCCACTGGGTGTATACTACCATAAGGTGTTTGTCAACGTTGAGCTAACTTGCATTTACTGACTTTGAGGAGTTTCTCCTCACCCTCCTTTGTTGTTTGCGAGAAGCAGGATCCGAGTCAGAAGCCGTACTACTCCCCCTGTTTTTGGGAATGGGTAGTTGAGTGGTTTTAGTTGGTACCTCCACTCTTTTGGGCGCATTTTTGGCCGGATTCAAGGATTTTGTAACACCTTTTAGATCAGTAAATGAATCTGGCAGATTATTTGCAAGATGTTGCAAATTTATGATTTTCCGAACTTGGAGTTCGGTTTCTTGGGTACGTGGATCGAAGGCTGAATTTTCAGGAGCATTCCAATCAATTTCCAAGCATTCTTTCTGGTACTTGAAATCTCCCCCTAATGCCGGAAAATGTTCCTCGTCAAATATACAATCAGCGTGACGGGCTGTGAATAGATCCTCAGTAAGGGGTTCCAGGTACTTAATGATCGACGACGATTTGTACCCCACATAGATCCCCAATTTTCTGTGTGGACCCATGGATGTCCGCTGAGGTGGTGAGATCGGGATGTATGTAGCACATCCGAACTTACGCAGATGGGAAATGCTAGGTGAATTTCCACGTACCAATTGCATAGGGGAAGTACCGTGATATGCAATAGGTCGCAGTTGTATTAAGTTAGCAGCGTGTAAAACTGCATGACCCCAACACGAGGTTGGCAAGTTGCAATTCATCAATATAGGTCTTGCAATGAGTTTGATCCTCTTAATTAAGGATTCAGCCAAACCATTTTGGGTGTGGACGTATGGAACAGAGTGCTGAACTTCAATCCCCAAAGCCATGCAATAGTCATTCAAAAGCACGTGAGAAGAATTCTGCAGCATTGTCCATGCGAATTGATTTAATTCGACTTTCTGGATAATGGGCCTGTAACTTAATTACTTCCCTCATTATCTTGGCAAATGCATGGTTCCGTGTGGAAAGGAGGCACACATGTGACTATCGTGTAGATGCGTCAATAAGGACAATGAAATACCTAAACGGTTCACACAATGGTTGGATGGAACCAAAAATGTCTCCTTGAATGCGTTCAAGAAATTGAAGTGGTTCAGCTTGTATTTTGAGGTGCGAAGGCCTCAATATAAGCTTTCCCGTGGCACATGATGTGCACACAAAATCCAATGACCGAGAAAATTTGGACTCAAGTAAATTGTGACCAATGGAATTGCTAGTAATCTTCCTCATCAGCCCGATACCAGGATGGCCTAGGCGATCATGCCAGGTTTGAAATGCGTTAACATTTTGGAAAATTACCTTGTAAGAAACACGTTCTACGGGCTTAATGTACGTATAGTACAGTTCGGACGATAGAGAGGAATTTTTTTTCAAGTACTTGCTTGCCATATCTATGATCTTTTGTGAAGAGTAAATACTCCTGTTTGTTGTCATCATGTGTTTCAATGTGGAAACCATTTTTGCGGATCTCTCGAAAACTGATTAGGGTACGTGAAGAATCGGGATACAATAATGCATCCTCAATTGTCACTTATGTACCGTCTGGGAGGGTAAATATGGCACGTCCAGTGCCAACGATTACCGTATCGCGTCCAGCGATAGTCAAAATATCACCATTCATCTTTTTCAGAGTTTGGAAATATTTTAACTCCCTCAGTATGGAGTTTGTGGTAGCACTGTCCACAAGGCATAATTCCTCTTCCATCGAATTGTCCCCGTAGAGAACTATATATAAAAATGAAGAATTTTCAATAAGAATCCTTTATTTAAATACATAGATTACAATCTTATTATATCAAAGTGTTGATACAATATAAATGACAACAATACTTAAGTTCTATTACAACATCACAAATGGACATGAATATATGTATCACTAAGGAGGTAGCGGGACTAGTCGAAGTCTCCAAACACGTCGGTTGAGATGTACTCAACCATCACGTCCTCCGTTCCTGTAGGGTCCCCTGATGGAAGGAGAGCAACGACATTGCTAGGTACCGGGGGAACATCTTGCGAACAACCAGCTCCATCGCTGCCATCTGGATGAAAGTTGAAGTTAGCTTCAAACCTTTTCCCTCGAAGTGTGTTGCGTCCTGGGATTTCTGGTATAGAGTGACCAGATGCTTTGGGGTCTTGCACTTTTCAGTGGGGTGCGTGTAGCATCCATACTTGTCGCAAAGCTTAGATTTGTCAAACTTGGGCTTTGCAGTTTCTTTCCCACGGTCTGGGTTTCTGGGCTTCCTGTTCCGATTGCGCTTTCGCTTACCATTGAAGTTCGAATGCTTGCGGTTGAAGCCACCATCAAACTTTCGGCCGTTCGCGACATTCATATAAACTTCAGGTAGAGGTTGGGAACCAACCGGACGCTGAGAGTCATTCTTAGCAAGTAGCTGATCATGCTTTTCAGCCTGAAGTAAAATATGATAAAGATCGGAATAGCCTTGGTAGTTACGAGCACGGTGCTGCTGCCGGAGGATCCTATCCGATGGGAGCATAGTAGACAAAGTTTTATCTATCTTCTCCGCGTCAGTAGCTTCCTTCTCGCAAAAGCGCAGTTTGGAACTGATCTTATGAACCTCGTGATTGTACTCCCCGACGGACTTAAAGTCCTGAAGTCGAAGGTGTGTCCAATCATGGAGTGCTTCTGGCATAATAACTGTCTTCTGATGTTCATACCTCGTCTTGAGAGCCTGAAACAAGGTACTAGGGGATTCTTCCTCCAAGTACTCAGACTTGAGATCTGGGTGAATATGGTGCCTTATGATGTATAAGGCAGCATATTTTTGCTCGTCTGTCACTCCAACCGGGGGTGGATTCACCGGGGGCTAAATTGCATGCACTAATCCAGGGGAGGCAAGGGAGATCTTGATGTCCATGGCCCATATAGGGTAGTTGTGGCCGTTGAGAGCGAGTGCATCAAACTCTCGAGCCATCGTTTACCTACATGGTAAATCAGAGAATATTAATTTACATTTGGTAAATTAAGATCCATCACGGTTATGTTGTAATGTACAATGCAAAATATTCAAGAATTGGGCTTGAAATAATTAGTGTGAACTTCAAATTGTTAAGTATGACACGGTGTAGATAATCTCCAAAAGAATTATTGGAGTAGATCTAGCAACATTAGCGGAGTTTACTCACGTTTCGAATGCCTTATGTCATATATTAATTAAATGTCCGGGAGAGCACATTGGCAATCATAATGTCAAATGACAAAATGTAGGCTTAAACAGTAGGTGTAGATGATATACACACTACCTCATGATCCCAAAACATCAATTCGACGAAAAACACTTTCAATTTTGCATTTATATTTGCAAGAAATTTAAAATCTCAATTGCAAATAGATGTAATAATCTCGACATGTACGAAAACATGGAAATATATTTACATCTTAGATAGTCTGGAATATGTGGTATTCGACAGAGAAACAACACCGGAAAAGAGCAGTATAACATGTCTAAAACAGACTAGAAACTGCTGTTGTTAATGAACTAGTAGTACTAGTAAAGAGTGCTGCTAGGAATCCAACGAGTGACTAGAAAAATTCCCCACTCCTTACTTCATCCATGCTCTGGGCACGCAAGCGGGATGCTCCAGGGCCGGCCGGCCACAACTAGCAGCACGCTTCCTGCGGCTGTGCCGTTCACCAGTGGCGAGGGACGTTTCCGCCGCGCTCGTCCTCGCCCGAGGATCCGGCAGGCTGTGTCCCAGGCGCGACTCTGTTCGAGAGTCCTAGTGCTGCCGGCAGTAGCGGACCCAGAGAAAAAAATGGACCGGGGGCATCCATGCATATAAAATCACATATCAGGAAGTGAACAAACCTTTTTTTAACAAAAAAGAAAAATATCTTCATAGGTTGCAAACAATTGATGTTACCTGCGTATTAGAAAACACATATCAGGATCAGCCATGCAAATACTAATGGAGGTGATAAACAAAGAAAATGTATAGGAAATTAGATCATTACTGTTCATTTCTCCCACGACGATTTTTCATCTTATGGAAACGATCAACGATCACTTCATTAGTAACTGTGTCCAGCAATCCCTTTTCCACATAGCAAATAAGGCTATGAATCAAATAATCATCACCAATTTTGTTACCCAAAGCGTTCTTCACAATCTTCATTGCCGAGAAACATCTCTCTACGGTGGTCGTGGCAACAGGAAGAGTTAGTGCTAATTTCAAAAGCCGAAACACCAATGGATAAGAGAGATGCTTCCTTGTATCAACCATGAGTTTAGCTAAATCACCAATATTGTCTAAGCTAGCAAACCTTGTATCATGAAGTATATTATCTATATAGAGGTAAAGTTCATGCTCAATGGTCACCATATCTTTGTGATTAAATTCATCAGGATAGAGCTTAGCTAGCTGCACCAACTTCTCCTTATCAAAATGACAAAATTGATCACTTGGACTCAAAGAGGACATACATCGAAGCAACTCAGAATTTACCTCGTGGAATCTATCATGAAACTCTTTTCCTAACTGATCCAGAACAACAAAGAAGCAATCAACACGGTAATGATGTTCGTTGTTAACGCCTGTCTTCTGTCTTGGTTTCTTTGGGTTCACAGAGTCATTTTCCATATCAAGTATCGAGATGTCATGCTTCTCACAAAAACAAGTTACCTTCTCCATACGAGAATTCCATCCCTTATATGTTCTAAGCTTTTCTAGTTCCCGCTTAGTAGATTCCACATCGGAGATAGCATTTACAATTTATTTATCCTTTCTCTGTAAGGTTTTCGATAGCCCATTTGTTAAAGTTAATATCATCATCATATGCAAGAAGAATGCAGAATAAAAAGTTTGAAAATATTTGAGAAGACCATTAGCTTGCCTCCTCTTTCCGGAATCTGAACCATCTTTCTCAACATATTCTAGTACTTTAACAGCTAAAGAGAACATCTTTGACAAACCCAACAATGTTCTATAATGGAAATTCCATCGAGTGTCACCGGGTCTTTGAAGGGATAGTTCCTGATTTAGTCCAGTTCCTGTAGCAATCTCTCCACAACCAATTGCTTTCCTTAATTCTTCTCGATGGTGTTCTCTAAATTGATCTTTTCTCTTGCAAGATGCTCCCACAACATTCAACAAAACTGAGATCATATCAAAGAAACCTCCAACATCCAATATGTCCTTTGCAATAGCCACAACAACCAAGTTGAGCTTATGAGCAAAACAATGTATATAATATGTTGATTTGTTCTCACTCATAATTTTTGCTTGCAAACCATTAAACTCACTGACATATTACTTGCCCCATCGTAACCTTGGCCTCTAACTTGCTTTAAATTCAGACCAAGTTTCGAAAATAAGAAATCTATGCAAGACTTGAGATGAGAAGTTGTTGTCTCCTCCACATGAACAACACCGACAAACTTTTCTTGAACCAGCCCACATTTATCAACTTATCGGAGAACAACTGCCATTTGTTTTTTGTCGGAAACACCGCGACACTCATCTACCAATAAGCTGAACACACCGTTGGAAATTTCTTTCATCATATAACCCAACATTTCTTATGCAAAGCACTTAACAATATCTTTCTGAAATTTTGGAGACAACAATTGATTATTCAGTGGAGCATTTTTGAAAGCCTTAGCAACAACATCATTTTGCTTAATAGTGTACTCCATCATCTCCTTATAATTTCCTTTATTTTCAGAATCTATTGATTCATCATGTCCACGAAAAGACTGCCCTGATGCAATAAGTATCGGCAAACATCAATTGCAGCATTTAACTGGATGAGATGCTCATTCTTTTCAATTTCGGTTTGCCTGTGTAATGTTGTATGGATTGATTGATCTTGTTTTAGTAGATCATCGCAGTCCTTGAGTGCTCTGTTGTGAAAGCTATTGCGGTCACCAACATGAGTCACTAATCTCTCCATTTTCTTCCAAGTGTTCCATCCTTCTATTACAAATGCATCATGCCCGTGATGGTTGTCTTTAACATTATCCCTGAATAAATAGCAACATAAGCAATAGGCTTTATCCGTCTTCTCGTTGTACACTATCCAATTAGCATACCGATCAAACCAATCGGGATTAAATCGCCTCTTACTCTTGCTCTTATTCCCAATCAGCTTGTATGGAAAATTAAAACCGCGAGGTTGATGAGGTCCCCAAGTTAAATATTTTCTCCTGATCTGGTCACGTTGATTGGGGTGATAATCTGCCATTCTCTTCCTTTTAGCTGGATCACGAGGAAGCTTGTCCAAATCGACCAGTTCAGGGACAGCAAAATTATGTCTCGGTGCTGCAACTCTGGGTGCATTTGGGGTTGAACTCCTAGTGGTGGTGATGGTGGGGCTGTTATTTGCTGGTTTCTTAATCAAATATCTCTCCATTAGTTTGCTTCTTCAGTTCTTCTTGACTTCTTCCCTGCCAAATCAGTGAAATACTACCCATATAAGTTCATATGCTAATAGTCAGGTCTGCTAGTACTAACAGGCAAGCAGAAAAATAAGAAACTAAAAAATGCTACCACGGATTGCATTGCATAGAAAATTGCAAAATCCTAGAAGTTGTGTAATTGTGCTACTGAATACCAATGCTGACAGTGTACTACTTGAGGCCGGGGCAGAGGCTCCCATTTCTATAAAAAAAGTGTACTACTTTGTCAAATTAGTGCTGAAAAAAAATGAGGAGCATCGTATTATTATGGATTCTGCTTGATTTGACACAGAAAAGATGAAAAGATAACCAAACTAAGATACATTAGATAAGAAAATTAAAAGCCCTAACCTTTTTACCCAGGGTTAAATTTGGGGATGAGGCTACTGCTCGAGACTACGACCGTGCGACGTCTTGATGCGGAACGGCGGAAGCGACGGCGGCCGGCCGGCCGGGCACACGGCGGACTGGCGGTAGCGGCGCCGGCAGGCTGCGATTGACGATCGTGGAAGAGCCGTGCTCTGTTCTCTTTCTGCAGATACGAAGCGGCGGAGTTTCGCTTCGCTGGAACGCCTAAGGCTGATCGTGGATGGCTGAGAAGTTAGAAGCTTGACGGGTCTTGTTTTTCTTACTGGGCTTTGAAAAAGAAGGTTGGGCAAGAGGGACCGGGGGCGTTTGTAATGGGCTGACCGGGGACATTGACTTAATCATATCAGATATTTAAAGGGGCGACTGGAAATTGACTGGGGGCCAATGCCCCCACTCGGCATAACGTGTGTCCGCCCATGGCTGCCGGACTCCACGAGCCGGCACGGCGACCATGGAGACTCGATGGCGAGGCCGCTGACGGGCTGGGTGGCCGGAGGCCGAGGGCCACGAGGGGGCGGTGTGCGCCCGTCCTCGGCGAAGGCGGCGGAGTCGCGGGAGTCGGCGAGGGCAGAGGCGAGTCGGCCGTGTTCACATCCACGGCAGTGAAAGCGAGGGAGGCCGACACGTCGGCCTGCACACCATCGGCACCGGCCCTCTCAGGGCCGCTCCCGCTGTTCCCCGGAGGCAGGGCCGCCACAACAGAGGCGACGCGCATCCTCGGGGCTGCCGGACCGGCGAGGAGCCAGTCCTCCACTGCCGGCAGCAGGAGGACCTGCGATTTCAGCTGTGACTCCCTGGACACCGCGTACAGTGGCTAGCACTGGAGGCTGGCAACTGCCGCTGTGACGACGGCGGTTCAGGTTGACGGGGCGACGGTGGCCGCCGAAAGCAGAACGGCGACGACGGCCGTTCCTGTGGCTGTGGCGATGGAAACCATAGCCATGGCCATTTCGGCGAAAGCCAGTACCGAAGCGTTGGCTACGTGCGAAGACTGGGCGGCGATTCTTCCTCTGGAGGAAACGGATAAGTGCAGAAGCACGGGCCGGCCATTTTACCTTTCCCTTTCTCTGCTCTTGTTTCTCTTTTCCGGCGATGCTGCTCTTGGCAGAGCAAGTGCTGATAACGTGTTGAGAGAAATCGAGAGAGAACCGAGCGAGAGGACAATCAATTGAACCGTTTATTCCACTGATGATCACAGTATATATACAAGTTAACGGACGCAAACAAAGAGATGCGTCCGTTTGAAGGGACGTGTGGTAGCGTCGCGACGGTTGCCAAAACAACCGCACGAGATATTACACAGGAAGGATTATCACTTTAATTAAGCTAATTAATTAAATCCTAACAGAATTAAGTGCATGGTGAGATTTGATGATATTGGACATGAGTAAACCAATTACCACTACACGTGAGATAGTGTATCCTAAAATGTCGACAGCGCAGAAATAGGCCCCTTGGACCTTCGAACTTTGAGCGTTAGCTAAAAGATGCCGCTTGGTTGGTTTATGCGAGCTCAACTAAAAAAAGGTTACCAGCAAGGCCTTCACGCTCGAAACCACGTTTTGGAAAGTACTCACTTCCGGAATCAGATGACTTGTATCAAAAGATGTTTAGATACATATATATTTAGACAAACAAAAGTCATTTAATTCTGAACGGAGTGAGTACATCGGTGACATGGGCTCATCAACCTCAACCCTTCGGGTATTCGCGGATCGGTTTAGAAGTTGTGGACGCCGTCAAGATGCAAATTCTTTGTGTGGCTTGTGATTAAAAATAATGTTTGAAAGAACCAACTACAACGAAGCCAATGCCCCAACCACGCCCGCTTTGCAAGAGTTCTAAGCCCATGTTTTTTCTTTGGGGGCGTGGTCAGAAGTTTGGTTGGGATCATTATGGTCTCTTTGGATTAAAATATTTTCGTAAATTTTTTGGCGGATTCCTCTATATAAATTTTTTCCTTAAGGAGGATCGAAGGAATAACACTGTGAAAATTCATATGAATTGCAATCTTACAACTCAATTCCATAGTAATTTTAAAACGTTCGCTCTAACCTCTTTTTGTTGAAAATACTGTTCAAGATATAGTTTATCGGAAACTTATCGGTCGAGGCACGATAAGTGGTAAATCGGCTGATTTATCAAAATATCGGCCGAAATATTGGAATATCGGCCGATTTATCTTATCGCCTAGACACCGGTAAGCGAAAAATCGGCCGATTTATCGAAAAATCGGCCGATATCTTGAACAGAGGGAAATTTTGGCCTAAATGGTTCGGTCCATTTTAGTTACCCATAAAATTTTCAAAAGCCTAGAGGTACATATGGAACATTCGTGTATGGCAAGAGGTGGTTCAAAAGTCTAGTCCCACATTGTTAGTTGAGTGAGAGTTTCATGTTCTTACAAGTGAGTCTCTTCCACTTGGTGTATAACCATGAGAAGAAGAGAGCTACACGCACACTCCTCCGTCGTCCCGCATGTACGCACCGTCGTGTTTTTGTCTCACGCGAATGGATGATTATGAATGGACACAAAGATAAAACGTTTTGCACTACTAGGAAATTAATGCAAGTGAGTGGATGGCTGTATGGCTTCGGCCGCCGGCTGTTCAGATCACCTCCCATCTCTTTGTTCCTTATTCCACGGTGCCTGCTCGTCTCCTGTTGTTGCGCCTATAAAAGAGAGATCGCTCCTCTCACTTAGACACATAACACACATCAAAATTTATATGTGTCTACCTCAGGGTTCTCGAGCACTATGACGCTGATAAAAACTTCTCCATCCTGTGTCGCGGCTTGCACCGCGGGACAGGACATTAGGTGATGCAGTCCGACTCATCCAACCGGGTATGTCTCACACTCCATCATACGCCAAGTCACAATGGACTTCAAAGGTGAAATCAATCCTTTACGAGACTCCATATTGCACGCCTTTGGGTGATATACTACTTGACCATCGACCCTCTTGCATTGCTAGGTGTGACCCGATGAGTACGGACGTGAGGGAAGATTCCGAGGAAGACCAATAGTCCATAGCATCCAATACGTACGCTTGGAAGAGGAGGAGGAAACGACAACATGAAGAAGGACATGAAGTGACTGGAGTCTCCGGCCTCCCCAAAACCGGAGTCTCTGGCCTATGCGCACCATGCACATCGCTGCCAAACCACGTAACGTGCATAGGTGGGGGCGGGGTATGTCCGGAGTAATCCCGAAGCTTCAGAGTATCCAGCGTCCACCTCCAGGACCGGAGTCTCTGCCCCTCCCAGACGGCCGGAGTATGTCCAGAGCCTTCAACGTCTCCGGCCCACACCCACCAGCACGGAGTCTCCGCCCTTGACAAGATCGGAGTCTCCTCCCCTACCAGACCGGAGTTTCCGCCCCTACCTGACCGGAGTCTCCGGACTAAGTGACTCTTGTGTGCTGATTCGGTAATATTCCCTTGTATCCTCTACCTACCCCCTTTACTATATAGGATCCCTCCCCTTCATACCTAGATGGAGTTGATATTGAGAGGGAGTTAATATTGAGATAGAGTTGATCTTGTGCTCCCCTCCCCCTCCCCTTGTAGAGAAGACCTCCCCAAGTGGAGAAGATCCCTCTTGTGGATTAAGGCCTCCTTGCATGGAGATGTATCTCTTCTAGTAGCTAATCTTTCACCTTGTTATTCTATTAGCAATTCTCAATCTTTCCCTTGCGGACTCTATTGTATCGGTGGACCGGCCGATAAGAGGAATCGATTTCATCAAGCGTGTTGTTGACTTGGCTTTTGAGATCAGGAGGCTACTCCTTTGTGTGTGTGTTGCCGAGTAATCTTACCTCATAGGTTTCATGAATTATCCCCTTTTGTATGTGTTTTTCATGGTGTTCGTTGCATTCTTCCACATCCAATCTCCCCAAATTCGTCAATCCGTGAAGATCGGGTCAACCAAGAGGTCAGCCCCTTACCATTAGGCCTCCGAACCCCGGCCTCTCGCAATCCTGTATGTGAGAGGGGCAATAAGGTTTTTTGGGGAGCGCTACCATGCGACTGCTGGCTTGTTCTCCTATATGGACGTCGACGGCTACATTTCGGACGACGACGTCTTCCCCGGCACCGACAAGCTCTTCGGCGATATGTCTACCACCAAAGCGAACGGTTCCTCCTTTGCACCGTATGTGTTTCTGTTTCTCGTGATCGATATGTTGCTACATGTTTTGCTTCTTATGGGATGTTTAGATTTGTTTGGCACATACTTGCAGTAGATTACATGTCTAGTATATTTCCTACTACTCTAGCCATGTTTTATTTACTGTCATTACGGATTAAATAATTTCGAAAATTTCTCATATTTTCAACACTTTTCATGTGTTCTCTTTACCGGATGACTATAGCCGTATAGCTGCAGATTGCCTTTGTTTTGCAATTCGAGGTTTTGCACCTGCAATTCTCTCACATTACCGTGTTTCTCCATTCCCGCTTTTTGTAATCCTCTCATCAAAGAAGCACTTAGCTCTTGACATAACCTAATGAGCAAAGGAAAAGTCATGCGAAGTTGATGGACAGAGTATTTTTTTGCTAAAAATGGCCCTCAGTCGAAACTAATGTTGAATCTGGCCTCTTTACGAAACTATTTCAAATCTGACCCCTCGGTTCGGCGCCAACGCAAATGGAGCCGAAATTGTGCAGTTTGACGCTAAAATCGTTTGACATTTAGACCGGTCAACACGTAGGTTGACTCCAATGCAAACGGCACCGACCAATGTTTTTCGTAATTTTCACGGTCGTCAAGCTACACAACGTCGGCTACATCCTCGTTGGCGCCGAACTAAGGGTCAGATTTGAAAATAATTTCAAAAAGAGATCAGATTCAACATTAGTTTCAATTATCATTTTTGGCAAAAAAAAACGTGGATAGATAACATGGCTAACAAAGCAAGCCAGCAATGTCGTCGCTCATGCTTTGGATTTATTTGACCAATGTGACCGGTGCACGTGACCTTCTTCTTCTTCTTCTCTTTTTGTACCCATATATGCATCAGTGCATGAGACGCAATGATGTCTCTGTCTTCTCCTCGACGACTGACGTTGGCGTGTGCCGGTTGAACGTAAGTGACTGAACCCTGTAGAACCGAAGAAAAATGCATCCCGACCACGGACATATATACACACGCACGTACAGTACGTACTGTCGCGATATATGCCTTGTCGGACGCCGACGACCATGATTGACACACGGTTACGCATACTTGGATCGATCGATGGAGGTGACGAGACGGTATCGATATACTCTCCGTGTATGCTCGCCTGCTCTCCTGCCTGCTGCGAAGCTAGCAACAGCATGTACGTAGCCTGCCGCCACTGGACGGCCGGGGACCTTGTCCATTTCGCAAACTTTGGTGCATCAGTCGTCATTACTTTGTTCAGGATCAGAAGAAAAATTGATTCAGGCTACTAGTATCTCTAGCGTGCATACGTGTTCAATCCATATTGACATCGATCTGGAGCAACCAGTCCAGTGCAGTGCAGGGCAGGCCCAAAATTCCAAGGTATCGATCGTCTGCAACTGCACCTGCATGCATGTTTGCCCGACAGTGATTTGCCCACACAACAGCACCGCAATTCCTCCTCCCGACAGCTTCAATGCAGCAGCACACAAAATTCCTGCATGCGTGCGTGCGTGCCCATATGCACGCCTCATTTTCTGCACCGAATTGGTATGATTTAGTATAGTATTAAGCTATTTGAGACAGAGACGCGATAGTTGCTTGGAATATGAGCGAAACGCCTCTGTTCGGAGTACAAACCGTTTTACTCAACTTTCATCATAGACTTTCAGGATTTACAAGAAAGAATGGCTCCAGACATGCTCACTATTGAATAAAATTAAACAGGAGTATATACGATATTCATGATGAATCTAATTGCATACACTTTGTATTATAAATGTTGATATTTGAGAACTAGCCTGTGGATGGGGTCTAGGATGATGGTTTTACCCCGCAGGTTTGACATCCACGTGTCTCATAGGCAAAAAAAAAAAAAAAAAAAAAATTCACTAAGTGGGACCCTTTCTTCTGTATTCGAGCGACTGTTGTGACATCGTCAATTTTAAGACTTGGCCCACCGGCTCAGTCTATCCGAGGGCTCACAAGGTAGTATGTAGGGGTAAGGCATAATTGTGTACTCCCAAATATGTCGTATGTGGGTGCTTACACCTCTACTGTATTTTACAAAAAACAAGTGATATTTTTTATTTAAATGATCAAGTGTAGAAATTTTTATCTGAGTTAAATTACTCTCATATATGCAGTATATTTTGAAAAGAAAAGTCTTATATACCTTTGGAGGATGATCCTCTCGATCCATACACTCCTCCACTCACACATTCACACGAACTAGACAATAGCACATGGCCTCACCCGACCGTCCTACAACCTCGTTTGTCTTCCACTGTCGTCCTCCACCCTGGAGAGTCCTCTGTCCCACTCCGTCTCACGCGGTTCGTCAGAGACAACACCAGACGACAAGCCGCCATGGAAGCTCCTTCTCATGGTCTTGACCTAGAACACGGAATCGTAGACAGGGCGCGAAGGCAGGAAAAAAATTAGGGGGTAAGAGCAGAAAATTCCACTAATTGGAGGGGGGCAAAGTGCTCAAATACATAGTTTTTTTCATAAAAAGGCAAAGAGCTAATGCAAATTTTAGAACTTGGGGGAGGGCGGGCACCTGGTGGTACCCTTTTCTTCGCCCCTCATCATAGGCATCTACTAGTAAAGCTCAAGGGATGATGGAGGTGTCATGGGAGGGGGTACGACTCACTAGATCCAACTCCGGCGAGATTCCGACAGTTGGATTCATCGTCAGCGAGCCTGGAAAGCGAGGTTCGTGGTCCAAATCGAGGTTAGTATTTTACTTTTTTTCGATGTTGCATGCCTTCTTTCAAGATGCTACTAACTTTCATGTGTTTTGCTACGAACACCCGAGCAAGATGATTCTAGGCGTCTGATGGAAAACATGTTCAATGATGCAAATATTTTTCCTGAGAAGTTATAAATCTTTTCGAGAGAAAGTGCATACATGAGTTGACATTTTTCTCGGATTTTATACAACCTATGGCATTTTTTGTCACGACTAGTGCAGATTTTCTACATAGAGCATACTTCTTTTTGCTGCATACCCATATGTTATTTGATGCATAAGTGTTAACAAAATGCTATGATGCTTTTTGTACATCTTTTTGTCACGCTACGGAATAAATATGCTATAACGATGTTAAAATAGCACAAATATTTTGCTACGTAGTGTGGAAGATATGTTACATTAAGTGAGTTAAAATCGGTAAAGTTTTATCGTGTTCTTTCGAGGATTGCATTCTTTTCAGGGTATGCATCATCATCTAGAAAATAAATTTGGAAAACCACTGTTGTGCACTTTATAATTTTAAAAGCATTGTTGTGCAGTTAGTAGGGACCGGCCACTCACTACGGGAGAACGGATATTTGTCATGTGCCTCGGGCACACGGGAAAGCCATTAAGACGCACGGAAGTCTCTTTGCCGGTGCCCCACATGGCAAAAAGCAAACGGCGAAAAAGGCACGATAATGAGTGATGTGGTGAATTGTCATTACCCGTCGAAGACCCCAAGAGGAAGATAATGTAGAGTAGTAGAAAGATTTCCCCCAGTAATTAAACCAAGGGTTAATCGAATAAGGTAGGACTAAGATATCTCTAACATGGTGCACGTCAACCGGCGTTTTAACGAGTATGGACCTACACACAACAAACAAACTCCCTTTGCCCCAACGCTTCAACAAGGTTGTCAATCTTCCCTCCCGCGAAAAAGAAAGAGATTAAATGCATAGTTTGGAAAAAAATGGATAAAAATGTAAAAGAATGGATCGGGACCATAGTTTTACTAGTGGTGTCTCTCCAAAAGATAATGAGCAAATATGTTGGGTGAACGAATTACAAGTGGCTAATAGATAGAATTGGAACAAAAACTAATTATTACAAGTAAAGTTCAGTATAATATTCATCTAGGCATTAAGTAAACACATACATAGTCTGTTATCCAATTGCATCTATGATTATTAATCCACCTTGAGTGCAATTCTATGTTTGCCAAGCAATAGATAACTGCATTAGTAACCGTACATAATGTAGGAAATATTCATACTCATAAAAGACATAAACACCATGATACGCGTAGATGTACGCTCGTTGGGAAACCCCAAAAGGAAGGTATGAAGAGCACATCAGCAAGTTTTCCCTCAGAAAGAAACCAATATTTAATCGACCAGTAGGAGAAAGAAATCACTTCTAAAGGTTGATGACAACTGATGTTGGCAGGGCGCACTACCAGGATCAGCAGGAGCGTGGAATCTACACAACACAATCAAGATACTTTTCCCCAACTAAACAGTGAGGTTGTCAATCTCACCGGTTTTGCTAACACAAAGGATTAGATGTATAGTGTAGAAAATAGTACTTGTTTGCAGTAAATGAAAAGAGAACAATGATTGAAGTAAAGAAAATAGTGTTTGAAGTGGTTGTATTATCAGTGTAAAAGAATGGACCGGGGTCCACAGTTCACTAGTGGCGTCTCTCCATAAAAGATAGATAACATACTGGGTAAACAAATTACAGCTGGACAATTGACATATATAAAGGCTTCACCGTAGTTCATATGCATGACATGAAAAAACTATGTGATTCATGCGGGCATTACAAC
The DNA here is from genome assembly GCA_028641055.1 of Alopecurus myosuroides. NCBI lineage: Eukaryota > Viridiplantae > Streptophyta > Magnoliopsida > Poales > Poaceae > Alopecurus > Alopecurus myosuroides. Next base: position 47,697,339 of record CM054059.1, on the reverse strand, counting down.
ATAATTCATAGACCGTTATCCAACTACATCTATGACTAATAATTCACCCTCGGAGCGTCATCCAATCAAACCTCGGGTATTAAGTTGCAAGCAACAGATTATTTTCTTAAGTAAAGTGTGTAATGTAAACAATGAAAACATTGTTGTTTTCTCCCTAATGGAAATAGCACATCCCCCATCCGTTACATTTTTGTCACTCAACCGTGAATGAAAGGGAGGCATGAACCCACTATCGAGCATAAATACTCCCTCTAGAGTTAAAAACATCTACTTGGCCAGAGAATCTACTAGTAACAGAGAGCATGCAAGATCATAAACAACATAAACATGATATATTGATAATCACTTGACATAGCATTCAATATTCATCGGATCCCAGCAAACACAACATGTAGCATTAGGCGAAGAGGGGATACAGAGAGAATCTTAGGGCCCACATGTGGGTTGAGGGAACCACCTGACGTAGGGGTGCCTAATATCCCCCTCCCCCACGATTGATACTGGGTACGATCCAACTACAAGGGCCTTCGAGAAGGCCCACTAAAGCATCGGGTCTAAAGCCCATCAACATACGCAGGTGGAAGACCAACACGGGAAACTTATCTTGCGGGCCAAGCACGGATTAGAAAACCGAATCTAGAGGAATCCTATTCATGGAAGAACTCCTAAGACCCGGCCTCCTATATAAAGGCCACGAGGGGGTCATAGAAGAGAGAGAACACACCCGAGAGATCTTTGCGCCAGACCATATTCTGTGCAGCAACCCTTGTAATCGAGACCATGCCAGAGAGCGAGAACACACCTGAGAGATCTTTGTGCCGGAATATAAGCAGACAAGCAGGATATAGTAGGGGTTTTACCTTTCCGAAGGGGCCTGAACCTAGGTATATCGTGCCCATGTCGTGTCAAGACGAGTAGTCCATCATCGTTCTTCTCCCTATGAAACCCTATCCCAATGAGCATGGGATGTGCCATGGTAACCCCACGACATTTGGCACCATCTATGGGAATCTGGAGCGGTGTATTCAAGGCTTTTTCGGCATCAAAGGAAAGCAACAACTCGACAATCGAGATGGGTTTGATTCGATTCGGGTCACTGGACTTCACCGAGGAACCGTCGGCTTTGCGCCGGCTTTCGACTCCCTCAACAAAGTGAATGGATATTATGGGCACCTAGAAGGGGGTGAATATGTGCTAATTCCAAATTTTAATTCTTTTTCGATTTAGACTTGACACAAAGGTAAATTCTCCAGATATGCAACTAAGGTTAATTTACCTATATGGCAAGAGCTAGACTAAGAAATGTACAAACACAAAGTAAAGGTAAAGGATAGAAGGAAACGATAGCGGAAGCATGTGGAGACAAGGATGTATTCCCGAGTTCCTCCCTTTGAGGGGAGTATGTCTCGTTGGAGGGGTGTGATTTTCACCACGAATGCATACTCAACGCCACAAAGTCCTCACCCTATTCTCCGATGAACTTCGCCACAAAGGTCTAGTTCACCTTCCACTATTGATTCCCTTCGAGGAGGAAATTGGTGCCTTTACAATGAGCTTGAGGCACACACCCACAAGTGAATTGGGGGCTCCCAAGAAGAGAAACAATCGGCTACAAACAACAAGTGAGTAACAATGAGGTCTAGGTTTTCTACAAGGAAAACCTAGACACGAATCCCTCAAGTGAATAAGGGGGAAATAAACAACGACTTGGTGAAGATGTAGATCGGGGCCTTCTCCTCCAATCCTCCGAAGATCAACGAGTTCAGGTGGAGGGATTGGGATATCTCTTGAGTTTATTTAGCTCAATTAATGGGGACTTCAATGCAGGACGAGCTAACATGAGGTTGAAGAAGGAGAGGGGTATTTATACACCCTTTCATAAATGTAACCGTTGCAGGAATTTTGGGGCGGAATATGAGCCCCCCGGAATATCCGGCCCTTCGGGCCAAATAATCCGGGCACACCAGGGTATGTCGCGGTTTAGTCCTTAGCCGATTTTCTTCACTAGGTTTTTCTAGGGAGGAATATCCTCCCAACGAAATATCCGGCCCTTTGGAAGTGAAACTTTCGGCCAAATATCCGCGAGCACGAGGAGCTGTGGCAGAAATTTCCTTAACCGATTTTCCTCCTCGGTTCTAAGGGAAAAAATATCCGTCCCCCGGAATATCCGGCCCATTTAGGCCAAATAAACCGTCGAGACCAGAAAAATAAACAAAGATATTTTCTTAGACTTTTTGGTGCTTGGTGCTTGTAAAATTATCTATATAACTTGCACCACTTAACACTTGATTAAATATCACTAGTGTTTTTAACTAACACACAAAACCATAAGGGATAAGAAATGCTCTTTCAATCTCCCCATTTTTTGTGTTAGATGATAACGCAAGGATTTGAGATAAAAACATACCCAAAAATATGAACAAATAAAAAGCTCCCCCTAAGTGTGTTCATAGATGACTTTTGCAAGAACAAAAAATGCACAACAATGGGTTCATAGTACAATATAATACAAGCATGATAAGAGACATAGATATAGGATATGGTTGAGATCAAACCTTGTGCAAAAGATGATGGTAGATAAATATTAATCACATTCACATCATCACGTAGTTCTCAACGTAGAAGGTAATAGATCATTGATGACCCACAAGTATAGGGTGTGTATCGTAGTACTTTCGATAAATAAGAATCTCGAACCCAACGAGGAGCAGAATGTGTTGACAAGTAGGTTGGATAGAGGATTCACTGTAAACACTAGCAAACGGGTTTTTGGTGGTTTTTGATATAGCACATAAATAAAGCGCAAGTAAATAAAAGACCGTAAATATAATTGCAACGAGTGGTTCAATCCTTTTGAGATAAAAGGACAAGCCGATTGTTCTACTTATGATTACCAAATGTTCTCGAGGACACATGGGAACTTCGTCAAGCGCTTTGGTTTCATACAGTTGATTAATATTTATTGTTTTGATAAGTGTTGTGTGGGTGAACCTATGTTAATGCACCGCCCAACTAGGACTAATACAAACTTGTGATTAAACCCCTTGCAACCATCCGCAACTACAAGAAAGTAATTAAGATAAATCTAACCACAACCTTAAACTCTGGGATCCTACACTCCCTCGTGCATCGGTTTCCTAACGGGGGTTTAAATTTCTGTCACTCCGGCAACCCCACAATTAGTAGCCAAATGCACAATGCATCCTCCTAGGCCCATAAAGGTGAAGTGTCATGTAGTCGATGTTCACATGACACCACTAGAAGAATAACACCACAACTTAAATATCAAACCACTAGATATTACTTCAACATAATTCCACTACTAACATCTTGACTTCTCCCATGTCCTCAAGAACTAAACAAACTACTCACAAGACATCATATGGATCATAATAATAGGTTATATAATGATGAATAACAATCTGGTCATAAAGTGCAAACACCGATAAATCTCACAAGCATCAACTACTAACAAGTAATCCACACCGGGAGAGAGATCTAGTGAAGAACAACGACATAGAACCCTAATTGTTACAGCAGAATGGAAATGGATGGTGAGGGTGATGGTATTGGTGATGATGATGATGATGGCGATGCCAATCTTGATGATGCCCGGAGCAATGACAGTGACGATGGCGATGATTTTCCCCTTACGGGGAGGAATTTCCCCTGCAGATTTCTCCCTGCCGGGAAGCTTTTCTCTCTATGTTGTTTTCCGCCCCGAGGAGGCGGCGGAATATTTTCTCGATGGTTCTCTAGGGCTTAGGGTTCCCTTGGGGTCAAGTACACGAAAGAAGGTGGCCAGAGGCGGGCCAAGGTGGCCACACCACCCCAGGCGCGGCCAACGGGGGGCGCGTCCCCTAGTGTTGTGGGCCCCTAGTGGCTCCCTCCGGGTCTCCTCGTGGCTGGCTCCCTCTTCTGTACTTCTAAGACTCCTATGATGCCCCCCTTCTTCTTCCGATCTTCTGAAATAGGGTATCTTGACGGTGCTTTAATCATCAGATTTCTGGTCTCGGTGTTTATTCTCCAATAATTATTAAATACGCAAAATAAGATAAAATAACATAAGTAATGCATCATAATATGAAATATATCGATGAATAACAGAAAATTACAATATAAAATTGTGATGCAAATCGGACGTACCAACTCCCCCCAAGCGTAGACCTCAGTTGTCCCCAAGCGAAACCGAACTCGGTAAACATGACCACATGTTTATGGAGTAAGGTGTCGATAAATAAAATACGGACAAGAAGCATCACATCTATCAATACACAAGTCATTCTATACGGCAACTTCTTCTCATATAATTTAACTTGAAACAAGTAGAGGGAATCAAAATAAAGGTGCAAAAAGGAAATCATAATTGGTGAAGGCAAACTTCGTACTTGGTCAGATAACAATTGACATATTGTACTTATCTTTCGATCACAGTCTTTATATTAGAGCTTATATTGCAGTGTTTAACATGCTTAATCATAACAGTCTCTTTGCATTCTTTGATAACTTTCAAAGTGGTATTCATTCAGATAAAAATATTTGTACTAAACAAGTAAGGATAAAAGACATGATTGAGTAAATCAACATATAGATGGATGGATCACAACAAATCAAATCCTTGCTTAAGACAGAAAGGAGTAGGTTTACTGACTCAACATAAAGGTAAAGATAGGCCCTTCGCAAAGGGAAGCAGGGATTAACTCGTGTGCTAGAGCTTTTCATTTGATATACAGAGGTATTGAAAACAATTTTGAGAGTGGTGTATGTTTATGTCAACGAATAGCAAACAAAAAAGGCTATGTCACAAGGAAACTAGACCTTAGAAGAGCGGCTCCCATTGAAGAACGCTAACTGAAATCAACAGACCATCTCTCTTCTCTTTTGTTTACATAATTATGCTTTGACTGATAAATCAGGGGCAAAAATAGTGAAGAGAATTTTATAGTAACCAATATTGGGGCTAGCTAGGCACCCCGCTGTCAGCTCTTCTATCATTTTGGATAAGCGGATGAAGCCACTAGTCCAGGTGTCTAAAGTACAATAAACAAGTGAGATAAAGATTCTCTATTTGCGTCCTCATGAGCTAAAACAGGGGCATAAAACAGGTGTAATTTTAAAGGTTTAAAGGTAGCACACAAGCAATTTACTTGGAGTGGCGGTTAAATATCACATATAGGTAGGTATGGTGGACACAAATGGCATGGTTTTGGGGCTCCGGGTTTGGATGCAGGAGAAGCATTCCCTCTCAGTACAGGTTTTTGGCTAGCAAGGCTGGGTAGCAAGCATAAGAGTTGAGGGAAAACAAACAAATATACATATGATAGAACCAATCATGCAATCTTCCTTGGAAGTACAAACAATATTAACTTGAGAATACTAAGCTTATGAGCCAACAAGAAAGAAAGATCATGGAATAATATATCTACATGCAATTCCCTCTTTTCTACTTAAGCCTCAAAATATTGTTGCTACTGACCAATGCTAAGTTTGCCAAAACCAACTATATTAACTTGATGCTCCAATATTGATACCAATACCAATAACAAGATCAACCATATAACAAAAATTGCAAGCTAAAACAAAGTGTATAAATTAAATGATGAAACTTCTCATTAATATTCCATAACGGTAACTCAAACCAAGGGATACAACGATAACCAACTAAAGGAGAGATGCTTCCATATTGCAAACCATCATATATGATAACTTCTCTACTCATGATATGACTCTACTTAAAGCTAAAAAGGTGAAAGATAATGGTGTGATACCGTAGCACTCCCCCAAGCTTGGAACAAGTCAAGGGGATGCCAATACCAATGACGAATTAATTCTTCGGTGGTGGTGCTGAACTCTTCTTAATAAGCTTTATCAACTGGCTCCTTCAAATCATCAGTGACATAAATTAGCATGCATATCAGCTCCGTATTGCTCTCGCTACGGTCCATGAACTTGTCCAGCGGTGAGTCCCAACTCTTGGAATTACTCTCCTACACCATATCAGATCAGGGGCTTTCCTCACCTGCATAGTTAGAACGATCCATATCCCGGCGAGAAGGAAACTTTGCCTCGGGTACCTTCTTAGATTGATACTCATGGATTAAGGTATGGAAAGGTTTTTTATGCCTGGAAGTGGTGTCCTTGAAGCCAAGTTGTGACGTGGGGCCTTCCCTCCAGTGCTCATCCTTGTCGTTTGCTTGAAGGGTTTTGCTACCACTCCAATGCTTGCGACGGTGGCACGTGGGTGCACGTGCAATTCTTCTTCTACATATCCTTCAGCTTCACTCTCGATCTCCTCCTCCAGCTTCGGGCCTAGGAAATCATCTTCCATAGGCTCCTTCCCCTTGTTGTTGTTGGTGGAGACCATGGTGCTTCTAAACTGAAAACAGATCCTGGCAGAAACAGGTCAAAATAGAAACACAACGAGAAAACGATATACGGACCTCGGGGGATCCGAGAGATTATATAGCAAAGATATACGTAAGGAAAGGAAGGTGCAGTGCGAAAACGGGTCGGAGAGGGGCTCCGGGGCGCCCACACCATGGGCTGGCGTGGCCAGAGGTGGGCCTGCGCCCCAGGTGGTGTGGTGCCCCCGGGTAACGCCTCCTACCCTTCTTCGGCTCAATATTTTTCATATTTTCCATAAACGATAAAAATATAAGTTGGAAAGCGATACGCGAAATTTTTCTTAAGAGAACTATTACCTAATCGAAAACGTACTCTGTAGTTTCTGTAATCTTCCCTCTAATAAACTTCTCCGGAGTCACCACTTGAATAATATGAACATCTTCATCATAAGAATCCCCAGAAATATAATGTTTGAGTCTTTGCCCATTCACCACTTGTGTAGTGTTATCTTTAAGTGAAGAAATTTTACACCCGAACGGTACACCTCTTCAATAACATAAGGTCCTTCCCATCTTGAGAGTAATTTTCCTGCAAAAAATCTAAGACGAGACCTATACCATAGAACTTTCTCCCCAACATGAAACTATCTTTTAAGAATTCTCCTATCATGCCATTCTTTAAATTTATCTTTAAAGAGTCTAGCATTTTCATAAGCTTCACATCTACATTCATCTAGAGAACTCAAATCAAGCATTCTTTTCTTACCAGCAAGTTTAAAATCTTTATTAAGTTCTTTCACCGCCCAATAAGCTTTGTGTTCTAATTCTACAGGAAAGTGACAAGATTTTCCATAAACCATTTTATAAGGAGACATAACCATAGGATTTTTATAAGAAGTTTTGTAAGCCCATAAAGCATCATTAACTTTTAAGACCAATTTTTCCTAGATTTATTAATAGTCTTTTGCAAGATAGATTTAATTTCTCTATTTGATAATTCTACTTGCCCACTGGTTTGAGGATGATAAGCTGAGGCAATTCTATGATTAACATCATATTTAGCAAGGGTTTTTATAAAACCAACATGAATAAAGTGAGAACCTCCATCAGTCATAAGATATATATGCACACCAAACCTAGGGAAAATAACATCTTTAAGCATTTTCAAAGAGGTTTCACCATCATCACTCTTAGTAGGTATGGCTTCTACCCATTTAGTAACATAATCAACAACAACAAGAATATGAGTGTAACCAATCGAAGGAAGAAACAGACCCATAAAGTCAAATCCCCAACAATCAAAAAGTTTAATAACAAGAGAATAACTCATAGGCATTTCATTGCGTCTAGAAATATTACCAACTCTTTTGACATTCATCACAAGATAAAACAAATTTACGTGCATCGTTAAAGAGAGTAGGCCAATAGAAACCTGATTGTAGAACCTTTTGTGCGGTTCTATCTCCAGCATGATGTCCTCCATAAGCACTACCATGGCATTTTCTCAATATCTCTCGTTGTTCATGATCTGGAACACATCTTCGCATAATACAATCTACTCCTTCTTCATATAAGTGTCGCTCATCCCAAAAATAATGCCTCAAATCATAAAAGAATTTTCTTCTTTGTTGAGCTGTAAATGTTGGAGGCAAATACTTGGAAACAATAAAGTTTGCATAATCTGCATACCATGGACTATCTTGGGAGTTTACCTTTATTGCGGCTAGTTGTTCATTTGGTAAACTATCATCAACAGGAATAGGGTCATAAGCAATGTTTTCCAATCTAGACAAATTATCAGCAACAGGATTTTTAGCACCCTTCCTATTCACAATATGCAAATCAAACTCTTGTAAAAGCAGCACCCATCTAATAAGCCTAGGCTTAGCATCTTTCTTTTCCATAAGGTATCTAATAGCAGCATGAGAAATATGAATAGTAACTTTTGAATAAAAAATATAAGGTCTAAAGTTTTCACAAGAAAAAACCACAGCTAAGGACTCATTTTCAATGGTAGCATAATTCTTTTGAGAAGCATCAAGAGTCTTATTAGCATAATGAATAACATTCAATTTCTTATCTACTCGATGTCGAAGAACAACCCCTATAGCAAAGTTACTAGCATCACACATAGTTTCAAAAGGCAAATTCCAATCAGGTGGTTGAACAATAGGAGCAGTAGTTAAAGCCTTCTTTAATGTTTCAAAGGCTTCCTTATAATCATCATCAAAAACAAAAGGTACGTATTTTTTGAAGAAGATTAGTAAGAGGCTTTGATATTTTAGTGAAATCTTTAATAAACCTCCAATAAAAACCAGCATGACCAAGAACACTACGAATACCTTTAACATCCCTGGGACAGGGCATTTTCTCTATTGCTTCCACTTTAGCTCTGTTAACTTCAATACCTCTTTCAAAAAAATTATGTCCAAGAACAATTCCTTCATTCACCATAAAGTTACAGTTCTCCCAATTAATAACAAGATTAGTTTCCTCACATCTCTGCAAAACTTTGTCAAGATTGTGCAAGCAGTTATCAAAAGAAGTTCCATAGAAGAAGAAATCGCCCATGAATACTTTCACAATTTCTTCACAAAAACCATGAAAAATAGCAGACATGCATCTTTGAAACGTAGCAGGAGCATTACACAAACCAAAAGGCATACATCTATAAGCATAACTTCCAAAAGGACAAGTAAAAGTTGTTTTCTCTTGATCTTGCTTCCTAACAGCAATTTGAGAAAACCCAGAATAACCATCAAGAAAGCAAAAAATGAGTTTTCTTAGACAGCCTATCTAGCATTTGATCAATAAAAGGCAAAGGATAATGATCTTTCTTAGTAACCTTGTTAACTTTCCTAAAATCAATGCACATACTATAACCAACTACTACTCTTTGAGGAATAAGCTCATTATTTTCATTAGGCACAACAATCATCCCTCCCTTCTTAGGGACACAATGCACAGGGCTTACCCATCTACTATAAGAAATAGGAAAAATAATACCAGAATCAAGGAGTATTAATACCTCATTTCTTACCACTTCCTTCATCTTAGGAATTAAACAACGTTGATGTTCAACTACGGGCTTTGCATGTGGTTCTATATTAATAACATGCTAACATATAGTAGGGGAAATACCCTTCAAACCATCAAGAGTATATCCAATGGCTCCACGATGTTTCTTCTATATTCCTAATAACCTTTCCTCTTCTTCACCTGAAAGTTTAGAACTAATAATAAGAGGATATGTTTTCTTCTCATCAATATAAGCATATTTAAGATCATCGGGTAAAGGTTTTAAATCGAAAACAGGATCCTCCTTGGGTGGTAATGTGGTACCCAAGTCTTCCACAGGTAAATTGTGTTTCAATATCACCGGTTGACGAAGAAGAATATCGTCAATCTCATTTCTCTCTTCCATAAAGACCTCACTTTCATGATCCTCCATGTATTGCTGCAAAGCATTGTTAGGAGAAAGAACAATAGAGGCAAGTTGTTCAACTCTAAAATTCTCATTAGGCAATTCAGATTCATAAGGAGCTCTAGCAAATTTGGAGAAATTAAACTTATAAGATTTTCCATCAAATTTAGTCAATATTTCCTCTTTCCTACAATCTATAACAACACCACAAGTGTTTAAGAAAGGTCTACCAAAAATGACAGGACAAGTTTTACTAGCAGCTTTACCCAACACTGGAAAATCAGTAGGATATTTAGTTTTACCACATAAAACTTCCACATGTCTAACAATACCAATCGGAAAGACAGTTTCTCTATTAGCAAGCTTAATAACCGCATCAATATATTCAAGTTCACAAGAACCAATTTCATGCATAATTTCTTTATAAAGCTCATAAGGAATAGCACTAGAACTTGCATCAATGTCACACAAACCATAATAGCAATGATCACCAATCCTAACAGAAAGCACATGAACACTAGTTTTCTTAGGTCTATCGGGATGTGAAACAATATTAGAAGCATCCTCACATAAGACAATGTGTTCATCCTCTACATTTCCATAGACAAGGTCTTTTACTATAGCTACTGTAGGTTCAACAGTTATTGGTTCATCAGGTTCAATATGTTTCTTTATACTCTTGTTAACCACACTAGCTACAATATAATGTTCCTTTACCTTAGGAGGGAAAGGCATTTTCTCAATATAAGGTTCGGGCACAGCAGGATTAACAACATGCACTTCTATATTTTTACCACGAACAATATCTTTATAAGGTGCATGGTACTTTCTCAACTCCTTGTTGGGAATATCAAGATAGGAGGCAAAGGCTTTTAAATAATTTGCAAAGATTTGAGAATCAAGACCACAAACAGCAGTAACATTATAAAAATAATTAGTTCCCATAAAAGCTTTAATGCATTCATAATCATAATTTATACCTGACTTTCTACCTTTGTCATTCTCCCATCCTTCAGTGTTTTCTTGAATACGGTCAAGAAGGTCCCATATAGCTTCTTCCTTCATACGTGTGAATGATCCAGAACAAGAAGCATTGAATAAATCCTTATCATGAAGAGAAAGCCTTGCATAAAAATTATTGATAACAATATTACTGAGGATCTCACGAACGGGACATTTAAGCATTAATAACTTCATTCTCCCTCAAGCTTGGGAGATACTCTCTCCATCATGAGGCAAGAAATTATATATTTGATTCCAATCTTTATGAATCTCAGTGGGAGGATAGATTTTAGAATAAAAGAGAGGTACCATTTCCTCCCATCCAATAGATTGACCATTCTTCAGTATTTTAAACCATTCCGCAGCTCTACCCTTCAGTGATAAAGAGAATAAGTTCCTCTTAACTTGATCCGTTGTAATACCTGCACAGCTGAATAACTCGCATAATTCATGTATAAAGAGCAAACGATCACGGGGATGGACAGTTCCATCTCCAAAATAGTAGTTATCCATAACACGTACGATAATTTTCATAGGTATTTTAAAAGGATCCAATTAACAATAGTAGTACTCCTAAATAGAGAACCAAAAGGATTCTCCATAAAGAAATAAAGCAGCAGACAGAAATAAAAGCAACACTCACAGTAAAAGTTTCTCTTACCAGTTACACTTACCAATAGAGCTTCACTCCCCGACAACGGCGCCAGAAAATAGTCTTAGTGACCCACCAGTATAGGGTGTGTATCATTGTACTTTCGATAAATAAGAGTGTAGAACCCAACGAGGAGCATAAGGTGTTGACAAGCAGGTTGGATAGAGGATTCACTGTAAACACTAGCAAACAGATTTTTGGTGGTTTTTGATACATCATAGAAATAAAGTGCGAGTAAATAAAAGACAGTAAATATAATTGTAGCGAGTGGCCCAATCCTTTTGAGAGCAAAGGACAATCTGGTTGTTCTACTTATGATTACCAAACATTCTCGAGAACACATGGGAACTTCGTCAAGCGCTTTCATTTCGTACAGTTGATAAATATTTATTGTTTTGATAGGTGTTGTGTGGGTGAACCTATGCTAATGCACCGCCCAACTAGGACTAATACAAACTTGTGATTAAATCCCTTGCAAGCATCCCCAACTACAGAAAGTAATTAAGATGAATCTAACCACAACCTTAAACTCTAGGATCCTACACTCCCTCGTGCATCGGTTTCCTAATGAGGGTTTAGATTACAGTCACTCCGGCAACCCCACAATTAGTAGCCAAATACACAATGCATCCTCCTAGGCCCATAAAGGTGAAGTCTCATGTAGTCGATGTTCACATGACACCACTAGAAGAATAACACCACAACTTAAATATCAAACCACTAGATATTACTTCAACATAATTCCACTACTAACATCTTGACTTCTCCCATGTCCTCAAGAACTAAACGAACTACTCAGAAGACATCATATGGATCATAATCAGAGGTAATATAATGATGAATAATAATCTGGTCATAAAGTGCAAACACCGATAAATCTCACAGGTATCAACTACTAACAAGTAATCCACACTGGAGAGAGATCTAGTCAAGAACAACGATATAGAACCTGAATTGTTACAGCGGGATGGAGAGGGTGATGGTGTTGGTGATAATGATGATGACGATGACGGTCTTGATGATGTCCAGAGCAATGACGGTGACGATGGTGATGATTTCTCCCCTCCGGGGAGGAATTTCCCCGGCAGATTTCTCCCTACCTGAGAGCTTTTCTCTCTTTGTTGTTTTCCGCCCTGAGGAGGCGGCGGAATATTTCCTCGATGGTTCTCTAGGGCTTAGGGTTCCCTGGGGGTCAAGTACGCAAAAGGAGGCGGCCAGAGGTGGGCCAGGGTGGCCACACCACCCCCAGGCGCAGCCAAGGGGGGGCGCCCCTAGTGGTGTGGGCCCTGGTGGCCCCCTCCGGGTCTCCTTATTGCTGGCTCCCTCTTCTGGACTTAATGGACTGCTCTGATGCCCCCGTTCTTCTTCTGATCTTCTGAAATAGGGTATCTTGACGGCGCTTTTTCCATCAGATTTCTGGTCCCGGTGTTTATTCTCCCATAATTATTAAACATGCAAAATCAGATAAAATAACATAAGTAATGCATCATAATATGAAATATATCGATGAATAGCAGAAAATTAGAATATAAAATAGTGATGCAAAATGGACGTATCAATCATCCATAGATCTCACGCATCATACAAATATGAGTCAAACGAAAGAAAATAGTTCCAAAGCTCAAACAAAGATAAATGGACACAAGCTCTAAAGAAATGATAAACACACATGCTTGTATCCGACCCATGCAAATCCCACAGACACTCATAATACAACTGTTTATCCCCCTTTGGCATCAAAACACCAAAAAGGAAGAAGAGCGATGCTACACGTACGCCCCAAATAGATCAATCTGAGTCATGTGGATACTCTGAAGCATCATCCTCACAGGAGCTGCCTTGCGCCTCCTCATCATCACCATCCTCATCCTCAACATCACGAGCAGAAGGTGCACGATAGAGAGAACACTCCAAGTCAGCCAAAGGATACTGAGAAGAGTCCGCGAGCCACCGAGAGTAGGAGACCGGCTGAGGACCAACAAGAGGGGTACCGAATGCACCACTAACATGGTGAAGAATATGCTTCTGAGTCCCTGCCATCAAGCAATCCTGCGATAGGCGTTGTATTGATCCTTGCGAATATCCACCTTCATGCAAAGGATGATACGCTGAAACCAACTGAGCTTCTTCACCTTAGCGGTAAAAGAAGGAGAAAAAGGCCTCTTGCCCCTATGAGTGCTGCTACTCCTACGAGCATCTGCCATGAAAGTGTCAACTGAAGCAGATGGAGTGGTCTTCTTCTTCACATAGAACCTCTTGAACTTGTGATCCTCACGGTTCCCACTCATGTCATATTCCTTGATGAGCAACATGATGAAAGGATCATACGGGATTGTCAAGAAGGAAACCATGGCATCATGCATCTCATCAAAATATATAGTCCATAACATCAAGAGTGAAAACCTTCTCAGAATCTTCAGAATTTGTGATCTCATGAGCAAGCATAAGAAGGCCCACAAGGGTTCCATGAATAGCATTGTTGTTGCCACCACTCGAATCAATGTTCTCGCGGAAGATCCTCACAAGCGGGTAATAGATAGGCAGAATACCAACAGTCTCACCAATCACACCATCAGGGCCATAGAGATCAGCCAACAGGTTCTTGCTAGTCCTCTCAGGAGCATGGAGGCGAATACCCTAAGTACGAGGCTCACCTCTAAAGGGGTAGCTAAGAACCCTTCCAGATTCGTGGAAGGTCGCCTCATAAAGCACAGAGCCAGACATCCACTTCATAGTCTTGGCCTCATCACCCTTCCGAACCAAGGTAGCAAAGAACCGCTTTAAGATAGTAACATTATAGTTGCATTGTAGCCCCATGAAATGGTGAAGACCCGTCCTCTCAGTAATCTCCACAGCCCCAGCAAACTCCTTGCCACGAAAGAGTTGCATATTTATCGGATCCATTGGACGCATAGGATGCTCAAAAGACTGATAGATGTCATCATATATATGCTTTTTCTTCATGATCCAAAATTTCCCATTTTGAACAGTTTCCTCCTTCTCCTCATCCTCAAACCAGCCTAGCTGCCTCATAGCCGATTAATCAATGTCATACATGTCTTCCTTATAATTGACCCTTTTGCCCTTCCCTTTCTTCTTGGCATCAACGGGTGTCTTGAGCTTCCTAGTGGCCTCACGGTTGCACTGACGAATCACATGCTCATCAACCAGCACCCCATCCTCATCAGGACGAAGAGCATACTTACAGATCCACTTCGGAGGGGCATTCGTCGGAGAGTCACGTGCGAAAGAAAATAATAGGTAGAAAGCAACAAGATAAGTACACATAAGTTGGGAATGGAAATCATACAGACATTAGATATGTTACACACTTGTCGATACTATTTAGTCTAAGGAGGAATCATAGCAAGAATTTTAAACTTTCAACTGTTGTCCAGGGGAGAATAATCCAGCCTGATAGGGGGTGGATAATCCTCTCGGCGGATATTCTGGCCCACGAGGGGGCGGATAATCCGCCCCTACGAAACAATTCTCAACCTGATTCCAAATCTAGGTCTAGAAATTGATCGGACCAAGAAGTACCGAGACTATTGTATATAAAATGCTATGGATAGCAATGGAATCATCTACCCCAAACAAAAAATAATAATAACTCCACAAGAAAGAGCAAAGGGTGAAGAACAACCTAGAAAGGAAAGGAGTGGAGTTACCCTCTTGCATGGAGGAACCGTGTGGGGAAGAAGATGCCCGGGATATAGAAGGCACGGATCCGGAGAGGACCCCGGAAACTCTGGTGGTCAAAACTTCTCCGGCGAGGATGGGGCGGCTGCAGGGAGCAGCGGGGAGAGAGGGGGTCGGGGGTGGATGGAAAGTTTCGAACTGAAACTCCCCACCCCGGCGACCTCTATTTAAAAACGAAACCTGCTTGGGGCGGATTATTCGATCCCTGAGGGGGCGGAATATCCGTCCTGCTGCGCCACATCCTTAAAAACAACAAAAAGGATACTTTGGTGTAGGAGATAGATTTTGTTTGGGGATAAATTGGGCTTGGGATAGATTTCCAAAGTGGAAAGTGGTACTTTATACTCTTATTTACAAGAATCAAATGAAAAAGGCCAATTTTGAGCATATTTCCCACAACAAGATCGAACAAGAAAAACAAAGGAAGAACAAATAAAATCCAAATGAAGCTCGAATAAAAATCCAAATGCTCAAACTAGTGTGCATTGGGGTGATCTTTCCTTTGGCATCACGGAAGTTAAACCTCTTGAGCATGTCTTGGGTATACTTGGCTTGATAAATGAAAGTCCCACAAGCCAATTGCTTGATCTCAAAACCAAGGAAGAATTTGAGCTCTCCCATTGTCGAATCCCTAACTCAACAAATCCCTTTGGTGAACCTATCGGGTTTCGATTAGGAGAATTCATGAGCGCTGGTAGAATCGTTAGCTAGACAGGGGGCGAGATTTACCCAGGTTCGGGGCCCTCGTAGAGGTAAAACCCTTACTCCTGCCTCTTGTCGATCTGTATTGAAGATTAGATCGGTTACAATGGTGTGCTCGAATCGAGAGTAGGTCTCGAGTTCAAGGCTTTTGGGTCGTGCGGTAATAGCTTGGTCCCTCTCCTAGGGGGCTCTCCTGGCCTTATATAGATGGCCAGGTCTCGAGTTCTACCCGGAGAGGTTTCGAACTCTATCTAGGTCGGTTACAGATTTCCTAGCTTAACCCGCAAGTTAGTGCGGGTGGGCTTCACATGGGCCTTCTAGAGTACTTCAAGGGCGCCTCTTCTTGGGCTTTGGCCTTGGGCCTGAGAGGGGGTGTCCTTACCAGCAGGGTCCAGGATCCATATCTTCGTCAGTAGCCCCGAGCGTTTGCTCGATTGGGATTTTTCCAGTCGAGTAGACGGTCAAACCTTTCTTGATCTTTTTTGGAGGACCAGCTCGACAGTTACTGTTTTAAAGGGTGTGTTCCCTGTACCATAAGTCATCATGCTCGAGCATCGAGCAACACAAGTGCCTGTTTTTACAGCTTTTTTCACAGAAGGATGTGGCACAGTAGCTTGGCTCTCCCGAGAGATCAGGGCCAATTAATTGCGACTAGGGCAAAAACATTCCTGGCCTACACAGATTCGAGACCTCCGACTCGAACCCGATGAGGTGATCGTTACGACTGGGCCGTTGTGGACTTATCAAGTCGAACTTAACCTAAGGGGGTACCCGGCGCGTCCGCTGGGATTTTTCTTCGTGTTGTTGACACGGAATTATACCGGAGGACGCAGCTTTCGAGTGCGATTCCAGGCCCAAAAGAGAGATCTTTTTGGGTCTTACCTTCATATTCGAAGAATATGGCATCCGGATGTGCCTAGTCGGCTTGAACAATCCAGGTTTTTATGATGTAAAATTATCATGTGTAAGAGAGGTAGGTTCTTCCTACCCGATCGATTTTGTTTGAGTTCCACACGAAAGAAGTTTCGTGCTGGAACAAAAGTTATGTCCATATGAAAGAGTTTTCATGTTCAGAATGCTGTGCCCATACGAAAGAGTTTTCGTGTATAGGGTATTTTTCTCTCGTTCGAAGAGGTTTTGCTTCATGAATTGTTCACGGAAAAGTTGCTTTTATCCGAAGGAATTGTTGTTCGTACGAAGATACTTTCGCGTTTGAACTTCCAATCGAAAGATCTTGATTTTGAATGATGTATGCCATGACGTCATGGCGCACTCCTCTTCTCCCGATGGGACGTGACAGAGTGGCAGCAGATGGTGGCCCACCTGGTCAGCTTTTTGACCGGGAAACGAGACGTCGTTCCCGGTTTTTACGCGAGACGCGCAGTAAATGCGCACGATCTTCTGTTAAGATCGTGGCACGAAACAGCGCTGGCCGCCGCTTCGTTTCATCTTCACGCGTGGCGGCCGTGATAAGCGCCACGTAGCGCATCGTACGGCTGAGATCGTCTCGCTCCGTGTATAAGTACGGGTCTTAGCGCTACGGTGAAATTTTCCTAGCTCCTTGCCTTCATCTTCTTCCTCGCGCCCATCTCCTTCTTCCTCGCGCTCGAGCTCGTGCTGCAAGCAATGGCTAGCGGAAAAAGGCGTGGTGCTGTCACTTCTGTGTCCGGGGAACCCTCTGCGCAACCTATGCCCCGTGCTGGCGACTGGCGCTCCCCCAACACCACCGCGAAGAGCATCAAGGAGATGCAGCGGGAGGGGTTGCTGCCGGCGGAAACGGAGAAGCGGGTTCGCCTCGGAAAGAAGGAGGAGGTACCTAACCCGCAATCGAACGAGCGCGTGGTCTTTGTGGACCACGTGTCTCGGGGTCTTTCCTTTCCTCTCCACCCTTTCTTCCTCGGGTTGCTGTATGTCTATGGCATACAGCTTCACGATCTTCCTCCGAACGCGGTGCAGCACATATCGTGCTTCATCGTGTTCCGCGAGTGCTTTCTCGGCATTCGCCCACACTGGGCGCTCTGGAAGGCGCTTTTCAAAGTCCGGATCTTCCGCGAGAGATCGCGGGTGGAATCTGAGCTCGGCGAACCGCTTCGCACGGGCGGCTTCGGGATCCAAGCTCGACAGGAAGGCAGCTACTTCAACATGCACTTTGTCGACTCCGCCCAAAGCTGGCGGAAGAGGTGGTTCTACGTCATCGACAACAGCTCGGGTGGGATCGTAGAGTTCCACCCGTTCGTTGTTCTGACAAGGCGAAAGTCCTGGGGGCACAAGATGTCAGCCGAGGAGAATCAGACCGTTGCGCCCTTACTCGCAAGAGTAACCGCTCTCCGGGATCAGACTGCGGGAGTCGTGCTCAACGGGATGCATCTGGCGAGCATCTTCTTGAAACGCAGGATCCAACCTCTTCAGCAAAGGCCCTCCGCTATGTGGGAGTATCAAGGCTCAGAAGACCCCAGCCGAGTAAGCCGCGAGGAACTTTCGAATGTGGAATTCGAGAAGAAAATCGCGGGTATCACTCGATTGAAGGTGGGGGAGAAATTCCCCGATTGTTCAGTTGAAGCCTTTGCCGCTTCAAATCCTCCTCCAGCCGCGGTTAGTTTCTTCCTTCTTGTCTTTGAGTTGTTTCCTTTTTGTTCTGAGTCCTAGTCGACAAGGTTTTTTCTCGTCTTCTCTGTCTTTGTAGAGCCTGGCTATGGCAGACTGCTACCCGCCAGTTACGGGAGAGGAGGCTTCAGAGCTACTGGCGAGTCACCAGGATGGTGCGGTTGACACCAGCGTTGCCAACGCTTCTTCGAGTTCTGAGCGTGATTCTTCGGATGACGCCGACGACTCGAATGGTGTCCCTCCCAAGCGTCGTCGGATGGATGATGACGAGGCTACTTCCAAGGACAATTCCTTGGAAGCATCGCCCGGTCAGGCCCCCGTCCTTGTGACTCCACTTCGTTCACTCGCCCCTTCGCCTTCGTTTCCTGTGATGGCAACCGCCTGGAACGCGGACTTGCTGGATGACGACGAAGATGACGAGTAGGTCTTTTTCCTTGTTCTTGGTCGAACATTCTTTGCACTTCAATTCTGATGTTTTTTATCTTTTGTTGCAGTCTGCAGACTATCAGTCCTCGCAGGTATGCTTCTGCCGTTCCTCCCGAAAAGAGGAAAAAGGCAAGGGACGCGGGTGAAACTCCCACTGCGGGTACCGTCCAAAATTCTCCCAGAGCAGCCCCTAAAGCCGCGACTTTGGAACGTGAAGCCCCCAGCTTTGCCGCCAGGACTTCAGCTTCTAAAGAAGTGACGGACAGCTCCGCGGATCCGCTCTCTCGCGCCACCGGCCAGGTAAACTTCATCTTCTGTCTTCAAATTTTTATCGGGTGCACGGCAGTGCTCCCGATGGGAGTAGCCCCCGAGGCTGTAGTCGATCGCAAGAGATCGGCTACAGGCTCTAAGTCTGGTTTATTTCTTCTTCATGATTTCATTTTTATCGGGTGCACGGCAGTGCTCCCGATGGGAGTAGCCCCCGAGGCTGTAGTCGATTGTAAATAATCGGGTACAGGCTCCAATTTAATCCTTTTAACTCTTCTGTCTTCGTGCTTTTGCAGTCGCTTATTGATTCTCTTGCCGCGATTGGTCGCCGCGTCGTTCTCGCCGAGTCGGATTGCGAGTCACTTCGAACGGACCGTAGCCGACTTCAAACTGAAAACGACCTTCTCAAGGGTAAGTTTTATCATCTCCTTGTCTTCAATATTCCGTGCATTCTTGATTTTTGATAAGCATCTCTTTGCAGCTCGACTTGAATTCTCGGAATCCGAAAAGGTCAAACTCTCTGAGCAGGTAACTGCTTGGGAGGCTGACCTGACGGCCATTCGACAAGAACTGGAGGCTTCCCGCATGCAATCGAAAGATTTTAGTCGACAGCTTGCGGATGCGCGGAAGGCCTTGAAGGAGTTAGAGGAAGCTGGCAGTAAGGCCGATAACGACGTTGTCGCGTTCCTCCGTCCCCTCGCTGAGCGTTTCGCGGGTAAGTGTTTTGGACTCTTGCGACTTTGATCCTTCATTTTGCTGAACTTTGCTAAGTATTATTTTCTTCTTTTGTAGGTCTTCTAGATGTTCCTCTAGAGATCCCTGGACTCCAGCGGGTAGATGTGGTAACCGACACACTTGCCCAGCTTAAAAGGCACGCTGATGGAGTTTTCTCCTTGATTAGCGATGCTACTCAAGTGCTGGTGCAACTGCATGGTCGCCTCATCGCCAACGCCACTCCTGCGCCTGCGCTAGATGATCTGTTGAAGGTCTTCTCAGAAGGCAAACTTCTGGATGCCTTCGCGGTCGCTCAGTCGGAGTCTGGTGCGAAGACCGCGATCCAATTCACTTTGGCGCACGGAGTCGAAGGTTTGGAGGAGGCCTACTCATCTCTTCCAGTCGACCCCTCCACGGGCAAAAAGGTACGGCTCTCTCGTTTTGGCGAGCAAGCCGCCATTCTTGCTCGGAAGCTGTCTGAGATATTTGCTCGGCTGAAAGGATGGGCGACTGCCGCTAGCGGAAGCACTAATGTAGCCTCATAGTTTTTTCTTTTTCTTCCTTGAATGTAATGAACTTTGGGATGTATTCCCGTACCTTTGTTGTCTTTAATTGAAGAATTCGTCTTGAAATTTATTCCCCTTGTTTGTGCGTTGTCTCCCGATGGGAGTAGCCCCAGAGCGTCTGTCAGATGTGCGACTAGAAATGACT
This sequence comes from Alopecurus myosuroides, assembly GCA_028641055.1. Lineage (NCBI taxonomy): Eukaryota > Viridiplantae > Streptophyta > Magnoliopsida > Poales > Poaceae > Alopecurus > Alopecurus myosuroides. Next base: position 47,676,791 of record CM054059.1, on the reverse strand, counting down.
CGAGTAGGGCATCTTACTTCTTTCCTTGTATTCTTCCAGGCTACTGGGTTTGCCGCGGAATCTTCGGGTGGACGTGGTACTCTAGTAAATCCACTTGTTGCCGCTGTTGGCACTTTTGCGGGCCTTCGTGATAAGGTCCAGGATGGTGAGCGCAAGCTGAAAGCTTTGCGCGGGGTAGCCGATGTGGCGAAGTCCAAGCAAAAATTGGCGGCTGAACGTGAACAATTTCTGATGGATGAGTTAGCTTCAGTCGCAAGAGATTTGATATGTAAGTAGTGCAGCCCCCGTGCCTTCTTCTTCCATGTTTTCCTTAGCTGACTAAGTACGTCTGCTCTTCAGTTGTTAAACCGGATGACAGGGAAGAAAAGCAGTGGCTAGAGAACCACATTCATCAAGAGTCTAGCAGCTCAAAACCTCATGCAAACAATTTTTGGTCTGATCGCAGTCGAGGTTTTGTGATGGCCACCTTGAAATTTCGAGTCCTCCAGGCGAGAATTCTCGTGAGCTCTTTTCACGAGGTCTTGGTTGCGATGAACGCTGCATTTTACCCACTTGAAAAAGGTCCCGAAGACTGGAGCTATCTTCTCAGGTTGTTTGGACGTGAAGGAGAAGTTCACGCGTGTGTGCGCAATCAAATGACGTGCGGCGCGGTTGTAGCTCTCTCTTTTGTCCGAATATGGCATTCTGATGTAACACCTGGGGTGTTACCCTAATAGGAAAGTGTTTGTTTTCTTTTTGGCTTGCATCATATGCATCACATGAGCATTGCATTCTGTTTTTCAAAAACAACTCAAAATTCAAACACAATTAAAACTTTCCCACATGTTCAAATTTCCAATTTCAAAATTTCAAACTAAACCACTCAATTGTTTTTTTTTCACTGGTTGAATTTGTTTTAATCAACTTGGCTGTTACTAAAACTTTCCCTGTTATCAAAACCCTAATGGCAAATTAAATTTCAAATCATTTTCAATCATAATGGGCATGATCCAATTATGGTTCAAACACTAAAATTTTGCAAAACAATTAAAATTCAATAACTGTTTTCTTAAGTGTTGAGTTCATTGAATAAAAATTGATTGAAAATCAACTCCTTATGATTACTAATGGAAATTCAAATCCCAATTTAAAAAGTCCCATTAATAATTCAAAGGTTGAACCACAATGCTACCGTTTGCTTTTAATTATAGTTTGCAACTTAATAAAAATCAACTATCAAATAAATACCCCAAACTCTACTTGGAAAAAATTCACTTAACAACTTAAATCCAATTAAGCTTTCAACCTTGTGAAATAATGTTAGCTTTTGCTTTTCTTTTCTGTTTTAACAATTAATAAAAATAGTTCATAACATAAACCACCCCAAAACCCCTATCCTTTCTCTCTCTCCCTTTTATTTCTTTTTACAAAAAAAAATAAAAAGGAAAATCCCAAAGGAGAGGGGCAGACCAGCCCAACCCCTTTCTTTCCTCCCCCCAAGCCCATCCCACTTCTGGCCCATACCCCCCTCTCTGTTTTGTCTTCTTCCTCGCGATGTCGTCATCTTCAGTACGAACGGCCACAACACCCTCCGATCGCCTCCTCCCCCCTGGATGCCATGCCGTACAGGCCTTCCCCCCTCCTTAAGTATCCCCTTCTCCCCCCTCTGCTCTCAGAAACCCTAGCGCCCCCTCCTCCCATCGCTGCCATCCTCCATCCCCTCTCTGCTGGTCCTCTGTTTCCTCTGAACCGCAACCATCGTACACCACCGACAGACTACTGCCACCATCCCCTCGCCATGTTCCTCCTCGGGCCAAGCCAGCCACGGGAATGGAGCCCCCGTGGCCTGGCCTTCATCTTCACTGAAGGCGTCGAGGCCGGAGGGGCAACGGCCGCCTCGCACGCCTCCGATTCTTCCGCCGCCGGGCGCCACTGCACGCCGGCAGAGCAGGCGCTTCCTCGACGCCACCACGGTGAGCCCTCTGCTCCTTTCCCTCTCCCTCCCGATCTGTCCGCACCCACACGCCCTAGGCCCAAGCACCACCGCGCCGCAGCCCGGCCACGGCCACCGGAGCTACACCTCCCGCCGGTTGCCCTGTTCCCTGTCGAGTTACAGCGATCGGGGTCAGTTACCGATTCAGAATTCAGAAAACCAACACGAAGCAACACCACTTACCCCCCGCTGCCCCCCTTGTGTTACCACAGAGCAACACCAGCCCACTGGTTCAGGTCCCAGGCGCACAAGCCAGAGGGGGTGGGTTCGAATCCCACCCCCTGCAAATTAAAACATCCTTTTTTCTGTTTTGTTCCTTCAGATCCAGAACAACTGCAAATCACCAATAGGCCCTTACAATTTATTCTAGCCCCTGGAAAATATTTTTCTAAGTCCCTAGTTACAAAAAATGGCAGATTTGCATCAAATGTTCTAAAATGCATAAGAAATTCATCCCAACTCCAATTTTAACTTTTTAAATATGTTTTCTGTCCCAAATTGAATGTTCTATCCAAATATAAAGTTTGTTTACTGTCTTGAATATTTAAAATTGGTGAAACATTTGAAAACTTGTCAAATTCACTTAAATTTGCAAAATTCATAACTTGTTCCTAAAAATTCCAAATTCAACAAACCAAATATGTTTTCCAATCAACTTTTCATGTACTTTCCAAATATAAATTTTGTTTGCTGTTTTGAATAATTTAAATTGCTGAAAACAACTGTTTCTTAATTAATGCATTTAAAATTGCCAAAATAATAACTTGCTCATTTTAAATCCAATTTCAACAAATAAAATATGTTTTCCATACCATTTTGAATAACCCTTTTCAAATATAAAATTTGTTTCATTGTTTGAATAATTTAAGTTGCCTAAATAATTTAATACTTGTTTAATTCATTTAAATTTGATAAAATCATAACTTGCTCAATATAAAATATTTTAAACATGCAAAATATGTTTTCAAACCATCAAAGTATGAACTTTTCAAATGTGAGTTTGAAATTATGTTTTGAACAAATAAAACTTCAATTAAATTCAAACTTGTTTCAAATCCATTTAAAACTTGTTTAATATTGTTTAATTCATAATTAAATTATCCTAATTCCAATTTCCATATTTGAAACATGTGATCCAACTAAAATTTGATGTTCTTTTCAAATATAAATTTTGTTATTTGTTTTGAACACTTTAACTTGATGAAAACAACAATTACTTGTGTGACATCAATAAGGAACCAGAAATTCTTAACATGACAAATAAAATCCCACACTTGGTAATTTCCTTTTCCTTTGCATCTATTGTTGTTCATTATTGCTTTCATCATGCATGCATCATGCTAATCCACCTTCACCTGTTGATTAGTTGGAAAACAAATCATCTAACCATAATCCATGGGCTTTTCATATGCAACTCAAATTGCATATGTGTCCATTTAAATTTGTTTATCATGTCAACTAGTTTATTCCTGTGCATCAATTAAATTGTCATGCATCCATATCTTGATCATGCTGGATCTTTTGCCGTAGTAGTAATTGTTGCATCCGGTGTTTGTTCGAGGTTCATTGCTTCTTCCCGGATAGGACGTTGAGATGATGTGAGCAACGACAAGTTCTGCTACCTTGCGGGATCTCAGGCAAGTATACTCACTTGCTGCCATATGGCTGCCTTTCATCACTTGTTACCGATTCTTTCCGTTGTTCCTTTTCTGCTAGCCTTGGTAGTAGTTGTTTCTGTTACGAACCTATCACATGAATCCTTTAACCCTGATATTGCCTCACCTCCACACCTATAACCATTGCTTGTGCCCGTGTCTTACTAGCATGCTTAGGGTTGTTTTACTCGAGTCTGTTACCCGTTACTTTCTGTTATTACTTCATTATGTTCTGGGGGCTCGATGTTTAATCAATCAATCAATCATGCTACTGTTATTGTTTAATAATAAATTTGATGATAAGGCACCGGCAGGAGGCCCTTTGTGGTTTTGAGGCCTGCTAGTGTCGACCCTAATAGGAAAAGGGTCTTGTCTACTGATCCATGATGAGCGCACTACCCGCATGTGGGAAGCGAGTATGGGCGCCCCCCTCAATTTGACTCGATTCGCATCTCGTCCAAATCGCCTCATTTAGTTCGGGTTTTCCATTTGCTGCATGCATGATCTTGCGAGCCCTTGGTACCCGGGTGGAACTTTCGTAGTCGGCATATAGGGGGACACGGTCTTAGAGTGCTATGAGGGTCCCTTTTCTTCGGGGCTCGATTAGCCATGCGCCCAAGGTTCTTGGGGCTTGATGCGAAGAAGAGTTCAGTTGTGTAGAGTACCTCGCTTGGTGGGGTGATCTCCCATCTGGCGGGTTATTCTTGCGTGTACGGCTAAATTGGTGCAACCCTGCAGGGATAATCTTCTCGAGAAGCCGTGTTTTCCGCGGTTATGGATTACTTGGTGAAAGTACTGGCTAACAAGTACTCAGGACAACTTAAACCTAATGATTAACAATCTTACACCCAATGATTAACAACTTGACTAGTAATAGGCTTATTGACATAACAATCTGAACCATCATTAATTCAACTGCGTGAGTTATCCTCGGATTGCTTCTTTGGATAAAGGGGCGAGATCCAGGATGGGTTTGTTTGAAGTTATCTTTCAGTTGGTTACAATACTCGATCTTATCCCCTTTCTGATAGTTGGAAGTAATAGAATCTCTGTAGTTGGTTAGTGCAGCCCGCTGTCGCTTATTTGCAATAACCCCTTCCTTTCCGTTGATCCCAAAGTATTTGTATCTTGTGATGACTGGCTACGCCGGTATTCTTGTGAGTATGGTTTATCCACTTGCCAGTACTTAACCGTACTGACCCACGAATCTTTTCGTGGCTGCATATTCAACATTGCAGTCAACAGGTTTGAAGTCTGACGACGTTAGCTTGGGATCCCTCCGGCTTGGCCTGGGCAGGGATTGGACGCTCTCGGTTATCTTCAGGACTCTTAGTCCAATTTGGATCTTGTCCGTAGACGGACGATATGTTGTTTCTTCCGCTGTTATCTGGATCTTTGTATTGTATCAGTTGTATCCCTGGCTCGTCTGAGTCATCTTGTAACTATCTGTTTCTGTTGTAATTGTGGATTATTCGTGAACTGTTGTAATGTTATCACAAGTGGCAACCTAGAATCGGTTATTATGTGGATTTTGGCGGGATGCTGAATCTGCATAGTGCCCGATCTCGGGGCGTCACAAATGGTATCAGAGCCTTGGTTCCGATTCCCGAGATTGTTTCGATACGAATGGTTATCGAAGCAACGGGTCCGCAAAGCCTGTAGGATAACCTCGCTAACGTCGTTGTTTCTAGAGTGTCCAAATACTATTTCTGCTAAACTATTTTAGGAAAACATCTCAATAGGATTCTTGTTTTTCTCCTTACCCCTATTCTATTTCCCCTCCCATCTCAATTGTTTTGGAGTTTTCCCCCCTTGTCTACCTTTCAAAGTGTTAGGATCCTACGTGGGTGGACGTTTCCTGAGCCTTTAACCTAATAGGTTCGATCATCGGAAGATTCCTGGTGGAAGAACATCGTCGTCAGCCCGAGCAAGAATCTCTTGTTAGTGGTGTCGAGGAGATCAACCGGAAGCACGAAGAATCGATAGTCGAACTTCTTTCCCCTCCCGGGTTAGCAGGTGGATTGCGAGGGCGCAATCCCTTGCTAGTGGTGTCGTATGTAACACCTGGGGTGTTACCCTAATAGGAAAGTGTTTGTTTTCTTTTTGGCTTGCATCATATGCATCACATGAGCATTGCATTCTGTTTTTCAAAAACAACTCAAAATTCAAACACAATTAAAACTTTCCCACATGTTCAAATTTCCAATTTCAAAATTTCAAACTAAACCACTCAATTGTTTTTTTTTCACTGGTTGAATTTGTTTTAATCAACTTGGTTGTTACTAAAACTTTCCCTGTTATCAAAACCCTAATGGCAAATTAAATTTCAAATCATTTTCAATCATAATGGGCATGATCCAATTATGGTTCAAACACTAAAATTTTGCAAAACAATTAAAATTCGATAACTGTTTTCTTAAGTGTTGATTTCATTGAATACAAATTGATTGAAAATCAACTCCTTATGATTACTAATGGAAATTCAAATCCCAATTTAAAAAGTCCCATTAATAATTCAAAGGTTGAACCACAATGCTACCATTTGCTTTTAGTTATAGTTTGCAACTTAATAAAAATCAACTATCAAATAAATACCCCAAACTCTACTTGGAAAAAATTCACTTAACAACTTAAATCCAATTAAGCTTTCAACCTTGTGAAATAATGTTAGCTTTTGCTTTTCTTTTCTGTTTTAACAATTAATAAAAATAGTTCATAACATAAACCACCCCAAAACCCCTATCCTTTCTCTCTCTCCCTTTTATTTCTTTTTACAAAAAAAAAAGGAAAATCCCAAAGGAGAGGGGCAGACCAGCCCAACCCCTTTCTTTCCTTCCCCCCAAGCCCATCCCACTTCTGGCCCATACCCCCCTCTCTGTTTTGTCTTCTTCCTCGCGATGTCGTCATCTTCAGTACGAACGGCCACAGCACCCTCCGATCGCCTCCTCCCCCTGGATGCCATGCCGTACAGGCCTTCCCCCTCCTTAAGTATCCCCTTCTCCCCCCTCTGCTCTCAGAAACCCTAGCGCCCCCTCCTCCCATCGCCGCCATCCTCCATCCCCTCTCTGCTGGTCCTCTGTTTCCTCTGAACCGCAACCATCATACACCAGCGACAGACTACTGCCACCATCCCCTCGCCATGTTCCTCCTCGGGCCAAGCCAGCCACGGGAATGGAGCCCCCGTGGCCTGGCCTTCATCTTCACTGAAGGCGTCGAGGCCGGAGGGGCAACGGCCGCCTCGCACGCCTCCGATTCTTCCGCCGCCGGGCGCCACTGCACGCCGGCAGAGCAGGCGCTTCCTCGATGCCACCACGGTGAGCCCTCTGCTCCTTTCCCTCTCCCTCCCGATCTGTCCGCACCCACACGCCCTAGGCCCAAGCACCACCGCGCCGCAGCCCGGCCACGGCCACCGGAGCTACACCTCCCGCCGGTTGCCCTGTTCCCTGTCGAGTTACAGCGATCAGGGTCAGTTACCGATTCAGAATTCAGAAAACCAACACGAAGCAACAGCACTTACCCCCCGCTGCCCCCCTTGTGTTACCACAGAGCAACACCAGCCCACTAGTTCAGGTCCCAGGCGCACAAGCCAGAGGGGGTGGGTTCGAATCCCACCCCCTGCAAATTAAAACATCCTTTTTTCTGTTTTGTTCCTTCAGATCCAGAACAACTGCAAATCACCAATAGGCCCTTACAATTTATTCTAGCCCCTGGAAAATATTTTTCTAAGTCCCTAGTTACAAAAAATGGCAGATTTGCATCAAATGTTCTAAAATGCATAAGAAATTCATCCCAACTCCAATTTTAACTTTTTAAATATGTTTTCTGTCCCAAATTGAATGTTCTATCCAAATATAAAGTTTGTTTACTGTTTTGAATATTTAAAATTGGTGAAACATTTGGAAACTTGTCAAATTCACTTAAATTTGCGAAATTCATAACTTGTTCCTAAAAATTCCAAATTCAACAAACCAAATATGTTTTCCAATCAACTTTTCATGTACTTTCCAAATATAAATTTTGTTTGCTGTTTTGAATAATTTAAATTGCTGAAAACAACTGTTTCTTAATTAATGCATTTAAAATTGCCAAAATAATAACTTGCTCATTTTAAATCCAATTTCAACAAATAAAATATGTTTTCCATACCATTTTGAATAACCCTTTTCAAATATAAAATTTGTTTCATTGTTTGAATAATTTAAATTGCCTAAATAATTTAATACTTGTTTAATTCATTTAAATTTGATAAAATCATAACTTGCTCAATATAAAATATTTTAAACATGCAAAATATGTTTTCAAACCATCAAAGTATGAACTTTTCAAATGTGAGTTTGAAATTATGTTTTGAACAAATAAAACTTCAATTAAATTCAAACTTGTTTCAAATCCATTTAAAACTTGTTTAATATTGTTTAATTCATAATTAAATTATCCTAATTCCAATTTCCATATTTGAAACATGTGATCCAACTAAAATTTGATGTTCTTTTCAAATATAAATTTTGTTATTTGTTTTGAACACTTTAACTTGATGAAAACAACAATTACTTGTGTGACATCAATAAGGAACCAGAAATTCTTAACATGACAAATAAAATCCCACACTTGGTAATTTCCTTTTCCTTTGCATCTATTGTTGTTCATTATTGCTTTCATCATGCATGCATCATGCTAATCCACCTTCACCTGTTGATTAGTTGGAAAACAAATCATCTAACCATAATCCATGGGCTTTTCATATGCAACTCAAATTGCATATGTGTCCATTTAAATTTGTTTATCATGTCAACTAGTTTATTCCTGTGCATCAATTAAATTGTCATGCATCCATATCTTGATCATGCTGGATCTTTTGCCGTAGTAGTAATTGTTGCATCCGGTGTTTGTTCGAGGTTCATTGCTTCTTCCCGGATAGGACGTTGAGATGATGTGAGCAACGACAAGTTCTGCTACCTTGCGGGATCTCAGGCAAGTATACTCACTTGCTGCCATATGGCTGCCTTTCATCACTTGTTACCGATTCTTTCCGTTGTTCCTTTTCTGCTAGCCTTGGTAGTAGTTGTTTCTGTTACGAACCTATCACATGAATCCTTTAACCCTGATATTGCCTCACCTCCACACCTATAACCATTGCTTGTGCCCGTGTCTTACTAGTATGCTTAGGGTTGTTTTACTCGAGTCTGTTACCCGTTACTTTCTGTTATTACTTCATTATGTTCTGGGGGCTCGATGTTAATCAATCAATCAATCATGCTACTGTTATTGTTTAATAATAAATTTGATGATAAGGCACCGGCAGGAGGCCCTTTGTGGTTTTGAGGCCTGCTAGTGTCGACCCTAATAGGAAAAGGGTCTTGTCTACTGATCCATGATGAGCGCACTACCCGCATGTGGGAAGCGAGTATGGGCGCCCCCCCTCAATTTGACTCGATTCGCATCTCGTCCAAATCGCCTCATTTAGTTCGGGTTTTCCATTTGCTGCATGCATGATCTTGCGAGCCCTTGGTACCCGGGTGGAACTTTCGTAGTCGGCATATAGGGGGACACGGTCTTAGAGTGCTATGAGGGTCCCTTTTCTTCGGGGCTCGATTAGCCGTGCGCCCAAGGTTCTTTGGGCTTGATGCGAAGAAGAGTTGAGTTGTGTAGAGTACCTCGCTTGGTGGGGTGATCTCCCATCTGGCGGGTTATTCTTGCGTGTACGGCTAAATTGGTGCAACCCTGCAGGGATAATCTTCTCGAGAAGCCGTGTTTTCCGCGGTTATGGATTACTTGGTGAAAGTACTGGCTAACAAGTACTCAGGACAACTTAAACCTAATGATTAACAATCTTACACCCAATGATTAACAACTTGACTAGTAATAGGCTTATTGACATAACAATCTGAACCATCATTAATTCAACTGCGTGAGTTATCCTCGGATTGCTTCTTTGGATAAAGGGGCGAGATCCAGTATGGGTTTGTTTGAAGTTATCTTTCAGTTGGTTACAATACTCGATCTTATCCCCTTTCTGATAGTTGGAAGTAATAGAATCTCTGTAGTTGGTTAGTGCAGCCCGTTGTCGCTTATTTGCAATAACCCCTTCCTTTCCGTTGATCCCAAAGTATTTGTATCTTGTGATGACTGGCTACGCCGGTATTCTTGTGAGTATGGTTTATCCACTTGCCAGTACTTAACCGTACTGACCCACGAATCTTTTTCGTGGCTACATATTCAACATTGCAGTCAACAGGTTTGAAGTCTGACGACGTTAGCTTGGGAATCCCTCCGGCTTGGCCTGGGCAGGGATTGGACGCTCTCGGTTATCTTCAGGACTCTTAGTCCAATTTGGATCTTGTCCGTAGACGGACGATATGTTGTTTCTTCCGCTGTTATTTGGATCTTTGTATTGTATCAGTTGTATCCCTGGCTCGTTTGAGTCATCTTGTAACTATCTGTTTCTGTTGTAATTGTGGATTATTCGTGAACTATTGTAATGTTATCACAAGTGGCAACCTGGAATCGGTTATTATGTGGATTTTGGCGGGAATGCTGAAATCTGCATAGTGCCCGATCTCGGGGCGTCACACCTGAGATAGACGTTAACTCTGTAGCTCGGCGCCCAGATTATGCAATCGAGGATATCTCGCCGTACTATGATGTTATACGTCCTGCAGCGGAGAAAATTATCCGATTGACCTCTGAAGAGGTAGATAGAGTTTTAGCGACTGAGAATGCTCAGCGCTTTGATTGATTGTCGGATGTAAATATCTTGTAATTTGTTTATAGTTTGTAAAAACTGTTGTAAGGTGTACAACCTTGTTTGTATGATGTTTTTCTGTGATGCTTAGTTGTAGGTGTAGCCCCCGTGTGTTTTATGGGGTGTGTACCTGTAACTTTTAGCATGTAAAGAACGAGAAGCTTCGAGTGAATATGATGAAGGAATCATGTCTTTATTGTAATGACTGAGAAGCCATGTATTCGAGCTACAGGACTGGCTAGTATAGCCTTATTTTGTTGCGATAACAAGTAAACCTATGGATAAAATTTGCGGAGGTGTGCGATGTTCCACGGATTGGAATAGATCCCTCCGGTCGCCGGATTATTTAGCCTGTAGGCTCCACCTGGGATGACTTCGTGTATGATGAAAGGTCCTTCCCAAGGTGGTTCGAGCTTGTGTCCTTCCTTCTGTTTGAGCCGCAGCACCAGGTCCCCAACCGCGAATGCTCTGTGGCGTATGCGGCGACTATGATAGTTGCGCAAGGATTGCTGATATACTGCGGATCTTGCGAGTGCGATGTCACGCATTTCGTCGAGTGCATCCATATCTTCTGCGAGTGCCTTGTTGGAAGTTTCTTCGCTGTAGGCTACAACTCGTGGGGCGCTGAATCGAATGTCCTCGGGAAGGACTGCTTCTGCCCCGTATACCATGAAGAATGGCGTGTACTTCGTCCATCGATTAGGAATCGATTAGGAGTTGTGCGTAGGCTCCAGAGTACGGAGGGTAGCTCTTCTGCCCAATGTCCTGCAGCGGGGTGTAGACGATCGAGTAATCGCTTCTTGATGCCAGCCGAAACTAAGCCGTTGGATCTTTCGACTTGTCCGTTCGTTTGCGGGTGAGCAACTAAAGCAAACTTGAAATTGATGCCTTTTTCCTCGCAGAACTGTTGTGTTTCCTTTGCTGTGAAGTTTGTACCATTGTCTGTAATGATGTCATGTGGCACACCAAATCTGCATACAATAGAGTCGAGAAACTTGACGGCGCATTGGGCGCTAGCCGAAGTTACTGGCATAGCCTCGATCCATTTGGTAAACTTGTCGACTGCGACCAGCAAGTGTGTGTATCCACCTGGTGTGGACTTGCGTAGTGGTCCAACCATGTCTAGCCCGCATTGTGCGAAGGGCCAGGCTATTGGTATCATGTGCAATTCCGTAGCAGGTGCGTGTTGTCTTGGTGCGAATCGTTGGCAGGCGTCGCATCGTTCGACCAGGCTTTTTGCATCGCTGGCTGCTGTTAGCCAGTAAAATCCTGCTCGAAAAGCTTTTCCCATCATTGTTTTCCAGCTAGCATGATGTCCGCAATCTCCTTGGTGTATGTCCTGGAGCAACTCCTTGCCATCTTCGGGTGCGATGCATCGCTGAAGTATTCCCGAGATGCTTTGCTTGTATAATTCTCCATTGACCACTCGAAAGGACTTGCTGCGCCTGAGTATCTGTCGAGCCTCACGTGGATCGGCCGGGAGCTGTTTATTGAGCAGGTAGTCGAGATATTTCTGCGTCCAGACTGGCTCGACCAGAAAGACCTGTCGTGATATATTATGAATAAGCTCGATAAGGGCGACCTGCGGGCTGACCTCTGTTTCTGGCGCTGCTGGTGTTTCTGCAGCTTTCTTCAATTTGACCGATCGCTTGACCATCCGTTTGAAGTATATTCCTGGCGGTATGGGTGTATTCGTGGAACCCATGTTTGCCAGTCTATCTGCTTCTTCGTTGCTGGATCTTGCAATGTGCCTCAGCTCGCACCCTTTAAAGCTTCCTTCGAGTAGATTGTACATGTCACGATATGCGACCATGTTTTCAGCAATGGCGTCACATTCTTTCATTGTCTGCTGCACTATGAGATTGGAATCGCCGTACATCATTAATCGGGTAGCTCCACAGGCGATTGCCATCTTCATCCCGTGCAGCAGGGCTTCATATTCTGCGTCGTTGTTCGATGCTGGATCATCTTGTGGAAAATCCAGTCGCAGGACGTAGTGCAGCTTGTCTCCACGAGGTGAAATAAGAACGATTCCAGCTCCTGCTCCTTCGTTTCTCTTGGATCCATCGAAGTACATTATCCAATTGCTCGTGTACTCAGGCGGCCCGGGCGTTTGTAGCTCTGTCCATTCGCTGAGGAATTCCACGAGTACTTGAGATTTGACTGCGTTGCGTCCTGCATAGGTGATGTCCCAGGCGCCAAACTCGATGCTCCATTTTGCTATTCTTCCGGATGCCATAGGGTTGTTCATGATTGTCCCGAGTGACGCATCATTAACCACTGTGATGGCGTGTTCCTGGAAATAATGTTTGAGCTTTCGGGCCGTGAGAACAACTCCATATGCGAGCTTCTGATAATGAGGGTATCGTTGCTTGCATGGCGAGAGCACTTCGCTGATGTAGTATATTGGTCGTTGGACTCCGTATGCTTTGCCGTCTTCAGGTCGTTCGACTACGATTGCTGTGCTGATGACCTGGTTTGTAGCGGCTAAGTATAGGAAAAGTGGCTCCCTTTCTTGCGGTGTTGCAAGGACGCGCCTGCTTTGCAACGATCGCTTCAAGTCTGCGAACGCTTGTTTAGCTTCGGGTGTCCACTCGAATGTGTCCGTCTTCTTCAGTAATTTGTAGAATGGTAACGCTTGCTCTCCCAATCGTGCGATGAACCTGCTTAGGGCGGCTAGTCGTCCTGCGAGCTGCTGGACTCCGCGTAGATTGTATGGCTCCTTCATAGTCAGGATGGCTTGTATTTTCTCCGGGTTGGCTTCGATGCCTCTGGCGGATACCAGGTACCCGAGGAGTTTTCCTGCAGGGACGCCGAAAACGCATTTGGTCGGATTGAGCTTGATCCGATATGCATTAAGGGCGTCGAATGTTTCTCTAATGTCCTCGAGGAGTGTGTCCTCTACTCGAGTTTTAATGACAATGTCGTCAACATACACCTGTACGTTCTTGCCAATGAGATTGGCGAGGCATCTTTGCATGCAGCGCTGATATGTTGCGCCTGCGTTCTTCAGCCCGAAGGGCATTGTCGTGTAACAGTAGACACCGTGGGGTGTGATGAATGCCGTCTTCTCTTCGTCTTCCCTTTTCATTCGGATCTGATTATATCTCGAATAGGCGTCCAGGAAGGAGAGGCGTTGGCAGCCTGCCGTAGAGTCCACGATCTGGTCGATCCGTGGTAAAGGAAAATTGTCCTTGGGGCAGTACTTATTCAACGACGTGTAGTCGATGCACACCCGAAGGATATCCGTGTTCTTCTTGGGGACCAACACCGGGTTTGCTAACCAGGTGGATATCTTGATCTCCCTAATGAAATTTGCGGCTAGTAATCTGTTTACTTCTTCTCCAAGCGCCTTCTGCTTGGGTTCTGAAAATCGTCGAGTCGTCTGTTTGATGGGTTTGGCGTCAGGAAAAACTTCGAGTGAGTGCTCGGCAAACTCCCTGGGTATTCCTGGCATATCTGAGGGCTGCCAGGCGAAAATCTCCCAGTACTCACGGAGGAGTTTGACGAGCGCGTCTTCCTATGCTGGCGAGAGGGTTGTTGAAACCATCGCTGTCTTTGCAGAATCCGTCGGGTGCACTTGATGCTTGCGAGTGTCGCTGTTGGCGCTGAATTCCAGTTCAGGCGCGTTTTTCTTCGTGAGGGGCATAACGGAGTGATCCGTGGTTTTTGCCAGCTCTTGAAGTTCTTCTTGCATCCCGAAAGATTTTGCGATCTCATTAAATTCTATGTCGCACTTGTCCAATTTCTGGAAGTCTCCGTCGATGGTGATCACACCGTATTCGCCGGGTAGCTTGAGCTTCAAATACGCGTAATGTGGTACGGCCATGAATCTGGCGAACGCTGTTCGACCAAGAATGGCGTGGTACTGTGAGGGCCAGTCGACGACTTCGAAGTCCAGGAATTCCCTTCTGTAGTTGCTTGGAGAGCCCAATATGACTTCTAGGTTGATTGTTCCGAGTGGACGGATTGCCTTGCCCGGAACTATCCCGTGGAAGGTTGTTTCTGATTCCGTTAGGCCGTCCAGATTCTTGTTCATTCGACGGAGTGTATCCGCGTAGATGATGTTAATGCCACTGCCACCGTCCATGAATACGCGGGCCAGGTCATAATTACCAATTTGATCTTGGATGACAAGGGCGGCGTGTCCTGGTCGATAGACTCGTGGCGGATGGTCTTTCATCGAGAACGTGATTGGCTGATCCGCCATTTTCAGGTACTCAGTTTTTGTTGGTGGTGTCTGCACTGCCATGCACAATTGCCTTGTGTTAGTTTTTTGAGCTCTGCGAGAGGGCCATACCTTCTGTATCATCGCGAGTTGTCCTGCCGGGTTCGGGTATGCATTGGCTCTAGTGTTTTGTGGCGGTGGCGCAGGTAGTGCGGCTAGCGCCATGTTTGGATTTGCTGGTGGAGGTGGTGGTGGTGGCGGCTGGAATTGTTGTCCTCCTCCTGGCAGCGGCGGGTAGTTTTGGGTGGATGCAAATCTTTTCCTGGCGAGTGCATCCGAGATGTCATGAAACTTTCGGCAGTCCTTAAGAAGATGTGTTGCCTTGGTTTTGCCCGTGCGCTTATCTGTAAATAGATGTAGCGAGCAGTATGCATCAAGGTCCTCCTCAGGGGATTTTTCTTCTGCCTTTGGTTTCCACTCGCGGCTTCCGCGGCGACCAGAGTCGCGACTTCGCGTGAATTCTGCCGCCACTAATTCCTCCCTATCCTCGTGGTCATAGTATTTCCTTCTTTTTCTTCGTCCATGGCGGTCGTCTTCGTGTGCGGGTGATGACCCTCTTTCGTTGCGCACTGCGTCTTCTCCATTAGCCCATTTTTCGGCTATGATCATTAGCTCCCCGATAGTTTTAGGCGCTGCTCTGCCTAGTTCTTCCCGAAAGGCAGTTCTTCTCGCGCCTTTAGCGAAGGCCTCGATCGCCACTTCCTCCGAGATGGTTCCTGCGGTGTTCCTGAGTGTGGTCCACCGCTGGATGTATTCTCGGGTAGACTCGCCGCTTTTCTGTTTACAGGCTCGTAGTTCTTCGATTGTAGCTGGCCTCTTGTACGTCGACTGGAAGTTTTTGCAGAAATCGCGGTGCAAGTCATCCCACGATACATAGCAAGATCTTGGTCTCCTCTCCAGCCAACTGCGGGCTGCTCCGACTAGATGCAAATTGAGGTATTGCATAGCCGTGTTCTTGTTCCCACGTTGGCACTTTACTGCCGTGAGGTAGTCGCTTAACCATTGAGAAGGCTCGAGCGAGCCGTCGTACTTTGTCACTTCTGTGCTGAGTTTGAATCGTTTGGGTAGGGGTGCTTCGCGAATGCTGCGGGCGAAACAGAGTGCGCCGCAGGTTTCGTCATCCGAAGAGCCGGATGATGATCGGTCGCGATATCTCGACGCCCTTGCCCTGTCTACCTTGTTCTGCGCGATGTCAGATCGCGCGTCGCGTCCGGGCCGATCGCGGTCAGCGTCCTTCCGTGGCTCCTTGCTTCGTTTTCGCGAGCGGCTGTTGTGGTGCCGTGAGCTTTTCTCTCTCGGACTGTCGTCGCTGCTGCTTCGACTGTCACCGCGGCGGCGGGCTTCTTTTCCTCGACCACGACGTGGCGATTTGTCTTTTCTCGGGGAGGAGCTTCTGTGCCTGCGGGGATTTTCCTTATCTTTGTCCTTCTCCTGTCGCTCCTTCTCCAATTGTTCTTCAGTCTTTTTGCGATCGTGAGAGGCGAGCCTTGCAGCCGCCAATCCTAGCCCCTTGCGAATTTGCTTGTATTGTTCCGCCCGAGGATCGCTTTCCGTCGGTTGGTTCATCTGCATGTAAGTTGCTGCGGCTAGGACTGCAGCAGCGGGGGTTTGCGGGTAGACGTTGCCGTCGTCGTCGACCCTCATGAAGGAGGATGTGGTCGACCTGCTGGTCCCAGCCATGGATTCGTAGTCCCTGGACGATGCTGCATGTCCCTTCCTTGCGGGTCGGGTACCCACCGAGGGTGCAAGGGATTGCTCGGCTCGTCGCAGGCTTGATTCGTCCGCCGCTCTCCTGCGACGGGCTAGATCTGCTCGGGCGTCTTTGATGGTCGAAGCCGCTCTCACTAGATGGTAGTGGTAGGCGGTTAGATCCTCCTGTGGCGCTCCTGCCGCGGGTGGCTGACTCCTTCGCATGGCTTCTTTGGCTATGTTCCAGGCCTCCCGCGAGACGCCGATTATGTTGCGCTCGGTTGCGCTGAATTCGGTTTCCGGAGGCGGTTCCGATCCAGCCATGCAGACTTGGGCCAATCGCGGCCCGTGCGTCCTAGGCGCAGATTGGAGAGCTTCCCGTACCCGAGATGGTTCCTCTGTCGAGAGGGCGTGATAGTCGACTGCGTTGAATCGGATGGACTCGCCACTTTTATCCATAGGAAAGCGCGAGTTGACGGCTCCAGATTCGTTGTCAGATTCATCCGTGAAGTGGAGGATTCCGTCTCGGTTCGTCACGAAGTTGAAGCTCCCGAACGTCAGGGTGACGCTCTTCTCCAGATCCTCGAATACCGGGCGTGATTCCGGCGAGTGAGGTGTGACCACGACAGATCCGATCCGTATAGGATTGCTCGGAGCCGTAGTCGATTGTTTCCAACGGGAGTGGGACGTCGATGAAGCCGAAGATGCCGGTGATCCAGCGCCCGCGTTCCCCACGGTCGGCGCCAATTGTCGAATCCCTAACTCAACAAATCCCTTCGGTGAACCTATAGGGTTTCGATTAGGAGAACCCATGAGCGCTGGTAGAATCATCGGCTAGACAGGGGGCGAGATTTACCCAGGTTCGGGGTCCTCGTAGATGTAAAACCCTCACTCCTGCCTCTTGTCGATCTGTATTGAAGATTAGATCGGTTACAATGATGTGCTCGAATCGAGAGTAGGTCTCGAGTTCAAGGCTTTTGGGTCGTGCGGTAATAGCTTGGTCCCTCTCCTAGGGGGCTCTCCTGGCCTTATATAGATGGCCAGGTCTCGAGTTCTACCCGGAGAGGTTTCGAACTCTATCTAGGTCGGTTACAGATTTCCTAGCTTAACCCGCAAGTTAGTGCGGGTGGGCTTCACATGGGCCTTCTAGAGTACTTCAAGGGCGCCTCTTCTTGGGCTTTGGCCTTGGGCCTGAGAGGAGGTGTCCTTACCCGCAGGGTCCAGGATCCATATCTTCGTCACCCATCATAGACATCTCAAACCTGTCAGTCATAAGCTTTGAAAATTCATCATTGAAAGCTTGATTATTTGAGAAAAGATAACATCGTGCATGTATAGTTGGCATATGAAAAGCTCCCCTTTAACCCTCTTTGTGAAGAGGGTGGGATAATTTTTCCCAATTTCAAACCCATGGTCTTTCAACAATTCTATAAGGTGCTCATACCACACACGTGGTGCTTGTTTAAGTCCATAGAGCGCCTTATCGAGCTTGTAGACATGGTTAGGGAAGTTGGGGTCCTCAAACCCCGGTGGTTCCTTAACATATACCAACTCTTTCAATGGACCATTTAGAAAAGCACTTTTGACATCCATTTGTTGCAATCTAAAGTTCTGTGAAGATGCATATGCAGGAGGGATACGAATGGACTCTAGGCAAGCTACAAGAATATATGTTTAATCAAAGTCAATGCCTTCCACTTGAGAGAACCCTTGAGCCACCGGTATTGCCTTGTTCCTTATAAAAGTACCGTGCTCATCTTGTTTGTTCTTGACTATACACTTGGTGACAATAACATTTCGGCAATCTTTGGGCTTCTCAACTAGCTTCCACACTTTGTTGCGCTCAAAGTTATTGAGTTCATCATGCATAGCTTCCAACCAATCAGGATCCTCAAGAGCCTCAAACAATTTCGTTGGTTCCACCATGGATATGTGAGATTGATGCTCACTAAAGATTGCCAATTTAGATCTTTTGAATAACTTGCTTATTACATCACCCAACACCTTGTCATAGGAATAGTCAATTTGCTTCAAATCTCTAGTTATCCTTGCTTGACGACGGGCTTGGATCTCCTCATTGTTGCAAGGAGGAATCACTTGATAATCTTGATAATTTGGGTCCCCGTATTGATCGGAATGTTGGCCTTGATCATCATTATGACCTGCTTCAACATGAGAGTAGAAGGTTGATCTTGGCTAGCCTGAATGTAGGAGAACTTGATTCTTGCATAGCAACTTGATCAACAAGAGGAGGGGCTTGAACTTGTTCTTGGGTTGGTGCACCACTTTCTCCATTGACATGATCTTCTAATGTAGACAAGGGATCCACTTGAGTAGAGCATAGTTGTTCTCGATACACCACATGGTGTTCCTCAATGGGACGAAAAATCCCACACCCATTCTTCCTATTGCTTCTTTAGGCATTTCAACGTCTACATTAGAAACATGAAATTGCACCACTTGGGATCCATCATTTTGTTCGAACACCGCACTACTAGATTCAATGACAATCCATGAGGTCTTGTCAAAGACTCTTGTAAGTGTGGGATTCGTCACCATAACCAACAAATGTACCCTCAAGAGATTTAGATTGAAACTTAGACAAATGAACTCCTTTTACCAAATAGAAACACTTACAACTGAAGACAGGGAAGTAGGAGATATTTGGCTTGTTGCCGGTTAGAATCTCATATGGAGTAGTCATTAAGCCTTTGCGGAGGTAGAGCCGGTTTGATGAGTGACACGCCTTAGAGGTGGCTTTGTCCCAAAGATATTAGGAGACTTATACTCCGCCAACATGGACCTAGTCATATCCATGAGGGTTCGGTTCTTCCTTTCGGCTACACCATTTTGTTGAGTGCTATATGCAGCGGAATATTGATGACGAATCCCCTCTCCACTAAAAAACTCATTTAGGGTGTAGTTCTTGAACTTGGAGCCATTATCACTCCTAATGGTCAAGATAGGAACATTTTGTTGACGTTGAACTTGATTATAGAAGTCGATGACGTCTTGTTGGGTCTCAGTCTTCAAATTGAAGAAATAAACCCAAGTTTATCTTGAGTAGTCATCAACAATCACCAAGCAATACTTCTTGCCACCAAGACTTGCCTCGGGCATAGCACAAAAGAGATCCACATGAAGAAATTTTAGAATCTTCTTTGATGAAATAATAGTCTTCCTTGGGTTGGGGGAATCATGCATCTTTCCTTCAACACAAGCCCTACACACAAGATTTTTGGCAAAGGAAACATTTTATTTTAGTCTGAGGATGTGGCCACCCTTGTGAAGGCTTTGCAAAGTTCTCATGTTGACATGGGATTAGCGGCAATGCCACAACCACCCCACGCCAGCCTTACCGAAGAGACACATTGCTTGAGTGTTGGTTGACCCCGAAAATTCTACCACATATAACTCATTTTTGACATGCCCAACGTAAGAAACATCAAGAGTCTTGCTCCACAAGAGGACCATGATGTGAGGTTCAAAGAATATGGAAAATCCCATCTTTCCCTAAAGCACGAACTGAAAGTAAATTTAACCAAGGGATTCGACAAGCATGGCATTAGGAGCAACAACCACCTTGCTGAAAATCGTTACCTTAGATTTTGACTTATCTCCGTAAGTGACAGTTGCTTGATTTGTATTTGGTCTCAACTCCGTCATAAGTGCGTTTCTTCCGGTCGTATGACTTGTACACCCACTATCAAGTATCCATTTTGACCCACTGGAAGCATAGTCCTACAAGAAATTATTGACTTGAGTTAGGACCCGAGGAGGGTCCTCTCAGCAACAAGGGTCTTTTGAACCCAAATAGTATAGTCAATGTAACCCTCAATATGACCAACATATTTAGCTTGCACAACACCATAATAATCAACAAATAAGAAATGGTGGGGATTGCTAGTTCCCGAAGAGTTGCTGATGGCGTGTGAACACACGCTCGTTGGGAGACCCCAAGATGAAGGTATGATGAGTATAGCAACAAGATTTTCCCTCGGTAAGAAACCAAGGTTTTATCGGACCAGCAGGAGAAATAAATCACTTATGAAGGTTGTTGGCAGCTGATGTTGGCAGGGCGCACTACCAGGCACAGCAACAACGTGGAATCTGCACACAACACAACAAGATACTTTGCCCCAATGAAACAATGAGGTTTTCAAGCTCACCGGTCTTGCTGAAAACAAAGGATTAGACGCATAGTGTGAAAATGATCTTTGTTTGCAGTGAATGAAATGAGAATAGTGTTTGCGGTAGGTTGTATTATCAGTGTAAAAGAATGGACCAGGGTCCATAGTTCACTAGTGGTGTCTCTCGTGCTGGGTGAAAAAATTACAGTTGGGAAATTGACAAATAGAGAATGCACCATATTGCATATACATGACATGATGACTACTATGATATTCATTTGGGAATTACACCATAATACATAGACCGTTATCCAACTGCTTCTATGACTAATAATCCACCCTCGAGACGTCATCCGAGCAAACTTTGGGTATTAAGTTGGAAGCAACAGATTATCACATTAAGTAAAGTGTGTAATGTAAACAACACAATTATCCTTAGAAAAAGCATTGTTGTTTTACCCCTAGGGGCAACAACACATCCACAATTTTAGAAGTTACTGTCACTCTCCCACATTATTGGAGGCATTAACCCACTATCTAGCATAAATACTCCCTCTTGGAGTCATAAGCATTGACTTGGCCAGAGCATCTACTAGCAACAGAGAGCATGCAAGATCACAAATAACATATATGATAGATCTATAATCAACTTGACATAGTATTCAATATTCATCGGATCCCAGCAAACACAACATGTAGCATTACAATAAGATGATCTTGATCATATTAGGCAGCTCACAAGATCTAAACATGATGGCACAAAATTGGACAAGACAACCATCTAGCTACTGCTATAGACCCGTAGTCCAAGGATGAACTACTCACGCATCACTCCGGAGGCAGGCATGGTGATGAAGAGCCCTCCGGTGATGATTCCCCTCTCCGGTAGGGTGCCGGGAAGAACTTCAGAACCTTCCCAAACTAGGGTTGATGAAGGCGGCGGCTACGAAACTTTCCGTGGATGGAAGCTCGGGTACTTAGGGTTTTCTCGAGGAAGGAAATATATAGGCGGAAGGGCGATGTTGGTGGGCGCCCAGAGGGGCCGCACCGCCCTATGGTGTGGCTGCCTCCCTGGCCCCCTTCGAGTCCCCTTCGGACTCCGTGTATGTTACAGAAAAATAGGGACTTCGGCTTTTGTTTCGTCCAATTCCGAGAATATTTCTAGAACAAATTTTCTGAAATACAAAAAGAGTAGAAAACAGGAACTGGCACTGTCGCATATTGTCAAATGTCAATAGGTTAGTCCCAAAAAATGCATAAAAATGCTATAAAGTGTGTAGAAAACATGTAGCAATTGGCATAATATCAACATGGAACATTATAAATTATAGATACGTTGGCGACATATCAGTTGCTACAAGTGGTCACATCTCCAATGACAATACCACTCGCACCAACATTCTTCTTTGCTTGTGCGAACTTGGCCTTCTTCTTATTCTTGTTCTTGCTCTTAGCAACATAGACAAGACCTTGCTTGCCATTTTGTGGCCTTGGAGCCACTACCTTCTCAACACTAGGGCCCTTTCCCTTGATTCTTGCTAGATCTTCCTTCAACCTAGCATTATTGTCACATCCCAATTTTTGGAATACCTGATAACACAGTTGTTTTGCTAATTGCTTGACAATTAAACTTTGATTGTGTTTGTTTAAGTGCAACTAAACAAACTATTTATAAACTTGCAAACTTAAAAAGATAGCAAAGCAGTAATCTAAAAATATTCAACATATTGTTCCAATGACCTTGGCAATATTTTCTAAAGTAAATATTGATCAAAGAGTTTTCCAAAACTATCTTATGAGTCCCATACTTGTTGAATATTATTCCGAGGTCTAGATGAAGAAAGAGGAAACACTTAATAAAATTTCCCTAAAAGAATATCAGAAAAAGAGGCATTCTTAGATGCTTCACCAAAATCTTATCAAATGTTTTTCCAACCTTGCAAGCTTAAAAACAAAAGTATTGGATAGCATTGACTTGCTATATCTAGTCACATAATTATTTTGGCAAAGCATTGCTAAAGAAAAGCCAAGTGCCTTATTAAATAGAAATTCCAATATTTCCAGAAACAGAAAACTAAAACAAGTTACTATTGGAAACTTTCTTAAAATGATTTGAAATTCATACCATTGCTTCCTTGTATCAAATAAGTAAAACACACAAGAGGAGACCAAAAATTGAATCAATTAAAGTCCTGAAAACATGGTTTTTCTCCACAGCAACAATTGAGATTTTGAACAAGTTTGTTCTACAAATTTTTTCCAAATGCCATGAAATAAATACCGCATGCTCTATATCATAAATGAGGATGAAAACCAAAAGGGCACAAGTTTTTGAATAATTTAAGTTGCCAAAAAAACCCTGTTTTCTTGACAGCACCTTTTTGGAATTTGAACAAGTTTGTTCTATGAAGTAATTCTAAATAACTTGAATTTTCTACCACATAAGGAACATATCAAATAAGGAATGTGTGCCAAAAATTATCATTTTTGGAAGCTCCTAAGTAGGTTAATAAATTCAATGTCCATTTGTGTAAGAATTCAAATTTGAACAACTTTGAATTATAAAGTTTATCTAATTGAGCCAATTTTCACATATGTTGTACATCTCAACTAATAAGAATTTTGGGCAAAAGGAAATTAAATGTTGACTTTGTTTGCTTGGTGAAAATCACATTTTACAGAGTAAGAAAGGACCTATTTGTAAAATTGCAGGGACCTAAAAGTAATCCAAGTCATCTGCTACCTCTAGCTCTCTGTAGTTACAGAACACCTAGCATTTGCTTCGATTAGAAGGCATCAAGGAGGATAAGAGGCCCCCCATGTGCACCTCTGAACCCTCACATGCTCCTCTCCCCCCCCACTCGAGCTCTCTTCCTCTCTCTCTAAAAAGCTTCCAAACCCGAAACCCTAGGATTCGGCTCGCCGTCAATGGGGCCGTTTCCGAGCACGCCGCCGGCCTCCGTGTAGGCCATTAGCTCCGCCTCGTCGTGGTGGTCCGCCCTGCCGAAGGAATCGAGGCGGATTGGCTCGTGGCGCCCGCGCCATCCAAATCTTCCCCGAGCCCGACGGGACTCCGGCGACGAATCCCCGCCGCCACGGACCTCCTCCTCCTTCTCCGAGCTCCCCATTGCATTGGTGGTGAGCAGATGCGTCTCCCCAACCCTTTTTCCCTCTCCCTCTCCGCGTATTTCGTGGCCGCGCCGTGCTCCCTTCCGGCCGCCGCGTCGCCCTCGTCGCCGCCGCTTTTCCGGCGACTCCCGGGAAGCGAGGCTGCGCGTGTTAGGTTCCCCGTGTAGTAGGCAACGCGTAGGTGCCCTCGAATCGAAGAATGATGGCTGTTTTGCGACGGATTTTGCTCGCCGGAGTTGTTGCCGCCGGCGGGTGAGGTCACCACGATGTCACGCTCACGTCATGCTTCCCTGGACCCGCGCTGGGAGACTCAAACCTGCAGGTGGGGCCGCGCATCGCCTGCGTGGCAGCCCCCGTGGCGTCCCGGCCCGCGAGTCAGCGATCCGGGCTGGATCTGGCCGCGGTAGAATAGATCTGGCCGGCCCAAGTTGTGGGATCTGGCCCATCTGTATGTTTTTTTTTAATTTTTTACAGAGATTGTACCTGTTTACTTTTGGCTCTAAAAACCTACCTAAAAGATGAATTTGACCAAACAAAAATTCACAGTTGTAAAGCAACTAAATCTAAACCACCTCCATTTTGTAGATCTACATTTGGATGTATATTTTAAGAATGAAAAATGATTTGGCAACAGGTACCAGAAACACCAAAATGAGCACCAATTTTATTTCACAACTCAGAATGAAGTGAGGCCAATTGCATTGGAAATCCCTTGAAATTTCCTAACAGAAGAAATTAACCTTGCTTCCAAATTACAAGTATTTTTGAAATGACATGCATTTTGTTAAAACACCAGAGAGCACTTTGGTGATTTTTATAAAATTATTAAAAATAAATTTTGATGCAAACTCAACTGGATGGTCTTGTACATGTTTAGGGCTATCCAAACCTAGCTTGGTTTAATTTTTAGAGCCTCATAGAAATTTTGGTGCACAGATCTTTGTTTCACCTGTTTCTGCCATTTTGGCATTTTAGCTATTTAAATTATGTGATTCTATTTTTGTGTTGCAATATTGTTTTCTAGCATGTATAAGTTGTGTGAACTTGTTTTCTAAGTGTTACTTGACTATTTTAGCATGTTGGAATGTGTGGACTTGAGTTGAGAAGAAATAGAATTTATATTAATATCATATGTTTTATCTCTAGTTAAATACTTGCATAGTATTTTTGAGTGATTAATTTGTGTGCAAGTCATTGAATTGTTGTGTTGAGATATTAGATTCAGTACCATGTTTGTACTTATATTTTGTTAGTATCACCTCTGCTAGCTTGCTTTTGAATTGGTATAAAAGCATGAGTAGCTTTGTCATGACTATGAAAATGTTCTGGAAAATTCTCTCCTGTGTAGAATTTTTAGCATAAACATTTGCGGTTGTGTGGCCACATATTTTTGTGTTATGTTCATAGGACAAGTAGCAGTTTGATGATGTTATTATGAGTACTTGAACCCTAGAGTTTTCACTTGTGTGAAAATAATAGTATGAGTAGCATTGCCTTGCTTATTTTTGCACCCTAATAATTTCTGCTAGTATTGTTAATGCACTAGATGCTAGTTAGTTTAATTTTTAGCAAGTGGACCAGAGGCTTTGTGACCTCTTAATGCCTTGATATTCTAGTGGAACAACCACTGGTTTCATTGCATTTTGGTGGAAACATTATTTCCCCCACACTAGATGTGTTTCTTTTATATAGTTTCATAACTAATGAGTGTCTAGTATTTTTGCTTTGGGAATTTTTATTGCTAAATGGAAATGTGTATGCTTCTGTTTGTAAGTGGTTATAATCATGTGTGTCTTGCTAGGAAAAATCCGTTCTTGGAGTGTTGATTGATTCCTCTAAGTAATGCCCTTTTTATTACCACTAGTATGTAGGAGTTGCCCTGCAAATTGATACCTTGTTTTATCAAATGGGATATTTTTGTTATAGAAAGTATAGATGTTTTTCACTCCTGTTTTTATGACATGGACCCTCTGGTTGTATTTCAATTTCTTGATTGAAATGCATCCATTGATTCTTCATGTTTTAGTAGTACTAGTTTCCTTAGCAGTTTTTTTGTATTGAATTATTTTTCCTGCCAACTTGTGTTTGGTATATATTTGTGTATCCTTGCATGAGGACATGTTTTCATTTTCCATTATGATAACATGGTTCCTTGTTTGCATTTTAGTACTTTACATGTTATGCATGCTTTCATAGCAAACCCTTAGTAGAAGCATGTCTATAGGATTCCTCCTTTTTAGTCATTGTTTCTATTGTTCTCACTATGATAATTGTGTGTTTTGTGATGAGTCTATTGCCTTGTTACACTTGAGTAGGCTCACTGATTTGTAAAAGTAAATTTTGCAAATCATGTGCCTTATTTATTCTTGATGTGAATTTAGGCTTAGCAGATTAGCTACCTTTTTGTTTTTGTGGTGTGGTTGACAGACCCATTGCCATGATTATATTTGTGCATGTTTTATATACTTTTAGTAGTCTCACCCTTGTGAAACTAAGTATATTTTGGGTTTATTAATATCTTGGTATGAGAGTGGCACACCCACTGAATCCATGATATTAAGGTTGTGAGATATGTTCCTCCAACCTTAAGTTGTCTTATTAAATGGCATTTCTGCCAAGTATGTTTGTTTGATTGTTTGCCTAAGTTAATAATTGTGTGATTAGTTATTATTAGATTTCCTTGCTGTATGTATTGTTATGTATGGTTGCTTGCCTTGATTGGTTCTGAATATGTGTCCTTTATTCCTTTTTACGGCGTTAGAAAACGAAGAGGAAGGAAGTGTCGTGAAGCTCTGTTTCAAGTTCCAGTCACTCCAAAAGCCAGGGACACAAGGAGATACCAGGCAAGCCATCCTGATTGCTTGCTGATACAATACTTACCATTATCTATCATGCATGTTTTTACCTCTGAAGTTTTACAAAAACTTGATTATCAAAACTATTTTTGATGTGGAATTTACTACTATACTATATTATAGGTTACTATTATGCCAGTAGTTAAACTTGGTAATACCAAGCCCATAAGCCACCACATGGTATTTATTACCATCAAATATACTAGTCCCTAAGTGGACACCCTAAAATTGTGATTATACAAAACAAAGGCTTTACGGAAAACCCGGAGAAA
Organism: Alopecurus myosuroides; assembly: GCA_028641055.1. Classification (NCBI taxonomy): domain Eukaryota; kingdom Viridiplantae; phylum Streptophyta; class Magnoliopsida; order Poales; family Poaceae; genus Alopecurus; species Alopecurus myosuroides. The sequence continues at coordinate 47,650,119 of CM054059.1, read as the reverse complement.
AGGCGGATCCTTGTTCTCCGGAGGAATGTGGAAGTGGTCATTTTTGAGAAAGTGGTGTTTTCAAAAATGACACATAACCTAGTCTTCGCCGGACAACCTTTACCGTACTGCCACCCTACCCCCAACATGGGCAAGGGGCTTAAATTGAAGTTTGTTCTTATTAGTGTGTGCTATCTCAATGTGCTATAGGGGATGCGATCCTCTGAACCGAATGTCGTGGAGACATATAAAGTGTGGGATTAATTTTCCCTCCGGATGCATCAGTTGAGGCATCCTGGCTTGGCGGGGATTAGCTCGGTGCCGGGGATGTGGTAAAACTCAACTGAGAGATAGGCACATTCTAGCTTGAACATAGTGGATGGTTATGATCAGATACCTGATGTTTACATACTGTTGTTACAGTCCGTGATTGTTCACGGGAGGTGTACTGGATCTGGTGGATGTGTACACCTCTGCAGAGTATAACTTTTTCGAAGAAGCCGCGTCCTCGGATATGGACAGTTGAATGGCCATGTAGCTAGCATTGTGTCAATGTTTTCAAAAAGGAAGTTTTTGAAAGGGAATTTTTGGAAAGGAAGTGTTGAACTTGTGAAGTTCGGAAAGGAATGGAAACTTATACCGTGGAGGTATCGTCGATGATGAAAAGCCAGATGATGTTATACAACACAAAATGTTTTGCAAACAAAACCTTTTCTACTCTAAGCAAGAATTCTGGAAACTGATTCCAAGAAGTTTTGCAAAGAGAAAATATTCTTTAACAAAACTTTACAAAACCTCTTGTACATGTGATATCTACAAGAGAAATAAAACTATATTATTTTATTTTCTTCTGAAGTATCTTGTTCAACGAAGATACAGATAAACTTGACTGCAACTGTGATGTCATCATATATGGACACCATTGATAGTGAACCCTATTTATAGCCTACCTATTCCACCATATAAGCATACTTGCATGTTGGTAAGTGACATGATGGATGTCTTGCTGAGTACATTCAAATGTACTCATTATGGTTTCGCCCCTGGTATCTACTTACCAGATTTGGAGAAGGCGCCTCCAAATGATATCTATGAAGAGAAGTACGGAGTTGACGGCTTTGCGAACTAGGATCGTCTCCGGGTCAGCAGCCTGTAGGTTAAGGCGTGACTTGGGCTCAACTATGTTGTGTTTTATTTGTCTTCCGCTGTGTTTGATAAGTTGCCTGTCCCATGTGGCAGTTGCGTTAAACTTGATCATGTGATCTTTTGTGTAATACCTTTATGTATTCGTGTAATGGATGATGTATTTCTGTGTGCCAACTTTGTATGTTGTTCACGACTGATCTTTCTGGGATCGTGAATGTATGCATACGGAGGGTTTCAGACTGCCGGTCTGGGGTCCTTACAATTATCGTGAATAATATTTGCATGGTCATAAGAAAAAGTAGAAGTACTAGGCACATTGAATTGATCTAGTTGAGTTTTAAGTTGTTCTTGTGACTTGGTGAGGGTAGAGTGTTCACCCTCCAGTGCCTTCTGAGCCTCGTTGATCTTCTCTAGCTCCTCTATTAGTTTATCATGACCAACACCAAACTCAACCCTTTTATTTTTAGCCATTTTATATTTAGCAATAGCACGGTCACGTTCTTTACTGGGTTTAGACATTAACTTATTATGTGACTCCTCAATAGTTTCAAGTTTCTCCTCAAGAGATACTCGAAGCTCATGCTCTTCCTCAAGAGAATTTGAGAGAGAAGTCCATTTCAATTGTATCTTCTCTCTCGGTCTCACCTTTCTTCTCAAGAGCCTCTTCCAATTGGCTCATGAGAAGATCAAAGTACCTTTTGGTCTCACCTTGCAAGTTAGACATAAATAGACCCAAAGAGACAATTTCGTCTTCTACACTAAGACTAGCAAGGTTATTCTTTTCACTTTGAGTCTTAGAGTTGGAGGAAGATGATACCTCGATGGCCTTTGCCATGAAGCACTTTGTGGAAGGTTGAGAAAGATTCTCGTTGGGGAATTCAAAGAGTGATGGAGATGATGAAGATGCAATAGCAATAGCGGCTACTTCACATGTGGTTTCTTCTTCTTCATAACCGGAATCATACTCTTCTTGAGTCACTAGCACAAACCTTGAAGATGGTTTCTTGTTGAAAGGTTTCTTCTTGAAGAAAGGCTTCTGGTGAGGGAGCTTTGACTTATACTCGAGAACAAGTTTCCCTCCTTGACCTTCTCTATTTTTGCATGTCACATAACTCAACAAGGTTATTTAAATAAGAGGCAACATCTTCTCCAATACCAAAAAATTGATCTTTCATGACAAGATTCAACAATGCAAGTTTAATTTCGTAAGAGTCTGCTGTAGCAGCAGGTGGAGCAATGGGTGTGCATACGAAATCATTATTAATGGTACTAGTAAATTCACAAAGCTTGGTATTATCATTGGAAGCCATGCTTGGAAGATAACACAAAATAAACTAACAACACAAATAAAAGACTAGAAACTGGAGAACTATTTTTTTTGGTTTTTTGATAAAGAGAAGAAAACACTAAACAAAAGAAAATTAAGCAAGAAATAAACAAAAGGAAGAGAGTGGAAGTGTGACACTCCCCTTGCAACAAGCTAGAAATCCCCGACAACGGCGCTAGAAAAATTACCTGATGCTGACGTGATCACACGCTCGTTGGGAGACCCCAAGCGGAAGGTATGATGTAGTCTAGTGGAAATTTCCCCCAATATGGAAACAGGGTTATCGAACTAGTAGGACTTCATAGTCTTAAAGAAGGTTACTTTATCAACGGCGCTAGAAATGTACTAGTGTGTAGTTGACAAAGTGTGGAATCTGCATACAAGCACAAACTCTCTCTTGACCCAACATTCGGGAAGGTTGTCAATCTTCCGGTCTTGCTGAAAAAAGGAGAATGAAATGTATAGAGTCTTGGAAAACAATAAAAGTAAAAACGGAACATCGGGGAAACAATGATTAAAACTGTAGGGTTCGTTGCATAGAAAACAAAAAATTTCCTACGCGAGGGACACCCGAAGGGCCAAGATCTAATCTAGGATATATAAGCAATGGGCATAGAGAAATTATTAAGGAGAACATACCCTCAAAGACACAAAGAGTTACGATATCGAATCTTGTTGGTGATGTAGTCGAACTCAGATCGATCTCAAGATCACGAAGAAGAGCGTTGCAATCCGGCAGCGCTTTCGCACTCGGTCACACGTACATCTTGATGACGACCTCCGGTCCCTCGATCCAGCGAGGCAGCGGAAGTAGAGGATCCACCGGAAACTCCAACAACACGACGACATGGTGTGGTAGAGAAATTAGACGGTCATGGCTTCGCCAAGCGGAGGACGAAGAGGTGGAGCAGCCGGAAGAGGGAGAGAGAGATGACGAGACGGAGGTCCAACCCCTCTTTATATAGGAGTGGGAGGTAGCCACGAAATTTTGGTGCCTCCACCTCTCCCCTCATCATGTGGGTGGAGTCTCCAATCAACCCACTCATTCTCTCATCACAAAATTCCAAGGTGTTTCTTTAATAAATAAATAAAACAATTTCATTTCTTTATTTTAATATTTGTTAATACTATTAACAAACATTAACACTTACCCCCCTTTAACTATTTTTTAAGCAAACATTAACATATACCACCTTGAACTATTTCAGTATTCCCCGAAACAATTCCGGTGACTATTTCAATATTCCCCGAAACAATTCCGGTGTTGTCCAAACTATTATCCGATATTCCGTATCCACTCAATCGCGTCATCAATGATCGAGAAACCTCTCTGATCAATAGTCAACAATGGGACCTGGAGATCCGTAATGACTCATACACATTCAACGATGAATCTAGTGATCGTGTGAACCATAAATGTTGTAACAAATTCCCTTTGTCTCGCGATATTTTACTTGTCCGAGATCCGATCATTGGTATCAACCATACCTAGTTCAATCTCGTTACCGACAAGTACTCTTTTACTCGTTTCGTGATATGACATCCTTGTGACCTAGTCACGTGCTTGCAAGCGGTGTCGATGTGATATCACCGAGAGGGCCTAGAGTATATATCTCTGTCATTTGGATGGACAAATCCCACTCTTGATCCATTAGCCTCAACTAATACTTTCTGAATACCCAACGACACCTTTATAGTCACCCTGTTACGGTGTGACGTTGAAAGCTCATGTCTCCTTTAATGATTTTGGTGATGATAACAATACGGGTATGTCTACTAACCTTATTCAATATCCGCCCCCCAGAATTTTCAAATTTCCGGCCCAGCTACCCCGAAAATTTCCGATACTAATACCGGAATATTCTGGCCCTGGAAGGCAGCAACGGCTCGATTTCGTAGGAGGCTATAAATAGCTGTCTTCTTCCTCTAGACAACTAGTACGTCCATTCCTCTCTCTTCTCCATTGATCAAGAACTCAAAACGCCTAGATCTCCCTCCTACTCCAACCAAACACGATGCCCTTCAAGGATCTGATGGAGGGGGCCTAGATCTACACTTCTACCAAGCCACAAATCGTTTTCCCTTACCATACCTCTTGGAATCTTGTAAATCTCTTGGTTGCATTGTCATACTAGAGAAACCCTAGTGCTTGTAGCTTCCACCTTGTAGCAAGAAGCTTCAGATCATTGAGAGCCTCGATCTCACTTGTGGAGTAGCCTCAACCACTTGTAAAGGTTTGGTCAACGCCTTCAAGTCGACCTCATAGTGGAAACAAGAATCTCACTCACCGGAGAAGCTCAAGGAGAACAAGGTGTGCACAACCGTGCTATTGAGGAGCGCCTAGGTGGATCCCCACCTCTCTAACTTATACGTACTTCTTTTAAGAAAGAACTACGGGAAACATATCCTTGTATCCGTGTTTTACACTTGTGGTTATCTTGTGCCTTGCATATTACTTCCGTTGCATACTTGTTTCTTATCACATAGGGTGTCTACCTAGTTGCACATCTAGATAACCAAGTTTTTTACTTGCTAAACCCCATCTAAAAGTGAAAAAGGATTAAAATTTGTAGGTCACCTATTCACCCCCCCTCTAGTTGACCATAGTGTACTTTCAATTGGTATCAGAGCCTCAGCTCTTATATCGGTCTTAACCACCTACGAGTATCATGGCTAACAGAGATGATCCCGATTCTTCTAAGGAGGAGCTCTCCAAAATGGCCGGGCCTATAGCTAACCTAGAGACAACGGTTGTAACCATTCAAGCCCAATTGTCCAAGGTTAACTCTAGTGTTGGTTCAGAGGTTTCCTCCATCAAGAGGATGTTGAAGAACATGATGGGTAAACCTAAGGGGCACGTGAATTCTCCCCATGTTTCCGATGAGGAAAGTTCGGAAGAGGGAACTATTCCGTATGATACCGAAATAAAATATAACACTGCCAAAGCCAAGGCGAAAGCCGCACAAAAGGCTAAGGCAAAGGAGAATTCCGGAGGCTCCAAGTCTCAACGGCTAACGGTTCAGGTTCCAACTCAAAAGTTCCACCACCTCAAAATTATGACTCCATCCATCCAATAATTTAAATGCCACACATTCTTAATGTTGGATTTCCTCCCATGTTTAACACTAATGAATTCTCTTCTTGGAAGTTTGAAATGGAGTCACATATCTCCTGCTCATGCACTGTTTTGTGGAGGAGTGTGGTCCATGGGTTCTAGCCCCATGACCCAAGCAACTTGACCCCTAGGGAGGATGTGGAATCTCAACTCAACAAGACCGCCCTTGTCATCATTCAAAAGGCTCTTCCAAGGAAGATTGGGACAAGCTTGACAAATTGTTTCAAGGGAATGCTAGCATCCAATCATCCAAGTATGATGTGGACATTGACAAGTCCGAGAAGTTTTTTATGAAAGAGGACGAGTCCCTGATACGTCCATTTTGCATCACTATTTTATATCATAATTTGCTGTTATTCATCGATATATTTCATGTTATGATGCATCGCTTATGTTATTTTATCTTATTTTGCATGTTTCATAATTTATGGAGAATAAACACCGGGACCAGAAATCTGATGGAAAAAGCATCGTCGAGATACCATATTTCAGAAGATAAGAAGAAGAAGAGGGACACCGGGGGTGTCTTAGAAGTTCAGAGGAGGAGTCCAGTCAGAAGGGGAGCCAGAGGGGGGCCATCAAGGGCCCACACCATGAGGCGGCGCCCCCATTGGCCGCGCCACCAGGTGGTGTGGCCACCCTGGCCCACCTCTGGTGGAGGTCTTTCGCGTACTTGACCCCCAGGGAACCCTAAGACTCATACCATCATCGAAGAATTATTCCGCTGCCTTGGGGCGAAAAACACCCGAGAGAGAAAAGTTCTCTCGCAGGGAGAAATCTGCCGGGGAAATTCCTCTCCGGAGAGGGGACATCATCGCCATCGTCACCGTCGTCACTCCGGGCATCATCAAGATCGTCGTCATCATCATCATCACCACCAGCACCATCACCCTCATCATCCTCCGTCATCCCGCTGCAACAATTAGGGGCCTCTATCGTTGTTTTACATTAGATCTCTCTCCCGGTGTGGATTACTTGTTAATAGTTGATGCTTGTGAGATTTATCGATGTTTGCACTTTATGACCAGATTTTTATCATCCATTATATCACCTCTGATTATGATCCATATGATGTCTTGCGAGTAGTTCGTGGTGTTCTTGAGGACATGGGAGAAGTCAATTTGTTAGTAGTGAAGTAATGTTGAGTAATATTTAATGGTTTGATATTTAAGTTGTGGTGTTATTCTTCTAGTGGTGTCATGTGAACGTCGACTACATGATACTTCACCATTTATGGGCCTAGGGGAATGCATCGTGTATTTGGCTACTAATTGTGGGGTTGCCGGAGTGACAGAAACCTAAACCCCCGTTAGGAAACCATTACACGAGGGAGCGTAGGATCCCGTAGTTTAAAGCTGTGGTTAGATTTATGTATTAATTACTTTCTTGTAGTTGCGGATGCTTGCAAGGGATATAATCACAAGTATGTATTAGTCTTGGATGGGAAGGTACATTAGCATAGGTTCATCCACACAACACTTATCAAAACACTAAGATCAGCGGCATGGAACAAAAGCACTTGATAGAAATCTCCCGTGTGTCCTCGAGAACGTTTGTTAATCATAAGTAAACCCACCGGCTTGTCCTTTGCTGAAGAAAGGATTGGGACACTTGCTGCAATTATTATTACTGCATTTTATTTACTCGAACTTTATTTATCTGCAATATCAAAAACCCCTACAAATCTATCTTCTAGTATTTACAGTTATTCCTTCATCGAAACTGCTTGTCAACACCTTCTGCTCCTCGTTGGGTTCGACACTCTTATTTATCGAAAGTACTACGATACACCCCCTATACTTGTGGGTCATCAAGACTATTTTCTGGCGCCGTTGCCGGGGAGTGAAGCGCTATTGGGAAGTGGAATTGATAAAGGAAGCTTCTGTTGTAAGTGATGTTTTTATTACTGTCTACTGCTTTATTACACTATGTTTGGATCTCCTTTTGAGTCCTTATTTGCGGGCACTGCTGCCATTGCTAGGGTAGTAAGTGACCCACAGCCTGATGATTTGGATCCTTATAAAATACCTATAAAGATTGTTAAACATGTTATGAATAGCTGCTATTCAGGTGATGGAACTGTCCATCATGGTGATCATTTGCTCTTTTTACATGAATTATGCGAGTTGTTCAAGTGTGCAGGTATTACAATGGGCCAACTGAAGAGGAAATTATTCTCTATATCATTGACAGGCCGAGCCACTAAATGGTTCAAACTGCTGAAAAATAGCCAGACTATTGGATGGAAGGAAATTGTGCCTCTCTTTTATTCTAAATTCTATCCTCCCAGGAAAATTCATAGAGATCGGAATTATATATATAATTTTTGGCCTCATGAAGGAGAGAGTATTTCTCAAGCATGGGGGAGATTGAAGTTACTAATGCTCAAATGCCCCATTCATGAGCTCCCTAGTAATATTGTTATTAATAATTTCTATGCAAGGCTCTCTCTTCATGATAAGGATTTATTGGATGCTTCTTGTTTTGGATCATTTACACGTATGAAGGATGAAGCTAAATGGGATCTTCTTGACCGTATTCAAGAAAACACTAAAGGATGGGAGAATGACAAAGGTAGAAAGTCAGGTATAAACTATGATTATGAACGCATTAAAAAATTTATGTCATCCGATGATTTTCATAATGTTTGTATTGTTTATGGTCTTGATTCTCAAGTTGCTGCAAACTTATAAAAGGCCTTTGCTTCTTAGATTGATATTCCTGGAAAAGAATGGGATAAGTACCATGCACCTTATAAAGATACTGTTAATTGTGTTCCTGCTAGAGATATAGAAGTTCATACCATTGATTCTATTATGCCTGAACCTTATATTGAGAAAATGCCTTTCTCTGCTAAGGTAAAAGAACATTCTATGTTAGCTAGTGTGGTTAATAAAAGTTCAAGGAAACCTATAGAACCCGAGGAACAAATAAACTGTAGAACCTATAGTAGCAATAGTAAAGGACCTTGTTTCTGAAAATATAGAAGAGGGGCACATTATATTTTGTGAAGATGCTTCTAATATTGTCTCTCATCCTAGTAAATCTAGGAAACCTAGTGTTCCTATGCTATCTGTTAGGATAGGTGATCATTTTTATTATGGTTTGTGTGATATTGGTGCTAGTTCTAGTGCTATTCCTTATGAGCTTTATAAAGAAATAATGCATGAAATTGGTTCTTGTGAACTTGAAGACATTGATGTGATTATTCAACTTTCTAATAGGGAAACTATTTCTCCGATTGGTATTGTTAGAGACGTGGAGGTCTTATGTGGTAAAACTAAATTTCCTGCTGATTTTCTAGTACTAGGCACTTCTGCTGGTGATACTTGTCCTATTATATTTGGTAGATCTTTCTTAAACACTTGTGGTGCTGTTATAGATTCTAAAAAGGAGAAAATCCTTACAAAGTTTGATGGAGAGTCTTATGAATTTAATTTCTCCAAATTTGCTAAAGCACCTTATGAAGCTGAATTACCGAATGAGAATTATAGAGTTGAACAATTGGCTGCTATTGCTCTTGCTCCTAACAATCCTTTGCAGCAATACATGGAATACCACGAAAGTGATGTCTTTATGGAAGAAAGAAACGAAATTGACGAGATCTTCCTACATCAGTCAGCGATGCTGAAACATAATTTACCGGTGGAAGACTTGGGTACCACATTACCACCCAAGGAGGATCCTGTTTTTGATTTAAAACCTTTGCCTGACAATCTTAAATATGCTCATATTGATGATAATAAATTATATCATGTTATTATTAGTTCTAAACTTTCTAGTAAAGAAGAGGAGAGATTATTGGGAATATTGAGAAAACACAGAGGTGCTATTGGTTATACTCTTGATGATTTGAAGGGGATTTCTCCTGCTATATGATAGCATGCTATTAATATTGAACCTGATGCAAAGCCAGTTGTTGAACATCAACGTCGTTTAAATCCTAAGATGAAGGATGTGGTAAGAAATGAGGTATTAAAACTCTTAGATGCTGGTATTATTTATCCTATTGCTGATAGTAAATGGGATAGTCCTGTGCATTGTGTCCCTAAGAAAGGAGGGATGACTGTTGTGCCAAATGAAAATAATGAACTTATTCATCAAAGGGTAGTGGTTGGTTATAGGATGTGTATTGATTTTAGGAAAGTTAATAAGGTTACTAAGAAAGATCATTATCCTTTGCCTTTTATTGATCAAATGTTAGAAATGTTTGAAGGGAATATGCCCGAGAGGCAATAATAAAATGGTTATTATCTTATTCCTTATTTATGATGAATGTTTATTTCCCATGCTAGAATTGTATTAACCGGAAATGTTGATACATGCGTGTTTAATAAACAAATAATGGTTCCTAGTAAAGCCTCTCTTTTAACTAGCTCGTTGGTTAATAGATGATCAAGGTTTTCTGATCATGAACATTGGATGTTGTAAATAACGGGGTCATGTCATTAGAAGAATGATTTGATGAACATATACCCAAAGTAAATATAGCAATACGATCAAGTCATTAAGTTTACATTGTTATATCAAACATACGAAGTAACTTATTCCTTAGACCATGAGATCATGTCAATCACTGATACCGGAAGGGTGCTTTGATGTCATCAAACGTCACACCATAACAGGGTGACTATAAAGGTGTCGTTAGGTATTCAGAAAGTATTAGTTGAGGATCATGGATCAAGAGTGGGATTTGTCCATCCAAATGACGGAGAGATATATTCTGGGCCCTCTCGGTGATATCACATCGACACCGCTTGCAAGCACGTGACTAGGTCACAAGGATGTCATATCACGGAAACGAGAAAAGAGTACTTGTTGGTAACAAAATTTAACAAGGTATGGTTGATACCAATGATCAAATCTCGGAGAAGTAAAATATCGCGAGACAAAGGGAATAGTTCACGACGTTGATGGTTCACACGATCACGAGAGTCATCGTTGAACATATAGGAGTCATCACGGATCTCCAGATCCCGCTGTTGATTATTGATCGGAGAGGAGTCTCGATCATGTCTATGTTATTCGTGAACCGTAGGGTGACACACTTAAGGTTCGATGACGCAGTTGAGAGGATACGGAATAACGAAGAATGTTTTGAGCAGCACCGAAATTGTTTCGGGGAATATTGAAATAGCACCGGAATTGTTTCGGGGAATATTGAAATAGTTCAAGGTGGTATATGTTAATTTTTGATTAACAAATAGTTCAAAGGGGTAAGTGTTAACAAATAAATAAATGAAATTGTTTTATATATTTATTAAAGAAAACCCTTGGAATTTTGAGTGGGAATTGATGGGAGGATGAGTGGGTTGAGTGGAGACTCCACCCACATGATGAGGGGAGAGGTGGAGGCACCAAAAATTCGTGGCTGCCTCCCCCTCCTATATAAAGAGGGGTTGGACCTCCCTCTCCACACACACTTGGTGCATCTTCACTTCCTCTCCACCCGCTGCTCCATTCCATGGTCTCCGGCTTGGCGAAGCCCTGACCGTGGGATTCTTCACCACCACCACGCCGTCGTGCTGCTAGAGTTCCGAGGAATCCTCTACTTCCGCGCCTCACTGGATCGAGGGAACAGAGGTCGTCATCAATCGTACGTGTGACCGATCACGGAGGCACCGCCGGATTGCGGTGCACATCTTCTCGCTCTCGGGATCGGTGTGAGTACGAATACGCCAACAAAGAGATATGATCTCGTAACGCTTTGTGTCTTCGAGGGTATGTGTTCTCCTTAACCCTCTATTTGCCCGTTGCACTTCGTCTCCTAGATTAGATCTTGGCCTTTCGGGTGTTTCTCGCGTAGGAATTTTTTTGTTTTCTATGCAACGACCCCTTCAGTGGTATCAGAGCCGGATCTATGCGTAGATGTTTTGTACGGGTAGAACACATAGATGTATGTGAGCGTTGATGATCATGTTATTGCCTCCTTGAGTATTTTATGATCTTAGTGGCATAGTTGGATGAAGCTGCCCCAGACTAAGTTTACGTGTACTAAGTACGCGAGAATTGTCTCACTTGTGGCTAAGGGGGTGTCTGTTTCTCGTACTATAGTTAAGATCTAATCTAGAAAGGGTTGTTAAAAATGTGTTTATAAACGTTGTGTTTGATGTTCGTAGGTATGAACGGTTCTATCCTCGAAAGCCCTAAGCCACGTAAAATATGCAAAAGTAAATTAGAAGCGTCTAACTAGTTTTTGCTGGGCATGTGATGTGATATGGTCAAGGTTACAAATTTGATTATGAGATGATCTCTTTTGTAAAATATTGATATACCGGAAGGTATCCATATGGTTGTTTTATTATTGATGGACAGTCAAGATTGGGGTACAATGGAACTTGGTACCACGTCGGTGGAATGATGGAGATCATACCATGATGCACATGATGGAGATCAAGTGCAAGAAGGACCATATCATATCACGTTATCCTTACATGTGATGTTAATCCTTTTATGCATCTTGTTTTGTTTAGATAGCGACGGTAGCATTATAAGATGATCCCTCTCACTTAATATCAAGATAATAATGTGTTCTTCCTTAAGTATGCACCGTTAAGAAAGTTCGTCATTTCGAGACACCACGTGATGATCGGGTGTGATAGACTCAACGTTCGCATAAAACGGGTGTTTTCAAGCCTAGCATGTACAGACATGGCCTTGAAACACACGCAATACTACGGTTCTACTTGGCGAGCCTAGCATGTACAGACATGGCCTCGGAACACGTAACCAAAAGGTAAAGCATGAGTGAAATGGATGATATGATGAACATGTCGATGTTCGCCTTTGAAGCTACATCATCTGACGTGATGATCGGTTTTGGTGTAGTGAATTTGGTTCGTGTAATCACTAAAGACGACTAAGAGGGATGTTGTTTTTGAGTGGGAGTTCATGGTATAATTTTGAATTAACTTGAACTTATTTATCATGAACAACAAATCAAAGTATTTGTGAAAATTAGAGTATTCATTGGCATCCACATAACTACCTTACACTTAGATTGTTAATTGAGATATAACTGTTATGATCTGGTAAAAATCATTTAAGATTGGTACCGTATTAGTGAAATTTAAAATTGAATCCTATTGTAGATTTTCGGTATTTTCTACCTAGCTCCATATGATTAATGATTGATTGATCTAGAGAGCAACCAATTCCTACTTAGAATCCAGAGTCGTGGTTGCTTCCATATGACTTTATCTTCAAAAGAATATTTTGTTGATCAAGGTGATTTAGGAACTGAAAAGAGTTATTTTCAGAAACAATCAATTGAAAGATATATTGATATCTAGAAACTTATTTGTGGATACATGACTGAGTATAATTTAGCGTGACAATGTTTGCTTATATTATCTGAATATATGCAATGATTGAAGACGCTAGGCGTTTGAATATTCCAAGAAGTTGGGGGCTAAAAATTATCCTCTAAATTCCTTCCTTCGAGCTATAGTAGCTTAATCATACAATTGTTATGATGGGATGGATTAAAAGTATGGGTAAAGTCGTTTAACTTACTTGGAGATTGCTAAGAGTGGAATATGGAAGAATGCTATTAATATGATGATATTAGTAGAACAATAAAACTCAAAGTATGACTCAATGGGTGATGGTATATGACTAACACGCCAAAGAAGATGAGCTAGTACGACTAGCATTGTTTGATGTTGAATGATTCTTCTATAAAGGAAAGGGAATATTGAAAATAGAATTACAAAAAGATATATGGCAGAAAAAGAAGATAACTCGAAAAGTCCAGCTCGGGAGTATATGCTTGATATACAAGTTATAGATGTATTACTAGTTAACAAATTATTTTTGGGTATTTTTATACCACATTGGTTGGTATGAGTTGTCATACAAAGCAACGCAATGCAAGAAATACAAGGGCCTAAAAGGAACTAGTAATATATGTGGAATCGATTATGACAAGAACAGAAATAAAGTGTTATTGTGTTCATTGTCGTATCGAACCAAACATTCAAGATTTATTTTAAGAACTTAATAAGTTGTTATTTCGTTTTGGTCTTTTGTGAGAACAAATGAGATTGTTCAAACTATGACCATATTCCATAATTGATGGATATGTTAATATAAATCGTGTTGGTAAAGTAAACATCTATAAAAATAAATGCTAAACGTTGCAAGACGTAAAAGAGTTTCACTTAAATTGTGACACCACCATTTTAGTTCATATCGGAAATAAAAACATGAAGGAACTCCATATTGATGGACTTCCGGAGTCATTTTGTTTTAAATAAATTGACGCTTGTGAGACCTCTTCCAAAAGATGACTAGAATTCCGTTCATAGGCCAAACTAGAATGGACGACTAATTTAATGGAGATTATACATATTGATGTATATAGTCCATTATGTGTAGTCATGTATGGTGGATTTACTTTCCTTCATAAAATTTTGTCGATGATTTGAGTAGATATGTGAGTATATATAATTAAAGAGAACGGAGTTTGACATTTTGAATTGGTTCCAATGGTTGTTAATATGAAGTAAAAATCATTGTAACAAGATAATCAAGTATTTATGATTTGATCATAAAGGATAACGTTTGAGTTACAAGTTTAGCAAAACATCTGAGAAGTTGCAGAACTGTTCTACAACTTATACTTCTCGAATATCCCACATTAGTTTGGAGTATTTATGAAACAAAATCAAACCTTGTTGGACATGGTAATATTAATAAAAATGCCATTATAATTTTGTAGATTATACATTAAGGATAACTGCTTTTACACTGAAAAGAGCACCATCATGATCCGTTGAAATTGACAACATATAAGATATAGTTCTGGTAGTGACCTGAATTGTCATTTTCTTAAGTTTTGGTATGCATAGCATGTGTAAAATGTTTACAACCAAAATAGGATAAATATATGTTTATAAGGTTATCCCAAATAACACATTGGGTATTTCTCCTATCACCAAACCAAAAGACAAATGTTGTTTGTCAGAAAGGGTTGATTTCTCGAGAAAGTAGTTCTTGCGAAACAAGTGAGTGGGAGCACAGCACAAACTCAACGAGATTAGATAATATTTGTTATCATGTCAAGAATGCGCTGCACTGGAAGTTGTTCCGGGGTTTGCTATTTTGACAAAGTAGAAGACACTACAAGTGTTGTAGATACTTCGTATGAGTTTGAGTACTGATGTCGCACCCGGACTTCTAAAGGATACTCGCCGTTCCGTTGAACAGTAGTAGATTGGATTACGGGGCTTACCGGCACCCGCGTCCTCTTACGAGTAGGCCAACACACGTATGTGTGACAACCAACCCCTATCTGTTCAGCGTCGACGTAAACTATCCGATAGAAATCAGGATACTTCCATTGACGTACTTCAAACATACACACATGGTACGTCAACGGCATTGGAACAAGTGATATCACAACAGATCTCTACGACACAAAAGATGAAAATAAGTTGCAAATGGCTCTCATTAGAGCAGAGATAGCAAATACAATCATCCAGAGGACACATGTCCCAACAATTCATCATTACATCACAGCGGAAGCATTCAACATGTCTGAGTACAGACAAGATCCAAATAGGCCTAAGAGGCCGGAAACGAAAGACGGAGCCCATCCACGAAGTCTCGGATCCTGCCCGGGTCCGCTATCTACTCGTCAGCAGTCTCGTCAAACTTCACGTAGTAGCCACCATGTAGATCCTCGGAAACGTAGGTCTGCGGAAACCACAGCCCCAAAGGGGTCAGTACATAAACGTACTGGCAAAAAAGACTCACAGTTCACCAAAGTGTAACCCGTCAACACCAAGCACATATGCTTTGGGTTCAACGGAAGAAAGGGGATATAAAAGATGCTGCAACTGGCTACTCTAACCAACTACAGAGTTACTACCACTTCCGGCTAACAGAAAGGAGATAAGATCGGGTATCGTAACCAACCTATCAACTAACTCCAAACAAACCCATCCTGGATCTCGCCCCTTATCCAAAGAAGCAATCCGAGGATAACTCACACAGTTGGATTAATGATGGTTCAGATTATTGTGTCAATAAGCCTATTACTAGTCAAGTTGTTAATCATTGGGTGTAAGGTTGTTAAACATTAGGTTTAAGTTGTCCCGAGTACTTGTTAGCCAGTACTTTCACCAAGTAATCCATAACCGCGGAAAACACGGCTTCTCGAGAAGATTATCCCTGCAGGGTTGCACCAATTTGGCCGTACACGTAAGAATGACCCGCCAGGCGGGGAGCTAACCCACCAAGCGAGGCACTCAACACAACTCAACTCTTCTTCGCATCAAGCCCAAAGCACCTTGGGCACACGGCTAATCGAGCCCAGAAGAAAATGGACCCTCATAGCACTCTAAGAACGTGTCCCCCTATATGCCGACTACGAAAGTTCCACCCGGGTACCAAGGGCTCGCAAGATCATGCATGCAGCAAATGGAAAACCCGAACTA
Organism: Alopecurus myosuroides; assembly: GCA_028641055.1. Taxonomy (NCBI): domain Eukaryota; kingdom Viridiplantae; phylum Streptophyta; class Magnoliopsida; order Poales; family Poaceae; genus Alopecurus; species Alopecurus myosuroides. Next base: position 47,634,110 of record CM054059.1, on the reverse strand, counting down.
AATGAGGCGATTTGGACGAGATGCGAATCGAGTCAAATTGAGGGGGGCGCCCATACTCGCTTCCCACATGCGGGTAGTGCGCTCATCATGGATCAGTAGACAAGACCCTTTTCCTATTAGGGTCGACAATAGCAGGCCTCAAAACCACAAAGGGCCTCCTGCCGGTGCCTTATCATCAAATTTATTATTGATAATAACATTAGCATGATTGATTGATTAAACATCGAGCCCCCAGAACATAATGGAATATAGCAACAGAAAGTAACGGGTAACAGACTCGAGCAAAACAACCTAAGCATGCTAGTAAGACACGGGCAACAAGCAATGGTTATAGGTGTGGAGGTGAGGCAATATCAGGGTTCAGGGTATCATGTGATAGGTTCGTAACAGAAGCAACTAATCATATGGCTAGCAGAAATAGACAACGGAAAGTATCGGTAACCAATGTTGAAAGGAACACGATGGTTCATGTGAGTGATAACTTGCCTGCAAACCCAGTAGCTTGGTACTGAGCTAACTCCTTAGAAGGGGTGTCGTAAGTATCGTCGGTCTCAACGTCGTCGTGTATCCGAGAAGAAGCAAACAAACAATGCAGAAAGATAAACAATCAATATCATGGCATAGTGCACAAACAATGGGATGATGCATGACCATTTAACTTATGCAACAAAATAAACTAGTTGACAGGATAACATAACATGATTAAATGGACCCACATGCAATTGGATTGCATATGAAAGGCCCATGAATTAAGGGTGAAACAATTGTTTTACAACTAACCAATAGGTGAAGATGGATTAGCATGATGCATGGATGAGGAAAACAGAAAAATAACAACAATAGAACCAAATGGAAATAAAGGTTACCAAGTTTAGAAATTCATTTATTAAGTTAGGGAATTTTGGTTACTTAAAGGTGTCACTCAAGCATTTGTTGTTTTCACCAATTTAAATTGTTCAAAATAGATAACAAAGTTTATATTTGAAAAGAACACACAATTTTGGGTGGATTACATGTTTCACTTGTTGAAAAAGGATTTCAAATAAATTATTTATGAATTAAACAAGTTTAAGCAAGAATTAAATGAATTTAATTCAAACCTGAACTTATTTGAATTTTTATTTGTTCAAAACATTAAGTGAGATTCATATTTGAAAAGTTTGTACTTTTATGGTTTGAAAACATATTTTATATGTCCCAAAAGAATTTTTTTTGATCAAGTTATAAATTTAGCAATATTAAATGAATTAAACAAGGTTTAAATTATTTAACCAATTTTAATTATTCAAAACATGAAACAAATTTTATATTTGGAAAGGTGGGTTAATTTTGCATGGAAAACATATTTTATTTGTGGAAATTGGATTTAAAATGAGCAAGTTATTATTTTGGCAATTTTAAATGCAATAAACAAGAAACAGTTGTTTTCAGCAATTTAAATTATTCAAAACAGCAAACAAAATTTATATTTGGAAAGTTCATGAAAAAATGAGTGGAAAACATATTTAGTTTGTGGAATTTGGAATTTTTATGCTCAAGTTATGAATTTTGCAAAATTAAGTGATTTAAACAAGAATTCAAATATTTCAACAATTTAAAATATTGAAAACAGTAAAAAAAAATTATATTTGGATAGATCATTCAATTTGGGAGAGAAAACATATTAAAAATGTTGAAATTGGAGTTGGGATGAATTTCTTATGCATTTTACAAATTTGGGGTGCAATCTGCCATTTTTATGAGTCTAGGGACTTGGAAAAAATATTTTACAGGGCTAGAAATAATTACAAGGACCTATTGGTGATTACCAAGAAGTTCTGTGACCAAAACGTTGCAAAAATAAAAGGTGGTTTTATTCTGTGGGAGGGGGGATTTGATCCCCCCACCTCTTGGCTGCGCAGAGGGACAGGGACCAGATGGGCTAGCTGCTGTTTGGTGATGGAAAAGGGTACGGGGGTGGATATGCTGCAGTTGCGCGCTGTAACTGAAATTTCCTGCACGCCATCTGAAGCCTGGGCAGACAGAAGCTATGGAGGGTCGCCGGCAGCGTTAGCTTCTCGCCGGAGGGACGCCGGCCGTGGGGCGTGTGGTGCTGTGAGGGTGCGGGCTCGCGGGAGGAGGAGGGAGGCGAGAGGGAGATGGGGTCGAGGCTCACCTCGAGGCAGAGGAGAGGCAGTCGGGGCAGGTGGTCGATGCATGGAAGGTTGGCCGCGACGGGAGGCGAGGGCGCCGGCGCCACGGGCCCTCCCGGCCACCGCCGAGGGGTGGAGGAGGTAGAGGGGGCCGGGGGGTTCCATTCCCGCCCCCTCCCTGGCCGGAGGAGGACCGGATAGCCGGCGATTCGCCGGAGCAAAGGGAGCTTTTTTTTCCGGTGAGGTGTTCGGTTACAGAAGAAAGATTCAGAGAGAAGAGAGAGCAGAGGGAGGAAGAGGAAGAAGGTGGCGGGGGAGGAAGAAGGAGGGGAAAGAAGAGGGGTAGGGGAACCCTAGGGTTTGGAGGTTAGGTTTATAGGGAGGTGTAGGTGGTTGATCACCGTTCCCTGTTGCACTCTGAAGCGTGGAGGTGCAGGATGACTGCCGTACGAGGAAGATGAAGTGGAGGGGGGTATTGGGCGAGAAGTAATGGGCTTGGGGGGGAAAAAGATGGGCCTGCTGCTCTCTCTCTCCCTCTAGCTTTTATTCTTTTGCTCCTTTTCTTTTTTTTGTAGAGAAGAGTGAGAGAGGGAAAAGAAAAATGTTAGGGTCTAACTTATGAAATATTTTATGAGTTTCTTTTCCAAAACAGAAATGTCAAAGAAAAAGTTAGCATTGATTCAAAACTTTGAATTATTAGTTTGAATTTTTAAATGGGTAGTTGAATTTCAATAAGGTTTGATTTGGAATTTTTGGAAATAACAAATTTTATTTAATGAGCTCAAGAAGTTATGCAAACATTAATGGATTTAATAGTTTGCAAGAATTTGATTTTTAAACCCACAATTTGAAACATGCCCATTATGACTTGATTTGAAATTTAAATTGCCATTAGGGTGGTTGATAAAAGGAATGTTATTCACAAGCAATTTACATCAACTTCAACTATTGAAAACAATATTTGAATAGGGTGATCAAATGATTTTAATTGGAAACAAATGATTGGTTTGTTTTGCAATTTTTCATAACTTTCAAAAGGGTTGTTGTTTTGGAAATTAATTGGATTTGAAAAGGGTTTGATTATTGGATGCATTTTTATAGAAACAAAACAACAGTTTTGAAATCACACTTTAATGGAAACAATTTGTTGTTTTGATTTGAAATATCATTTTAGGAATTGTAACATCACAAGGATGAAACAAAGGGTTTGAAATTCAAATAGAAAACAGAGGAAAACAAAAGGAAAACAAGCAAAACAAATGCAATCAACATGATGCCATGATGCAAAACATAAAATAACAGAGAGCAAACATTCTAATGGCTATTTTTCATACTTGGGATGTTACAAAACGCCCCCCTTGAAGGAATCGTGCCCCGAGATTCCTACTGAGAAAAGAAAGGGTCTGGAAACTTCTTGGGAAGATCCTCTTGAGTTGTGACACGTGAAACACATCGTGCACCTTGGATAGACGTCAGGGAATTTGCAAACCACCGGAACATTTTCAAATAAAGGGAGAGGTTTTGTATGGAGGGTGTATAGCTGAATAGAACTTGATTCATTTGGAGAATAGATTATCTGGTCAGAAGGGTGGAACAGAGTTATTGATTAGACGTCGGTAGCAGAAATGAAGTGGGAAACAACAACAAGATTTCAACGGACGAAAAGGATGTTGAGAAGAACAGGATAACGAAGCAACACCGGGAAAAACGAGAACAAAACACTCCTGAGGTACTACGGAAAACCCATCCGGGCTTCTAGAGGATCAATATCTACTGCTTAAGGAATAGAGGATCTGCTTCCGGGGCTTACACGCCTCCGTTCTCAATCGTGAGTAGGCAACATGATAAATCATGTCACAACCACCTCCATTCCTATGGTCTAGTAGATATAACCATCCTAGAGAAACCAGAATTCGTGAAATCCTAACTTGAAAGTTTTGGTGAGAAGGGAAAAACAACTTTGCACTTCCTTACCAGAAAAGGGAGGGTGGGTGGGGAAAGAAGAAAAAAGAACAGAATTCCTACTCTCACGTTTCATTTTTCCTATATAGCTACAAAATAGTTTCTAGACTCAACTGCGACCAGTAAAAAGGGATCCTACAGGCAGACAGGCTCTGATACCATTTGTCGCACCCGGACTTCTAAAGGATACTCGCCGTTCCGTTGAACAGTAGTAGATTGGATTACGGGGCTTACCGGCACCCGCGTCCTCTTACTAGTAGGCCAACACACGTATGTGTGACAACCAACCCCTATCTGTTCAGCGTCGACGTGAACTATCCCATAGAAATCAGGATACTTCCATTGACGTACTTCAAACATACACACATGGTACGTCAACGGCATTGGAACAAGTGATATCACAACAGATCTCTACGACACAAAAGATGAAAATAAGTTGCAAATGGCTCTCATTAGAGCAGAGATAGCAAATACAATCATCCAGAGGACACATGTCCCAACAATTCATCATTACATCACAGCGGAAGCATTCAACATGTCTGAGTACAGACATGATCCAAATAGGCCTAAGAGGCCGGAAACGAAAGACGGAGCCCATCCACGAAGTCTCGGATCCTGCCCGGGTCCGCTATCTACTCGTCAGCAGTCTCGTCAAACTTCACGTAGTAGCCACCATGTAGATCCTCGGAAACGTAGGTCTGCGGAAACCACAGCCCCAAAGGGGTCAGTACATAAACGTACTGGCAAGCAAGACTCACAGTTCACCAAAGTGTAACCCGTCAACACCAAACACAGATGCTTTGGGTTCAACGGAAGAAAGGGGATATAAAAGATGCTGCAACTGGCTACTCTAACCAACTACAGAGTTACTACCACTTCCGGCTAACAGAAAGGAGATAAGATCGGGTATCGTAACGAACCTATCAACTAACTCCAAACAAACCCAACCTGGATCTCGCCCCTTATCCAAAGAAGCAATCCGAGGATAACTCACACAGTTGGATTAATGATGGTTCAGATTATTGTGTCAATAAGCCTATTACTAGTCAAGTTGTTAATCATTGGGTGTAAGGTTGTTAAACATTAGGTTTAAGTTGTCCTGAGTACTTGTTAGCCAGTACTTTCACCAAGTAATCCATAACCGCGGAAAACACGGCTTCTCGAGAAGATTATCCCTGCAGGGTTGCACCAATTTGGCCGTACACGTAAGAATGACCCGCCAGGCGGGGAGCTAACCCACCAAGCGAGGCACTCAACACAACTCAACTCTTCTTCGCATCAAGCCCAAAGCACCTTGGGCGCACGGCTAATCGAGCCCAGAAGAAAATGGACCCTCATAGCACTCTAAGAACGTGTCCCCCTATATGCCGACTACGAAAGTTCCACCCGGGTACCAAGGGCTCGCAAGATCATGCATGCAGCAAATGGAAAACCCGAACTAAATGAGGCGATTTGGACGAGATGCGAATCGAGTCAAATTGAGGGGGGCGCCCATACTCGCTTCCCACATGCGGGTAGTGCGCTCATCATGGATCAGTAGACAAGACTCTTTTCCTATTAGGGTCGACACTAGCAGGCCTCAAAACCACAAAGGGCCTCCTGCCGGTGCCTTATCATCAAATTTGTTATTGATAATAACATTAGCATGATTGATTGATTAAACATCGAGCCCCCAGAACATAATGGAATATAGCAACAGAAAGTAACGGGTAACAGACTCGAGCAAAACAACCTAAGCATGCTAGTAAGACACGGGCAACAAGCAATGGTTATAGGCGTGGAGGTGAGGCAATATCAGGGTTCAGGGTATCATGTGATAGGTTCGTAACAGAAGCAACTAATCATATGGCTAGCAGAAATAGACAACGGAAAGTATCGGTAACCAATGTTGAAAGGAACACGATGGTTCATGTGAGTGATAACTTGCCTGCAAACCCAGTAGCCTGGTACTGAGCTAACTCCTTAGAAGGGGTGTCGTAAGTATCGTCGGTCTCAACGTCGTCGTGTATCCGAGAAGAAGCAAACAAACAATGCAGAAAGATAAAAAATCAATATCATGGCATAGTGCACAAACAATGGGATGATGCATGACCATTTAACTGATGCAACAAAATAAACTAGTTGACAGGATAACATAACATGATTAAATGGACCCACATGCAATTGGATTGCATATGAAAGGCCCATGAATTAAGGGTGAAACAATTGTTTTACAACTAACTAATAGGTGAAGGTGGATTAGCATGATGCATGGATGAGGAAAACAGAAAAATAACAACAATAGAACCAAATGGAAATAAAGTTTACCAAGTTTAGAAATTCATTTATTAAGTTAGGGAATTTTGGTTACTTAAAGGTGTCACTCAAGCATTTGTTGTTTTCACCAATTTAAATTGTTCAAAATAGATAACAAAGTTTATATTTGAAAAGAACACACAATTTTGGGTGGATTACATGTTTCACTTGTTGAAAAAGGATTTCAAATAAATTATTTATGAATTAAACAAGTTTAAGCAAGAATTAAATTAATTTAATTCAAACATGAACTTATTTGAATTTTTATTTGTTCAAAACATTAAGTGAGATTAATATTTGAAAAGTTTGTACTTTTATGGTTTGAAAACATATTTTATATGTCCCAAAAGAATTTGTTTTGATCAAGTTATAAATTTAGCAATATTAAATGAATTAAACAAGGTTTAAATCATTTAACCAATTTTAATTATTCAAAACATGAAACAAATTTTATATTTAGAAAGGTGGGTTAATTTTGCATGGAAAACATATTTTATTTGTGGAAATTGGATTTAAAATGAGCAAGTTATTATTTTGGCAATTTTAAATGCAATAAACAAGAAACAGTTGTTTTCAGCAATTTAAATTATTCAAAACAGCAAACAAAATTTATATTTGGAAATTACATGAAAAATTGAGTGGAAAACATATTTAGTTTGTGGAATTTGGAATTTTTATGCTCAAGTTATGAATTTTGCAAAATTAAGTGATTTAAACAAGAATTCAAATATTTCAACAATTTAAAATATTCAAAACAGTAAATAAATTTTATATTTGGATAGATCATTCAATTTGGGACAGAAAACATATTAAAAATGTTGAAATTGGAGTTGGGATGAATTTCTTATGCATTTTACAAATTTGGGGTGCAATCTGCCATTTTTATGAGTCTAGGGACTTGGAAAAAATATTTTACAGGGCTAGAAATAATTACAAGGACCTATTGGTGATTACCAGGAAGTTCTGTGACCAAAACGTTGCAAAAATAAAAGGTGGTTTTATTCTGTGGGAGGGGGGATTCGATCCCCCCCACCTCCTGGCTGCGCAGAGGGACCGGGACCAGATGGGCTAGCTGCTGTTTGGTGATGGAAAAGGGTACGGGGGGTGGATATGCTGCAGTTGCGCGCTGTAACTGAAATTTCCTGCACGCCATCTGAAGCCTGGGCGGACAGAAGCTATGGAGGGTCGCCGGCAGCGTTAGCTGCTCGCCGGAGGGACGCCGGCCGTGGGGCGTGTGGTGCTGTGAGGGTGCGGGCTCGCGGGAGGAGGAGGGAGGCGAGAGGGAGATGGGGTCGAGGCTCACCTCGAGGCAGAGGAGAGGCAGTCGGGGCAGGTGGTCGATGCAGGGAAGGTTGGCCGCAACGGGAGGCGAGGGCGCCGGCTCCACGGGCCCTCCCGGCCACCACCGAGGGGTGGAGGAGGTAGAGGGGGCCGGGGGGGTTCCATTCCCGCCCCCTCCCTGGCCGGAGGAGGACCGGATAGCCGGCGATTCGCCGGAGCAAAGGGAGCTTTTTTTTCCGGTGAGGTGTTCGGTTACAGAAGAAAGATTCAGAGAGAAGAGAGAGCAGAGGGAGGAAGAGGAAGAAGGTGGCGGGGGAGGAAGAAGGAGGGGAAAGAAGAGGGGTAGGGGAACCCTAGGGTTTGGAGGTTAGGTTTATAGGGAGGTGTAGGTGGTTGATCACCGTTCCCTGTTGCACTCTGAAACGTGGAGGTGCAGGATGACTGCCGTACGAGGAAGATGAAGTGGAGGGGGTATTGGGCTAGAAGTAATGGGCTTGGGGGGGAAGATGGGCCTGCTGCTCTCTCTCTCCCTCTAGCTTTTATTCTTTTGCTCCTTTTCTTTTTTTTTGTAGAGAAGAGTGAGAGAGGGAAAAGAAAAATGTTAGGGTCTAACTTATGAAATATTTTATGAGTTTCTTTTCCAAAACAGAAATGTCAAAGCAAAAGTTAGCATTGATTCAAAACTTTGAATTATTAGTTTGAATTTTTAAATGGGTAGTTGAATTTCAATAAGGTTTGATTTGGAATTTTTGGAAATAACAAATTTTATTTAATGAGCTCAAGCAGTTATGCATACATTAATGGATTTAATAGTTTGCAAGAATTTGATTTTTAAACCCACAATTTGAAACATGCCCATTATGACTTGATTTGAAATTTAAATTGCCATTAGGGTGGTTGATAAAAGGAATGTTATTCACAAGCAATTTACATCAACTTCAACTATTGAAAACAATATTTGAATAGGGTGATCAAATGATTTTAATTGGAAACAAATGATTGGTTTGTTTTGCAATTTTTCATAACTTTCAAAAGGGTTGTTGTTTTGGAAATTAATTGGATTTGAAAAGGGTTTGATTATTGGATGCATTTTTATAGAAACAAAACAACAGTTTTGAAATCACACTTTAATGGAAACAATTTGTTGTTTTGATTTGAAATATCATTTTAGGAATTGTAACATCACAAGGATGAAACAAAAGGTTTGAAATTCAAATAGAAAACAGAGGAAAACAAAAGGAAAACAAGAAAAACAAATGCAATCAACATGATGCCATGATGCAAAACATAAAATAAAAGAGAGCAAACATTCTAATGGCTATTTTTCATACTTGGGATGTTACAAAACGCCCCCCTTGAAGGAATCGTGCCCCGAGATTCCTACTGAGAAAAGAAAGGGTCTGGAAACTTCTTGGGAAGATCCTCTTGAGTTGTGACACGTGAAACACATCGTGCACCTTGGATAGACGTCAGGGAATTTGCAAACCACCGGAACATTTTCAAATAAAGGGAGAGGTTTTGTATGGAGGGTGTATAGCTGAATAGAACTTGATTCATTTGGAGAATAGATTATCTGGTCAGAAGGGTGGAACAGAGTTATTGATTAGACGTCGGTAGCAGAAATGAAGTGGGAAACAACAACAAGATTTCAACGGACGAAAAGGATGTTGAGAAGAAGAGGATAACGAAGCAACACCGGGAAAAACGAGAACAAAACACTCCTGAGGTACTACGGAAAACCCATCCGGGCTTCTAGAGGATCAATATCTACTGCTTAAGGAATAGAGGATCTGCTTCCGGGGCTTACACGCCTCCGTTCTCAATCGTGAGTAGGCAACATGATAAATCATGTCACAACCACCTCCATTCCTATGGTCTAGTAGATATAACCATCCTAGAGAAACCAGAATTCGTGAAATCCTAACTTGAAAGTTTTGGTGAGAAGGGAAAAACAACTTTGCACTTCCTTACCAGAAAAGGGAGGGTGGGTGGGGAAAGAAGAAAAAAGAACAGAATTCCTACTCTCACGTTTCATTTTTCCTATATAGCTACAAAATAGTTTCTAGACTCAACTGCGACCAGTAAAAAGGGATCCTACAGGCAGACAGGCTCTGATACCATTTGTCGCACCCGGACTTCTAAAGGATACTCGCCGTTCCGTTGAACAGTAGTAGATTGGATTACGGGGCTTACCGGCACCCGCGTCCTCTTACGAGTAGGCCAACACACGTATGTGTGACAACCAACCCCTATCTGTTCAGCGTCGACGTGAACTATCCCATAGAAATCAGGATACTTCCATTGACGTACTTCAAACATACACACATGGTACGTCAACGGCATTGGAACAAGTGATATCACAACAGATCTCTACGACACAAAAGATGAAAATAAGTTGCAAATGGCTCTCATTAGAGCAGAGATAGCAAATACAATCATCCAGAGGACACATGTCCCAACAATTCATCATTACATCACAGCGGAAGCATTCAACATGTCTGAGTACAGACAAGATCCAAATAGGCCTAAGAGGCCGGAAACGAAAGACGTAGCCCATCCACGAAGTCTCGGATCCTGCCCGGGTCCGCTATCTACTCGTCAGCAGTCTCGTCAAACTTCACGTAGTAGCCACCATGTAGATCCTCGGAAACGTAGGTCTGCGGAAACCACAGCCCCAAAGGGGTCAGTACATAAACGTACTGGCAAGCAAGACTCACAGTTCACCAAAGTGTAACCCGTCAACACCAAGCACAGATGCTTTGGGTTCAACGGAAGAAAGGGGATATAAAAGATGCTGCAACTGGCTACTCTAACCAACTACAGAGTTACTACCACTTCCGGCTAACAGAAAGGAGATAAGATCGGGTATCGTAACGAACCTATCAACTAACTCCAAACAAACCCAACCTGGATCTCGCCCCTTATCCAAAGAAGCAATCCGAGGATAACTCACACAGTTGGATTAATGATGGTTCAGATTATTGTGTCAATAAGCCTATTACTAGTCAAGTTGTTAATCATTGGGTGTAAGGTTGTTAAACATTAGGTTTAAGTTGTCCTGAGTACTTGTTAGCCAGTACTTTCACCAAGTAATCCATAACCGCGGAAAACACGGCTTCTCGAGAAGATTATCCCTACAGGGTTGCACCAATTTGGCCGTACACGTAAGAATGACCCGCCAGGCAGGGAGCTAACCCACCAAGCGAGGCACTCAACACAACTCAACTCTTCTTCGCATCAAGCCCAAAGCACCTTGGGCGCACGGCTAATCGAGCCCAGAAGAAAATGGACCCTCATAGCACTCTAAGAACGTGTCCCCCTATATGCCGACTACGAAAGTTCCACCCGGGTACCAAGGGCTCGCAAGATCATGCATGCAGCAAATGGAAAACCCGAACTAAATGAGGCGATTTGGACGAGATGCGAATCGAGTCAAATTGAGGGGGGCTCCCATACTCGCTTCCCACATGCGGGTAGTGCGCTCATCATGGATCAGTAGACAAGACCCTTTTCCTATTAGGGTCGACACTAGCAGGCCTCAAAACCACAAAGGGCCTCCTGCCGGTGCCTTATCATCAAATTTGTTATTGATAATAACATTAGCATGATTGATTGATTAAACATCGAGCCCCCAGAACATAATGGAATATAGCAACAGAAAGTAACGGGTAACAGACTCGAGCAAAACAACCTAAGCATGCTAGTAAGACACGGGCAACAAGCAATGGTTATAGGTGTGGAGGTGAGGCAATATCAGGGTTCAGGGTATCATGTGATAGGTTCGTAACAGAAGCAACTAATCATATGGCTAGCAGAAATAGACAACGGAAAGTATCGGTAACCAATGTTGAAAGGAACATGATGGTTCATGTGAGTGATAACTTGCCTGCAAACCCAGTAGCCTGGTACTGAGCTAACTCCTTAGAAGGGGTGTCGTAAGTATCGTCGGTCTCAACGTCGTCGTGTATCCGAGAAGAAGCAAACAAACAATGCAGAAAGATAAACAATCAATATCATGGCATAGTGCACAAACAATGGGATGATGCATGACCATTTAATTGATGCAACAAAATAAACTAGTTGACAGGATAACATAACATGATTAAATGGACCCACATGCAATTGGATTGCATATGAAAGGCCCATGAATTAAGGGTGAAACAGTTGTTTTACAACTAACTAATAGGTGAAGGTGGATTAGCATGATGCATGGATGAGGAAAACAGAAAAATAACAACAATAGAACCAAATGGAAATAAAGTTTACCAAGTTTAGAAATTCATTTATTAAGTTAGGGAATTTTGGTTACTTAAAGGTGTCACTCAAGCATTTGTTGTTTTCACCAATTTAAATTGTTCAAAATAGATAACAAAGTTTATATTTGAAAAGAACACACAATTTTGGGTGGATTACATGTTTCACTTGTTGAAAAAGGATTTCAAATAAATTATTTATGAATTAAACAAGTTTAAGCAAGAATTAAATGAATTTAATTCAAACATGAACTTATTTGAATTTTTATTTGTTCAAAACATTAAGTGAGATTAATATTTGAAAAGTTTGTACTTTTATGGTTTGAAAACATATTTTATATGTCCCAAAAGAATTTGTTTTGATCAAGTTATAAATTTTGCAATATTAAATGAATTAAACAAGGTTTAAATCATTTAACCAATTTTAATTATTCAAAACATGAAACAAATTTTATATTTAGAAAGGTGGGTTAATTTTGCATGGAAAACATATTTTATTTGTGGAAATTGGATTTAAAATGAGCAAGTTATTATTTTGGCAATTTTAAATGCAATAAACAAGAAACAGTTGTTTTCAGCAATTTAAATTATTCAAAACAGCAAACAAAATTTATATTTGGAAATTACATGAAAAATTGAGTGGAAAACATATTTAGTTTGTGGAATTTGGAATTTTTATGCTCAAGTTATGAATTTTGCAAAATTAAGTGATTTAAACAAGAATTCAAATATTTCAACAATTTAAAATATTCAAAACAGTAAACAAATTTTATATTTGGATAGATCATTCAATTTGGGACAGAAAACATATTAAAAATGTTGAAATTGGAGTTGGGATGAATTTCTTATGCATTTTACAAATTTGGGGTGCAATCTGCCATTTTTATGAGTCTAGGGACTTGGAAAAAATATTTTACAGGGCTAGAAATAATTACAAGGACCTATTGGTGATTACCAGGAAGTTCTGTGACCAAAACGTTGCAAAAATAAAAGGTGGTTTTATTCTGTGGGAGGGGGGATTCGATCCCCCCACCTCCTGGCTGCGCAGAGGGACAGGGACCAGATGGGCTAGCTGCTGTTTGGTGATGGAAAAGGGTACGGGGGGTGGATATGCTGCAGTTGCGCGCTGTAACTGAAATTTCATGCACGCCATCTGAAGCCTGGGCGGACAGAAGCTATGGAGGGTCGCCGGCAGCGTTAGCTGCTCGCCGGAGGGACGCCGGCCGTGGGGCGTGTGGTGCTGTGAGGGTGCGGGCTCGCGGGAGGAGGAGGGAGGCGAGAGGGAGATGGGGTCGAGGCTCACCTCGAGGCAGAGGAGAGGCAGTCGGGGCAGGTGGTCGATGCAGGGAAGGTTGGCCGCAACGGGAGGCGAGGGCGCCGGCGCCACGGGCCCTCCCGGCCACCACCGAGGGGTGGAGGAGGTAGAGGGGGCCGGGGGGGTTCCATTCCCGCCCCCTCCCTGGCCGGAGGAGGACCGGATAGCCGGCGATTCGCCGGAGCAAAGGGAGCTTTTTTTTCCGGTGAGGTGTTCGGTTACAGAAGAAAGATTCAGAGAGAAGAGAGAGCAGAGGGAGGAAGAGGAAGAAGGTGGCGGGGGAGGAAGAAGGAGGGGAAAGAAGAGGGGTAGGGGAACCCTAGGGTTTGGAGGTTAGGTTTATAGGGAGGTGTAGGTGGTTGATCACCGTTCCCTGTTGCACTCTGAAACGTGGAGGTGCAGGATGACTGCCGTACGAGGAAGATGAAGTGGAGGGGGTATTGGGCTAGAAGTAATGGGCTTGGGGGGGGAAGATGGGCCTGCTGCTCTCTCTCTCCCTCTAGCTTTTATTCTTTTGCTCCTTTTCTTTTTTTTTGTAGAGAAGAGTGAGAGAGGGAAAAGAAAAATGTTAGGGTCTAACTTATGAAATATTTTATGAGTTTCTTTTCCAAAACAGAAATGTCAAAGCAAAAGTTAGCATTGATTCAAAACTTTGAATTATTAGTTTGAATTTTTAAATGGGTAGTTGAATTTCAATAAGGTTTGATTTGGAATTTTTGGAAATAACAAATTTTATTTAATGAGCTCAAGCAGTTATGCATACATTAATGGATTTAATAGTTTGCAAGAATTTGATTTTTAAACCCACAATTTGAAACATGCCCATTATGACTTGATTTGAAATTTAAATTTCCATTAGGGTGGTTGATAAAAGGAATGTTATTCACAAGCAATTTACATCAACTTCAACTATTGAAAACAATATTTGAATAGGGTGATCAAATGATTTTAATTGGAAACAAATGATTGGTTTGTTTTGCAATTTTTCATAACTTTCAAAAGGGTTGTTGTTTTGGAAATTAATTGGATTTGAAAAGGGTTTGATTATTGGATGCATTTTTATAGAAACAAAACAACAGTTTTGAAATCACACTTTAATGGAAACAATTTGTTGTTTTGATTTGAAATATCATTTTAGGAATTGTAACATCACAAGGATGAAACAAAAGGTTTGAAATTCAAATAGAAAACAGAGGAAAACAAAAGGAAAACAAGAAAAACAAATGCAATCAACATGATGCCATGATGCAAAACATAAAATAACAGAGAGCAAACATTCTAATGGCTATTTTTCATACTTGGGATGTTACAACTGAACCACAAAAGTCCTAAAACTTTGTACTTAGAGGAACTTGTGGTTTAAGAGTAAAGTGTTTTTTTACAACAGAAGGACCTGGACCTTATAAAGGAAGCAAATGATGGGCCCTGAATTCGTAAAATTTACTATGAGTCATTATATCTGCCATATTATCCTTGTATGTATATCAAGTATGTGACTTGGTAGTCCTTTAAATAGGCATGATGCCTAATGATAGCAAAAGGGTCTATGTAGCGACAAAGACATGGATTTTTACATCCTTTGAAAGTTGTACTTATCGAAAAGTTGTTTTCGACGAAGTTCAAAGAGTTGACTAATACAAGATTTTGATCTTCCGTAGTGATGCTTTAGTCTTTACGGATAGTTCTAGCAAAAGTTACATGTTATGATATGCAGTTGAATAACAAAACCAACTTTCCTCTCAAGGAAGTTTGATCAAGGATGTGTACTTGACACAGTCTGAGAGTTTTTTAAAATTCAAAAGGTTGCTAGAAAGGTATGCGCACTTCAATGGTTGAAGTGAGCATAACGAAGTTGAAATCTTTACCTTAATGAAGTTATCAAAAGAGATTGTTTCCATCATGAACGATAAAGATGCTTGTAGAGCTACAAGAAATTAAGTGGGAGCGCTATGACATATTTCCAATACTTTATGTAGATAACATATGGTTGATTGGAAAATATGTATTTTAAATTAATACAGTTAAGATTTTCATATTGATAAAAGGCTTAGAAGATATTGGGCATCGATATCTATAAAATATGGATTGAAGCGCCTGATATGATTGAAGACAAATTACATAGATGAAATATTGAAGTAAGTCAATATCAAAATGACAAGAAGGAGTTCTTGTCACATGGAAAATAATTGAGCAAGATTCAAGTGTTTTGACACACGATGAGCATCGTTGAAATTGAGATTTCTAAGTCATGTTTCCATGCTATGTACACAACCAGATGAGTCCTATGCTATAAAATGTTATAGCAGGATAGTTCATATGATGATTAGACAACAGTGGGAGAGATCCTTGTGTCATTTTAGAAATGCTAAGGATATGTTTTCCTATGTAGTAATGACAAAATATAAGTTGTAATATGTTACACTAATAGTCTTGTCATTTATTCAAGTAATTTTATCTCAATTAAAATATGTGATGAAGGGTAGCACAATAAGCTGGAAGAAAGTTCCATGCTGGATTTGAAAGAGTTTCAAAATAAAATATTGTGACAGATACTACAACATAGGCTAAAGTATATCGTTGTGTTGACAACTGATAATAAACGTATTTTGTGTCAAGGAGTTCTTTATTGAACTTGGTGAATTTCCAAGAATGCTGATACTATGAACCTACATTTTCACAATGTTAGTAACATTAGTTTAGGCTGAGGAATTAAGGTATCACCAGAACTTGGTGAATTTCCAAGAATGCTAACACTATGAAGCTACATTTTCACAATGTTAGTGACATCGGTTTAAGCTGAGGAATTAAGGTTTCACCGATTCACCACATATATACAAAGCCATCTCATTAGAGAATATGTGATGCATGTAGAAACAAACAACATGCAAATACAATAGGACCTGAACAGTTCAGATCACGCATGGTAATAACACTGGAACGCCATATGTGTTAAGTGCTTACACACTAGATTATTGACTCTAGTGCAAGTGGGAGACTGAAGGGAATATGCCCGAGAGGCAATAATAAAATGGTTATTATCTTATTCCTTGTTTATGATGAATGTTTATTTCTCATGCTAGAATTTTATTAACCGGAAATGTTGATACATGTGTGTTTAATAAACAAACAATGGTTCCTAGTAAAGCCTCTCTTTTAACTAGCTCGTTGGTTAATAGATGATCAAGGTTTTCTGATCATGAACATTGGATGTTGTTAATAACGGGGTCATGTCATTAGAAGAATGATGTGATGAACATATACCCAAAGTGAATATAGCAATACAATCAAGTCATTAAGTTTACATTGTTATATCAAACATACGAAGTAACTTATTCCTTAGACCATGAGATCATGTCAATCACTCATACCGGAAGGGTGCTTTGATGTCATCAAACGTCACACCGTACCAGGGTGACTATAAAGGTGCCGTTAGGTATTCGGAAAGTATTAGTTGAGGATCATGGATCAAGAGTGGGATTTGTCCATCCAAATGACAGAGAGATATACTCTGGGCCCTCTCGGTGATATCACATCGACACCACTTGCAAGCACGTGACTAGGTCACATTGATGTCATATCACGAAAACTAGAAAAGAGTAGTTGTTGGTAACAAGATTGAACAAGGTATGGTTGATACCAATGATCAAATATCGGACAAGTAAAATATCGCGAGACAAAGGAAATAGTTCACGACGTTGATGGTTCACACGATCACGAGAGTCATCGTTGAATATATAGGAGTCATCACGGATCTCCAGATCCCGCTGTTGATTATTGATCGGAGAGGAGTCTCGATCATGTCTATGTTATTCTTGAACCGTAGGGTGACACACTTAAGGTTCGATGACGCATTTGAGAGGATACGGAATAACGAAGAATGTTTTGAGCAGCACCGAAATTGTTTCGGGGAATATTGAAATAGTCACCAGAATTGTTTAGGGGAATATTGAAATAGTTCAAGGTGGTATATGTTAATGTTTGATTAACAAATAGTTCAAGGGTGTAAGTGTTAATTTTTGTTAATAGGATAAAAAAATATTAAAATAAATAAATGAAATTATTTTATTTACTTATTAAAGAAAACCCTTGGAATTTTGCATGGGAATTGATGGGAGGATGAGTGGGTTGACTGGAGACTCCACCCACATGATGAGGGGAGAGGTGGAGGAACCAAAAATTCGTGGCAGCCTCCCCCTCCTATATAAAGAGGGGTTGGACCTCCCTCTCCACACACACTTGGTGCATCTTCACTTCCTCTCCACCCGCTGCTCCATTCCATGGTCTCCGGCTTGGCGAAACCCTGACCGTGAGATTCTTCACAAACACCACGCCGTCGTGCTACTAGAGTTCCGAGGGATCCTCTACTTCCGCGCCTCGCTGGATCGAGGGAACGGAGGTCGTCATGAACCGTATGTGTGACCGATCACGGAGGCACCGCCAGATTGCGGTGCACAGCTTATCGCTCTCAGGATCGGTGTGAGTACGACTACGGCAACAACTAGATTTGATCTCGTAACGCTTTGTGTCTTCGGGGGTATGTGTTCTCCTTAACCCTCTCTTTGCCCGTTGCACTTCGTCTCCTAGATTAGATCTTGGCCTTTCGGGTGTCTCTCGCGTAGGAATTTTTTTGTTTTCTATGCAACGACCCCTTCAAGACTGTCTAAGAAAACTCATTTTTGCTTTCTTGATAGTTATTCTGGGTTCTCTCAAATTGCTGTTAGAAAGCCTGATCAAAAGAAAACAACTTTCACTTGTCCTTTTGGAACCTATGCTTATAGATGTATGCCTTTTGGTTTATGTAATGCTCCTGCTACTTTTCAAAGATGCATGTCTGCTATCTTTCATGTTTTTTGTGAAGAAATTGTGGAAGTCTTCATGGACGATTTCTCCATCTATGGAACTTTCTTTTGATAATGTTCTTAATTGGGAGAAATGCCATTTTATGGTTAATGAAGGAATTGTTCTTGGACATAAAATTTCTGAAAGAGGTATTGAAGTTGATAGAGATAAAGTTGAAGCCATTGAGAAAATGCCATGTCCCAGTGATGTCAAAGGTATTCGTAGTATTCTTGGTCAGGCTGATTTCTATAGAAGGTTTATTAAAGATTTCTCTAAAATATCAAAGCCTCTTACTAATCTTCTTCAAAAGGATGTACCTTTTGGTTTTTATGAAGATTGTAAAGAAGCTTTTGAAATTTTAAAGAAGGCTTTAATGTCTGCCCCTATTGTTCAACCCCTGATTGGAATTTACCGTTTGAAATTATGTGTGATGCTAGTGATTATGTTGTAGGTGTTGTTCTTGGACAGCGAGTAGATAATAAGTTAAATGTTATTCATTATGCTAATAAAATTCTTGATGCTGCTCAAAAGAATTATGCTACCACTGAGAAAGAATTCCTAGCTATAGTTTTTGCTTGTGATAAATTTAGGCAGTATATTGTTGATTCTAAAGTTACTATTCATAATGATCATGCTGCTATTAAGACCCTTATGGAAAAGAAAGATTCTAAGCCTAGGATTATTAGATGGGTGCTTCTCTTACAAGAGTTTGATTTACATATTGTGGATAGGAAGGGTGTTGAAAATCCTGTTGCTGATAATTTGTCCAGATTAGAAAATATCTTGATGATCCTATTCCTGTTAATGATAGTTTTCGTAATGAACAGTTAGCTGCAATAAAAGTGAGCTCTCAAGAGAGTCCATGGTATGTTGATTATGCTAACTTTATTGTTTCCAAGTATTTGCCTCCTACCTTTACAGCTCAGCAAAGAAGAAAATTCTTCTATGATTTGAGCCATTATTTTTGGGATGACCCACACTTATATAAAGAAGGTGTTGATGGTATTATGCGAAGATGTGTTCCTGAAAATGAACAACGAGAGATATTGAGAAAATGTCATAGTAGTGCTTATGGAGGACATCACGCTGGAGATAGAACTGCACAAAAGGTTCTATAATCATATTTTTATTGGCCTACTATCTTTAAAGATGCTATAAAGTTTGTTTTATATTGTGATCAATGTCAAAGGGTTGGAAATGTTTCTAGACGTAATGAAATGCCTATGAATTATTCTCTTGTTATTGAACTGTTTGATTGTTGGGTTTTGACTTTATGGGTCCTTTCCCTCCTTCACGAGGTTACGCTCATATTCTTGTTGTTGTTGATTATGTTACTAAATGGGTAGAAGCTATACCTACTAAAAGTGTTGATGGTGAAACCCCATTAAAAAATGCTTAAAGACATTATTTTCCCTAGGTTTGGTGTGCCTAGATATCTTATGACTGATGGGGGTTCTCATTTTATTCATGGTGGTTTTAGAAAGACTCTTGCTAAATATGATGTTAATCATAGAATTGCCTCACCCTATCATCCTCAAACTAGTGGAAAAGTAGAATTATGAAATACAGAAATCAAATCTATCTTGCAAAAGACTGTTAACAAATCTAGAAAAAATTGGGCTAAGAAATTAAATGATGCTCTGTGGGCTTATAGAACTGCTTATAAAAATCCCATGGGCATGTCTCCTTATAAAATGATTTATGTAAAAGCTTGTCACTTGCCCCTAGAGTTAGAACACAGAGCTTATTGGGCAGTGAGAGACCTAAATAGAGATTTTAAACTTGCTGGTGAGAAAAGGTTGCTTGACTTAAGTTCTTTAGATGAATGGCAGAGTGAAGCATATGAAAATGCTAAGCTCTTTAAAGAGAAACTTAAAAGGTGGCATGATAAGAGAATTATTAAAAGAGAATTTCATGTTGGTGAGAAAGTGCTATTGTATAGGTCTCGTCTCAGATTTTTTGCAGGAAAAATACTCTCGAGATGGGAAGGACCTTTTGTTATCGAAGAAGTATATCGTTCGGGGGCAATTAAAATTGTTTCGCTTTAAGACAACACTTCACAAGTGGTGAATGGCCAAAGACTCAATCATTATATTTATGGAGATCCTTATAATGAAAATGTTGATTGTATTCGAGCCATGATCCCGGAGGAATTTATTAATAAGCATATTTCAGAAACTGCAGAATCGATTTTCGAATAGGTATCAGTTTTGGTAAGAAAACTTTCGTGAATTATCTTCAAACTTTTAATTTTACTGTTTTTGGAAAATATGAAAAATTATGAGCCGGAAACAAGGCGAAGACATAGCCCAGAGGCTCCACACCATGGGGTGGCGAGGGCCCACCCCTCGCCGCGCCAGCCTATGGTGTGGGCACCCCAGAGCCCCTCTCCGACTCGTTTTCGACCTGGACTTTCCTTTCGTTATGAAACTTTTTGCTATATAATTCCCCGGACCCCCCGAGGTCCGTATATCGTATTCTCGTCGTGTTTCTGTTTCGAGCTATTTCTGCCAGGATCTATTTTCAGTTTTAGAAGCATCATGGTCTCCACCAACAACAACAAGGGGAAGGGACCAAAGGAAGATGATCTCCGAGACTCGGAGCCGGAGGAGGAGATCGAGAGTGGAGCTGAAAGAGATGTAGAAGAAGACCCACGAGTGCATCCACGCGCCACCATCGCAAGCATTGGAGTGGTTGCAAAACATCGCAAGCAAACGGCAAGGATAAGCACCGGAGGGAAGGGCCCACGTCACTTCTTAGCTTCAAGGACACCCCTTTCAGGCATAAAGAAACCTTTCCGTACTTTAATTCATGAGTATCAATCTAGGAGGGTACCCGAGGCAGATTTGCCTTCTTGCTGGGATATGGGTCGTTCTAACCGTGCAGATGAAGGAAGCTCTCAACCTAATGTAGAGTGGGGGAAAAATCTTGGTGGCTGGGATTCATAGTCTGACAGGCATGCAAACCGTATTGATCGCAATACGGAGGTGATGCTTATGCTTATGTTCGCAATTGAAGATCTGAAGAAATCAATTGATAAGCTCATCGAGAAGGATTCACCACCACCACCAAAGAATTGATTCATCATTGGTATTGGCATCCCCTTGGCCTGTTCCAAGCTTGGGGGGAGTGCCGCGGTATCACATCACTGTCTTTCATCTTTTTACCTTTTTAGTAGAGTCATATCATGAGTAGAGAAGTTATCATATAGGATGGTTTGCAGTATGGAAGTGTCTCTCCTTAGTTGGTTATTATTGTATTCGTTGGTGTGAGTTGCCGGTTTGAAATATTAATGAGAAGTTTCATCATTTATTTTCTATACACCTTATTTTAGTTTTCAATTTCTGTCATACAGTTGAGCATGTTGTTAGTATTTGGTGTCACTCTGGAGATCATTAAGTTAATCTAGTTGGTTTTGGCAAACTTAGCTTAGGTCATTAGAAATAATATTTTGAGATGCTAGTATAAGAAAGAGGAATTTGCCTATTAGCTCATAAACTTAGTATTCACAAGTTAAGATCGTTTGTGCTTTCAATGAAGATTGCATGATTGGTTTCATCATATGTATATTTGTTTGTTTTCCCTCAACTCTTATGCTTGCTACCCAGCCTTGCTAGCCAAAAACCCTGTATGGAGAGGGAATGCTTCTCGTGCATCCAAACCTTGAGCCCCAAAACCTTGCCATTTGTGTCCACCATACCTTCCTACATGTGGTATTTCACCGCCACTCCAAGTAAATTGCTCATGTGTTACCTTTAAAACCTTCAAAATTATCCCTATTTTCTGTTCCTGTTTTAGCTCATGAGGACGCAAATAGAGAATCTTTATCTCACTTGTTGATTGGACTCACGCACCTGGACTAGTGGCTTCATCCGCTTATCCAAATGCTAGAAGAGCTGGCTGCGGGGTTCCCAGCCCCAAATAATAATACAAATTCTCTTCACTATTTTTGCCTCTGATTTATCAGTCAAAGCACAATTGTGTAAACAAAAGAGAAAGAGGGATGACCTTCTATACCAGTTGCGTCCTTCAATGGGATCCTCTCTTGTGAAGTCTAGTTGGCTTGTGATGTACTGTATTTTCTGTTTGCCATTCGTTGACATAAACATACACCTCTCTCAAAATTTAGACACTCCTCCATGGTTTGTGATTGTTGGCAGAAACCCGAGGATTCGGTTAGTCATGGTTTGTGTAAGAAAGGTTGGTAGGAGTGTGAACCATTTTATACCTCTGTTTATTAAAATAAAAGCTCTAGCACATGAGTGATCAATGCTTCCCTCTGCGAAGGGCCTATCTTTTACTTTTATGTTGAGTCAGTAAACCTACTTCTTTCTGTGTCCAGCAAGCATTTGAGTTGTTGTGATCTCACCATCTATATGTTGATTTATTCAATCATGTTTTCTATCCTTCTTTATTTAGAACATGCTTTATTATCTGAATGAATATTACTTTGAAAGCTATAAATCACTGTAAAAGGATTTTTATAATTAAACATGGTGAGCTCTACAATTTAGGACTTGTTATAAAGACTTCACCTAAGATAAGTATGATATCATTAAATGTTCTCTGACCAAGAACGAAGTTTGCCATCACCAATTTTGATTCTCTCTTTTGCATCTTTGTTTGTGACTCCCATTACTCGTTTCAAGTTAAGTTATATGAGAGGAAGTTGATGTCTGTAATGATTGGTGTATAGATAAATGTGATGCTTCTTGTCCGTATTTTATTTATCGAATCTTCGCTCCATAAACATGTGGTCATGTTTACTGAGTTCAGTTTCTCTTGGGGACAAGCGAGGTCTAAGCTTGGGGGGGTTGATACGTCCATTTTGCATCACTAATTTATATCATAATTTTCTATTATTCATCGATATATTTCATGTTATGATGCATCCCTTATGTTATTTTATCTTATTTTGCATGTTTCATAATTTTTGGAGAATACACCGGGACCAGAAATCTGATGGAAAAAGCAACATCGAGATACCATATTTCAGAAGATCAAAAGAAGAAGAGGGACACCGGGGGTGTATTAGAAGTTCAGAGGAGGAGTCCAGCCAGAAGGGAAGCCAGAGGGGGGCATCATGGGCCCACACCATGAGGTGGCGCGCCCCCTGGCCGCGCCACCAGGTGGTGTGGCCACCCTGGCCCACCTCTGGTGGAGGTCTTTCGCGTACTTGACCCCCAAGGAACCCTAAGCCTCATACCATCATCGAAGAGTTATTCTGCCGCTCCCTCGGGGCGGAAAACACCCGAGAGAGAAAAGCTCTCTGGCAGGGAGAAATCGGCCGGGGAAATTCCTCTCCGGAGAGGGGAAATCATCGCCATCGTCAACGTCATCACTCCGGGCACCATCAAGATCGTCATCATCATCATCATCATCACCACAAGAACCATCACCCTCATCATCCTCCGTCATCCCGCTGTAACAATTAGGGGCCTCTATCGTTGTTTTACATTAGATCTCTCTCCCGATGTGGATTACTTGTTAGTAGTTGATGCTTGTGAGATTTTTCGGTGTTTGCACTTATGACCAGATTGTTATCATCAATTATATCACCTTTTATTATGATCCATATGATGTCTTGTGAGTAGTTCGTGTTGTTCTTGAGGACATGGGAGAAGTCAAGTTGTTAGTAGTGAAGTAATGTTGACTAATATTTAATGGTTTGATATTTAAGTTGTGGAGTTATTCTTCTAGTGGTGTCATGTGAACGTCGACTACATGATACTTCACCATTTATGGGCCTAGGGGAATGCATCGTGTATTTGGATACTAATTGTGGGGTTGCCGGAGTGATAGAAACCTAAACCCCCGTTAGGAAACCATTACACGAGGGAGCGTAGGATCCCGGAGTTTAAAGTTGTGGTTTGATTTATTTCTTAATTACTTTCTTGTAGTTGCGGATGCTTGCAAGGGGTATAATCACAAGTATGTATTAGTCTTGGATGGGACGGTACATTAGCATAGGTTCACCCACACAACACTTATCAAAACACTAAGATTATTCAGCGGCATGGAACAAAAGCACGTGACAGAAACCTCCCGTGTGTCCTCGAGAACGTTTGTTAATCATAAGTAAACACATCGGCTTGTCCTTTGCTGAAGAAAGGATTGGGCCACTTGCTGCAATTATTATTACTGCATTTTATTTACTCGCACTTTATTTATCTGCAATATCAAAAAACCCTACAAATCTATCTTTCAGTATTTACCGTTATTCCTTCATCGAAACAGCTTGTCAACACCTTCTGCTCCTCGTTGGGTTCGACACTCTTATTTATTGAAAGTACTATGATACACCCCCTATAGTTGTGGGTCATCAGTCCCCCGAGGAGCTATATAGAAGAGTTGTCACCCTTGCCACTCAATTGAGGGACTTTGGAAAAGAAGAGATCTCCGATGAGTGGATAAAGAGGAAGTTCATCAAAGCAATTACACCCTTCGAGAAGAACCTCTCCACTAGCATACGGACAAGAGCGGACTACAATTCAATCAACTCCATTGGTGTTCTTAGTGAGTTCATTGCCATATCCCTATCGCATAAGAGTGCAGATGATGCTCTCGCTCGCTCTAGAGGAATGGGAAAGTCACCCAATCTAGCTTTGAAGTCAAAGGAAATTGCTCGAGTTGAAGAAGTTGAAGAGGCTTATGATGATGAGGAAGACTATGAGGACACTTACACTGGCACTCACAAGTGCATTGCCCTTGCCATGCACGGATATTGGATGAGATGGGAAGCTCAGAAGGCCGGCTCTCCAAGACCTCCTCGAAACAAGAATTACAAGAAGAAGGGAGAGCGACCAAGGACATGCTACAATTGTGTAAGTGCAAACCATTTCGTGAAGGTGTGCCCTTTTGAGCCAAGAGAAGAGAATGAGGGCAAGCTTGTTCGCAAAAACAAGGCCAAGGCTCCACAAAACAAGAACTTCGCTAGAATAGTTCCAAGGGCTCTTTACGTTCAAGAAGAGGCGGTGTTGGAAACCTATATCTTCGGAGATGAAGGAAAAGATGAAGTGGTAGGTGTTGCCCATGTTGGCATAGCTACCGCCTCATCTCCATCGGTCTCTCTATTTGAATCCCCCAATGAGATTGCGGCTATCTGACCTACATGTCTTATGGCAAAAGCCACTTCGGTATGCTCTCCCAACTCCAAAACCATTGTCACTAACCCTCCTTCATTATTGGATTGTGTTGAAAATGCTTGTGAGGTGGATAGTGAGGCAAAGGAACTAGGCATTTGGTTAGCTAGCCTCAAAGGTGAGACTAAGGAGAAAGTGAATGCCCTTTTGTGGCAACTTGATGATGCTAACTCTTGCAATGATAAAGAGCTTGAAAAGGCTCTTGAAAATGAACGTTCCATTAGAGCCTCTCTTGAGGAAAAATAATATAGTCTTGAAGAGAATTTTGCTATGAGTGTCTCTAAGCTTAGGAAGGATAATGAACAATCTCTTTCTCTTGTTAAAACACTTGAAAATGAAGAGTTGAAGCTAGGAATTTCTCACGAGGAACTTGTTGCTCGTCATGAAAAACTAGAAAAGGAGTTCACGTCTCTTAAAGAAATTCATGACAAGCTAACCAATCTCGTGACAATCTCCTAGCTCAACAATCAAATAAGCAAGTCATATCCTCTTCATCTACTAGCATTGGTATTTTGCCTAGCAATTCTTCTAGTGCAACTAATCTTGTAGGAAGTGAGAAGACTCTCAATGAGGTGGTTCCTCAAAGAGTCAAGAATGGAAAGGAAGGACTTGGCTATGTAGCTAAGTCAAGGAAGAAGTACAAGAAGAACAAGAAGAACAGTAAGAAGGTCACCTCTTCCTCACAAGAAGTAAAATTTGTGAAAGAGGGAGAGGTGATCAAAGAGAAGGAGACCAACACCATTGTGGGTCGTGAGACCTCTAGGGGGAGTGATGCGCTTTGTTGGGAACCCCAAGAGGAGGGTGTGATGAGCACAACGGTAGGAGTTTTCCCCTTAGTTAAGAACCAGGGTTATCAATCCAGTAGGAGAAAGAGGACCTTCGGAA
Organism: Alopecurus myosuroides; assembly: GCA_028641055.1. NCBI lineage: Eukaryota > Viridiplantae > Streptophyta > Magnoliopsida > Poales > Poaceae > Alopecurus > Alopecurus myosuroides. The sequence continues at coordinate 47,608,006 of CM054059.1, read as the reverse complement.
GGTTGATGCCACTGACGGTGCTGCTGGCGCTTCACCGGTGTCAGCAACAACATGGAGCCGGCACACAACACAACCAAAATACTTTGCCCCAACGGTAAAGTGAGGTTGTCAATCTCACCGGTCTTGCTGAAAACAAAGATTAGACGTATAGTGTGGAAAACAGTGTATGCTTGCAGTAAGTAAAGAGAGCAGGAAATTGTTGTGGTTTGTTTAACAATGTGAAAAATGGACCGGGGTTCATAGGTTCACTAGTGGTGTCTCTCCATAAAAGATAGCATGTTGGGTGAACAAATTACAGCTGGGCAATTGACAAATAGAGGTTGCACCATAGTGCACAATATGATATGAAGTTTACTATGATATTTGGTGCGGGCATTACAACAAGATACATAGACCGACATCCATCTGCATCTATGACTAATAATCTACCCTCAAGTTATCATCCGAACCCCCTTAGGTATTAAGTTGCAAGCAACAGATAATTGCATTAAAAAAAGTGTGTAATGTAATCAATGATTATGCACGCGGGCACTCTGTAACATCCCAGTGTTTGGGAAGCTATAAGGATCTAAATTTAATATGTGCATTTTCAAAGCATGCATCTAAAAGAACGGGAAATTTTGGCGCGAAAGTTTAAACAAAGCAAAGTGACCAAAGTTTCACTTGACATGATGAAATAGATCTAGTTCATCTAGTCAGGAGTACATTTGGAGTGATCTTAATAATATAGCATCTCTACAAAAATCAAATCATCTGATTACACAAACCCTAATTGGTTGTGACCAACACAAACTCTCAACAACCTTAATCACAAGTCTTTAAGTGACTTGGAATAATTCACTAGGTATCTAGAACTCAAAGAGGGGTGAGAAACCAAATCACACAATTGATGATCATACTTCCACCAATGAGTAATACACAATTGAACCATCTCATCAACAGAGGTGGTATGTCCTCTCAAACAATAACTCTTTAAAGTTATCAACCATTCACACCACATCTTTCCAAATTATTTAGTAACTACTAAGTTAACCTTCACATGTAAATAACAAAGGTTCAATAGAACACCACTTATACAAACAAGTGTTAACTCAAAACCCACAAGTGGGAAATGATATAATAATTGTATTAACATATTTATCGAATATGTACATATCTCATACACCATAGATGAAGTACCTTAAAGAAGAATTAAATCTTCTTAAAACTACTGTTAAACCTTGATAATTACATAGGATATTCCCAAACCTCTATTTCTGCCTTATGAATGGAAAATGTAATAAAGAGAAGAATATAAAGTGACAACATGAAACCTGAGAAAAACAACTATCAATTATGATATAAGTCATTAAACCCCAATAACCTTCTTATGCCCATTGCCTTATTCATCTTATACCAGTGAGCACATGAGCTATGAACACATCAATGAACCATTTGATCAACTCACTATTAAGTCATCATTCCACAAACACTTAATATTTCTATCCACATTAATATTCATCAACTAAAGTATCTCTGGATTCAAGTAATGAATAACAACAAGTTATAACCTCTATTAGGGGAATTGGAGTGAAAGCTAGACAAAATCAATCATGTATGAGACAAGTATCTATCTTATGGGAAGCAAAACAAGAAGTATATGGAAGGATAATAAAAGCATGAGCTAACTCTTAATCTAGATCTTATTATTTTACCTAGATCATTTTATCTTATTATTCTTTAATCCTCTCCCAGACATTCTGCAAGAGAAGCAATCCATTAGAAAGGAGGAACTATCATCAGAAGATCTTTAAGAAGATTATTCAGATTGTTCTAGAAGTGCTACTTCAATCTATTATAAGGGTATTTGGAAACTCTTATATCTTGATCTGATCTTATTAAACACTCTTGAAACAATGTGATACTCCAAAGTTAGTGTTATATAGAAGTAGTTTGATAACAGATCATTTTTGTATACTCAAACAATTGAATGTCATGCACAAACAAACAGAAGGTTGAATAACCTAGTACATCTCAGCCTCTTGGATATGAAAAGTAATTTGGGGACAAGCCTTGCAAACTTGTCAACATATTCTTCTTATATGCTTAAGGCTAATTGATGTCATAAAACAAACTCCCATATTTTTATAATCATCTAAGTAAAATCTTTTCTTGGAAATACTGGTTGTTTTCACCACAGGGGTGAAATAGTTGAAGATGGAATCCATGAGTTGATCTTCCTTGCAAATGACAAAGGCAGTACAAGAAGACTAGTAGCAATTAGAGAGAAGAACATCAAGTAACAGAAGACCACCAGAAGCAACACTGTCTCAGTAAGGGATCATAAGAAATTATCCAGTGAATCATTAGGATATATTAGAGAACCATTAACCTCTGTCAAACTCATCAGAGATGAGGAGCTCATAGTAATATCTTAAATGGAAACAATTATCAAGTATGAAATAATAACAAGCCATTACATCCACATGTTTTGATATGTGGAGGTAGATGAAAACAAGCTTAATACCTTGTTTTCCAAATCCTTTTCATACACAAGACTACCTGATAACAACAAAGATTCATCTGCACATAACCATGTTAAGGATTACATGTTCTTAAACAAACATGAGATAATATCCCCAATTGGAACCTATGTGCAAAACAAACAAATAAGTTTTCAAAACCACACATGTTTTCCACTTGGTCAAGTACTAAACACAACCAACAAGACTTGCACTTACCTAAGTAAAATGTCAATCAAAATCGTGAAGAGTTCCAATTATGAAAATTACATAGTAGTATACAAGGAAACAAGTTCCTTCACCCATTAAAATCATTTGGGTTGACATAGAATAAAATTCTCTATTAACTTATTTTCATAACAGTGCATAGAACTAGTACTAAATAGTTTTACTAAATTATTTTCTATAAGATATTGTACAGAATATGATCCACTCATACCACACCACTTGGGAACCATATGTGTGTTGTAGGGATATAATATTCAGGCCTAAAGTAAATTTTAAGACATTTAATAAATTAAATTGAGTGAAAACAATAAAATCACTTAATTTAGCACCCTAAATAAAAAATACAAAAATTCTTCAAATTCACCAAAACAAAACATGGTGAGCTGTGAAATTTGATAAGGATCCCAAAAGTGATGTTTAATAATTTTTAGGGTTACAATTTGGCCCTGAAAACAAAGGCTTTCTTTTCAGTTTTTAAGACAGAAAACTTCTAGGTAATTTGTAAAAACTTCCAGGGGGTTTTCTATAAAAGATTATTTCTTTTCTTCTTCCTCCGTTCCGGCCAGAAGGCACAGGCGGTCGACGTCGAGTCACCGTCGGCGTGTCGTCTCATGTTTCCTCCCTTCGCGTGGATAAGGCCCGAGAAGGAGAGCCGTGCTCTCTCACTCTCTCTCGCCTCGCTGCACCTCGCTCTCTCTCTGTACTGAACCGAGACGAAACCCTAACCCTAGCTCCGCCGGCCACCACTCGCCGCCGACGATTCCTGTCACCTCGAGAAGAACCGAGCCCACCATTAGATACGCCATGACCTCCTCTATCCCTCCACCAACCCTCGTTTGTCGGGATGGAGGGAGGCCGGAGAATTTCGATGTTCCCTTTCGCTCTGTCTCCGGTCGACGCGGAAGCGCGCCGCCGCTGTGAAGCTCCTCGTACCGAATCATCTTCACCAGCAAACTCCCGGTGAGCTGCCGCATCTCTGAGCGCATTCGTTTCCGAAATCCATCCTTTGATTCTGTCAATCACCGAACACCGCCGTCCGCCACCATAGATGCTCTCCGGCAGCACAGCTCCGGCGACCATTTGTCTCACTCCGCCACATCCCTGACTCGTCGTGATGCCCTCTAGCTTGTTGGCTAGATCAATTAGATCAAATTGCATTGAATCCGTCGAATTCGAATTCACAGAGAAGAATTGCTTTGTGATGACGCAGTCATGACGTCACCATGACGTCATGAGCTCTTTTCTGTTTATTTTCATTAATTTTTAATTTAAAACGAATATGACCGGTGGGACCCACCTGTCAATTCAAATAATAACATAAAAATAATTAAACCTAATAAATCAATAACTTTAAACCTATAACTCAGAAAAATATAAATAATATATCAAATGAATCAGAAAAATATAATCTATTTATTTACCAACTTTTCAAAAATGTTTGATAAAGTTTAAATTTAAAAATTTTCTTTAATTAAAATAAATCATTTAAAAATTGAGAAAAATAATAAATATTTCATAAAATCAAAAAATACAAGTTATATACCATAATGCTTCAAATGACGAATGCAAATCATGTATGATGTTTACAAGGTTATTTGACCATATTTTTACGTATACAATGTTTTGCCTAGTCAATTAATTCATTTAAAATTAATAAAATAATAAATATATTCAAATATTTTCAGAAAACATTAAATGATATACCAAATTAAAGAGAAAAGCATTTCCAACTCAAATACATCAATTATAAAACATTTTGTGTAACTTACAAACTTAATTCTAAACATATAATAAAGTTCTATAATATTTCATTAAAACCAGAAATAGCTGCCACAACATTATTTTCCTTATTAATAAAACCCTCATGTTTTCACACCTAATAAACCTATCATCACTAGACAATATAAAGTTGTGTGATGATAGATTTAGTTGTGTTAGTTCCTCATTTTCAATTAAACTCTTGGTTATCAGCTCTACACTTTTTGAATATAAAACAAAATATGACTGTTTTCTTTTCAATAGTTATTTTCCATGTGTTATTGTCCTATTCTCTAACCAGTAATAAAAAAAATCTACCTAAACATAGTAACAGTTGTTTGCTAAGTATAAGTGAAACACATGCAAGTTTAAAAGAACTAACAACCACATCACCACAAGTAATGAAACATTTTATCTAAAATCTGTGTGATTGAGATATCGTATCAAACGTGGCTTACACTTTTAAGCTGGGGTGTTTTCCAGGGTATTTCACGATGCATCTCATTACTATGCATGTATCATCTTGCAAATGTTTTCTGTAGTCCTTACCGGGACTACTTTGCTATCTTTCAGATGTCGGGATTTATCTACGCGACCCTCGAACCCGAAGACATTGATTATTATGGTTATCTCAATCACAGGCAAGTTCATCACTTGCTCATATCCTTTGCAGTATTTCATAACGAACTATTTGCAAAAACCCTATCATATTATCACCTACTCTCAAAAGAATGCATGATCCTATTTTTATAATAATATAACTAATTGAATGACTACCCGAGTGGTAGTGTTCTGTTTGGTGGGTGGATGGAACCATGGTAAGATGAATAGGTCAAAGGAAGGTTCCATCTGCATGGGAAAGTATTACCTAGGAATTAATCACAACTGCCGTCAGGATTCTTGCGCCGTAAATTCGCGTTAACCATGGGTCTTCTATGGGGGAGTAAGTCAGTTGTGATCTTTTCTCGTTCGCATGTCAACGGGCTGCCAGAGACGTACGCTATAGGTCTTGCGAGACTACATGCACATGGGTGGTATCCCTTAATTCCCACGGACTCTGCGGGTCTATGATGGTCTGCCAGGGGCACGTAGGTATCCATCGTGAGGGGTGGAATCAGGCGTTCAACCTGCTGGCAGAAATGGGTGGGCATGCATTATGTGGAGAAGCATGGTTTTGCTTGGACCAACAACCGGGCCCCACACCTGAGTGGGAGTGGACAGGAATGTACACCTGGTTGTGCAACATGGTCTTGGTCGTCCATGGGTAAAGTAACGCACCTCTGCAGAGTGTAAAAGGATGTGACATGTTACCCCTTGTTCCGGGAAGGAGCTACGAACGCTGCAGGGAAGACAACTCCATGAAGTTCTAGTCCTGTGAAGTTCTGGCGGGCATAGTCTTCAGAATTAAAAGCAACCTCTTGAACAAAGATTTACAAAAACCTGGCATTAGCTTATGACTCTTTTGAGTCTAAAGTTGTAGTTAGTGCATCAAACTATCTCCTATATATCATGAACTTGCTGAGTAACGCTCGTTACTCATTCCTTCCCGTTTGACCCCCTGCTTAGAGTTGAAGCCTGAGGGAAGTCATCATCGTGAAGCCATCGCCATCTCATGAAGCCATATGGAGTCATCTATTACTTAGTAGGTAAAGCATCATCATCAACAACGCTGGTGGAGGAGAAGCTATCAAGGTGTAGGTAGAGTCCATTCTCGGACTTAGTTGTTCAAGCCATAGATTAGGGCTGACATCAGCCGTAGTAGGTTTATTCTGAGCTAGAGTAATTCTCCAGCTTGGATCTTCGAATTGCTTCTTATGATGTTTCATTTGTGTGAGATCTTATTTGATTCATCAAAGAGATTCTCAAGATTTTGTAATGAAGTTTGTATCCTATAGCTTTGCTTGGACCCGCTGTGTTTCTGTTGTACCACTCTGAGAGATGTAATATTCACGGATAAGTCCTTCTGCGAGTATTATGTCACCGACTTGCGCACTACACATGCAGTGGTGTACTGGGTCACCATAGATGGTATCAGAGCGAAGCGACCTTAGGTTGAAAACCTTTTAGGAGATCTGTAGGTTGGTAAAGAACTATAGGAAGCCACCTTATCTAAACCACATTTCCTACAACTATGATGATCATTCACGTGAGAATGATATGATCATACTTGTATAGAATATTCTTACTCAACTTGAGTAAACCTACTTAACTATTTTCTTTGTACCTAGGTATGAATAGTTACAAGCCTAGCAGGAATCAGTTTCAATGAGAAAAAGAGTTTTGACATAGTCAGAGATGATTAAGTCAAAGTGAGGATTACCCCATTCTATGAATGCATAGGATGGAGTAGAATATGGTATAGATTAAGTATAGGAGTCATAAAGAGTTATTAAAACCATGGTAATTATGGGGTAAATACCATACCCTCAGTTATCAAGTCTAGAGGTGAATCAGTATAGTATAGTATAGAACTAGGAGAAGGCAAAGCATTGATGGAAGCTACAATACTACTTCTACGATGTGATAAAAAACATGAAGGATCAACAGATGCCATGAGAATTTTATCATAATCGGGATGAAGTAATTCAATTACATAATACTTAGTTTTATGTGGAACCAATTTAGAAAAACAACTACTATAGGATCATTTTGTCTTGGTTTATTCCATTGCAGAAAGGCATGCAATTGGAGTAATGATCTAGTCAAAGAGTGGTTGTGTAGACTAGGATTACAAGGTACTATATACCTACTTGTAGTGTATAGAATTTAAGAGCCTTGGTACTCAAGATGTTTTACTCTAAGTACTTTTATTTCACAGGCTTTTGATGCATGAGTGATAACTGCATTTGAGATTTATTACATCTTATTTGGATCTTTGATTGACTAGATCTGTACATGAGGATTGAACTTGATGTGCAAATGCATGTGCAAACAGTGAGTTCTTTCTTGATGTTACTGGTCTATAGGGTATAGGATTAGAATGAGAGCGGTCTGGGTAATCAGCAGATTGAAGCAACCACCAAAGCTCTGGAAGACTAGAGAGTCAAGAGGGCAGTAGACAATGAAGCCACTGATGGGAATGGACCACATTCCACATCTTTCTTGGAGTTTGTGACATATTCATCAACACATGGGGAACTACCACAAGTGATGCCAAGAAAATCACATGAGTAGTCATATCCGAGAAGGAAATATGTAGAAGTTAGAAAATAAACTTATAGAATCGTCCCATAGAAGTAAAAACCCAAAGATGTAGAAGGACTATAGGAAATAACCAGTGGAATGGGTTGTAGTCGTCTGTAGGGAATAGTTAAAACTCGAGGCAACTCGAAGATATTTTCACTAATAGGGGAGTCTAAGTCAATGTACACTATGTTGTACAAGTTTCTTTGAGCAGTATTCCTCTTGAGACCATTAGATTGAACCAAATGGAAGTCTAACCATAGACAGTACCCATAGTACTTGAAGAATTTTATTGGTTATTCATCACCTGGTGGATATACCAAATGTTCTTCAGAAAGTCTGAGAGTTAGGAAACCATACCTATTCATCAGAGAATGAAACTGTGTATCCACTATATGGTGGAAATACCACGTGTTCTTCCTAAGACCATTAGGAAGGCCTAGTAACAAAACAAAGTTGTCATAGCAACAGGCTAAGTATTAGATCATTACGCAAGACAGTGAAAGGTGAACAATCCAGACAAGAGGCTACACATGCCGAGGTCAACACAAGAAAACAGCTGTGAAGATTGAATGGTCTACAGAAGTTCTCTCTACCTATCTTTACGTGAGAGAGGTTGAACTTCGGGACGAAGTTCTTGTTAAGGGGGAGATACTGTAACATCCCAGTGTTTAGGAAGTTATAAGGATCTAAATTTAATATTGCATTTGCAAAGCATGCATCTAAAAGCACGGGAAATTTTGGCGCGAAAGTTTAAACAAAGCAAAGTGACCAAAGTTTCACTTGACATGATGAAATAGATCTAGTTCATCTAGTCAGGAGTACATTTGGAGTGATCTTAATAATATAGCATCTCTACAAAAATAAAATCATATGATTACACAAACCATAATTGGTTGTGACCAACACAAACTCTCAACAACCTTAATCACAAGTCTTTAAGTGACTTGGAATAATTCACTAGGTATCTAGAACTCAAAGAGGGGTGAGAACCCAAATCACACAATTGATGATCATACTTCCACCAATGAGTAATACACAATTGAACCATCTCATCAACAGAGGTGTTATGTCCTCTGAAACAATAACTCTTTAAAGTTATGAACCATCCGCACCACATCTTTCCAAATTATTTAGTAACTACTAAGTTAACCTTCACATGTAAATAACAAAGGTTCAATAGAACACCACTGATACAAACAAGTGTTAACTCAAAACCCACAAGTGGGAAATGATATAATAACTGTATTAACATATTTATCGAATATGTACATATCTCATACACCATAAAGGAAGTACCTTAAAGAAGAAATAAATCTTCTTAAAACTACTGTTAAACCTTGATAATTACATAGGATATTCCCAAACCTCTATATCTGCCTTATGAATGAAAAATGTAATAAAGAGAAGAATATAAAGTGACAACATGAAACCTGAGAAAAAGAACTATCAATTATGATATAAGTCATTAAACCCCAATAACCTTCTTATGCCCATTGCCTTATTCATCTTATACCAGTGAGCACATGAGCTATGAACACATCAATGAACCATTTGATCAACTCACTATTAAGTCATCATTCCACAAACACTTCATATTTCTATCCACATTAATATTCATCAACTAAAGTATCTCTGGATACAAGTAATGAACAACAACAAGTTATAACCTCTATTAGGGGAATTGGAGTGAAAGCTAGATAAAATCAATCATGTATGAGACAAGTATATATCTTATGGGAAGCAAAACAAGAAGTATATGGAAGGATAATAAAAGCATGAGATAACTCTTAATCTAGATCTTATTAGTTTATATAGATCATTTTATCTTGTTATTCTTTAATCCTCTCCAAGACATTCTGCAAGAGAAGGAATCCATAAGAAAGGAGGAACTATCATCAGAAGATCTTTAAGAAGATTATTCAGATTGTTCTAGAAGTGCTACTTCAATCTATTATAAGGGTATTTGGAAATTCTTACATCTTGATATGATCTTATTAAACACTCTTGAAACATTGTGATACTCCAAAGTTAGTGTTATATAGAAGTAGTTTGATAGCAAGACTAGCTACCTTGTTAACAGATCACTTTTGTATACTCAAACAATTGAATGTCATACACAAACAAACAGAAGGTTGAATAACCTAGTACATCTCATCCTCTTGCATATGAAAAGTAATTTGGGGACAAGCCTTGCAAACTTGTCAACAGATTCTTCTTATATGCTTAAGGCTAATTGATGTCATAAAACAAACTCCCATATTTTTATAATCATCTAAGTAAAATATTTTCTTGGAAATACTGGTTGTTTTAACCACAGGGGTGAGATAGTTGAAGATGGAATCCATGAGTTGATCTTCCTTGCAAATGACAAAGGCAGTACCAGAAGACTAGTAGCAATTAGAGAGAAGAACATCAAGTAACAGAAGACTACCAGAAGCAACACTGCCTCAGTAAGGGATCATAAGAAATTATCCAGTGAATCATTAGGATATATTAGAGAACCATTAACCTCTGTTAAACTCATCAGAGATGAGGAGCTCATAGTAATATCTTAAATGGAAACAATTATCAAGTATGAAATAATAACAAGCCATTACATCCACATGTTTTGATATGAGGAGGTAGATGAAAACAAGCTTAATACCTTGTTTTCCAAATCCTTTTCATACACAAGACTACCTGATAACAACAAAGATTCATCTGCACATAACCATGTTAAGGATTACATGTTCTTAAACAAACATGAGATAATATCCCCAATTGGAACCTATGTGGAAAACAAACAAATAAGTTTTCAAAACCACACATGTTTTCCACTTGGTCAAGTACTAAAAACAACCAACAAGACTTGCACTTACCTAAGTAAAATGTCAATCAAAATTGTGAAGAGTTTCAATGATGAAAATTACATAGTAGTATACAAGGAAACAAGTTCCTTCACCCATTAAAATCATTTGGGTTGACATAGAATAAAATTCTCTATTAAGTGATTTTCATAACAGTGCATAGAACCAGTACTAAATAGTTTTACTAAATTATTTTCTATAAAATATTGTACAGAATATGATCCACTCATACCACACCACTTGGGAACCATATGTGTGTTGTAGGGATATAATATTCAGGCCTAAATTAAATTTTAAGACATTTAATAAATTAAATTGAGTGAAAACAATAAAATCACTTAATTTAGCACCCTAAATAAAAAAAACAAAAATTCTTCAAATTCACCAAAACAAAACACGGTGAGCTGTGAAATTTGATAAGGATCCAAAAAGTGATTTTTAATAATTTTTAGGGTTACAATTTGGCCCTGAAAACAAAGGTTTTCTTTTCAGTTTTTAAGACAGAAGGATTTCTAGGTAATTTGTAAAAAGTTCCAAGGGGTTTTCTGTAAAAGATTATTTCTTTTCTTATTCCTCCGTTTCGCCCAGAAGGCACAGGCGGTCGACGTCGAGTCACCGTCGGCGTGTCGTCTCATGTTTCCTCCCTTCGCGTGGATAAGGCCCGAGAAGGAGAGCCGTGCTCTCTCACTCTCTCTCGCCTCGCTGCACCTCGCTCTCTCTCTGTACTAAACCGAGACGAAACCCTAACCCTAGCTCCGCCGGTCACCACTCGTCGCCGACGATTCCGGTCACCTCGAGAAGAACCGAGGCCACCATTAGATGCGCCATGACCTCCTCTATCCCTCCACCAACCGTCGTTTGCCGGGATGGAGGGAGGCCGGAGAATTTCGATGTTCCCTTTCGCTCTGTCTCCGGTCGCCGCGGAAGCGCGCCGCCGCTGTGAAGCTCTTCGTACCCAATCATCTTCACTAGCACACTCCCGGTGAGCTGCCGCATCTCTGAGCGCATTCGTTTCCGAAATCCATCCTTGGATTCTGTCAATCACCGAACACCGCTGTCCGCCGCCATAGATGCTCACCGGCAGCACAGCTCCGGCGACCATTTGTCTCACTCCGCCACATCCCTGACTAGCCGTGATGCCCTCTAGCTTGTTGGCTAGATCAATTAGATCAAATTGCATTGAATCCGTCGAATTCGAATTCACAGAGAAGAATTGCTCTGTGATGACGCAGTCATGACGTCATCATGACGTCATGAGCTCTTTTCTGTTTATTTTCATTAATTTTTAATTTAAAACGAATATGACAGGTGGGACCCACCTGTCAATTCAAATAATAACATAAAAATAATTAAACCTAATAAATCAATAACTTTAAACCTATAACTCAGAAAAATATAAATAATATATCAAATGAATCAGAAAAATATAATCTATTTATTTACCAACTTTTCAAAAATGTTTGATAAAGTTTAAAATTAAACATTTTCTTTAATTAAAATAAATCATTTAAAAATTGAGAAAAATAATAAATATTTCATAAAATCAAAAAAATACAATTTCCATACCAAAATGCTTCAAATGACAAATGAAAATCATCTATTATGTTTACAAGGTCATTTGACCATGTTTTTATGTATACAATGTTTTGCCTAGTCAATTAATTCATTTAAAATTAATAAAATAATAAATATATTCAAATATTTTCAGAAAACATTAAATGATATACCAAATTAAAGAGAAAAGCATTTCCAACTCAAATCATCAATTATAAAACATTTTTTTTAACTTACAAACTCAATTCTAAACATATAATTAAGTTCTATAATATTCCATTAAAACCAGAAATAGCTGCCACAACATTATTTTCCTTATTAATAAAACCCTCATGTTTTCACACCTAATAAACCTATCATCACTAGACAATATCAAGTTGTGTGATGATAGAGTTAGTTGTCTTAGTTCCTCATTTTCAATTAAACTCTTGGTTATCAGCTCTACACTTTTTGAATATAAAACAAAAGATGACTGTTATCTTTTCAATAGTTATTTTCCATGTGTTATTGTCTTATTCTCTAACCAGTAATTAAAAAACTCTACCTAAACATAGTAACAGTTGTTTGCTAAGTATAAGTGAAACACATGCAAGTTTAAAAGAACTAACAACCACATCACCACAAGTAATGAAACATTTTATCTAAAATCTGTGTGATTCAGATATCGTATCAAACGTGGCTTACACTTATAAGATGGGGTGTTTTCCAGGGTATTTCACGATGCATCTCATTACTATGCATGTATCATCTTGCCAATGTTTTCTGTAGTCCTTACCGGGACTACTTTTCTATCTTTCAGATGTCGGGATTTCTCTACGCGACCCTCGAACCCGAAGACATTGATTATTATGGTTATCTCAATCACAGGCAAGTTCATCACTTGCTCATATCCTTTGCAGTATTCCATAACGAACTATTTGCAAAAACCCTATCATATTATCACCTACTCTCAAAAGAATGCATGATCCTATTTTTATAATAATATGACTAATTGAATGACTACCCGAGTGGTAGTGTTCTGTTTGGTGGGTGGATGGAACCATGGTAATATGAATAGGTCAGGATTCTTGCGCCGTAAATTCGCGTTAACCATGGGTCTTCTATGGGGGGAGTAAGTCAGCTGTGATATTTTCTCGTTCGCATGTCAACGGGCTGCCAGAGACGTACTCTGCGGGTCTATGATGGTCTGCCAGGGGCGCGTAAATATCCATCGTGAGGGGTGGAATCAGGCGTTCAACCTGCTGGCAGAAATGGGTGGGCATGCGTTGTGCGGAGAAGCACAGTCTGGCTTGGACCAACAACCGGGCCCCACACCTGAGTGGGTGTGGACAGGAATGTACACCTGGTTGTGAAACATGGTCTTGGTCGTCCATGGGTAAAGTAACGCACCTCTGCAGAGTGTAAAAGGATGTGACATTTTACCCCTTGTTCCGGGAAGGAGCTGTGAACGCCGTAGGAAAGGCAACTCCATGAAGTTCTAGTCCTGTGAAGATCTGGCGGGCATAGTCTTCAGAATTAAAAGCAACTTCTTGAAGAAAGATTTACAAAAACCTAGCATTAGCTTATGACTCTTTTGAGTCTAAAGCTGTAGTTAGTGCATCAAACTATATCCTATATATCATGAACTTGCTCAGTAACGCTCGTTACTCATTCGTTCCCATTTGACCCCCTGCTTAGAGTTGAAGCCTGAGGGAAGTCATCATCGAGAAGCCATCGCCATCTCATGAAGCCATATGGAGTCATCTATTACTTAGTAGGTAAAGCATCATCATCAACAACGCTGGTGGAGGAGAAGCTATCAAGGTGTAGGTAGAGTCCATTCTCGGACTTAGTTGTTCAAGCCATAGATTAGGGCTGACATCAGCCGTAGTAGGTTTATTCTGAGCTAGAGTAATTCTCCAGCTTGGATCTTCGAATTGTTTCTTCTGATGTTTCATTTGTATGAGATCTTCTTTGATTCATCAAAGAGATTCTCAAGATTTTGTAATGAAGTTTGTATCCTATAGCTTTGCTTGGACCCGCTGTGTTTCTGTTGTACCACTCTGAGAGATGTAATATTCACGGATAAGTCCTTCTGCGAGTATTATGTCACCGACTTGCGCACTACACATGCAGTGGTGTGCTGGGTCACCACACACTCTCACCATTGTTTTCTCCCTAATGGCAACAACACATCCCCCTTCACGTTTCTGTCACTCGAGCAAGGCGGTGAGGAGGCATGAACCCACTATCGAGCATAAATACTCCCTCTTGGAGTCACTAGCAATTACTTGGCCAGAGCAACCACTAGCAACGGAAAGCATGCAAGATCACAAATAGCATATGCAAATAAAGACTATAATCAACTTGGCATAAGTTCAATATTCATCAAATCCCAGCAAACACAGCGCATAGAATTACATAAGATCAATCTCGATCATGATAGGCAGCTCACGAGATCTAAACATGGAGGCATATGAGGAGAAGAAAACCATCTAGCTACAGCTACAAACCCGTAGTCTAAGGATGAACTACTCACGCATCACTCCGGAGGCATGCATGGTGATGTATAAGCCTCCGGTGATGATCTCCTCTCCGGCAGGGTGCCGGAAACAGCTTCAGAACCCCCCTGATCTAGGGTTGACGGTGACGGCGGCTACGGAAATTTTCGGGGATTTTTGATCAGGTGCTTAGGGTTTTCCATCCGGGGGGCTTAAATAGGCGAAAGGGCAAAGGCGGTGGAGCTCCAGGGTCCCCACACCCATAGGTGGCGCGGCTAGGGGGCCCACGCCACCCTATGGTGTGGGCCCCTGTTGCCCGTCTTCGACTCCTCTTCGGTAAAGACAAGTGGTAAAAGCAACTATCAGAAGAGAGGTTTGGTCGAGTAGCCGCCTACCCGGTACTTGCTACCCGGTCGACTGCTACTCGGTCTCACCTCAAGATGACCATAAGAAAGAATCAATCAAGTTCTGTCCATTCGAGTAGAAGAGTTGGCCCGAGTAAAACTGGTGGGAACCTATTCGGGCCAGAAAGTCAAAGGAGCCGTTCTGACACAGGATCCCGCGTATCCTGGGTCCGTACTTGGCACTATTCGAACTACTGTTCATCTGGGACCGGCCTGCCTGACAGTGACAGCATGGAAGCAGGCGGTCGCAGGATAAGGGGGCCCTACTCTGTGTTTGGCACAGTGATACCAGTCTGTCCCCTTGGTTTTGCCCAACGACTTTACGGATGCAGCCAAGATTAGGAACCAAAGCTGTCAGCGGGAACCCGGAGGAAGGACGATGTGCACACTATGTCGACACTTGTCCATGTTTGGACGTATCCGGCTGGGCACCATGTATATAAGGTGCCCCGCCGCCTCCTGCGTGAGGAGATAACACAATCGAACACATTGTGACCTAATTCTTGACCTAGTTCATCACGTAGAGAGAAGAGTGGCTACTCGGTAGCAAGAACATTGTATTGTGGCTACTCGGTGAGACACCAGAATACATAGAGAAAGGCAGGAGTAGGGGTTTTACCTCCTCACGAGGGCCCTGAACCTGGGTAGATCGTGTTGTTTGCAGTGTTTGCTTCTTACCTCGCGCGGCTACTCGTCGCGTGATCCCTCCCCGAGCACCTCCAGCGTCCTTCGTCCCCACATCTTTAGCCATCCCATGGCATCTGCCGTGACACCACCACGACAGTTGGCGCCCACCGTGGGGCAACCAGCGGCGCTGGCTGGAGTTTCTGTTCGGACGGGATCTTCTTCAGCGGAGCGCGTGGTCTGTGGCCTTGTCCACAGATTCGGCTCCTTCGACTTCGTCACCGACAACGCCGGCGATTTCAGCGGCAGGGCCATGCCGGAGGGCGGCTCGGTGATCTCCTTCGGCTCTCACCTCGTCTATGTCGCCACCGTCGCCAACCGCGCGTAACCTGAGCTGGTGCATGACGCGGAGGATCCTCCCGCGGTGATCGCTGCTCGCGGAAGGCCCGCGTGCCGTTCTGCGAACTGCGCTGAGGTGATGGTGACTGGCTTGGCAGCAAACGCTGGCGCAGCCGCTACTGGCGCTGCGGCCGTCGTCGAGGATCTTGCTGCACCGAGCGCTGGTGGCAGGACTCACAGGCCTTACGAGAAGGAGTGCAACTTGCCGCCTTCCACTACTCCGACTATTCCCGCGTCGGCTGGGCGACTTGGCATGCCGACTCCCACCGACATCGAGCTCCTAGCCACGAAGGAGCAGCTCGAGCGGCAACGCCTGGAGCTGCTTGCCGAGCAGGCGGAGTTGGATAAGGTGAGGTTGGAGTTGAGTCTAGATCAGCTCGAGTACAACAAGGCTCACGGCTTCACGCCAGTCACTAGGAGGGCTAGCAGAGTAGGCGCCACTCGGCGCAACCTTGGTGCCGAGATGGCGACAGTTGTAGAGGTTCCTGCTCAGTCCGCCACCGCAAACACCTCCACCAGGCCCAGATATAGCACCCCCGCCAAGACACTTAGAGCTGCAGAGGCTGTAGCTGCCGAGTTGCCTCGTCTAGACGGCGACGCGTGTTGGGGGAAAGACAACCTGGTACCCCTAAGGACGAAGAAAATATGACCAGCCAGAAGCGAGACCCGGCCAGGAGGCAAAGCCTGGTCTGGGGGTAACTCAGCTTTGGAAGATGCTATAGAAGGAAGATTCTGGAAGACCCGGAAACCTTGTACAAGTTGGAGACTCAAGACTTGGAGGTCACGCAGGGGACCTAGATTAGGACTCTTAATATGGTATGACCCAGTTTTTACCTTGTACGACCAGGAGACCAGCCGCCCATATAAGCAGGCTCCTAGGTCATAGAGAGAGAGAGATTTCGGGTAGAAACCCTAGATTCCAGGTCTCGGCGAGAGTCAGCACGAGCCAAATTCCAGGTCTCGGCGAGAGTCGGCCAAATTCCAGGTCTCGGCGAGAGTCAGCACGAGCCAAATTCCAGGTCTCGGCGAGAGTCAGCACGAGCCAAATTCCAGGTCTCGGCGAGAGTCGTCCAAATTCCAGGTCTCGGCGAGAGTCAGCACGAGCCAAATTCCAGGTCTTGGCGAGAGTCAGCACGAGCCAAATTCCAGGTCTCGGCGAGAGTCGGCCAAATTCCAGGTCTCGGCGAGAGTCAGCCCGAGCTAAATTCCAGGTCTCGGCGACATTGCAGTCCGAGCCTCTAGATCGATTGCTAATAAGATCCCAGCTGGAAGTAAGCTATTATCTCCCATGGAGAGGTCGAACCAGGATAATCCTTGTGTACAAGACAAAGAGATCTAAGAGCCTTAACAATATCGCTTGGTATCGAGCATCCAGTGTAACACGAGAGTTGAGTTAATATCTTGAGATCGGAGACTCGGCGACTTGCTTGCCGGCTACCAGATCGTTTATCATCATGTTTTCCTCTGAGCTAAACCCTCTCCCAAACACCTGTGTCGTCTTGCCCCAAGATAAGTTACCCCCGGTAACGTCTGCCGTGATTATCCCACGACAGTTGGCGCCCACCGTGGGGCCCACGTCCAAGGGTGTTTACATCACGGGAGAAGCTCGGGAGAACATGAAGAACCTCATCATCGGCGAGATCTACATCAACCCCGAAGGAGAGAAGATGGTGGACGATTTTGGCTGGGGGCCAGAGTCGGATCTGCTCGAATCCGGATCTGTCATCACAATCGGCCGGGTCAACATCCTCATCGGCATGGTACGTACGTCCGGTTCAATCCCCGATGATTTTGAGTATGATTCTATATCAGCTTAGCCCAAGAGTGATGCGCAACTTCGGTTAGCATGGCCCGGAGCGCTTCGCAAAAATTTATATCAGCTTAGCCCAAGAGTGCTGCGCAACTTCGGTTAGCATGGCCCGGAGCGCTTCGCAAAAATTTATATCAGCTTAGCCCAAGAGTGCCGCGCAACTTCGGTTAGCATGGCCCGGAGCGCTTCGCAAAAATTTATATCAGCTTAGCCCAAGAGTGCTGCGCAACTTCGGTTAGCATGGCTCGGAGCGCTTCGCAAAAATTTATATCAGCTTAGCCCAAGAGTGCTGCGCAACTTCGGTTAGCATGGCCCGGAGCGCTTCGCAAAAATTTATATCAGCTTAGCCAAAGAGTGCTGTGATGGGGGGATAGTAACCCGGCAGGCCAACTCCAAGGTGTAACCCGGCCCAAAGGATGTTGCACAGGATCCGACTAAGGATAACGAGACTTCTGGAAGGCCCAAAGCTTGTAGGCCTCGTAACCCGGATTGTGGGTTGCGGTAAGGAAAGCTAGGGTTTGTAAGCAGAGTTCGGGTAGGACTCGAGCTGCGCCTTGGAAGGCAAGTCAGGGGGGGTACGGGTGCTTTATAAACCGGCCCCTAGGCTTAGTTTGGCAGAGATTCACGACATAATCATATCACCTGTTATCGAGTCTAGTATAAATCGAGAGCCATATTCGAGACTCGGCGAATTGAGTACCGATTCCTAGATCGCTTATCACCATGTTCTCTTTCGAGCTAAACCCTCTCCCAAATACCTGTGTCGACTTGCCCCAAGATCAGTTACCCCTGGTAACATCTGCCGTGATCATCCCACGACATGCTGCGCAACTTCGGTTAGCATGGCCCGGAGCGCTTCACAAAAATTTATATTAGCTTAGCCCAAGAGTGTTGTGCAACTTCGGTTAGCATGGCCCGGAGCGCTTCGCAAAAATTTATATTAGCTTGGCCCGAGAGTGCTTCGCAATATTGTAAAATATTCTATTAATATTAGCTTAGCCCAAGAGTGCTGCGCAACTTCGGTTAGCATGGCCCGGAGCGCTTCGCAAAAATTTATATTAGCTTGGCCCGAGAGTGCTTCGCAATATTGAGAAATATCCTATTAGTATAAGCTTAGTCCAAGAGTGCTTCACAACTTTGGTTAGTGTTGCCCAAAGAGTTCTTGGCAACAGTATGTGGATCAATGTGGTAATGTTGCACAATTAAGCCTTTACTTTATAAACATTGATCCGGGTCTTGGGGGCTCTTACATGAATAGTTTGTAGCTGCAATCCTAAGACCTGGCTTTTATGCCGCCAGTATAATCCTTGCCTATCTTGCTTAAGCTCGATGTGACTCGCACTTATATGGCCTGTTTGCTCTCCTGTAATCTCAATCAGTTATGATGCCCATGGGGACTTAACTGACCCTGTTTTTCAGAGTGAGTTCAGCAGTGATAATCCATGCGAAAGCCGGCTTACAGTTAAAGGTTTGCAAAAGAGTCATCTAAACCATCGACATATTGAGAGGACCCACCTCGGTAACCTGGAGGCATAAGAACCCAGGAAGAAACATGATTTATGGGATGTTATTGAGATAAACCTGGAGGCGTATGAACCCAGGAAGAATAACCGGGTTTTATCCTTTTATATATTATTTGTCTTATTCACGATGCATCTCATTACTATGCATGTATCATCTTGCCAATGTTTTCTGTAGTCCTTACCGGGACTACTTTGCTATCTTTCAGATGTCGGGATTTCTCTACGCGACCCTCGAACCCGAAGACATTGATTATTATGGTTATCTCAATCACAGGCAAGTTCATCATTTGCTCATATCCTTTGCAGTATTCCATAACGAACTATTTGCAAAAACCCTATCATATTATCACCTACTCTCAAAAGAATGCATGATCCTATTTTTATAATAATATGACTAATTGAATGACTACCCGAGTGGTAGTGTTCTGTTTGGTGGGTGGATGGAACCATGGTAATATGAATAGGTCAGGATTCTTGCGCCGTAAATTCGCGTTAACCATGGGTCTTCTATGGGGGGAGTAAGTCAGCTGTGATATTTTCTCGTTCGCATGTCAACGGGCTGCCAGAGACGTACTCTGCGGGTCTATGATGGTCTGCCAGGGGCGCGTAAATATCCATCGTGAGGGGTGGAATCAGGCGTTCAACCTGCTGGCAGAAATGGGTGGGCATGCGTTGTGTGGAGAAGCACAGTCTGGCTTGGACCAACAACCGGGCCCCACACCTGAGTGGGAGTGGACAGGAATGTACACCTGGTTGTGAAACATGGTCTTGGTCGTCCATGGGTAAAGTAACGCACCTCTGCAGAGTGTAAAAGGATGTGACATTTTACCCCTTGTTCCGGGAAGGAGCTGTGAACGCCGTAGGAAAGGCAACTCCATGAAGTTCTAGTCCTGTGAAGATCTGGCGGGCATAGTCTTCAGAATTAAAAGCAACTTCTTGAAGAAAGATTTACAAAAACCTAGCATTAGCTTATGACTCTTTTGAGTCTAAAGCTGTAGTTAGTGCATCAAACTATATCCTATATATCATGAGCTTGCTCAGTAATGCTCGTTACTCATTCGTTCCCATTTGACCCCCTGCTTAGAGTTGAAGCCTGAGGGAAGTCATCATCGAGAAGCCATCGCCATCTCATGAAGCCATATGGAGTCATCTATTACTTAGTAGGTAAAGCATCATCATCAACAACGCTGGTGGAGGAGAAGCTATCAAGGTGTAGGTAGAGTCCATTCTCGGACTTAGTTGTTCAAGCCATAGATTAGGGCTGACATCAGCCGTAGTAGGTTTATTCTGAGCTAGAGTAATTCTCCAGCTTGGATCTTCGAATTGTTTCTTCTGATGTTTCATTTGTATGAGATCTTCTTTGATTCATCAAAGAGATTCTCAAGATTTTGTAATGAAGTTTGTATCCTATAGCTTTGCTTGGACCCGCTGTGTTTCTGTTGTACCACTCTGAGAGATGTAATATTCACGGATAAGTCCTTCTGCGAGTATTATGTCACCGACTTGCGCACTACACATGCAGTGGTGTGCTGGGTCACCACACACTCTCACCATTGTTTTCTCCCTAATGGCAACAACACATCCCCCTTCACGTTTCTGTCACTCGAGCAAGGCGGTGAGGAGGGATGAACCCACTATCGAGCATAAATACTCCCTCTTGGAGTCACTAGCAATTACTTGGCCAGAGCAACCACTAGCAACGGAAAGCATGCAAGATCACAAATAGCATATGCAAATAAAGACTATAATCAACTTGGCATAAGTTCAATATTCATCAAATCCCAGCAAACACAGCGCATAGAATTACATAAGATCAATCTCGATCATGATAGGCAGCTCACGAGATCTAAACATGGAGGCATATGAGGAGAAGAAAACCATCTAGCTACAGCTACAAACCCGTAGTCTAAGGATGAACTACTCACGCATCACTCCGGAGGCATGCATGGTGATGTATAAGCCTCCGGTGATGATCTCCACTCCGGCAGGGTGCCGGAAACAGCTTCAGAACCCCCCTGATCTAGGGTTGACGGTGACGGCGGCTGCGGAAATTTTCGGGGATTTTTGATCAGGTGCTTAGGGTTTTCCATCCGGGGGGCTTAAATAGGCGAAAGGGCAAAGGCGGTGGAGCTCCAGGGTCCCCACACCCATAGGTGGCGCGGCTAGGGGGCCCACGCCACCCTATGGTGTGGGCCCCTGTTGCCCGTCTTAGACTCCTCTTCGGTGTTCTGGATGCTTCCGGTGAATATAGGAACTTCGGGCTTTGTGGGGTCCAATTTCGAGAATGTTTTGTCGGGGGGTTACCCCCGAGTAGGGTAAAGACAAGTGGTAAAAGCAACTATCAGAAGAGAGGTTTGGTCGAGTAGCCGCCTACCCGGTACTTGCTACCCGGTCGACTGCTACTCGGTCTCACCTCAAGATGACCAGAAGAAAGAATCAATCAAGTTCTGTCCATTCGAGTAGAAGAGTTGGCCCGAGTAAAACTGGCGGGAACCTATTCGGGCCAGAAAGTCAAAGGAGCCGTTCTGACACAGGATCCCGCGTATCCTGGGTCCGTACTTGGCACTATTCGAACTACTGTTCATCTGGGACCGGCCTGCCTGACAGTGACAGCATGGAAGCAGGCGGTCGCAGGATAAGGGGGCCCTACTCTGTGTTTGGCACAGTGATACCAGTCTGTCCCCTTGGTTTTGCCCAACGACTTTACGGATGCAGCCAAGATTAGGAACCAAAGCTGTCAGCGGGAACCCGGAGGAAGGACGATGTGCACACTATGTCGACACTTGTCCATGTTTGGACGTATCCGGCTGGGCACCATGTATATAAGGTGCCCCGCCGCCTCCTGCGTGAGGAGAGAACACAATCGAACACATTGTGACCTAATTCTTGACCTAGTTCATCACGTAGAGAGAAGAGTGGCTACTCGGTAGCAAGAACATTGTACTGTGGCTACTCGGTGAGACACCAGAATACATAGAGAAAGGCAGGAGTAGGGGTTTTACCTCCTCACGAGGGCCCTGAACCTGGGTAGATCGTGTTGTTTGCAGTGTTTGCTTCTTACCTCGCGCGGCTACTCGTCGCGTGATCCCTCCCCGAGCACCTCCAGCGTCCTTCGTCCCCACATCTTTAGCCATCCCATGGCATCTGCCGTGACACCACCACGACAGTTGGCGCCCACCGTGGGGCAACCAGCGGCGCTGGCTGGAGTTTCTGTTCGGACGGGATCTTCTTCAGCGGAGCGCGTGGTCTGTGGCCTTGTCCACAGATTCGGCTCCTTCGACTTCGTCACCGACAACGCCGGCGATTTCAGCGGCAGGGCCATGCCGGAGGGCGGCTCGGTGATCTCCTTCGGCTCTCACCTCGTCTACGTCGCCACCGTCGCCAACCGCGCGTACCCTGAGCTGGTGCATGACGCGGAGGATCCTCCCGCGGTGATCGCTGCTCGCGGAAGGCCCGTGTGCCGTTCTGCGAACTGCGCTGAGGTGATGGTGACTGGCTTGGCGGCAAACGCTGGCGCAGCCGCTACTGGCGCTGCGGCCGTCGTCGAGGATCTTGCTGCACCGAGCGCTGGTGGCAGGACTCACAGGCCTTACGAGAAGGAGTGCAACTTGCCGCCTTCCACTACTCCGACTATTCCCGCGTCGGCTGGGCGACTTGGCATGCCGACTCCCACCGACATCGAGCTCCTAGCCACGAAGGAGCAGCTCGAGCGGCAACGCCTGGAGCTGCTTGCCGAGCAGGCGGAGTTGGATAAGGTGAGGTTGGAGTTGAGTCTAGATCAGCTCGAGTACAACAAGGCTCACGGCTTCACGCCAGTCACTAGGAGGGCTAGCAGAGTAGGCGCCACTCGGCGCAACCTTGGTGCCGAGATGGCGACAGTTGTAGAGGTTCCTGCTCAGTCCGCCACCGCAAACACCTCCACCAGGCCCAGATATAGCACCCCCGCCAAGACACTTAGAGCTGCAGAGGCTGTAGCTGCCGAGTTGCCTCGTCTAGACGGCGACGCGTGTTGGGGGAAAGATAACCTGGTACCCCTAAGGACGAAGAAAATATGACCAGCCAGAAGCGAGACCCGGCCAGGAGGCAAAGCCTGGTCTGGGGGTAACTCAGCTTTGGAAGATGCTATAGAAGGAAGATTCTGGAAGACCCGGAAACCTTGTACAAGTTGGAGACTCAAGACTTGGAGGTCACGCAGGGGACCTAGATTAGGACTCTTAATATGGTATGACCCAGTTTTTACCTTGTACGACCAGGAGACCAGCCGCCCATATAAGCAGGCTCCTAGGTCATAGAGAGAGAGAGATTTCGGGTAGAAACCCTAGATTCCAGGTCTCGGCGAGAGTCAGCACGAGCCAAATTCCAGGTCTCGGCGAGAGTCGGCCAAATTCCAGGTCTCGGCGAGAGTCAGCACGAGCCAAATTCCAGGTCTCGGCGAGAGTCAGCACGAGCCAAATTCCAGGTCTCGGCGAGAGTCGGCCAAATTCCAGGTCTCGGCGAGAGTCAGCACGAGCCAAATTCCAGGTCTCGGCGAGAGTCAGCACGAGCCAAATTCCAGGTCTCGGCGAGAGTCAGCCCGAGCTAAATTCCAGGTCTCGGCGACATTGCAGTCCGAGCCTCTAGATCGATTGCTAATAAGATCCCAGCTGGAAGTAAGCTATTATCTCCCATGGAGAGGTCGAACCAGGATAATCCTTGTGTACAAGACAAAGAGATCTAAGAGCCTTAACAATATCGCTTGGTATCGAGCATCCAGTGTAACACGAGAGTTGAGTTAATATCTTGAGATCGGAGACTCGGCGACTTGCTTGCCGGCTACCAGATCGTTTATCATCATGTTTTCCTCTGAGCTAAACCCTCTCCCAAACACCTGTGTCGTCTTGCCCCAAGATAAGTTACCCCCGGTAACGTCTGCCGTGATTATCCCACGACAACGCGCGTGTTAGGCAGCAGGAATGGCTCAACGAGTTGGTGTTGGAGGCTGCTAGGCAGAATGAGGAGTTCCGGAAGGCCAACCCGGGTGCTGGAGCTTCGCAGGTTGTGCACTCGCACGCGGCTAGATCTAATGATCAAGCCTCGTCTCCGCATCCCAGCCGCGAGAAGAGCCGCAGCGGACGTTCGGCCAGAGATAGGCAAATGCAGGTGTACGACCCGGCTGCTGCCGCGAGACAGCTTGCTGTGCCGCAGCAGCCCGGGCAGGAACACAACGCTGCAAGAGCAGGCTCTCAAGCTCATCAAGCTCAAAGCCAGGCCCGAGATGGAGCGCGTCCAGGTCCTTCTCGGCAACCCGCAGCTCAGCCTACTCGGCAGAGGCAGCAGCCGCGAGCAGTGGCTCCAGTCGCCAACCCGGTGGAGCAGCCAGCAGCTGTGCAGGTGGACAGATATGATGATGGCTACTCGGCCATGGAGATGGCTGGCTATGATGTCCATGATCGTGTTGGCGAGCGCATGCTGGCGCCTGGAGATGCGAGGCATCAGCTGGACCGGATCAGCTTGTCGGCGCGGCTGGAGAACACGGGTCCTCCTGGCCCCGAGTGCTTTGGCCCGCGCATCATGAACGAGCCGTCCGTGAAGAACTTCCAGCTCGCAAGGGGCACCAAGAGCTACAATGGCAGCACCAAGCCGGAAGACTGGCTTAATGATTATGTCACCGCGGTTCATATCGCAAACGGCAACCGGAGATGGGCGGTGCGCTATGTCCCGCAGATGCTAGAGGGTCCAGCTCGCACTTGGCGCAACAACTTGCCCAAGAACAGCATCAATTGCTGGCTGGACTTCTCGGATGCCTTCATCAGCAACTTCACGAGCACATACAAGAGGCCGAATAGGCCACAACAGCTATCCGCTTGCAGGCAGCGAGAAGACGAGACAGACCGCGAGTACCTTACTCGGTGGAGTACATTGAGGAACACCTGTGAGGGTGTGAATGAAGCCCAGGCCATCACTTGGTTTGCGCAGGGATGCAGGCATGGCAGCATGTTGTGGCAGAGATTGCAGAGGGAGATGCCAAACACTCTGGCGGAGACCATCAAGATTGCGGATCAGTACGCACTCGGTGATCCTACTCAGCCCCTGATGGACTCCTCTGAGCCGAGAAGAAACTTCAGCAACAGCAAGCGCAACGAATTCCGCAACAAGCGCCGAATAGATACTCGGTACGACCCTGAAGAGGTGAATGCAGTGACTGTTGGAGCTAGTGGTAGCCAAAGGCAGAAACCTGCTGGAGCCTACGGGCAGAACCAGAACCAGGGCCAAGGCAACAAGAAACCATTTCGCACTTCTCAGTCGGGTAGCGGAAACACCGAGCAGCCAAAGAAGTTTGTCTTTGATGACATGAAGGATGGCCCGTGCAGTTTTCACACTCATCATCCCTCCAGGCCTGCTAACCACACTACTCGACAGTGCGAGTGGTGGGATGTGATCAAGAATGACGGCCTGCCTCCTCCTCCTCCTCTGCCAGCGGCCAATGCCAATGTGCAGCCTACTCGCGCACCCGCAGCTCGGCCGCCAGTGTACCCGAGAAGAGAGAATGTGAACCAGGTGGCTTTAGGAGCCAACCGTAACTTCAACAATGAGAGCTACCGCAACAACAACAACAACTACAACCGCAACAACAACAACAACAGAGGCAACAACAACTACCAGGGCAACAACAACAACGGCAACAATGGGGGCGGAGGCTCCAACCAGTACCAAGAGCACCACGAGAGCTACATGATCTTCACTTCTGAGCCAGTCGACAAGCAATCACAGCACAGGCGGGCCATGGAGGTCAATGCAGTGATTCCTGCTGTCCCTCACTACATGTATTGGTGTGACCAGGAGATCAGGTGGTCCCGAGTAGATCATCCCAAGGTGATGCCCAATCCGGGTAGCTACGCCTTGGTGCTGGATCCTACCTTCCTGGGTCCCGAGAAGAATGTGAGGTTCAGCAAGGTGTTAATCGACAACGGCAGCAGCATCAACATCGTGTACAAGGACACACTCGAGAAGCTTGGCCTGGCCGAGAACATGATGCTGCCCAGCAAGACCACTTTCCATGGCATTGTGCCCGGGATCTCGTGCAACCCGATTGGCCGAGTGTGGATAGATGTGCTATTCGGCACCAGGGATAACTGCCGCACAGAGCGCCTGCAGTTCGAGGTGGTTGATCATCAGAGTCCTTACCATGCCCTACTCGGCAGGCCTGCTCTGAGCAAGTTCATGGCCTCTACCCATGTTGCATATCTGAAGATGAAGATCCCTGGTCCCAATGGCATAATTACTATCTCTGGTGATTACAAGAAGTCCATGGAGTGTGCCTCTGCTGGTTCCCAGTTGGCGGAGTCGATGGTGATTGCTGCCGAGAAGAAGTAGATGTATGAGGTGGTGGCCATGGCGCAATCCGCGCAAGCTGGCGCGCAAGGCGTGCCGAGTACCCAGCACGGGACCGCATTCCAGGCATCTCAGGAGACCAAGAAGGTCTAGGTCGACCCCGAGTTCGCCGACCGCGTAGCCATCATTGGCTCCGGGTTGGCGGAGAAATAGGAAAGCGAGCTCATCCACTTCCTCCGTGAGAATCGGGATGTATTCGCCTGGTCAATGAAGATCTACCAGGAGTCCCGAGGGAGTTGGTTGAGCACTCATTACATGTGAGTCCTGACGCCAAGCCAGTGAAGCAGGCTATGCGCCGCTTCGGAGATGAGAGAAGGAAGGCCATTGGTGACCAGATCACCAAGCTGCTGATAAGCAATTTCATCATGGAGGTACTGCATCCGGATTGGCTAGCCAACCCGGTCATGGTCGAGAAGAAGAAGGAGGATCCCAAGGCTGCCACTGCATGGCGCATGTGTGTCGACTACACCGACTTGAACAAGGCATGCCCCAAGGATCCTTTCCCGCTACCTCGCATCGATCAGGTGATCGATTCCACTGCTGGTTGTGAACTGTTGTCTTTCATAGATGCCTACTCTGGTTTCCACCAGATTGCACTCAATCCTGCTGATCAAATAAAGACTGCTTTCATTACCCCGTACGGGGCTTATTGCTATCGTGTCATGTGTTTTGGCTTGAGGAATGCGGGTGCAACCTATCAGAGATGCATGCAGAAATGCTTGCACGACCAGCTCGGCAAGAATGTGCAGGTGTACGTAGATGACATTGTCATCAAAACGAATAAAACACATACCCTGCTTGCCGACCTGGAGGAAACCTTTGCTAACCTACGCAAGTACAAAATGAAGCTGAATCCGAGTAAATGCACCTTTGGTGTCCCGGCTGGTAAGCTACTCGGCTTCCTGGTGTCTAGTCGGGGCATTGAAGCTAATCCTTCAAAGATAAAAGCTATTGAGAGCATGTCTTTGCCGAGATCCCTGAAGGATGTACAGAAGTTCACTGGTTGCTTAGCGTCTCTGAGCCGTTTTCTGGGCCGAATGGGCGAGAAGGCACTGCCTCTGTACCAATTGATGAAGAAAAGTGACAAGTTTGTCTGGACTCCGCAAGCGGATGTGGCATTTAATGAGCTAAAAGCAATGCTGGCTAGCGCTCCCATCTTGGCTAGTCCGCTACCCAAGGAGCCAATGCTGTTGTACATTGCTGAGACTAACCGAGTAGTAAGTGTGGTGATTGTGGTGGAACGAGAAGAGGAAGGCAAGAGTGTGCAGCGCCCAGTGTACTATCTTAGTGAAGTGTTGTCCAGTTCCAAGCAAAACTACCCGCACTATCAGAAGATGACCTACGGTGTGTACCTGGGCGCCAAGAAGCTAAAGCATTATTTCCAAGAGCATCCTATCACGGTTGTGAGCTCTGCTCCCATCTCGGATATCATGGGTAACAAGGAGGCGAGTGGCAGAGTAGCCAAGTGGGCAATCGAGCTGGCCGCGTATGCACCCGCGTACGCGAGAAGAGAAGCCATCAAGTCTCAGATTCTGGCGGAATTCCTGGTGGATTGGGCCGAGGTGCAGTATGAACCTCCTGCTCCAGTTTCTAACTACTGGAAGATGCATTTTGATGGCTCGAAGGTAAAGGAAGGCCTTGGTGCTGGCGTGGTGCTTACGTCACCCAAGCGAGATCAACTCATGTATGTGCTGCAGATCCACTTCAAGGCGTCCAACAATGTAGCAGAGTACGAGGCAGTGGTGCATGGCTTGCGAGTAGCCAAGGAGGTTGGCGTGCAGCGCATTATATGCTATGGCGATTCAGATCTGGTGGTGCAGCAAGTCTCTGGTACATGGGATGCTCTGGATGCCAACATGGCATCGTATCGCTTCCTGGTGCAGTCTATGACTGGGTTCTTCGAAGGCTGTGAGTTCCAGCACATTCACCGAGCAGAGAACGAAGCAGCAGATGAGTTATCCAAGTTGGGATCTTCTCGGCAATCCATCCCGGCGGGAGTCGCCTTGGAGCACTTGAGGAAGCCATCCATCAAGCCTTCTCCCAACTCGGAGTCCATATTTGTTCCTTCTCTGCCAAGTGAGGAATCTGATCCCATGGAGATTGACTGGGAGAATGCTATAGGAAACCCGGGGACTGCCGTCCTCTACTCGGGGACTGCCACTCCTTACTCGGGGACTGCCATTCCTTGCTCGGGGACTGCCACTCCCTACTCGGGGACTGCCATTCCTTACTCGGGGACTGCTGTCCTTAACCCGGGGACTGTCGCATTCATTGAGGAAGTCCTTGCTAATCGGTCTGGGCTTCATAGAAGTGCTCCCATCCCTAAAGAGCAACCAGAGGTACCCGTCCCAATGGAAGTGGACGAACCAGTGTTTCCCACACGGGAGACACCGAGTTGGGCTATGCCCATATTATCCTTTCTAAGGGACGGCACTCTGCCAGAAGATGAGGTGGCTGCTAGACAGATTCAGAGAAGATCCAAGGGCTACACTGTAGTCCGAGATGTGCTGCACAAGAGAAGTGCCACCGGCGTGCTGCAACGTTGTGTGGACCCAGCAGAAGGAGAAGAGATCCTAGTAGAGATACACCAAGGAGAATGCGGGCACCATGCCTCTTCTCGGGCGTTGGTCAAGAAAGCTTTTCGGCATGGCTTCTACTGGCTCACAGCACTGCAGCAAGCTGAGGACATCGTGAGAAAGTGCAATGGCTGCCAGATGTTCGCAAGTAAGATTCACATGCCTGCTTCCGAGCTGAAAACAATTCCTATCACTTGGCCATTTGCTGTTTGGTGTTTGGACATGGTCGGGCCCTTCCAGCCGGCTAGAGGCAACATGACTCACATCCTGGTCATGGTGGATAAGTTCACCAAGTGGATCGAGGTGAAGCCTATTCGGAGGTGCTAACGAAGGCATGGATCCTGGACCCTGCGAGTAAGGACGCCCCCTCTCAAGCCTTCTGGTCAAGGCCCAACAGGAAGCGCCCTTGGAGTACTCTAGAAGGCCCAT
This sequence comes from Alopecurus myosuroides, assembly GCA_028641055.1. NCBI lineage: Eukaryota > Viridiplantae > Streptophyta > Magnoliopsida > Poales > Poaceae > Alopecurus > Alopecurus myosuroides. The sequence continues at coordinate 47,578,317 of CM054059.1, read as the reverse complement.
GAGAAGCCCACCCGCATCAACTTGCGGGTTAAGTTAGGGAACTTGTAACCGACCTAAGCTAGGGTTTGTGTCCTCTCCAGGTTGAACTCGAGACCTGGCTATCTATATAAAGCCAGGAGAGCCCCCAAGGAGAGGACCAAGTATTACCGCACGACCACAAAAGCCTTGAAACTCGAGATCTACTCTCGATTCGAGCATCCTGTAACCGATCTAATCATCTAATACAGATCGACAGAAGGCAGGAGTAAGGTTTTTACCTCTACGAGGGCCCCGAACCTGGGTAAATCTCGCCCCCTGTCAAGCCGACGATTCCACCAGCGCCTATGACATGTCCTAGTCGAAACCCGATAGGATCACCCGAGGGATTTGTGGAGCCAGAGCTTCGACAATTGGCGCCGACCGTGGGGACCGCGGGCGCTGGATCACCAGCATCTTCGGCTTCATCGACATCCAACTCCCGTTGGAAACCATCGACTACGGCTCCGAACAATCCTGTACGGATCGGGTCCGTCATAGTCACGCCTCACTCGCCGGAATCACGCCCGGTATTCGAGGATCTGGAGAAGAGCGTCACCCTGACGTTCGGAAGTTTCAACTTCATGGCGAACAGGGACGGAATCCTCCACTTCTCGGATGAATCTGAACCCGAATCTGGAGCCGTCAACTCGCGCTTCCCTATGGAGAAAAGCGGCGAGTCCATCCGCTTCAACACGATCGACTACCACGCACTCTCGACAGAGGAACCCTCTCGGGTGCGAAGAGCTTCCCGATCTGCGCCTAGGACACATGGACCACGACTGGCCCAAGTCTGCATGGCAGGGTCGGAACAGCCCTCGGAAACTGAATATAGCGCAACCGAGCGCGATCTAATCGGCGTCTCGCGGGAAGCCTGGAAAAGAGCCAAGGAATCCATGCGAAAGAGTCAGCCGCCTGCAGCAGGTGCCACGCAGGAAGACCTAACCGCCTACCACTATCACCTAGTGAGAGCGGCCTCAAACATCAAGGATGCCCGAGCAGATCTAGCCCGTCGCAGGAGAGCGGCGGATGAATCAAGCCTACGTCGAGCCGAGCTATCCCTTGCACCTTCGGTCGGTACCCGACCCGGGGGAAAAGGACCCGCAGCGTCGACGAGGGACCACGAATCTATGGCTGGGACCAACAGGTCTACCACGTCTTCTTTCATGAGGGTTGACGACGATGGCAACGTCTACCCGCAAACTCCAGCCGCTGCAATTCTAGCCGCAGCAACCTACATGCAGATGAACCAGCCGACGGACAGCGATCCTCGGGTGGAACAATACAAGCATATCCGCAAGGGTCTAGGGCTGGCAGCCGCGAAACTCGCCTCCCACGATCGCAAGGAACAACTGGAGAAGGCGCGACAGGAGAAGGACAAAGACAAAGATACGCCCCGCAGGCACAGGAGCTCCTCTCCGAGAAAGGATAAATCGCCGCGTCGCGGCCGAGGAAAAGAGGCTCGACGCCGCGGCGATAGTCGAAGCAGCAGCGACGACAGCCCGAGAGACAAAGATTCGCGGCACCACAGCAGCCGCTCGAGAAAACGAAGCAAGGAACCAAGAAAAGATAGCGACCGTGACCGGTCCGGGTACGACGCGTGATCCGATCTCGCCCAGAAGAAGGTGGATAAAGCGAGGGCTTCACGATATCGCGAGCGCTCCTCATCCGGGTCTTCGGACGACGAAACCTGCGGAGCACTTTGTTTTGCTCGCAGTATTCGTGAGGCACCTCTACCCAAGAGATTCAAGCTCAGCTCGGAGGTGACAAAATACGATGGCTCACTCGAGCCCTCCCAGTGGTTAAGCGACTACCTCACGGCAGTAAAATGCCAACGTGGTAACAAGAACACGGCCATGCAATACCTCAATTTGCACCTAGCCGGAGCGGCCCGCAGCTGGCTGGAGAGGAGACCACGATCTTGCTACGCATCGTGGGACGACCTACATCGCGATTTCTGCAAAAACTTCCAGTCGACCTACAAGAGGCCGGCTACAATCGAAGAACTACGAGCTTGCAAACAGAAAAGTGGTGAATCCACACGAGAATACATCCAGCGGTGGAACACGCTCAGGAACACCGCAGGGACAATCTCTGAAGAAGTGGCGATTGAGGCCTTCGCCAAAGGAGCAAGAAGAACCATGTTTCGAGACGAACTCGGCAGAGCTGCGCCCAAAACCATAGGGGAGCTCATGGTCATAGCCGAAAAATGGGCCAATGGAGAAGACGCAGTACGCAATGAAAGAACATCATCGCCCACGCACGACGAAGACCGTCATGGGCGAAGAAAGAGAAGAAAATATTACGACCACGAGGATAGAGAAGAACTAGTGGCAGCAGAATTCACGCGAAGTTGCGACTCCGGTCGTCGTGGAAGTCGCGAATGGAGACCAAAGGCAGAAGAAAAAACACCCGAGGAAGACCTCGATGCGTACTGCTCGCTACATCTGTTCACAGACAAGCGCACGGGCAAAACTAAGGCAACGCACCTTCTCAAGGATTGCCGAAAGTTCATCGAAATCTCGGACGCACTCGCCAAGAAAAGATTTGCCTCCACCCAAAACTATCCACCACTGCCAGGAGGGGGACAACAATTCCAGCTACCACCGCCTCCACCTCCACCAACCAACCCAAACATGGCACTCGCCGCATTGCCAGCGCCACAACAACAAAACACGGGAGCAAATACATACCCGACTCCGCACGGACAACTCCTCGGGATGATACAGAAGGTATGCCCCTCTCGCAGAGCTCAAAAAACTAACTCGAGACAAATATGCATGGCAGTGCAGACGCCACCAACGAAGCCCGAGTACCTGAAGATGGCCGAGCAGCCAATCACGTTCTCGAAAGAAGACCACCCGCCACGAGTCTATCGACCAGGACACGCCGCCCTTGTCATTCAAGCTCAAATTGGCAACTATGACCTGGCCCGCGTATTCATGGACGGTGGCAGCGGCATCAACATCATCTACGCGGATACACTCCGTCGAATGAACAAAAATCTGGACGACCTAACGGAATCAGAAACATCCTTCCACGGGATAGTTCCGGGCAAGGCAATACGTCCACTCGGAACAATCAACCTTGAAGTTGTACTGGGCTCCCCACGCAACTACAGAAGGGAATTCCTGGACTTCAAAGTCGTCGACTGGCCCTCACAGTACCACACCATTCTTGGTCGAACAGCGTTCGCCAGATTCATGGCCGTACCACATTACGCATACTTGAAGCTCAAGCTACCCGGCGAATACGGTGTGATCACCATTGACGGAGACTTCCAGAAATCGGATAAGTGCGACATAGAATTTAATGAGATCGCGAAATCTTTCGGGATGCAAGAAGAACTACAAGAGCTGGCAAAAACCACGGACCACTCCGTCATGCCCCTCACGAAGAAAAACGCGCCTGAACTGGAATTCAGCGCCAACAGCGACACTCGCAAGCACCAAGTGCACCCGACGGATTCCGCCAAAACCGCGATGGTTTCCACAACCCTCTCGCCAGCATAGGAAAGCGCGCTCGTCAAACTCCTCCGTGAGTACTGGGAGATTTTCGCCTGGCAGCCCTCAGATATGCCAGGTATACCCAGGGAGTTTGCCGAGCACTCACTCGAAGTCTTTCCTAACGCCAAACCCATCAAACAGACGACTCGACGATTTTCAGAACCCAAGCAAAAGGCGCTGGGCGAAGAAGTAAATAGGCTCCTAGCCGCCAACTTTATTAGAGAGATCAAGATATCCACCTGGTTGGCGAATCCGGTGCTGGTCCCCAAGAAGAACACGGATATCCTTCGGGTGTGCATCGACTACACGTCACTAAACAAGCACTGCCCCAAGGACAACTTTCCTCTACCACGAATCGACCAGATCGTGGATTCCACAGCAGGCTGCCAACGTCTCTCCTTCCTGGACGCCTACTCGGGATATAATCAGATCCGAATGAAAAAGGAAGACGAAAAGAAGACGGCATTCATCACACCACACGGTGTATACTGCTACACGACAATGCCCTTCGGGCTGAAGAACGCAGGTGCAACATATCAACGTTGCATGCAGAGATGCCTTGCCAATCTCATTGGCAAGAACGTACAAGTATACGTCGACGACATCGTCATCAAAACTCGAGTAGAGGACACACTCCTCGAAGACATTAAAGAAACATTCGACGCCCTTAATGCATATCGGATCAAGCTCAACCCGACAAAATGCGTTTTCGGCGTCCCCGCAGGAAAACTCCTAGGATACCTGGTATCCGCCAGAGGCATTGAGGCCAATCCGGAGAAAATACAGGCCATCCTCACCATGAAGGAGCCTACCAATCTACGCGGAGTCCAGCAGCTCGCAGGGCGATTGGCCGCCCTAAGCAGGTTCATCGCACGATTGGGAGAGCAGGCGTTACCCTTCTACAAGCTACTGAAGAAGACGGACAAATTCGAGTGGACACCCGAAGCCAAACAAGCATTCGCAGACTTGAAACGGTCGCTGCAAAGCAGGCGCATTCTCGCAACACCACAAGAAAGGGAGCCACTTCTTCTCTATTTAGCCGCCACAAACCAGGTCATCAGCACTGCAATCGTAGTCGAACGACCTGAAGATGGCAAGGCATACGGAGTCCAGCGACCAATATATTACATCAGCGAAGTGCTCTCGCCATGCAAGCAGCGATATCCTCATTACCAGAAGCTTGCATATGGAGTTGTCCTCACAGCCCGAAAGCTCAAACATTACTTCCAGGAACACGCCATCACAGTGGTTAATGATGCGTCACTCGGGACAATCATGAACAACCCTATGGCATCCGGAAGAATAGCGAAGTGGAGCATCGAGTTGGGCGCTTGGGATATCACCTATGCAGGACGCAATGCAGTCAAATCCCAAGTTCTCGTGGAATTCATCAGCGAATGGACAGAGCTACAAACACCCGGGCCACCCGAGTATACGAGCAATTGGATCATGTACTTTGACGGGTCCAAAAGAAACGAAGGAGCAGGAGCTGGAATCGTTCTTATTTCACCTCGTGGAGACAAACTGCAATACGTCCTGCGACTAGACTTTCCACCAGATGATCCAGCATCGAACAACGACGCAGAATATGAAGCACTGTTGCACGGGATGAAGATGGCGATTGCTTGTGGAGCTACCCGATTGATGATTTATGGCGATTCCAATCTCATAGTGCAACAAACAATGAAAGAATGCGATGCCATTGCTGAAAACATGATCGCGTACCGCGACATGTATAATCTACTCGAAGGAAGCTTCAAAGGATGCGAGTTGAAGCATATTGCAAGATCCAGTAACGAAGAGGCGGATAGACTGGCCAACATGGGTTCCACGAATACACCCATACCGCCAGGGATATATTTCGAGCGGATGATTAAGAGATCAGTCAAAGTGAAGAAAGCCGTAGAGACACCCGCAGCACAAGAAACAGAGGTCAGCCCGCAAATCGCGCTTCTCGAGCTAACTCATAACATATCACGGCAGGTTTTTCTGGTCGAGCCAATCTGGACGCAGAAATATCTCGACTACCTGCTCAACAAACAGCTCCCGGCCGATCCACGTGAGGCTCGACAGCTAATCAGGCGTAGCAAATCCTTTCGGGTGGTTAATGGAGAATTGTACAAACAAAGCATCTCGGGCATACTCCAGCGCTGCATCGCACCCGAAGACGGCAAGGAATTACTCCGGGACATACACCAGGGTGATTGCGGACATCATGCTAGCTGGAAAGCAATACTGGGAAAAGCCTTTCGAGCAGGATTCTACTGGCTAACAGCAGCCAACGATGCAAAAAACCTGGTCGATAGATGCGACGCCTGCCAGCGATTCTCACCAAAGCCGCACGCACCCGCCACAGAGCTGCATATGATACCCATCGCCTGGCCCTTTGCGCAATGGGGGCTAGACATGGTTGGACCACTACGCAAATCCACACCAGGAGGATACACACATTTGCTGGTCGCAGTCGACAAATTTACCAAATGGATCGAAGCTATGCCAGTGACTTCGGCTAGCGCCCAATGCGCCATCAAGTTCCTCGACTCCATAGTATGTAGATTCGGTGTACCACATGACATCATTACAGACAATGGTACAAACTTCACCGCAAAGGAAACACAACAGTTCTGCGAGGAGAAAGGAATCAATTTCAAGTTTGCTTCGGTTGCCCATCCGCAAACAAACGGCCAAGTCGAAAGATCCAACGGCTTAGTTTCGGCTGGCATCAAAAAGAGATTGCTAGATCGTCTACATCCCGCTGCGGGACATTGGGCAGAGGAGTTACCCTCCGTACTTTGGAGCCTCCGCACAACTCCCAATCGATCAACGCAATACACACCATTTTTCATGGTATACGGGGCAGAAGCCGTCCTTCCCGAGGAGGTCCGATTCAGCGCCCCACGAGTTGTAGCCTACAGCGAAGAAACCTCCAACAAAGCACTTGCAGAAGATATGGATGCACTCGACGAAATTCGGGACATTGCACTCGCAAGATCCGCGGTCTATCAACAATCACTACGCAATTACCACAGTCGACGCATACGCCACAGGTCATTCGTGGTAGGCGACTTGGTGTTGCGGCTGAAGCAAAAGGAAGGACACAAGCTCGAACCACCTTGGGAAGGACCCTTCATCGTACACGAAGTGATCCCAGGAGGAGCCTATCGATTGAAGAATCCCGAGACCGGAGGCATCTATTCCAATCCATGGAATATCGCGCAACTGCGCAAATTCTACCCCTAGGTTTACTTGTTTTGCAACAATAAGGCTATGCTAGCCAATCTTGTAGCTCGAGCACATGACTTCTCAGTCATCGCAATGAAATACATGATTTCCTCATCATATTTACCCGACAGATTTCCAGTTGATTACATGCTAAAAAGTTACAGGTACACACCCCATTAAATACACGGGGGCTACACCTAAAACTAAGCATCACAAAGAAATATCATCAAAAACAAGGTTACACACCTTACAAACAGTTTTTACAAACTATAAACAGTTTTACAGGATATTCACATCCGATAATCAGTCAAACCGCTGAGCATTCTCAGTCGCTAAGACCCTATCTACCTCTTCAGAGGTCATTTGGATAATCTTCTCGGTTGCAGGGCGTACAGCATCATAAAACGGTGTGATGTCTTCGATTGCATAATCTGGGCGCCGAGCTACGGAGTTCAAATCTATCTCAGGATGCCATATTCGGACAAACGAGAGAGCCACAACCGCGCCGCACATCATTTGTTTGTGTACGCACGTGCGAACCTCCCCTTCTCGTCCAAACATCCTGAGAAGATAACTCCAGTCTTCGGGACCCCTCTCGAGTGGATAAAAAGCAGCGTTCACCGCAACCAGGACTTCGTGGAAAGAACTCACGAGAATTCTCGCCTGGCGGACTCGAAATTTCAAGGTAGCCATCACAAAACCTCGACTGCGATCAGACCAGAAATTACTCGCATGAGGTTTTGTGCTGTTAGCTTCTTGATGAATGAGGTTTTCCACCCACTGCTTCTCCTCTCTGTCATCTGGTCTCACAACTAAAGAGCAAACGCACTTAGTCAGATAAGAAGCAGAGGGGAGAAAAATAGCATGGGGGCTACACTACTTACATAGTAACTCCCTTGCAATCGAAGACAGTTCATCCATCAGAAATTGCTCGCGCTCAGCTGCCAATCTCTGTTTGGATATCGCCACATCAGCTACCCCGCGCAGCGCTTTCAGTCTGCGCTCACCCTCCTGAACCTTATCACGAAGGCCAGCAAAAGTGCCCACGGCAGCCACAAGTGGATTTACTGGATTACCACGTCCACCAGAAGTTTCCGCGGCAAACACAGTAGCCTGGAAGAAGCACAAGGAAAGAAGTGAGATGCCCTACTCGAGTGGTTTCTAGTCGCACATCTGACTAAACACGCTTGGGGGCTACTCCCATCGGGAGACAAAGGTACAAACAGCAAGAATAAAAACTCCAAAGGATAAATGCTTCGATCAAGGACAACAAAAGTACGGGAATACATACCAAGGTTCATTACATTCAAAGAAGGAAATAAAAAAAACTACGAGGCTACATTGGTACTCCCACTAGCAGCAGTCGACCCTCCCTTCTTCCGAGCAAAAATCTCAGAAAGCTTCCGAGCAAGAATGGCGGCTTGCTCGCCAAAACGAGAGAGTCGTACCTTTTTGCCCGTGGAAGGATCGACTGGAATGGACGAGTAAGCCTCCTCCAACCCTTCGACTCCGTGCGCCAGAGCAAATTGAATCGCAGTCTTCGCGCCAGCCTCCGATTGAGCGACTGCAAAGGCATCCAGAAGCTTTCCTTCTGAGAAGACCTTCAACATATCATCGAGCGTAGGTGCAGGAGTGGCGTTGGCGAGGAGGCGACCGTACAGTTGCCCCAGCACTTGGGTAGCATCACTGACTATGGAAGAAACTCCATCAGCGTGCCTTTTAAGTTGGGCAAGCGTATCGGTTACCACATCCACCCGCTGGAGTCCAGGGATTTCTAGAGGAACATCCAGAATACCTGCGAAGGGAGAAAATAATACTTAGCAAACTACAGCCAAGTGAAGAATCAGAATCGCGAAATTCCAGCAAGTTTACCCGCGAAGCGCTCAGCAAGGGGACGGAGGAACCCGACAAGCTCGCTGTCGGCCTTACTGCCGGTTTTCTCTAACTCCTTCAAGGACTTCCGCGCGTCCGCAAGCTGTCGACTGAAGTCTTCCGACTGCATGCGGGAAGTCTCTAGCTCTTGTCGAATGGCCGTCAAGTCAGCTTCTCGAGCAGTTACCTGCTCAGAAAATTTGACCTTTTCGGATTCTGCAAATTCAAGTCGAGCTGCAAAGAGACGCTTGTCAAAAACTCTAGAATGAATGGAGTGTGGAAGACAGGGGAACGATAGAGCTCACCCTTGAGAAGATCGTTTTCAGTCCGGAGTCGGTTGCGGTCTGCTCGAAGAGACTTGCAATCCGATTCAGCGAGAACGACGCGGCGGCCAATCGCCGCAAGAGAATCAACGAGTGACTGCAAAAGCGCGAAGACGGAAGAGTTAAAAAGATCAAATTTGAGCCTGTACCCGATTATTTACAATCAACTACAGCCTCGGGGGCTACTCCCATCGGGAGCACTGCCGTGCACCCGATAAAAATTAAAAGCACGAAGATAGAAGAATTAGGAGGATTACATTGGAGCCTGTACCCGATTATTTACAATCGACTACAGCCTCGGGGGCTACTCCCATCGGGAGCACTGCCGTGCACCCGAGAAAAGCAAAATCATGAAGAAAAGATGAACAGAACTTTGAGCCTGCAGCCGATCGCACGCGATCGACTACAGCCTCGGGGGCTACTCCCATCGGGAGCACTGCCGTGCACCCGATAAAGAAATTCTTGAAGGCCAAGAGATAGCACTGCCTCGGGGGCTACACCCATCGGGAGCTTGACTAGGCGATGCTTCCAAGGATTTGTCCTTTGAAGTAGCTTCGTTTTCATCTACCCGACGACGTTTCGGGAGGGCGCCATTCGAGTCTTCGACGTCATCCGAAGAATCGTCCTCCGAGCTCGAGGAAGCATTGGCGACACTGGTGTCAACCGCGCCGTCCTGGTGACTAGACACTTGCTCCGAAGCAGCTCCCCCCGTAGCTGGCGGGTAGCAGTCCGCCATGGCTAGACTCTACGAAGACAAGAAAACAAGAAAGATCTTATCGACTAAAAATTCAGAAGATGAAAGTAACTCAAAGACAAGAAACTAACCTCAGCCGGAGGAGGATTTGAAGCAGAAAAAGCTTCGACTGAGCAATCGGGGAATTGCTCCCCTACCTTCAGTCGAGTGATGACCGCGATCTTCTTCTCGAATTCTACATTCGAAAGTTCTTCGCGACTCACTCGGCTGGGATATTCTGCACCTTGATACTCCCACATAGTGGAAGGCCTTTGCTGCAGAGGCTGGATCCTGCGCTTCAAGAAGAGGCTCGCCAGATGGAGCCCGTTGAGCACTACTCCCGAGGTTTGGTCTCGAAGAGCGGCTACTCTTGCGAGTAAGGGCGTGACCGTCTGGATTTCCTCGGCTGACATCTTGTGGCTCCAAGACTTGCGCCTCGACAGAACTGCGAATGGGTGAAACTCTACGAGCCCACCCGAGCTATTGTCGACGACGTAGAACCACTTCTTCCGCCAGCCTTGGGCGGAGTCGATGAAGTGCATGTTGAAGTACGCGTTCTCCTGGCGCGCCTGGATCCCGAAACCACCCGTGCGAAGTGGCTCGCCAGGCTCGGACTCCACCCGCGGCTTCTCGCGGAAGATCCGGATCTTGAACAGCGCTTTCCAGAGCGCCCAATGCGGGCGAATGCCGAGGTAGCACTCGCAAAGCACGATGAAGCACGAAATGTGTTGCATCGCGTTCGGAGGAAGGTCGTGAAGCTGTATGCCGTAGGCACACAGCAACCCGATGAAGAAAGGGTGAAGGGGGAAAGAAAGACCTCGAGTCACGTGGTCCACGAAGACCACGCGCTCATTCGACTGAGGGTTGGGTACCTCTTCTCTTTTCCCGAGGCGGACGCGCTTCTCCGCCTCCGCCGGTAGCAATCCCTCCCGCTGCATCTCTTTGATGCTTTTTGCGGTGGTGTTGGGGGAGCGCCAGTCGCCGGCGCGAGGAGCGGGTGGCGCAGAAGGGTCGCCAGACGCCAGAGTACCAGCGCCACGCTTCCTTCCGCCAGCCATTGTTCGCAGCGAGAGCTTGAGCGCGAGGAAGATGAAGATGGGCGCAAGGAAGAAGACGAAGACAGAGAGCGGGGAAAATTTTACTGCGGCGCTAACACCCCTACTTATACACGGGGCAAGGCAATCTCAGCCGTACGATGCGCTACGTGGCACCTATCACGGCTGCCACGCGTGAGGATGAAACGAAACGGCGGCCTGCGCTGTTTCGTGCCACGATCTTAACAGAAGATCGTGCGCATTTACTGCGCGTTTCGCGTAGAAAACGGGAGCGACGTCTCGTTTCCCGGTCAAAAAGCTGACAAGGTGGGCCACCATCTGCTACCACTCCGTCACGTCCCATCGGGAGAAGAGGAGTGCGCCATGACGTCATGACGTTCGTCATTCAAAATTGAGATTTTTTCGAATGGAAGTTCAAACGCGAAATTATCTTCGTACGAATATCGATTCCTTCGGATGAGACCAACTTTTCCATGAACAGTTCATAAAGCAAGACCTCTTCGAACGAGAAAGAGGAAAATACCCTATGCACGAAAAACTCTTTCGTATGGGCACAGCATCCCGAACATGAAAACTCTTTCATACGGGCTTGGTTTTTTCCAAAGCGAAATTTCTTTCGTATGGAGCTCAAACAAATCCATCGGGTGGGAAAAACCTACCTCTCCTACACGTGATAATTCTACATCATAAAAACCTGGATTGTTCAGCCGACTAGGCACATCTGGATGCCGTATTCTTCGAGTACGAAGGTAAGACCCAGAAAGATCTTTCTTTTGGGACTGGAATCGCACTCGAAAGCTGCGTCCTCCGGCATAGTTCCGTGTCAACAACACGAAGAAAAATCCTAGCGGACGCGCCGGGTACCCTCTTAGGTTATGTTCGACTCGATAAGTCCACAACGGCCCAGTCGCAACAATCACCTCATCGGGTTCGAGTCGGAGGTCTCGAATCTGTGTAGGCCAGGAGTGTTTTTGCCCTAGTCGCAATTAATTGGCCCTGATCTCTCAGGAGAGCCAAGCTACTGCGCCACATCCTTCTGCAAATAAAAGTCGTAAAACAGGCGCCAGTACTACTCGATACTCGAGCTTTATAACTTACAATACAGGGGACACACCCTTCAAAAACAACAACTGTCAAGCTGAACTTCCGAGAGGGGATTAAAAAAGTTCTGACCGTCTACTCGACTGAAAGTAAATCCCAGTCGAGCACACGCTCGGGGGCTACTGACGAAGGCATGGATCCTGGACCCTGCGAGTAAGGACACCCCCTCTCAAGCCTTCTGGTCAAGGCCCAACAGGAAGCGCCCTTGGAGTACTCTAGAAGGCCCATGAGAAGCCCACCCGCATCAACTTGCGGGTTAAGTTAGGGAACTTGTAACCGACCTAAGCTAGGGTTTGTGTCCTCTCCGGGTTGAACTCGAGACCTGGCTATCTATATAAAGCCAGGAGAGCCCCCAAGGAGAGGACCAAGTATTACCGCACGACCACAAAAGCCTTGAAACTCGAGATCTACTCTCGATTCGAGCATCCTGTAACCGATCTAATCATCTAATACATATCGACAGAAGGCAGGAGTAAGGGTTTTACCTCTACGAGGGCCCCGAACCTGGGTAAATCTCGCCCCCCTGTCAAGCCGACGATTCCACCAGCGCCTATGACATCTCCTAGTCGAAACCCGATAGGATCACCCGAGGGATTTGTGGAGCCAGAGCTTCGACAGGTGCGATGGGGCCACAGCTGTGAAATTCATGAAGGATGTGATCCTGAGATATGGCTACCCGCACAGCATCATCACCGACAACGGCACAAATTTTGCTGAGGGAGCAATGGTGCGGTTCTGCAGGGATAAGCATATCCGACTAGACGTTGCGTCTGTTGCGCATCCAGCCTCCAATGGACAGGTTGAAAGAACAAATGGCATGGTACTGGCAGGCATAAAGCCAAGGCTGATGGAGCCACTGCTGAAAACACCTGGGTGTTGGTTAGACGAGTTGCCAGCGGTGTTATGGAGTCTAAGGACTACCCCTAACCGGTCAACCGGCTACACGCCATTCTTCTTGGTATACGGGGCTGAGGCCGTGTTGCCAATAGACTTAGAGCATGACTCCCCCCGAGTAACCCTCTACACTGAGGTGGAGGCGAGAGAAGCTCGAGAAGACGACGTTGACCTGCTTGAAGAAGCAAGAGAGCTGACTCTGTCACGTTCGGCTATCTACCAGCAAAACCTGCGGCGTTATCATAGCCGAAAGGTGAACCCAAGGGTTTTCCGAGAAGGAGACATGGTCCTTAGGCTTGTGCAGCGCACAGCCGGGATGCACAAGTTGTCTCCTCCATGGGAAGGGCCTTTCATTGTGAGCAAAGCGCTGCACAACGATGCTTACTATCTTATAGATGCGCGCCCACCACAGGCGAACAGGGCAGATAAAGCTGGAGAGGAAACCAAGCGCCCTTGGAATGTAGCTCTACTCCGTCGTTTTCATTCGTGAGCAAAGATGTGTATGTACCCTCTTATCCGAGTTCTACTCTGCAATCTGAAATTGAACTCGGGGACTGCCCTCGTCCAAACTTGCTCTAAGTGTTTTTACTCGGCTTTGCTGTTTGCCTGTTCGGTTGCTCCACTTCAAAATTCATAAGCGTATTGAGTACTGTGTCTAAACCTATATGCCAACTCTTCGACTCTGCTGTTGTCCGAAATCCGGCTTCATGGCAAGCAAGAGAACAAGCAAAAGGTCAATGAGCACAAGAAAAATCGCTAAGGAAGAAAAGAGTGCAGGAACCGAGTAGGGTGTTTGTTACTTCTGTTCTCTGTCTTATCTTTTCGGCTAAGTGGTGGGCTGCGTTACTATGTTTGTTTCTAAGCGGCTGAGTATTTGCAGCTCTACTCTTTGACTCTTGTGACTCGAATACCAAAAAAGCAACAAGTTGCGGGTAGAGCTGAGACGAAAAGAGAGAGTGAATAAGAAATGCAACTCGGGGACTCGTATACTAACGCAACCAAGCATCGAGCCAGGGCTGCTTAAATTGACTAAATCAAAAGTAACGAATACCAAGTGGGAATAAAATTGAGTGGCAAGCAACAAGATAAATAGTCTGATACATTTGCTCCCGGCATCCCGGGGATCTGATAAGTGTTTGAGTAAAAAGTTTGCAGGATAAAATCATGTTGAGGAAGCGGTGTTGTCGGTGCTGGCCTTGGCGGCTTCATTTTCCGTGGTGGTCTTGGTCGCCTCCGCCTCCGAGCTGGCATCAGCTGTCTTCGCGGCTTCCTCTTCGGCGCTGGCGTTGGTCGCGTCCGCTTCCGAGTGGACGGTGGTGGACTGCTCCATCTCGACGCCGTGCTCGGTGGCTACCTGGTCTGAGGTGGCCGTGGCCACCGAGATAGGTCCTGTTGCCAAGGAAGAACCAGAAGCTTGGCCGTGGGGGCGTACCGTGTCGTCGAGGGCGGCTCCTGATGAGGTGCCGAACTCGAGGGCGGCTGTGTCGATCTCCTCGACCTCTTCATCGCTACTCGCGACGACCGCGGCCTTCCCTTTCCCGGCCTTGCCCCTAGGTGAATCGAAGAAGCCCGAGTCCAGCTCGGAATCTGATTCTTCGTCCTCCTCCTCGTCCTCCTCCACCTCGGTGTCGGGTTCAGTGAGGCCATCGATGAAGGTTGCCGTGTCAGCATACTCCGCAACCTCATGCGCAATCAGCTTGCGCATGGTCACGCAGCTGGGATCCGTCTCCCACTTGGAATTGGCGCGCTTCCCGCGGATAATCTGCATGTTCAAGTTATCATACCAGGAGGCGACGCAGAGCAGCATCAAATCAGCACCCGCCCGAGCTCCCGAGGCGCGCCACTTCTTCAATTCGGCCTTCACGTTGCGCAGCTTCAGAGCAAGGCCACAAATAGTTGTTGGCGCAGGATCCTGAGGCCAGAAGAGCTCGTGGAGCTGGAAGCTGGTGCGCACCAGGTCAGTGCCCACGCCGGCTAGGCGTTCGAACTGCCCTCGCATCACCAGCATGCTATCCTCGATCTCGGCTCTGGTGTCCGCAGCCTCGCCCTTCTCAATACGAGCTGCTTGGGCCTTGGCCAAAGCAGGCGCGCAAGAGGACACGATGTCAGGGAAGATTTCTGCAAGAAGCAAGTGAGAAATTCAGTAACAGAATTAGAGAGGAGGTAGGACCGAGAAGAAGAGATGCAGAAAGGAGAAAACTTACGATTCAACTCGTGGCGCAGCCCCTGCAGCTGGCTCTTCCATGCTTCTTCATTGGATACATGCTTCTCCTCGAGCAAGCGGAGCCCCTCCAGCTGAGTAAAGAGCCCAGCATTGGCTTTTTTCAGCACCTCGCACTCCTGCTCGAGGGCTTTCACCTTGGCATTGGCTGTTGTCTCGGCCTTTGCCTTCTCGGCGATGACTCTGTCCCTCTCGGCACCAAGGTTGATAGCATCCTGGAGTGCCTTCTGCAGCTGGAGTTGCAGATTCTCCATCTCGGTAGCGTGCTCACTCTGCAGAGCAGCAGATTGGCTTGCCAGTTGCACCTCCACCTCGGTAGGCTTGAGGCAATCTTGATGCTCCTCCGCAAATTTCTTATGATCTTCTGCGGAAAGCAAAAGCACGATCAGCGGAAAAGCAAAAGAAATAGACATAAGGGCGAACCGAGTAGACAGTGGTTTACCTTCAAGCTTCTTGATGGTGGCCTCGCCATTCTCAACAAAGGCACGGCAGTTCGCGTGCTCGTCAACCAGGGCTTTCAGTTTCCCTGCGGAGTAGAAATGGTTAACGCAAAAAAGCAGAAGCGGGCGTAAACAAAAAACGCAAGAACCGCGTAGCTAGAAGCGTACCTTCAACCTCAGACAGCTTCATGGTACTGTTCATCACTTCCTTGTCGGCTTCCTCGGCGCTCACTTTCTCTTTCTCCAAGGCAGCAATGCGTCTCTTGGCAATGGCATGATTCCAGAGTAGCCGACGGTGCAAGTTGGTCCGTTTCAGTACGCTATTCTGAGAAGCAAAAGAAACAAGAATCAGGCAAAGTAATTGAGATTCAACCCGAGAAGGCGGCTACTCGGGAGAGTGTCCGCCTACTCGGCCAGAATCTCGGGGACTGGGTGATGGATAAGGAAAAGAGGGAGAGTAGAAAAGAAGTGAAAACGCAACTCGGAAAGGATGATTAGGAGCTTACCGCGTAGGATTGCTCGAGGTCCTCGGCGTTCTTGTGGTGGACAAACATCTTGGCAGCAAGTGTAGCAGAGGTGGTCGAGACGGTCATGGGTTTGCAACCCAAGTCCACCTTGTTCCAATCCTGACGCATATGGTCGATGTCGCCCAGATCGATGCTGTTCCAGTTGGGGTTGCCGAGAACTTTGCTGTCCCACTTGGCGTCGATGAAGCCGATAAGGTCGAGTACTTGCTCGAGGCTCTGGGACGTTATCGCCTGGTCTTGAGCTCCCCGAGAAGCAATGGAGACAGACTTGTCTTGATTTGGGGCCGGGGGCCTGGAGTCCACTGCCACGGCTTTCCTCCCTCTCTGAAGAGCAAGATTCCGGTCTGTGGGGGAGAAGCCGACCTGGTGCTGTTGGCTAACCTTTACCATGTAATCAGGGTAGCAGGGCTGATCAGCTATAGCAGCGGCGGCAGGAACCGCATTGGGATTGCGGATAACCAGCTGCCTGGACTGGCCAGTTGATGTTGGCGGCGGCATGTCGGCAGCCCGCTTCTTCGTCTTCTCCTTCTAGGCAATTGGCTTCACGACAACCGACTTCTCGGCTTTCTGCTTCTCGGTCTTCTTCTCCTCAGCCTTCTCCTTCTCGGTGGCTTTCTTCTCGGCTGCCTCCTTCTCGGCAGCATCTTGGGTTTGTTTCCTGGTGACTCGCCCGGCAGGAGGGCTGGCTGCGTCCTTGGTCTGCTGCACCAAGGAGGAGTCTGGCGGTGTAGTGCCCTGGTCAGTTGGTGGCACCAAGGGCGTGCTATCCGCTGCACCATCTGGTTGGGCGCTACTCTGCGCAGCGTCTGGTTGAACGCCGCTCAGAGGATATTGCTCTGTCATGATCGTATCTTCTACTCGCTGCTCGGCAGCGGGATTCTCTTGTTCGGCAGCCCCTGTGGCTGGCTGCTCATGTTCAGCTTCTAGCCGCTCAACGGCGGCGACGTCGCGCATCTCCTGGTCTCGATCTTGGTTCTCCTCGGCGGTGCTAGCCGGAGGAGAAGGGGGCCTGTCCTGGTGAGCGGCATCCTGCGCATCTGGATCTGCGCGGGACTGTTGCTCAGCCTCGGCGTCTGGGGCATAGATGGTCCCTATTTTGGTGGTGTCGGCCTCATCGCCCTCCAGGTCGACAACCTTGTCGACGTCGATGGCAGCTTGCTTCTTGGCCTGGTCAGGCGCGAAAGCAGCATCCGCATCTAAGGGAGCTCTGATGACAAAGGTAAAATCAGAAATTAGAGGGAGGCAGAGGAAGATTAAGAGAAACAGCGAAGTACAAAATTGGGGATTAACCGAGAAGAAACTTACGCTTTGGTGGAGGGAATCGTTCGTCTTGTTCTCTTCACGACCTTTTTGGTCGTCTTCTCGGATGGTTTCTTCTTCTTGGCGGGGGGCTCTAGGGCGCCGCTGCCGGTCCGCTTGCGGGTAGCAGGTGCAGCAACTGATAGAGGATTGGCCTCAAGGGCTCTCTCGTCCTCATCCTCGTCATCATCCTCAGCATCTGCAGCATCTGTGAAATAGAGAGGAAGAAAAACACTTCAGAAACAGCAGGCAAAGGTCTAGTGTTTATCGCAGAGAGAAAGCGTGAATTCAGTTACCTTCTAACTCGTCATCAGACCAATCGCGGAGAGACGTTTCGGCATGCTGCTTCTCTGTCGAAGGGGAATGAGGAAGATTGATCTGATCCGCGGTCTCGAGGGAGGCCTGGTCATCTTCTTCTCGGTCATCTGACCAATTGCCCTCGAAGCGCTCACAGCTTTCGGCTCGTTGACGGTCAAGAACCTGAAGAACAGGGAAGTGTCGCAAGTTAACCGAGTAGCACGAAGGCACTATACCCGAATAGGCGTGCAAACACAAAGCATACTAAGCCTAGGGAAATTTGCTGAATATCCTACTCGGAAAGGCGTGCAAGGATCAAGCATATTAAGCCTAAGAGTTTCTCCTAAGTATGCTACCCGACAAGGCGTGCAAACATCAAGCATACTAAGCCTAAACAGTTTTGATAAAGTGCTCTACTCGGCACAGAATACAATGGCTAGTCGCAGTAGGAAGAGGAGGATATCTACTCGGATTGCATAAACTGGAAGCAGAGAAGGGGGAACATACCCGTGGAATCGGCTTCGTGCGGCTGAAGGGGGTAAACCCACACTGCCAATCGTCGCGGAGGCCCGTGGTCAGGATGGACCTCGCGTGCTCGGCGACGTCCGCGTTGCTGAGCTCGAACGTGGTCGTTCGAGTGCAATCGCGGGGGCCTCCCAGGTAGCACATTGGATGGGAGCGCTGCTGCAGGGGCAGCACTCGGTTCTTGATCCAGCAGGCGACGGGGTCGTCGCTCTTGAGGCCTTCTCCGATTAGCTCAGCGAGCCGCTCCTCCATCTGCACGGCGTTGCGGTCGTTGGAGGGCCTCGTCTTCCAGTTCTGCCCAGACGGAGCTCGGTTGCTCCAGGCGGGCAGGTTGATGCGGTCCGTCACTGGTCCCCCCTTCGTGGCGGGGATGTTCTTCACGTAAAGGAAAGATTTCTGCCACATACGGACGGAATCCAACCCCTTGATGCGAGGGTGGTTGGTTCCCGTCCGCTGCAGCATCATGGCGCTGCCGGTGTCGGTTACCCGACTGCCAGTGGCTGCGCCATCCTTCTTCCCCTTGCTCTGCTGACGGAGATGGAAGTACTTCAGCCATGTCTGTACCGTGGGGCGGACGCCGAGAAAGGCCTCGCACACCACGGTATGATAGGCGAGGAAGACGACCGCATTCGGAGGGAGGTGGTGCATCTGAACACCGAAGTGATCCAGGAAGGAACGGAGAAAATCGGAAGCTGGCAGGCCAAATCCTCGCGCAAAGTGCGCGAGGAAGACGACGTGCTCGCCCTCCCGCAGGGCCGGAACGATTTCGCCGTCGGACGGCCGGCACTGAACACCGGGAGGAACCCTCCGGGTGTTCACGAGCCAGGAGAAGTCATCGACGGTAACATCAGAACCAGCCCAGCCGGCGCGAGCAGCCATGGCAAGGAGTGAGAAGATGGTGGAAAGTTGGAGGAATCGGGTGGAGAGAACGAATCCGCAGCGGCGCAAACAGTTGCGCGGCGGCGGAGAGCTCGGCGGAGAAGAAAGAAATAGGGCAGAGAAAGAGGAAAGTGCGGAGGAGGAAGAAGGGGAAGTTACCGGCGGGGGTATATATACCCTCTCCGCGGATTACCGTTACCATCGGGGTAGTGGGATCGATCGTGGCCAGGATTCTCGTGTGGTGGGGTCTGTGGCCGGTTAGAAACGCACACACGCGCGAGGCGCGCGCGTAACGGCCGCAGTTGATCCCACGATCAGATCGTGGCCAATTACTGCGCTTGATGGGACATAACGAGCCGGTGGGCCCGCCCCGTGAAAACTGGGCGCGTGGCACATCGTGTCGTGGGCAGCGAAACGACGGGGTCACGGATGCTTGACACGTGTCCAGTCGCAGCACGGAAGGCTGGATAGTGCTGAGCGCTGCAGAGACGCTAGAGGAGAAATTCTCTAAGTCTTTTTACTCGGTTACAGAGTAGAAAGCTGGTGCTACTCGGAAGAGAGGAAACTCAAGGTACTTTCTAGAGTACTACTCGGAGGTTCTTACTCGGCATCTTGAGGTTCAAGGGCTATGTTGCAAAGATTGGTTTTAAGCTGGCAGAGCCTAGTGAACGAGTTCGCAAAGACTCTACCAGCTTCGCGGACTGCTGTCAGGGGGTTACCCCCGAGTAGGGTAAAGACAAGTGGTAAAAGCAACTATCAGAAGAGAGGTTTGGTCGAGTAGCCGCCTACCCGGTACTTGCTACCCGGTCGACTGCTACTCGGTCTCACCTCAAGATGACCAGAAGAAAGAATCAATCAAGTTCTGTCCATTCGAGTAGAAGAGTTGGCCCGAGTAAAACTGGCGGGAACCTACTCGGGCCAGAAAGTCAAAGGAGCCGTTCTGACACAGGATCCCGCGTATATTGGGTCCGTACTTGGCACTATTCGAACTACTGTTCATCTGGGACCGGCCTGCCTGACAGTGACAGCATGGAAGCAGGCGGTCGCAGGATAAGGGGGCCCTACTCTGTGTTTGGCACAGTGATACCAGTCTGTCCCCTTGGTTTTGCCCAACGACTTTACGGATGCAGCCAAGATTAGGAACCAAAGCTGTCAGCGGGAACCCGGAGGAAGGACGATGTGCACACTATGTCGACACTTGTCCATGTTTGGACGTATCCGGCTGGGCACCATGTATATAAGGTGCCCCGCCGCCTCCTGCGTGAGGAGAGAACACAATCGAACACATTGTGACCTAATTCTTGACCTAGTTCATCACGTAGAGAGAAGAGTGGCTACTCGGTAGCAAGAACATTGTACTGTGGCTACTCGGTGAGACACCAGAATACATAGAGAAAGGCAGGAGTAGGGGTTTTACCTCCTCACGAGGGCCCTGAACCTGGGTAGATCGTGTTGTTTGCAGTGTTTGCTTCTTACCTCGCGCGGCTACTCGTCGCGTGATCCCTCCCCGAGCACCTCCAGCGTCCTTCGTCCCCACATCTTTAGCCATCCCATGGCATCTGCCGTGACACCACCACGACATGTTTGCAGAACAACTTTTCTGAAACCAAAAACAGCAGAAAACAGGGAACTGGCACTTGGCATCTTGTTAAAAGGTTAGTCCTGGAAAACGTATAAAAATGCTATAAATAAGGGAGTAAACAAGTATCAATTGGCAAAATATGATCATGGAGCATCAGAAATTATAGATACGTTGGAGACGTATCAGGGAGCACCACTCATAATGACTTTGCCACCAAATATAACCCAGCTTATGTTCTTATGAAATCTAGAGATGGTCATGTGTATGCTAAATATGTTGGTACTTCTTATGGTGATGACTATCATTGGACTATTTGGGTTCCAAAGATCCTTGTTGCTAACAAAAGAGGACCCATTCAATGATGGGTACCTAAATCAAGACACTAATCTATTGTAGGGAAGTGCTTCCGGGTCGGGCAAATGGATGGTGGATAGTGGTGCATCCAACATATCACCGGAAGCAAGGACGCAATGAGTGATCTTAATCCTCCATCACATCATCTCAATTGCGTCACTATTGGTGATAACTCCGAGTTAAAGGTATTGGGACGAGGAAAGGTAGCTATATCAAATGATTTATCAATTGAGAATGTTCACCTAGTCGAGTCCCTTGGTTACAATCTCATGTCGATACTTCAACTTGCAAATTATGGTTTTACCTCGCTCTTTAATAAAGAGAATGTGATTGTCACTTGGGAGACGACTCTTAAAGTAGCCTTTGTTGGGCATGTCGAGAACGACATGTATGTAGTGGACTTATCAAAAGGAGACACGCGTGTCGCGACATGCCTAATGGCTAAAGTTGATGTGGGTTGGCTATGGCATCGCCGGTTAGCTCACACCAATATGAGGACGTTGGATGACCTTCAAAGTGGCAATCATGTTCTAGGACTAACGAATGCTAAGTTAGCCAAAGATCGTGTGTGTAGCTCTTGCGTTCTTGGAAAGCAACATAGAGAATCTCACCCCACCAAGACCACCATCACCACCTCAAGAATCCTCGAGCTCATTCACTTGGACCTTTTTGGTCCCCTATCATATGATAATCTTGGAGGCAAGAAGTATTGCTTGGTGATTGTGGATGACTATTCAAGATATTGTTGGGTGTATTTCTTCAAGAGGAAGAGTGAGACTCAAAAGAGAGTCATCGAGTTCATCACTTTGGTAGAGCGCCAACATAATACGAGCATCATGGCGATCCGGAGTGATAATGGTTCCGAATTCAAGAACTACACCGTGGAGGGATTTCTTAGCAAAGAGGGGATTGCTCATCAATATTCCACTCCCTATACCCCTCAACAAAACGGTGTGGCGGAGAGGAAGAACCGGACACTAATGGATGCGGCAAGGACCAAGATTGCGAAATTCTCTTCTCCATACAATTTTTGGGCCGAGGCCGTCTCCACTGCTTGCCATGCTAGCAACCGGTTGTATCATACTTTAAGGTCTTTGGTTGCAAGTGCTTCATTCGTAAGAGAGGTAAACTCTTGTCAAAATTCGAGACCAAATCATATGAGGGTATCTTTGTTGGTTATGCCACAAACGCTCACACCTATAGAGTCTACAACAAGTCCACCGGACAAGTTGAAGAAGCTATAGACGTGGTGTTTGATGAGGATAATGGGTCCCAAGGGGTCCGTATAGATCATGGTGTTGTAGGAGATGCAATTCATCCCATCGTCATAAGAAGAATGGGGATTGGTGAAATAATCCCCATTGAGGGTTACCGGATGACAGAGGGAGAAGGACTATGCTCTACTCAAGTGGATCCATTGACTACACCCATTGATACACAAGCTACCCAACAAGATGCACCAAGCCCTCAAGCTATAAATCAAGGCCAAGCTAATGATCAAGATCACTCGATCAATCAAGGCCAAGCTAACAATCAAGGCCAAGCTCATAGTCAAGGACAAGCTCACAATGAAGGACAAGGACAAGACACTCATGTTGGTGATAGAACCCAACACATAAGAGATCCATCTCCCGTTCATGAACAAGATCAAGGGCAAGATGGACATGACACCGATGATAAAGGTGATGCTCAAGCCATATCCAAGAAGACTTTGGAGGAGATGCTAGCGCGTAGAGAAAAGAGAAGGCTAGAAAATCTTGCGTGTGTCGGTCATACGGAGGACATGATTCTTGGACAAGTTCGTGGAAAGGTAGTCACGAGGAGGCAATTGGCGGATTTTAGCAAGGCGCATGCTTCCATCTCTCACATTGAGCCCAAGAAGGTCTATGAAATGATTGAAGATCAAGATTGGCTTGAAGCTATGCATGATGAACTCAACAACTTCGAGCGCAATAACGTGTGGAAGTTAGTGCCAAGACCCAAGGATTGCAAGAACGTCATCGACACCAAATGGGTATTCAAGAACAAGCAAGTTAAAGATGGTATCGTCATTCCCAACAAGGCGAGATTGGCGGCTCAAGGATTTTCTCAAGTTGAAGTTGTCGATCTCGGTGAAAATTTTGCCCACGTAGCTCGTCTTGAATCTATTCACATCTTGCTTGCCTGTACTTCTCATCATAATTTCAAACTACAACAAATGGATGTTAAAAGTGCTTTCCTAAATGGTCCTATTAATGAGTTGGTATATGTCAAGCAACCTCCGGGTTTCGAGGTTCCCAACCGCCCTGATTATGTCTACAAACTCGATAAGGCACTCTATGGACTTAAACAAGCTCCACGTGCGTGGTACGAGCACCTTAAAGAGTTTCTAGTGGATCGTGGGTTCAATGTTGGTTTAATCGATCCCACCCTTTTTACCAAGAAGGTTGGAGGTGACTTGTTCATATTCCAACTCTATGTGGATGATATCATCTTTGGTTCTACTAACACCAAATTCGATGATGAGTTTTGCAAGATTACGACGGATAAATTCGAGATGTCTATTATGGGCGAGTTGGAGTATTTTCTTGGCTTCGAGAGCAAGCAACATCCCAAAGGCACCTTCATCAAGCAAGCCAAGTATACACAACATATGCTCATATGATTCAACATGCATGACGCCAAGCCCATGAAAACCCCCATGTCAACGACTCTTGACTTGAAACCCGACCCGAACGGTAAAGAGGTAGATCAAAAGGTATACCGCTCCATGATTGGCTATTTGGTCTACCTTTGTGAATCTAGACCCGATATTATATATAGTGTAGGTAAATGTGCAAGGTTTCAAGCCTCTCCGAGGCAAAGTCATTTTGAAGTGGTTGAACGTATCTTTCGCTATTTAGTTCATACCCCAAACTTTGGTCTTTGGTATCCCAAGGGTTCAACTTTCAGCTCATTGGGTACTCGGAAGCGGATTATGCGGGAGATAAGACGGATAGAAAGTCTACATCCGGGGGTTGCCAATTTCTTGGTCACTCTTTGGTATGGATGTCTTGCAAGAAGCAAAATTGCATCGCTCTCTCAACCACTGAGGCCGAGTACATGTCCGCGGCAGGTTGTTGTGCTCAATTGCTATGGATGCGGCAAACTTTGCGAGATTATGGTATCGACTTCGACAAGGTCCCTCTCTTGTGCGACAATGAGAGTGCCATCAAGATCACCTACAATCCCGTTCTTCACTCCAAGACGAAGCACATTGAGATTCGGCATCATTTTATTCAGGATCATGTTGAGAAGGGCGATATGGATCTCTCTTATGTGCCGACCAAGGATCAACTTGCGGATATCTTCACGAAGGCCCTTGATGAACCAAGATTTCAGGGTTTGAGAAATGAACTAAATGTCATCGATGCATCTAACTTCACTTGAAACCTTGCATACATACCTTCACTACACATGCTATCTAGGTTTGGATGTAGGCATGGACATAGGGGGTCAACTCATGAACCAACACTCCTCCTATCATGCACAAATATATCAAAACTTCATGCATATCTAGTCATTTTGTGACTTATTGTGTTTCAACGTGAGTCATGCTTTTGGGCCCAAGATATATCTTCGTGGCTCCTTGTCATACACTCAAACACTGTGGCTCTGGCCACCAACATGTTCCTCTTCGGTGTGTTGTTTATCTCTTTCGCTCTTTTTCTCGTTTTGTGTTTGAATTTCCATTGTCGTCATTTTTGTTTTTATCATTTTTGGTGGCTCATGTCGTGTTCCTTCTTTGAAAAACTCTATGTGTGGGGACCCCGAAAATTCCGGCCTAGGGCCCGAAAATTTCCGGCCACCTGATACTTGTCCTGAAAAATTCCACCATTTTCCCCGTGCCCGCTCTCTGGACACGGCAGGAAATTTGGGCGGAATTTTTCGGGCCAAATATCCGGTGGCCGGAATATTTCGTGTCATGAGCCCGGAAATTTCCGTTGTTCGAGATTTGCCCGGTTGCTTTGATCTCTCAAGTTCTTAGGGTTCGATCTCACACCATCACGATTTTCTTCCAGTATTTCACCACAGTACCATCTCGTGCACCCTATATCTAGTTCTAGATTCTTTGCAGGACTGGATTCGCAACCCTAATGCGATTTTTCCAGGGCCGGAAATTTCCGGCACCAGCCCGGAATTTCTGCCCCCCCCCCCCCGGAAATTTCAGGCAGGACCGGAATTTACGGCCTCCTCTGAATATTTTATAAAGATCACTTTATTCCACTCCACAAGATATGAGCCCCATTTTTATGTTGTTTTGCTTTTCTTTGCGCTTGCTTTCGCTTTTCTCTCAGATGGTTCAAGCTCTAGGCCCAAGGCTACTAGCTCCCGCAAGAGGTGGCGCCACTTCCAACAGAATGAAGATGGAGTGTTTGTTGATGAGACCGTGATTTGTCAGCGTCAGCGTGAAGAACAACGTGAGTATGAGCGTCAGTGCAACACCGACAGGGCTGCTCGTCGTGCAAACAAGCAATAGGGAAAGACCTCTCCCAACATGGCCACCATGTCTGTAGCTGAGTTCAAGACCTGGTGCACCAAGGCATGGTACACTGAGGGCCCTCGGGGCCCCACTATCGATTCTTGTTTCTGTCATGTAGAGCAGGAGACTCTGTACAAGCAGGTATACACAGATATGAGCAAGCCTGTATGCCCTATGAAGTAAATCAACTTTCCACACATGGATGCCAACCCTGCTTATTTCAGTAACTCTATTAATCTCGCTGAGCTCCTTGGTTTGCGCCCTCTGATGGAGACCCAATGCTCCTACAATACCACTTTCATTCAGCAGTTCTTTGCTACCCTGGTTTTTGATGATGCTGAGGAGATTGGGATGACATGGATGTCAGGACCTCACTTGCTCACAGCCACATTCCATGACTTTGCTTCTGAGCTCGGGTATCCTTTTGCTGACCTCAATGTTCCTTAGGGTGCTCGCATGCACGTCCACAGCGTGGAGTATGAAAAGAACAAGTTGGTTGAGCCGTATGGTCCTCGAGGTACTGTGGGTTCGGCCAAGGGTCTCTATACCATCTATGACATTCTTCTGCGTATGTTCCCGGAGACCATTTCCCCTAGTGCTGGCAACAATGATGAGATCCGTGACGGTTTGGTGAACCTCATGCACCATGCCTTCCTGATTTTCACAGAGGGTGATCTTGAGGATACTAAGCGCCACAAGATTGATGTGATCGACTTTATCTTTCATGAGATCCACTTTTCTCTCTACAAACGCAAGGTGCCACCTTATGCACCATACATCATGAAGCTCATCAAGTCCAGGTATCCTGCTGACCGTGCAGATCTTGAGTTGTATTGTGAGACTCGCAAGGATGTGAAACTATACAAGAAGAGCGCCCACACTCAGCAAGTTGCACATGATGTTGGTGCTACCGGTCAGGGACACCGTGATCCTCGCATGTGACAGGCTCCGTTAGGTACCAAGAAGCGCTCCTGGGTTGTTCGTGCCATTGAGAAAGTGCTATGCATGAACGTCTGCATCCAGAAGGAGAACTACAATGCCTATCTCGAGCGTTGCTCCATTCTTGAGAACCAGCGCTCCATCATGACGGCCCTCAACATG
The DNA here is from genome assembly GCA_028641055.1 of Alopecurus myosuroides. Lineage (NCBI taxonomy): Eukaryota > Viridiplantae > Streptophyta > Magnoliopsida > Poales > Poaceae > Alopecurus > Alopecurus myosuroides. The sequence continues at coordinate 47,551,870 of CM054059.1, read as the reverse complement.
CCCAATGTTCCAGCTCCTCTTCGTGCTCAAATTCCTTACCGCAACTGGAACAACCGTGATGTAGACTGGGATCTTGATGTTCTTGATGATGATGATGTGGAGGCTGCTAGTGAGGAGGAAGGCTCCGAGGAGGACCCCGAGGATGATGGTGCCATGGACTAGAGCTTGTTCTTTGGGACATAGTGCATTCTTCTCTCTTTTTGGTATCCTGATGCCAAAGGGGGAGAAGATCTAGAGATCACGGGGATTTGCTAGGGTGGGTTGCTTTTTATCTCTCGTGTGTTTTTCGACTTTGTTTATTCGTGACTGTTTCTTCGTGGATTCCTATTTGTGAACTTATATTATTGGGAGCCATGTCTCCTAGCTATGCTTATCTTTGGTGTCTTAATTCCTATCGCATTGATAGATTATCACTATGCAAATACCCGTGTTTTCATCACTCACCAAAAAGGGGGAGATTGAAAGATCTTGTCTCCTCCAATGATTTTGGTGATGATAACAACGCGGGTATGTCTACTAACCTTGTGGTTTAAGTGTTCACAGCGGGCCTCATGATATCTATCTTGATCAACAATAATATCTTCAAGAACATTCACAAAGGATTTTCTGACATGAGCACATGTCTGCAGCCGGATTATTCAGTGTACTAGCCCAGAAATTCCGGAGGATATAGGGCGGAAATTCCTGCCTCAGTACCGGAATATTCCAGCCTACTCGAGGCTCCAGATGGTGAAGTCCTGGCATCCAACTGCCCGCTCTCAGATGCAGGGGCGGAAATTTGCCCGGAATATTCCGGGGCAAATTTCCGGCCTCTGGTCCTTAGCAGAAATTTGGACGAGTCGCCGTTGCCCGCTCTCAGATGCAGGGACGAAAATTTGGCCGGAATATTCCGGGGCAAATTTCCGTCCTCTGGTCCTTAGCAGAAATTTGGACGAGTCGCTGCTGCCCACTCTCAGACATGGGGGCGGAAATTTGGCCGGAATATTCCGGCCACTGGATTATTCAATAATCCGTCCCCCGAACTTTTCAAATTTCTGGCCCAGCTACCCCGGAAATTTCCGGTACTAATACCGGAATATTCCGGCCCTGGAAGGAAGCAACGGCTAGATTTCGAAGGAGGCTATAAATAGTTGTCTTCTTCCTCTAGACAGCTAGTTCGTCCATTCCTCTCTCTCCTCCATTGTTCAAGAGCTCAAAACGCCTAGATCTCCCTCCTCCTCCAACCAAACTCGATGCTCTTCAAGGATCTGATGGAGGAGGCCTAGATCTACACTTATACCAAGCCATAAATTGTTTCCCCTTACCATACCTCTTGGTATCTTGTAAATCTCTTGGTTGCCTTGTCATCCTAGAGAAACCCTAGTGCTTGTAGCTTCCACCTTGTAGCAAGAAGCTTTGGATCGTTGAGAGCCTCCATCTCACTTGTGGAGTAGCCTCAACCACGTGTAAAGATTTGGTCAATGCCTTCAAGTCGACCTCATAGTGGAAACGAGAATCTCCCTCACCGAATAAGCTCAAGGAGAACAAGGTGTGCACAACCGTGCTATTGAGGAGCGCCTAGGTGGTTCCCCACCTCTCCAACGTAGACATACTTCTTTTAAGAAAGAACTACGGGAAACATGTCCTTGTGTCCGTGTTTAACACTTGTGGTTATCTTGTGCCTTGCATATTACTTCCGTTGGATACTTGTTTCTTATCACATAGGGTGTCTACCTAGTTGTACATCTAGATAACCAAGTTGTTTACTTGCTAAAGCCCATCTAAAAGTGAAAACGGATTAAAATTTGTAGGTCACCTATTCACCCCCCCTCTAGTTGACCATAGTGTACTTTCAGACGTTTGATGACATCAAACCACTCTTTCGGTGTTAGTGATTGACATGATCTCATGGTCTAAGGATTAGAGTTACTTCGTATGTTTGATATAGCAATGTAAATTTAATGACTTGATCACATTGCTATACACACTTTAGGTCTATGTTCATCGCATAATTTTTTCAATCACGTGACCTCTTTATTTACGAGATCCAATGTTCATGACCAGGAAACCCTGATCATCAGTTGATCAAAGAGCTAGTTAAACGAGAGGCGTTACTAGGAACTCGTGTTTGTTTATTAGACACACATGTATCAACATTTCCGGTTAATACAATTCTAGCATGAGAAATGAACATTTATCATAAACAAGGAATAAGATAATAGCCACATTATTATTTCCTCTCGGGCATATTCCCTTCAAAAAGTGCTTAAAAGAAGGTTGGAAATATGAGGAAAATAGGACCGAGGGCCATAGGTTTACTAGTGGTCTCTCCAAACAAAACAAACATGTTGGGTGAACAAATTACAGCTGGGCAATTCCCAAATCATGAACGTATAACAATACTATTATGATGAGATAAAGTTCACATGTTCTAACATTGCAGGCATTACGTCAAGGCATGTGGATCGCTATCCAACATGCATCCATATCTAAAAGTCCGCCTCAAGAAAGCTATCCAGCAAATCCCTTGGTATTAAGTTGCAGTAGCGAAGTGATTGTTATGTGTGCAACAGACAAATGCATTAAGATTAATACGTAATGTAAGCAGTGGTTCTCATCCGTAGAGAAGAGCACCAATGTTTTCTCCCTAGTGGCAACAACACATCCTCCCCCTGCATGTTTCTGTCACTTGAGTGCATGCAACAAGGAGGCATGAACCCACAATTATGTGGCCAAGGTAATCATAAACACCGGAGAGCATTGAAAGACAAGATTAAAACTCTCTACAAATATAAGTGAAGCATCTTAGATTGACATGAACAAAATAATCATAATCTCATAGTTCATCGAATCCCAGCAAACACAACATGCACAATTACATAACAATAGTCTCGATCATGTGAGGAAGCTCATGATACTCTAAACATGGACGCGTAGGGGAGAGATCAACCATCTAGCTACTGCTATGGACCCGTAGTACCGAGATGAACTACTCACGCATCTGTCCGGAGGCGATCTTGGCGATGTAGAGTCCTCCGGTGACGGTCCCCCTCTCCGATGGGGTGCCGGAGCAGGACTACAGAAGCCCTAGATTAGAATTTTGAGGTGACAGTGCCTCTCTGTATGTTTCATGGAAAATAACTCCGTCCCCGATGTTTTTAGGGTAAAGGGCAATTTATAGGCAAAGGGGGGACTAGAGGCGGTGGCCAGAGCCCCAGGGGCCCACCAGGTACGACCTAGGGGGGGCACGCTTGGTGCCCTCTTAGTGGCCCCTGGCTCCCCTTTGTCTCTTATTTGGACTCCATCTTTGTTCCGGGTAAAAATTGATGTTCGTGGATTTTCAGCACTTTGTGAGAATATTTCCTTAAGAACTTTTCTGAAATAGAAAAACAGCAAAAAACAGCAATTGGCCTGGGGCATCTTGTTAATAGGTTAGTCTGTAAAAACCTCCGGAAAATGAAGGAAAACAGAAGAAAACATGCGGAAAACAAAAGGTATTGGGTAGAAAACAAGCATGTAGCATCAAAAGTTATAGATATGTTTGCAACGAATCAGCGCCCCCTGGCCGTGCTAGGGGGTCACCTCCTGGCACTAGGCACCGCCTCATGTCGCCTCTTTGCCTATAAGTTGCCTTTAACCCTAAAAACATCGGGGACAGAGAATTTTTCCAAGAAATAGATACAGATGCTTCGTCACCTCGAAAGTCCAGTCTAGGGCTTCTGGAGTCCTGCTCTGGCACCCTGCCAAAGAGGGGAATCATCACCGGAGCCTTCTACATCGCCATGATTTCCTCCAGACAGATATGTGAGTAGTTCATCCCGAGACTACGGGTCCATAGCAGTAGCTAGATGGTGTTCTCTCCTCCTTGTTCCATCATGTTTAGATCGTGTGAGTTTACCTACATTATCAGGATCACCATTATGTAATTGCTACATGTTGTGTTTGCTGGGATCCGATGAACCATGAGATTATGATTATTTTATTTATGTCATATTGAGTTGCTTCACTTATATCTTTAGAGATTTTTAATCTTGTCTTGCAATGCTCTCTGGTGTGTATGATTTCCTTGTCCAAGTTGTTGTATGCACCTCCAAGAGAGGGTTTATATGCTACTCCCTCCGTATCAAAATATAAGATGTTTTAGCACTTTCTAGACAAAATGTATCTAGACATATTTTAGTATATAGATTCATATGCATCTTAAGCTAAAACATGTCTAGATATGTTTTGTCGAGGAAATGCTAAAACATCTTACATTTTGATACAGAGGGAGTAGATATTGGGTTCATGATTCCATTACATCTTTGCTCGAGTGACAGAAACATGACGGGTGGAGGATGTCATGTTGCCACTAGGGATAAAACAACGATGTTCTTGTCTACGGATGAGAATTATTGCTTACATTACGTATTGTTCTTAATGCATTTGTCTATTGCACACAAGTAATCACTTCGTTGTTGCAACTTAATGCCAGCGAGATTTGCTAGATAGTTGTCTCAAGGTGGACTCTTAGTAATAGATGTTATCGGATGGAGGTCTACTTATCTTGACGTAATGCCTACAATGTTAGAACCCGTGAACTATATCTCATCATAATAATATTGTTATATGTTCATGATTTGGCAATTGCCCAGCTGTAATTTTTTTGACCTAGCATGTTTATTCTTCTTAGGAGAGACACCACTAGTGAAACTATGGCCCCAGTCCTATTTTCCTCATTGATTACACCATCATTTACTTGTTTTCATCATCACTTTATCGATGTTCCATTTTACTCATTGATTACAACATTCTTGAACCCCTAGCCACCCAAAATCACGATCCCGTGCTCCAAGTCCGCCGATTATAGCACATAGTTGCCAATATGTGGAGGTCACTGGCGATCATCCAACATGAAGATCCCTGTTGTCTCTCTATCCATCACCATGGACAATGAATATTTCCTCGAGATGCGCTTGCACTAGTGCAAACAACCCCTTTCGTCCAGGGGGCCAAGGGGCATCTGTCCCGGTTGCACAAAAATCCGGGACAAATGCTATGCATTGGTCCCGGTTCGTGTGCCCGAGGCAGCAGAAACCACCTGGGGGCATCTGTCCCGGTTCGTGGGGAGGCAATGGTCCCGGTTTGTGGCACGACCCGGGACCAATACCTAGCCACAGGCCACGTGGCACGCGCATGGGCATTGGTCCCGGTTCATTCCCCAAACCGGGACCAATGCCCCTTCCCCTACATATGCGGCCTCACAGCCGCTTCCCTCTTTTTTTGGCTTGGGGGAGTGAGAGAGGTGGGTGTTAGTGTGTGTTGTGCCTCGTGGCGCGGGAGTCCTGCCGTGTGGCGCGGGAGTCCTGCCGCGTGGCGCGGGAGTTGTGACGCGTGACCACGAATGCGAGGTATAAACTGCCGCGCCTCGAGCGTCTTCTCCTCTCCACGCACCGTCGCGCCACCACCATGCCTCCGAGGAGGAACAACACCACCGGTTTCCGCGGCGTCCGAGCACGGTAGAACGGAATGTTCACCGCGCATATCCGCTGCGGGGACGACCGCATCCCCCTCGGCTCCTTTGCGACGGCGGCGGAGGCCGCCCGCGCCTGGGACGCGGCGGCCTGGCGCCTCAACCACCCGCGGTAGCTGATGAACTTCGACTGCCACACCCTCTGGGAAGCGGAGGCCAGGGCGCCGACGCCGCAGATCGTCACTGCCGCCGACCACCGCCACCTCAGGCACCGCGCGTTTCAGGGCCTAGTCGACGCTAGGGACGACCGCGTGGTCCGCGAGTATTACCGGAACAATCCGGGGGAGGAGAGCGCCGACGAGGAGCTTTGGCAGACCCGCGCAGCTGAGCGGGCGGAGCGGCACCTCGAACGCCACCTCGAGTTAGATGCCGCTCGGGAGGCGAGGACGAAGGCGCTGCAAGAGCTCCGTCGGGCCGACCACGCCGGCGAAGTCTGGGCCTCCGACGATCCGAGGTGGGGGCCTATGTCGGACATACCATCATGCACCTCCGACGACGAGGAGGAGGTCACCGACGACGACGACCAGGACGAGGAGTAGTGTTCGTCTGTTTTCTGTTTCTAATAAAAGAATTTGTTGTATTCGGGGAAACTGCGGCGCGCTAGCGCGTCTGTTTTCTGTTTCCCGTGTGATTCTTCCTGATTGGTTGGATTCAGACGACTCACGTTAAGGGGAGGGGGACATGCATTTCGATAGATAAACAAGGCACAGTACACATAATGGCAAGATTGGATCTAAATCTAAACGGAGAGGATAGATCTAAATAAACAAGGCAGTACATAATGGCCAGAGTGCATCGATCTACTAGCTAGTCATACTCCTGCCTAGGCCTATAATACTCCGACTCGTAGTCGTCGTAGTCGCCGCCGTCGTCGTCACTATCGTCGGACGGTGCTCTGGACTCCCTCGGAGGATCACGACTCCAGGACTGGGCGTGAGGATAGCACAGGCGGGGGTTATCGCCAGCCCTGATGTAGTTCATGACGCTCTGAAGAGTCCGTCCGCCGCCCCACCACAGCCGACGACCGGCCTCGATGAAGTTCGAAGGAGGCGGGCCGTTCTCCTCGTACCTGGCGAGCGCACTCTCACGCCGATTAATGAAGAAGGCGTCCCAAGTAGGGCGGTAGTCAGGATTCCAACTTGGATTCCTCCGCTGCTCCGGCGTGAGCTCGTGGTAGTAGTGGTTCGTGATGGCCGCCCGACGTGCCACACCTTGAGGAAGAGGAGGGACCGGCACTCCTCCGGCGCTCAGCATCCAACCGGCGGGAACGCTGTAGCCGGGCGGGCAGGGGTAGTTCGAGGCGGAAAGAGCCTCCGCCTGGATGAAGGTTAGAGTGGGTACGGTAGAAGCCATGAGAGAGTGGTGAGTTTGTATGTGTTTATGCCAATGGTGTGGCAATGCATACATATATATAGTGAGAAGAAAACATATCCCTTTAGTCCCGGCCTGTTTTACCAGCCGGGACGAAATAGTTCGGGTTTCGTTGGGAAACGGATCGTCCTTTTAATTAGTCCCGGCCTGTTTTACCAACCGGGACGAAATGGTTAGGGTTTCGTTTGGACCAATCAGATAGAATCACACGGATCGTGTGTTTCTTTCAAGTGCTTGTGAGTCGTTGGATCAGGAGTGTGTTTCTTTCGATTTGTTGTGAGCCGTTCGATCAGGGCTACGTTGTGTTTCTTTCGAGCGGTTGTGAGCCGTTGGATCAGGGTGTTTCTTAACCGTTGGATCTAGCACTTTGTGAGCCAGAGGACTCTATATATAGCCCACCTTCATACACCAGTCAGTTCATCGACCAAATACAAAACAACAGAATTCGCCAGCATACGTCATGCCGTGCATTTGGTATGCATATATGCACTCAGTAGCCAGAAAACGGATTTGAATGTCAATAGTAAAATAGATAATAGTTTGAATAGTTAGAATAATTATTTAGGTAAACAGAAAATGCAAATTCAAGCAATTTTCATGTTGAAATTTTTTCAAATTCGAAAGTATATAGAAGTTATTCATGTGCACATTCAAACAATATTCAAATTTTGGCGGTAAAACATTTGGCGCGCCCGGCCCAAAAATACATCTGGTCCCGGCCCGTGCGACCAGCCGGGATGGAATCGTCTTTTCGTCCCGGTTGCTGCCACCGAACGGGACAGATGATCGTGAATATATACACGTCACCTTCCCCTCCCCAATTTCAGAACCGCGCGCAGGGACGAACTGACGCCGCCAGGCTGCCCAAACTTTCCGTCGCCGCACTCCGCCGCCGTGCCGCCACTGCCCCCTCGCGCCGCCCCTACCCCGTCGCCACACTCCTCCGCCGCCGCGCCGCCACTGCCCCGCGCTCCGTCCCGCTGCCCGCGAGCGCCGCCCTCGATCCCGTCGCGCCGCCGCCAGCCCACGAGCAGCCGTCCATCCCGTTGCGCCGCCGCCAGCCGGCGAGCGCCGCCCTCGATCCCGTCGCGCTGCCGCCAGCCCGCGAGCAGCCCACGATCCCGACGCGCCACCGCCATCCCGCGAGCGCCGCCCTCGATCCCGTCGCGCCGCCGCCAGACCGCGAGCAGCCCTCGATCCCGTCGGGCCGCCGCCAGCCCGCGAGCGCCGCCCTCAATCCCGTCGGGCCTCCACTGCCCCGCGCCGGCCGCCGCCCCTAGAGGAGGTAAGGCCTCCCTCCATCTCGTCCTAACCAGGGAGCTTTTTTTCGTTTATTTTCCTTTTTTTACTTAATTATTGTGTTTGTTTTTAGTTATTTATTAGTGTTAGAAATGTTAGAATCATTAGTTATGAATGTTAGAAATTTTAGATTTGTTAGAATTGACATAGAAAAGAAGGGGAAGTTCGATTAGAGTCTGAGAACCGCAAAACATGACGTTAAAGAGGGGAAGTTCGTGCCAGATAGAGAGAACGACGAGCTCACATGCGCCCTCGAGAATAAGGAACACGTAGTGCGTACACGAGCCGTAAAAGGCAATCCTCCGTGGAATACTGGGTTCGACGACACCAAAAAGAGATACCCCGATAGAAGCCGTCAACGTAAAAAGAACGCGGAGGTAGCTGAAGCAGAGAATCAGGCAAACTGGAGGCGTCAACTTGAAGAACAGATAAAGCTGACGCAGGATGTAGCAAAGAAGCAGCAGGACCAAATTAACACACTTAGCCAGAAGATAGTGTCTACCGGCGCATCACACATGGTAGAAGGTGAAGTCGAGTCTACCAACGCCGCACATTCTCATCGCAAAAGCAGCGTTGCATCCACGCAGCTACCGGGTGATGATGCACCGCCGATGATTCACCCGGTGGATGATATCACGGAGATGACAACCTGTGAGCTCCACGTGAAGGTCGTCAATATAACCATCAAGGCGGCGGCCGGCTATGTCTTACCAATTGGCAACGAACCAACTCACCATAGTCTTCCGGTTCCACGGGGCTACGCTGTTGTTGGGGTCGATGAAGTTGTCAACGGATTCGAGCGGGTAAAGCTTGATTTCCCTGAAGGTGAAGACGAAGAGTTGACTGAACTCGGAGAAGCCAAGAACCTGACCGTTCTATGGCTAAAGGAATGCATTGTGCTCCGAAATCAGACGGCAAAGCCATCAAATCCTCGCCATTCTCCAGCGCAAAAGTCTCCAGCGCGGTCGTCTTCGCCATGCATGCCGTCTCCAGCGCGGTCGCCTACGCCGTGCACGTCTCCACCGCGGTCGCCTACGCCGCCGCGTCAGCCTTCTCCACCACGTTCGCCTACGCCGCCGCGTCAGCCTTCTCCGCCCACTAAGTTTCTGCCGAAACGTAAAATATCACCCAAACGTCAACGGTCACCCCTCCCGAAGGTACCAAAGGAGGTAGCCAAGTTACCTTACGACTATACTCCCGAGGAAACCCAGAAAATCGCAAAGGACGAATACGAGGCGTGGAAATCGAAGCGGAAGGAGAAGAAAAAGGCAGATTTCCCCGAGACCGAAGAAGAGATAGAACGAGCTTGGAAAATGGTGAAGACTGTCGTGGGATAATCACGGAAGACGTTACCAGAGGTAACTTATCTTGGGGTAATTCGACTCTGGCGTTTGGGAGAGGGTTTTTCTCAGGGGAAATCATACTGACAATCGATCTGGTAGCTCTAGCAATCAAGTCGCCGAGTCTCCGATCTAGGGTTACAATCTCAACTCTCGTGTTACAGGGGATACTCGAATAGCTAGTAAAACTCGCCCCTTAGACTAACCCTAGGAGCCGGTTTATATAATACCCGGCCCCTGGCTTCCTATCCAAAGCGTACTCGGAGCCCTACTTGGTCACCGCATACAAACCCTAAGCTTCCTTATCGAAACCCACAATCCGGGTTACGAGGCCTACGCTCTTGGGCCTTCCAGAAACTCCTTATCCTCAAGCCGGGTCTTGTGCAGGTCACTTTGGGCCGAGTTACACCTTGACGTTAGACTACCGGGTTATCATCCCTCCATCAGTAGTCCCCAGAATAGCTTGGGCTTTGCAGGATCCTCCTTGAAGCGCATGCTATTCCCTGCAAAAATAACAAACATACAAATTCATAAAAGACCGGGTTAGGTTGCTTTGATAGACAGCTAGGCCTAACTCCACAGGTGGTCCATATAACGACCCGACTTTCTCCGAGTCCAACGTCATTCTCCCGGGTCAACACTCCGAGGAAAACACAGAAGACCCGGCTCACTTCGCTCGCCAATTAATCCGAATATCGCGGAGACGATTCGCTCTAATCTTTTCCGGATATTACGCACAAGCACTTAACCACTTGTCCCAAAAAATCCGGTCGGGTATCTTTTTCCGAAATTTTTGGCTCCCGTTCCTTAGGACTAGGGCTCTCCACCCGCACCTATAAATAAGTGCCTCAGGGGTAACCCTAAATCAAGCGCTCCATTTCCCCCATCTCCTTCGTCTCCTTCACCTCCAACCTCTCTCGGTGCTCCCTTGCTCGAGCTCAACGTCGCTCCCCCACGGAGTCCACGGGCGCACCGCCGGAATCGAGCCGCCGCCGTCTGCGCTCGTCTTCAGCCCGCGCCACGCCGCCGTCAACCACTGTCGCCGCGCCCTCTCACAGTTCACCGGAAGGTCCCGAGGGCCACCGCGACTGCGCAATCTGCCGCCGCCGCGCCCTTCTCCAGACCCCGCCGGTGAGCCTCCTTTCTTCCATGAATTTTACCTCCAAGCCTGCTCGAACTAGATTAGATCTAGATCCGCCCGTAGGTGGTCTTCTTGCTCCGCATCGATTGGATTGCTCATGTTTCATTCATTCTCATCCAGCACTAAAGCTAGATTCGATAGTACTCTTCTATCACTTGTGGTCATGAATTTCTCCGTAAATTTCTCCGCCTAGATATAATCTGTCAAGGTTTCTTACAGTTGCTCTTTGGTCAACCGGATAATCTGTAATTTCCGGGTCCTTTGAGTTACTTACACTTTGCACTCTTCACCATCTATTTTTAGACCGCACACATGGCACCCAAGGTCAATACTAAGACGAAGGGGAAACAGCCGGCGAAGGCAAGGCCGACTCAATCCATATCCGCTAACTGGGCAAGGTCCACCGTGACCAAAGCAAAGTTGGACGAGCTCGCAGAGTCGGGCGTCCTCCCCTCCTGGGAGGATATTCACTAGCGCGTCCTGGGGGATGAGACTCGGCCCTCCCCAGCTATTGATGAGGTAATCTGTTTTGTCGAGCATGTGATCCGGGGATTTCGTCACCCGGGTCACTCCAAAAGCTGCTTAGCCACTATGGCCTCCGAGTCTTTGACATAGGCCCCAATTCTATGTTAAATATCACTCACTTCATTGTTCTCTGCGAATCATATTTATGCATCCCCCCAAACCTTGCGCTATTCCTCGAGTTGTTCCAATGCAAACCGTGCCGCGAAAGAACTCGTTGATGCCGACTCTGAGCCTTAATTCCCACGTCAAGCACTGGCAGAAGACCTACTTTTACTGTCAGGATACATCCCCACCCGGCGAAAAGAATCTGCCGGGTTTCTCTGAGGGCCTTCTTGATCTCTCTGACACTTTTAACGCTTTCGCTTCTGAGTCGGATAGGAAGTCCATCCAACCCTTCCTTGCCAAACTTGCTGTCCTTTCGGCCCAGGGTCTCCTTGGGCTTAATCTAGTTAAAACTTGGGTAAATTTCCGAATCCAACCCAATGCCATCCGGCCCAAGCTGATGTGTGAGTATTCTGGGCACGTCACGGATTCGCTCCGCTACTCTCTGAGGAACTATCCGGCTACTGATACAAACAGGATAATCAAAAGTTTCCTGACCGAGAAAATGGAAGTAATCCGGAATGTAGCCGACTTGGAGCCGTTTACTCGCGATAACCCGGCTCCAGCGGTAAGATCCGGCCTTAGTTCTTTATCCTTATACCTTTGCCTGATGCAATCGCTAATTTCTACCATTATACTTTTGTTTCAGGAAGGCAGCACTTTCTGGAAGATCGAGACACCCCTCCCTCCGAAAACTCGGAGGAGGACGAAGAGCCGGTTGACAAGGAGGACAAGGAGACCGAGAAAATGGACGTTTTCCAGGGATGGAGGATAAGGAGGACAAGGAAGACAAGGAAGACCCGGAGGAGACCCAGAGTGATGAAAGCGAGGCAGAACCGGAAGCTGAGGTTGGGGCCAAGAGGAAACCCCGAGGGGTCGTATTCAAGGTTCCATATTCCTCTATGTCCTCCAAACCGTATTCATTTGCTAATATGTGTGAGCTTAATCAACGATTGTCCGATTCACCATATTTGAAGGAGCCCCTACGGTCAAGCGCAGGGTAACCCGGAACTCCCTGGGTGAGGATCCTCTCAACCCGGGTATCCCTTCGTCCCCAGCCCGCCGTGCCGGTACTTCCCAAACTCGTCCTTACACTTCTCCTCAAAAACATCCTTCCCCCAATCATCCACTAGCCGTACAATTCCGGGTCTCACTTTCGGACTCTTTATCAGCTTCGTCCGGGTCTAGCAATGATCTTCCAACGGACTTCGTGGTGAATACTGGGTAAGTTACATTTCTTGCTATCCGATATACTGGCTCTTTCGATAACCTTAACTCATTAATACTAACCATTTCTTTTACTTTCCTTAGTGCCCAGGTAACAACCAGTGACCCGGACGACATGGACTTGGATAACCCGGCAACAGAGGATCCGGTTGATGATGTGAATGCCGCGACTGGCGGTGCTGAAGAAGAGGACATAGAAAGAGACCCGCTGACAGACCCGGCCGGGCAGGAGGCCGAGTATCCCATTCCATCAGATGGACCCGGGGGTAACGACGTCGAGGTTCTAGGCGTGAGGATGGGTGATCCCAATCGTGACACCCAGGCGACCCGGGTATCCCCCCCCCCCCAAGCAGGAAAGGACTCCACCTCCAAGTAACCAGGCCGCCGGCTCTTCCGGGACAAAACTTGATGATCTGAACTTTGACGAGATGCTTGGGGCTCTGTGCACTTTGAGAACTGACGAAGAGGGTATTCTAGAAGCCATGGTGGCCAAGCACCAAGTAATTTAACTAATACTGCTTGTATATGTGCCTAGTCCCCAAGTTCCGAGTGAACTTATGCATAAATTACTTGGAACTTTCATAGCATATCCGATTGATATTTCTTTTTCCTCCGGCTAACTTTTCCTTGTGTTCCCACGCAGGCATACGTAGCCCACTCTGAGGAAATGTTGGCTAAAACCACCAAACTCCTCGAGGCGGAGTCAAAGCTGCGTGAATCGGTTGAAGCTGATGCCAAGAAATTGGAGAAAAATGTGAGAAAGTATAGAAAGAGATCCCACGCTGCAGAGGGTGAACTGACGAGGCTTTCTGCCCAGATTGCCGACACTTATCGCGCCTTGATTGGTAATGATTCCCAACTGATTAACCGTAACCCGGATTTTTCATTCTGGTAAACACTCGGAATTCCTTAATTGAACCTTTCTGTTTTTCTGCAGGGCCGGATGATGAGATTCCGGATGAATATGATATAGAGAAGTTGAAGACCATAAAGAGCGCAATCCGGCAATTCTGTGCCGGCACCAAATGGGTTCTGCAAGCTGTGAAGTGGCCGGGTACTGGACGTGGTGGTTTGAGCACACTGCTTGATGCATGTTCCACCATCCCCGAGTGGATCGACCACTGGAAACGCTCGTCATGCCGGGTTGGAGTAACCCGGGGGCTTGCTCTGGCTAAAGCTTACTTTCCCAATCTTGAGCCGGCAAAGCTCGTTGGCGGGTTTCCAGAATTCAACAATGACGGCTCCAAGTTTTCAGCCAAAAACTATAAAGCCATTCAAACAGAGGTTCGTCACTCGGCTAGTCTGATCGCCGATAGTCTGGACGTTAGTCGGATGGTTCCACCATATGATGCTGAAGATAAGCCAATTAAGTCGTATCCTCCTAATCCTTATGACATGCTGGCACGGTGGAAGGCGGAAGCTGCTCAGATGAGGGAAGAGGCCGCGAAGAAGAAGGCTGAGGCCGATACTGCACCTACTACCTCTACGCCGGTTGTTCCTCCTCCCGCGCGCGCCGGTACTGCTGCTGACCCGGACGCTGCTGCCGCGAAGACCGTCGAAGAGCAAGTCAAAGACCCGGCTGCCCAGGACAACATTCAAGACTCGACCCAACAGGCCGAGTGAAGTTTCACCTACTGCCTCAAACATTTTATTCGGCCAATGGGCCTTTAAAACAATTATTCATTTGATAGTGCGGCTGTGCACTTTTTGATACTACCACCTCGGTCTGTAATACGTTGAAAACCTTAATAGCTTTCGTGGCCCTTCTGGCCTTTTGCATGATCTTAATATTTCCTATCTTTGGACTTTTCATTGCTGATTTTCCGACATTCGCTACTTTTTCCTACTATGAGACCCGGTTTCCGGGTCTCGGGGGTTTTGACAAGTGGACTTTTTCTAAGTCCTCAAGTCCCCAAGACTCGGATTTTTGGGTTTTTGAGCTGAATAGCTAGATAATTTGTTTCTTTTTTCGAATTCCCAAGTCCCCAAGGCCCGAATATCCGAGTCTAGGGTTTTGGATTTTTGCAAAAGAACAAATTGTTTCCGCTAAGGCCCAAAACCTAGAGCTGCTCACATAGGTTTGAAGTTATGCTTAATGTACTTTGAGTTTCCGGCTGTTAACCTTGCACTCTGCATAACTTGTGGTTTGGATGACCCTTTTGACCTTCTTCTACTGTAAGCCGGCTTTCGCGTGGATAATCAATGTTGTTGTAGCTGTATAAAGACAGGGTCAGGCAAGTCCCATTGGGCATCATGACTGATTGTAATTGTACGCTAGCAAAGCATGCCACTTTTGTGCGAGTCACATCAAGCTTAAGCAAGAAAAGTCAATAAAGTTTGGCTCTATTGTCCGGTTATAAGCTTGTAGCCGTACTTATTTTAAGTAATCGGCCCTTATAACTTAATGGCATCATGGCCGGGTCTTTGAGTTTGCAATTGTGCTATTCAAGCAATCAGCCCCCAAGACCTAGATACATGCAATTCACTAAAGAAACTAATATGCTAAGAACAACAAATAACACTTACCTGGAAGAAAAATAGAGAAGCAACAGGAATACAGAAACTTGACAAAACACACAGAAAGGAACAATATATTGTTTAACCATCTCTTTATTGATATGAGAAAAGTTAGGTCAGCAAGCCGCCTCATTAAAAACCTTCCAGTCCCCTTAGGTACCATGGATAGGAAAAGAGTGCGTCTGAAACCTGCTGCCTGTTACATCGTGTAATTCCACTTGTGAATCTGGCCTATTCTAGGTATAGTAGGGACGCAGCTGAGCCACGTTCCATGGTCTTTCTATTTCTTGCATAGATGAAGTGGTATGAGTGGTGTGATTAACAGTGGCCGACTCTTCCCTTGCATCTACCAAGTAATACGATCCATTGTGCAGATTCCGGCTTATGATGAACGGCCCTTCCCATGGTGGAGATAGCTTGTGTTTTCCTTCCTTTGACTGTACCAGGAGCAGAACCAGGTCTCCTTCCTGGAAGACCCGGGTTTTGACCCGCCGGCTATGGTATCTCCTCAGATCCTGCTGGTATATGGCTGATCTCTCCAACGCTTGTTCCCTGTGTTCTTCTAGCATATCCACAGCGTCCTACTAGGTCTTCTCGTTCTCCACCTCGACGTAAGCCGACACTCGAGGCGAATCATGAATGATATCACTCGGCAACACTGCCTCTGCACCATAAACCATGAAGAACGGTGTCATCTGAGTAGATCTGTTAGGTGTGGTGTTAATTCCCCAAACCACTGATGGTAACTCCTCGACCCATGCGCCAGCAGCTCTGATGCACGGGACTCGCAGCCGTGGTTTTAATCCACGAAGTAACTCCTGATTTGCCCTTTCCACTTGTCCATTAGCTTGTGGATGGGCTACTGAAGCTATGTCAAGCCGGATTCCATTGTTGCCACAGAATTTCTCCATCTCACCAAGGGACATGTTGGTTCCGTTGTCCGTTATTATGCTGTGAGGATACCCAAACCTGTAGATGATTCTTTTTAAGAACTTGACTGTTGTGATTGCTTCGCAATTGGTAACTGGCATAACTTCCACCCACTTGGTAAATTAATCAATAGCTACCAAGAGATGGGTCTTTTTGCAGGGTGACATGTGGAAGGGGCCTACCATGTCCATGCCCCAAACAGCGAACGGCCAGGTTAACGGGATTGTTTGTAACTCCATAGCCGGCACGTGGATTTGGCGAGCGTATCTTTGACATCCATCGCACCTTGCCACCAAGCGTTCCGCGTCTGATAAGGCTGTGAGCCAGAAGAAACCGTGCCAATATGCTTTGGCCACAAGGGATCTTGTGGATGCATGATGCCCACAGTCGCCTTCATGAATCTCTTTCAGGATCCGCCGGCCTTCTTCTGGTGCTACACAACGCAAAAAGACTCCTGCTGCACTCCTTTTATATAACTCGCCATTGATGATAGAATAGCCCTTTGCTCGTCTCAGAATTTTCCTTGCTAAAACTTCCTGTGGTGGTAACTCGCCCCGTGATAAATAAGCTAAAAACGGCTCTGTCCACTCAGGAACGGCACGTACCGTGGCCACGAGCTCTAGATCCGGGTCTTGGTTAGCCAACTCTTCCTCAGACTCGGTTTTGACATATGGTCGCCATAACTCGTCCAGGAAAACGTTGGGTGGAACCGGCTCTCTGCGCGAGCCGAGTCTTGCGAGTGCATCTGCTGCCTCGTTTTTTCGCCTGTCAATATGCTCCACCTCATACCCGGAAAAACACCCGGCAACCCTGTCCACCTCTCTGCGATATGCTGCCATAGTTGCATCCTTCCTATCCCAGGTTCCTGAGACCTGCTGCACCACAAGATCCGAATCTCCATAACATCGTATCCGTCTGATGTTCATCTCCTTGGCTATTCTCAATCCATGTAATAATGCCTCATACTCGGCCACGTTGTTGGAGCAATCGAAGTGAATTTGCAACACGTAGCTCAGTTTATCTCCTTTGGGTGATGTAAGTACCACCCCAGCTCCAGATCCCTCATATTGTTTAGAACCATCAAAGTGCATCACCCAAGACTCGGAACTTGGTGTCGTTGTTGGCATGCTTGTATGAGTCCAATCGTTGATGAAATCGACTAAAGCTTGTGACTTGATCGCTGACCTGGGCTCTTAGTTGATATGATAATCTCCCATCTCAATGGCCCACTTGGCTATTCTGCCTGTTGCATCCGAGTTTCTGATAATATCCGACATTGGAATAGAACTAACCACTGTTGTGGGGTGTTCCTGAAAATATGGTTTCAATTTCCGGCTGGCCATGAAGACCCCGAAAACCAACTTCTGCCAGTGTGGGTAACGCTGCTTTGCTTCCGATAGCACCTCGCTTACGTAGTAAACCGGCCTCTATACCGGGTGATCCTTTCCATCTTCTTTACGCTCAACGACAACCACTGCGCTAACCGCCCGGGGCCCACCCGCAATATACAGTAACATGGGCTCCTTAGGACCCGGAGCTGCTAAGACTGGTGCCTCAGACAATTGCTTCTTTAGTGCCTCGAACGCCTCATCCGCCTCTTGGTCCTAAACGAACTTGTCGGATTTCCTCAAGAGCCGGTATAATGGAATTGCCTTCTCCCCAAGTCTAGATATGAACCGGCTTAGTGCTGCTACGTATCCCGTGAGTTTTTGAACGTGTTTCAAATTTTCCGGCTTTTTCAGACTCTGGATGGCTTTGATCTTGTCCGGGTTTGCCTCGATTCCTCTCTCAGAAACAATGAATCCGAGTAATTTTCCTGCTGGAACTCCAAATACGCACTTTGTAGGGTTAAGTTTCATCTGATACCTTCTCAAATTCTTCAATGTTTCCTTTAGATCATCAATAAATGTTTCTGCTTTCCTAGTCTTGATCACCACATCATCCACATAAGCGTGAACGTTGCGTCCAATCTGATCCTCGAAGTACTTCTGTATGCATCTCTGATAAGTTGCGCCAGCATTCTTTAGCCCAAAGGTCATGGTATTATAACAGAAAGCCCCAGAGGGGGTTATAAACGATGTTTTCTCCCAATCTTCCTTCTTGAGCTTGATCTGATGATACCCGGAATATGCATCCAGGAAACATAATAGGTCACTTTCAGCCACTGCATCTATGATCTGATCTATCCTTGGAAGGGCGAACGGATCCTTTGGGCAGTGCTTGTTGAGACTCGTATAATCTATGCACAGCCTCCACTCGTTACTCTTTTTCAGTACTAGAACCGGATTTGCCAGCCAATCCGGGTGAAACACCTCCATGATAAAGCCAGCTGCCAATAGCCAGGCAATTTCTTCTCCTATAGCTTTTCTTCTTTCCTCATTCATTTTTCTCAGGCCCTGCTTCACGGGCCTAGACTTGGGATCAACGTGCAAGCTGTGCTCCGCTAACTCGGTAGGGATACCCGGCATATCGCTAGGCGTCCAAGCAAAAACATCTTGATTTGAACGAATAAACTCCACGAGTGCTTTTTCCTGCTGATTGTCCAGGTTAGATCCTATAGCAAATTGCTTGGAGGGATCACCCTCGACAAAGGCCACCATCTTGGTATCTTGTGCTGCTTTGAACTTTGCTCTCTCATCCTCCGTATTCGGCCTTTTTAACGCTGTCCTGTCATCCGGGTCTACCTGAGACCGATAATACTTGAGCTCTTCCTTTCTACAAGCTTGTTCCGCCATTGCCGCGTCTCCTTCGTCACACTCAGCCGCCATAA
The DNA here is from genome assembly GCA_028641055.1 of Alopecurus myosuroides. NCBI lineage: Eukaryota > Viridiplantae > Streptophyta > Magnoliopsida > Poales > Poaceae > Alopecurus > Alopecurus myosuroides. Next base: position 47,533,157 of record CM054059.1, on the reverse strand, counting down.
CTCGGCTCCCATGGATGGTGATGGTCTGCTTGGGACCCAGGATTTTTAGCTGTAGGTATACATAACACGGCCTGGCCATGAACTTGGCGTAAGCCGGCCTTCCAAACAACGCGTGATAGGGGCTGCGCAACTTTACCACCTCGAACGTGAGCCACTCCAGTCGGAAATTATCCTTTGATTCTCCAAAAGCGACCTCCAATGTAATCTTCCCCTCGGGGCACGCCGAGTGACCCGGTACGATCCCATGAAAAACCGTAGAACTTTTCTGTAGCTGAGACTCTTTGAGGCCCATGCGTAGGAAAGTTTCCCAATATAGGATATTGATGCTGCTTCCGCCATCCATTAACACCTTTTTCAACTCATAACCATTAACCTGTGGTGCTACCACTAATGCTAAGACACCCGGATGTTCTATTCTTTCCGGGTGATCCTTTCTGCTCCATGTCACCTCTTGATCCGACCACCTCAGGTATCTCGGGACAGCCGAGGAAACCGAGTTTGCCTTTTTGAGTATCTTTCTATCCTTGTTAGAAGTTCCTGTGGTGTGAACGTGGTACTGGCCCAATTGCTTGGGGTTAGCCTGGAAACCTCCGGCTCCTCCCTGATTGTTACCCGGATTACCGCCTCCTGGGTTGCCTGCTGGGGGTGGGCCGTTGCCCGGGTTACCACCCGGACCCGGTCCTGCTCCCTGGACTGCACCTCGCATTGCCTTCTGTATTTCCTCATTCTTCCATCTCTGTAAATCCACGCATTGTTCCAGCGAATGATTTGCCGGCCTGTCGTTCCTGCTGTGGCGCGGACAGGGCATCCTGAAGGCCTCTATATGATTAGCCGGCCTGGGCGGCCCTTGGTAATTTCGTCAATTAAAGTTTCCTCCGTTGAAATTTCCTTCTGCTCTGGGTCTCGTAAACCCGGCTTCTGTGTTGGCGACAAACTCGGAATTTCCCTCGTACGGACGCTTATTTTGGTTGTTTCCATTGTTTCCCCCATTGTTACCCGGCGCAGATCCATTGTCGGGTCTTCCACTGTTGCTTGTGTTAGCTTTGGCTTTCTTGTCATCAACATCCTCCTCTGTGGTATTCGTGGTGGCGTGCTTGTTGCACGCGTCCATCAACTCTCCCATAGTAACCTCCGAAGCATTCCGACTAGATTGCATGCGTGTTAGCTTTTGCACTAGGGGTATGTACTTGCATGTTTTAGCCATGGCCTGTAGCGCATCCTTTGGCTGAATATCTGTAGACGAGTGAAGTATTTCCATAACCCGGCGCACTCAACTGCGCGCCGACTCTCCCTTCTTCTGGACACATCGTTCTAGATCATCGATTGTGAATAATTTCCTGCACGTCCCATGGAAGTGCTTGATAAACGCAACTTTCAGCTCACTCCATGAATTGATAGATTCTTCCGGTAAATTGTTGAACCATAACTTTGCTGCTCCCTCTGACATCATTAAATACATGAAGTTGGCTTGAAGATTTTCAGATGCGTTGCGAATCGACATGGCCATCTCATAGCTGCTCAACCAGGTTTCTGGATCCATAGTCGGCTCGTAGTTCACCACTTTACCCGGTTCCTTGAACTTATCCGGATAAGGCTCGGCTCTGATGGCGTCCGACAAACACTTAGGCCCGGCTAAAATTGCCGGTACTGGCCTTACCCGGGAAACGTGCGATCCGGCGACGGGTGCGGCGGGGGGGTGCAATCGCTACCGGTTCTCGTACCGCAGACCCGGCTGCTGCACGCCTGGCTCGAGAGCTATCCACGATAGCTTGCGCGGCTGATACTGCAGGCGTTGCTGGTCTACGGGGAGGAGGCGGCATTTGCTGCTGCTCTGCCCTCCGCCGTGCTGAGCTTGTCTGAATATTACCGGTGTTTCCGTTATGCCGGCTTACATACGGCGTTCCATGCATTCCGCTCCTATTATCCGGGTAATTGGCTTGTTGAGCCACTGCCGTGCGCAATAGATCTATCGCCCGCCGGGTCTCCTCCGTATGGGGTGACTCTCTTATGGGGATACGATCCAGCGCCAATGTTGCTGCATACACATTGTCCATGGGATTATTGAAGTGGCCTGGCGGAGTGTGAAATCGTGGTGGTGGTGGTGGTGGCGCTGTGTTGCCAACAGCAACCCTTGTCTGCAACGTGGGTAACCCGGCTTGTACGTTCGCCGGCTGTCCTCCACCGGTCGCGGGCTGGTGTACAGTTTCCTGATTCACAGCCGGAATTGGTTGATCTTGGGGTGTGATGAATAGCGTGGCCGGGTTTAGAACTCCACCCGTTGCCGGTAATCTCGTCTGGTATCTCTGATGCACGTTGGCGTGTGGCTACCCCTTGCTTCTCTGCTTCCACGTCTCTCCTTTGTTGCTCCAATGCCCGACGGGCTACATCGAGATCCCTAGCCCGCGCCGCGGCGTTTTCCGGGGTTATCACCGTAGCTAGTACCGTGGGATCCAGGATCAAATTGTTACTGAACAGGGTCGGATAATGTGGGTTGGAAGGACCCGCCCCTGGCGTCCTGTTCGCCATAAACCCGAACATATTTGTCTGCAACTCGCTATCCGCCGCTCGGCTAGTGACCGAAGTCGATTCTTCGTCGACCCGGGTCAGAACCGGATTTCCGTCAGCCGGATTTTGCTGCTGGGCCAGCGCTCGCGCCGCTCCAATCGCGGCCGTAGTCACGTCCCCCTGATTGAGATTGGTTGCAGGGGCCGTGTAGACCGCGACCTGGCGCGCGATGCCTGGTGAAGACTCGTATTCCTCCTCGTCATAGCTATCCTCCTCGTACCGGTCCTCCAGCAAGTGCAGGATAGACTCGGTATCATCTTCTCTCATGACCCGGCCACGCGGGGTCCATGCCGGTTCCTCCGGCTGTTCCCTCTTCGTGGTGGGCTCTTCTACCGGATCTACCGTTCCGACCGATTCTTCTCCATCCGACTGAACGCAGGTTGCTTCTCCTGACACAGAATCACATTCAAAATCATCAGGGATTGAACCGGACGTACGTACCATGCCGATGAAGACGTTAACCCGGCCGATTGTGACGACAGATCCGGATTCGAGCAGATCCGACTCTGGCCTCCAGCCAAAATCGTCCACCATCTTCTCTCCTTCGGGGTTGGTGTAGATCTCGCCGACGACGAGGTTCTTCATGTTCTCCCGAGCTTCTCCCGTGATGTAAACACCTTTGGACACAGGCCCCACGGTGGGCGCCAGCTGTCGTGGGATAATCGCGGCAGACGTTACCAGAGGTAACTTATCTTGGGGTAATTCGACTCTGGCGTTTGGGAGAGGGTTTTGCTCAGGGGAAATCATACTGACAATCGATCTGGTAGCTCTGGCAATCAAGTCGCCGAGTCTCCGATCTAGGGTTACAATCTCAACTCTCGTGTTACAGGGGATACTCGAATAGCTAGTAAAACTCGCCCCTTAGACTAACCCTAGGAGCCAGTTTATATAATACCCGGCCCCCTGGCTTCCTATCCAAAGCGTACTCGGAGCCCTACTTGGTCACCGCGTACAAACCCTAAGCTTCCTTATCGAAACCCACAATCAGGGTTACGAGGCCTACGCTCTTGGGCCGTCCAGAAACTCCTTATCCTCAAGCCGGGTCTTGCGCAGGTCCCTTTGGGCCGAGTTACACCTTGACGTTAGCCTACTGGGTTATCATCCCTCCATCAAAGACTCTTCATCAACCCGAGCCGAGTCTGTCATCTGACTATGACCGCTCTATTCTGAAGTCACACCAGAAAATGCTGCGGTCGACGAAGAGTAGTAGCGCAAGCGGGAAAAGGGGAAAATCAGTTGCCTAGCTCGGAGAGCAGAAAAAACAATCCACGTCTCCGCTCAAAGTGATTTCCAATACCCAGGTAGGGACGAGCACTAATATTGCTGACGAGCAAATTGATCCGGAGTTTATAACACTGTACGCAGACAAGGCAGTTGATGCGGGTTTGTCCATTGCTGAGTATATGCAAACAGTAGACTACTTCCCCGAAGCTGAATGTGCGTACAAATACGGGTACGGGAAGCCTCTCATCAAACCCGAGGAGATAAAGGATCTACCAACGAAAATGCGAAGAGTGCATAGTTGGTATATGGAAGCCGTTGAGAAATCTCAGGACTGGATATGTCTCAGCGTTAAGGACGAGCACTATGGGTATGGAGATGGATTGGTTATGATTCAATTTGACGAATTGTTTCAGTTATACCAGCAGTAGGCCCTCGACAAAGCTGTCCTTAGTGCCTATTGTCTGTAAGTACTTATTTCTCTAGCTCACCTCGTTCATTTGCATATTCATATATATATAGTACACTCATATATTATAATTGCATAATGAAGATTCTCGAATGCAAAAGAGGTGGAATCTATGATATTGGGTTCATTCATCCAAAATTTGTTTATGAAAAGACTCTTCAGCTATCTGCCAAGGATACAGAAAATAATATTCTGAGGGCAATAATGTTTCACCAACACCGACGGGAAATACTATTTCCTTACAACTTCGGGTTAGTGTTACTCTGTTGTAAACATTCTGTTTTCCTTACTCGATGTTCACTGTATAATTGATGAGTTTTGCGTGCGCAGCTTCCACTATATTCTGCTAATCTTCCAAATTGACAAAGGAAAAGTAATGGTAATGGACCCAAAACGTAAACCCCTAGCGATGTGGGCTGACATGCAGGAAATGATCCAGCGGTAATTTCAATCTTTATTAATTTCAGTATTTATATATGACACTATATCGACTACTTTGTTTCATTTTTGGATATCAAGTAATTACTAACTCTTTTTATTCTTTTTCTTTCTCGGGTAGCGTTTGGAAGAGGTTCATAAAAAAGGCCAGGGGTGAATGGAAATCAGAGCTTACATTTGATGTTGTGCAAGTAAGTACTATCTAGATCCGCGCGCATCTCCTTGATTCTAGTATCGATACCATTAGCATGGTTGGTTGATTATTATTTTGATTGAAACCATGTTCTCGTAAAGTGCTTGCAACAAGGAGACGTGAATCACTTGTGTGGATACTACGTTTGCGAGTTCATTCGTCAGACGACATGTCCCAAGGGCAGAAATTTAAAGCAACTTCATGTACATTAGTCGTCAATTCTTCTTATTACCATCTATTTTAGTTACTTAGTTTCATTAATATATATTGACCACTCTTCTTTATATTAGATCGAACGGCTTCGGGACGGTCTTCTACCAAGGGACCGCATACGAGCAATTCAGGAGGAAATTGCGGGCTTCTTAGATGCAGAGGTCCTAAACGTAAATGGAGAGTACTATAGCCCCGGTTGGAACTGAATTTGATTTTGTAATACACTCCATCCGTCATATAATATGCTCGATATACTTTGCTTCCGTAATATAAGTGTTATTTATTCTGCTTTATATATGTATTACTTATTCATTTGTGGGATCCGGGAGCTCTGGGGAGGGTCCACCGAGGCTACTCTCTTCTGGTGGGATCCGGGAGGTCCGGGGAAGGGCCACCGGGGCACCTCTCTTCTCATGGGATCCGGGAGGTCCGGGGAGGGGCCACCGGGAGGTCTGGGGGTCGCAAAACACAAATCATAAAAATTCTGCCGCGGCAGAAGGGGCATGCATCCCGGGTCGTGTTGAGGACCGGGACTAATAGCCCTGGCCAGGTTCAAGCTAACGAGCCACGTGGTCAGCCCCATTTGTCCCGGGTCCTGGCACAACCGGGACCAATGAGGGAGGGGTATTTGTCCCGGATGCCCCATCCCGATTGCACAACCGGGACAAATGGGGCTTACGAACCGGGACTAATGCCCCTGTTTCCACTAGTGTTGGGCTCCTAAGCACTTATCTCCGGTGACAAAAATGATGGCCCGTCGTGCTCATAATCATCTCGCGAAGCTTTTCTGGCCACCATTGCCAGCGAGCACCTACGATATTTATTTTGAACATGGTAGGTTGGTGCTATTGCCGATGAAGGGCCGTGGAGGAAAAAGGACGATAAGAGCATACCCAACGCCCCTCCCTCTCTCCCCCCAAATCGGACCGATTTTGGTCCATATTTGGTCCACTTGGGGCGGTCCGTACCAAAATCCGGAGGACAGAAGGTTTGGTCTGTGCCCATCCCAACGGTCCCCCAAATATATTCCAGCTGGTCTTTTTTTTTTGTTTCTCTTCTATTTCTACCAAGTAGGTGCATGTGCAACCAAATTATTACAATATGATAAATAGTTCTACACTCAAATAGACATATTGTTCAACATAGTTTGTGCAATGAAAGATAATGAAAATAGAGACAATTTGCTACTGATTTTCGATGAATCCCAACATATGTTGCACCAAATCATTCTGTAAAGCGTGGTGTGTGGCTTGATCACGGATCTCGTGCACCACATGCATGTACTGCTGGAACGTTCTACTCCAGGCAATGACGCTACCAATTCACCCTGGAAATTCCACCCTTGGCTGAAGATCCTGGCATCACGCTCATTTTCAACTATCATGTTGTGCATTATCACACAAGCATTCCTCACCCGCCACAACGTCTTGTTGTCCCATGATCTAGCAGGGTGCCGCACAATAGCCCACCGAGATTGGAGCACACCAAATTCTTGTTCCACATCCTTTCTATAGGCCTCTTGTTGTTGAGCAAACCTGCGCTCCATCTCTGTTGCAGGCTCGTGGATAGTCTTCACAATTGTAGAACAGGGGGTAGATGTCTTCGGCAAGATAGTAACCCTTCCTGTATGGGTGGCCATTCACCTGATAGTTGATCACTAGAGATTTTCCCTCCGCGAGCCTATCGAACACAGGAGAACATTGAAGCACATTGTTGTCGTTGTGAGTACCTGTCATGCCGGAAAAAGAATGCCAAATCCAGAGATCTTGAGACGCCACGGCTTCAAGAATGACTGTGCCCTTCTGGAAGTGCCCCTTGAACTGCCCCTGCCATGCAAATGGAGAGTTCTTCTAGTCCCGATGCATACAATCTATGCTGCCCAACATCCCAGGGAAGCCTTTTGCCTCGTCGATCGACAGTAGACGTCGAGTGTCTTCAACATTTGGCTCCCTCAAGTACTCTTTGACAAACACCCGAACCACTGATTTGCAGAACCTGAGCACTGACTCCAGGCAAGTGGTGGCACTCATACGCAAGTACTCATCAACGAGATCTCCTGCTACACCATACGCAAGCATCCGAATAGTAGCAATACATTTATGGTACGAGGATAAGCCAAGCTTACCCGCGGCACCAGGCTTGCACTGAAAGAAGTCGACGTATTCCTGGACGCCATGAAGAATACGCAGAAACAAAGGTCTTGACATCCGAAACCGGCGGCAAAATACATGAGCAGGATAAACTGGATTGTAAGGATGGAAATAATAATCCCATAGTTGCTCATGGCCTCCTTCTCTGTTCCGGTTCAATGGTGGAGCATGACCCGGGAACGACCCTCGATAATTCATGCCAAATGTATCTTCAGCATAGTTGTGGATGAGGGCTGCCACAGTCGCATAGATTTTGGCATCATCGTCGGACGAATAATCCGAAGTGTCGATGAAAATATTGAAAAAGAACATGTCCGAATCACCCATCTACAAAAAAATTCAACAACAATTAGCAAGAGAGAAGCAAATGACTATTGCAAATAATACATGCGCTGTTGAAGTACCTTGCTTCAGCGGGGCAAAAGGCCGAACTGATAGTGGGCAGGTAGCGAGGTAGAGGCCTCCAATGACCCCTATTGTGCCACTGTGGCCGGGTGCCAAAGGGGTCCTGCCAACAGCACCCACTCCGGCCGACTGCGCGCGGTGAGATGTAACGTCATGGGGATGATTCGTGTTTTTCATAATATTATTATGCAAGACATTTTTGTTATATAAAAATGTCATCAGAAGGGTCTTTTGAAACTCTAAGTGATGTTTGCGTTTTTCACTCCTTTATTTAAGGGCTGAACAAGAAGTGTGTTTTGAAAGACACGTTGTCTGGAGCCGTTCTTTCTTTTCTTTTGGGATCAATTCATAGATTCTTCGGCTGTGCGTGAATCGTGATGGATCTGCATGCTAATCCGCACCATAAAGTATTGTTTGCTCGCTCAGCTAGAGTAGCTCATGCGTACTAGTGCCAGCCGGTATGAGAGCAAGTACAATAAGGTACAGTCAGCAGGCTGTAAGCATTTAACAAATATATTTTTGCTTAGTTGGAGGTGAGAGAATAGGAGAGAGGGTGAAAGCGGGCTCTCATGCAAGAGCCAGCTGCAGCGCGTGCTCCTAGGCACTATGTGGGAGTGACAGGTGGGCCATGCATCAATAAAGTGGTACATCCTTATAGCCAATTGTTGTACATGTTGGCTATAAGTAGGCTACAAGATGACGTGGCATTGTCTTATAGCCAACAGCCGGCTATACTATTGTGCTTGCTCTGATGAATGAAGGATCTGCATGCGATGTTGCGGTGATCCCGGTGAATCTTTTTGAGATCACGCAGTTACAGCATGCAGCAGGCTGCCTAGCTAGCAGTAGTGATAAAAATCGGACAAGAAATGACGCGACATAGTACATGAGCTATCGCAGTGAATAAAAGATGGGCAGTCCGTAGGGCTGAGAATTAGCAACAGGCTAGTGGTAATCGGGCATTGGCCGGGCATTGCCTGCGTTTTTCAGTGTAACCTCGGGAAGGGACGCGCGTTCTACGTCGGAGTGCGCGTGTATGTAGTACGTAGATGCGTGTGCGTGTAGGATCGCCATGATTGGCTCGCTGAATATAGCGCGGCTGATTTTGATGGGTGCTTTCCGCTGCCTGTCCATCCACCGGTCGAGTTCTGTTCCTCATTTCAATTCAATTATCTCGGCTGTTTCTGAAAACTTGTTTGGCATTTGCTTAACTTTGGACACCGCAATGGTTCACTCTTTTTTTGAGAAACATCGGCTGCAACACACACGCTGAAAATGAAGATCGGGGTCACTGAGTTTAAGATTAAGAAAGTCACCATAAACGTCTCGCCAATACTCTGATCCCTCACGGGTTAGGAGAACAACTACTGTACTAAGACTAGTCATCGAAGGTGAGCACCCAAATATTAATTTTAGGAGACCTTTGTTAGGTGACAAATGAGAATCTTAGTTACACCTAGTTGAGAGATTAATGGATCTATCGCTATAACTGATGCGCATGATAAGTTTAGTCGGAAGTTAACACAATCTGGGGTGTATACAGTTAAATCTTATTACGAAGATCAAATGAATGGCAATACGAGATTCCTTCATAAGTATCGTTGGCGATTGAAAGTACCCCTCAAAATTAAAATCTTTATGTGGTTTCTTTATCGTAAGGAAATTTTGACTAAAGATAATTTAGTGAAGAGGCGCTGGACGGGGTGTCCGAGGTGTGTATTCTGTGGTGAGGATGAGACGGCTGATCACTTATTCATTTCATGCGATTTGGCACAAAAAAAAATTAGCGATTAGTGCATTTCACTTTTAGTATCACTGCTCCGGTTTCCATAACTAATTTGTTTGGTTCTTGGATGTATGGGGTGGATAAAGAGACCAAAGCAAGCATACGCATTGGTGTATGTGCTTTTATTTGGGCAATTTGAAATTGTCGAAATGATATGAATTTTAATAACTCAACATCTGGTCATTTTTTGCAGGTCGTTTATCGTGCCACTCATTGGATTCACCTTTGGTCTTTTCAGCTACCAGAAGGCCAAAGAGGACGTTTGGATACTGGATGCACCCGACTATTGGCGGTAGTCCGGGCTATCTTCAACTAGGCTGACTGGTTGCACACTAGGAGATTACAGCATGTGTAATTTTCCTTTTTTTTCTTCATTTTCCGTTGGCTGGTCTACACAGGCACGCTTCGGCTTCGTTGATTTGTATTTTGGAGATGTTCTCGCACTGAACTGGTTTTTAATATAATAAGTCGTGTGCATCTTCTAGATGCAGAGGCTAGGTTTTCCGTTTCAAAAAAAAACTAAGACTAGTCATAGTGGGGTATCATAGACAGTAACATGCATGACATGTTGGAAAAAATCTGATATGACACTACAATTAATAACGAGAGACCATAGCATAACATATTCCAAGATAAGATGAGTTTATAGCCTAATAATTATAGATTTCTATGATACCACACACATGTTACTATCCATTGTGTAAGTAGTAACATAGAGTAGTATAATGATATTATAATATATGATACTCTCCATTGTGGCTAGCTTAAAATAACTAGACCTGGACATCCTCGGGCCACCTAGGTTTAGGGTCGGACTATGAAAAGCCGGAAAAAACCCGCCAAACTCGAGACCGACTTGGCCCGGGCCAAAATACCAAACAAAATTTCTACAAAATTTTAGAGAGGCATCTAAGTTAATTTAATTCCCTGTATAGTACATTGCCATTCTATTGCAACTTTTGCATTGAAATGATGAATACTCTAAAGTAGGTAGATTTTTGCTACTCCCTCCGATCCATAAAAAGTATCGCTCATTTTGTACTAAGTTAGTACAAACTTTATACTAAGTGAGCGACACTTTTTATGAATTGGAGGGATTATATTTAAATATATAAAGACATCATTACACTTATATTGTCAACAATACGCAATTGTACGTATTCAGAGCTTTTTCATGTTTTCGGGCAGAAATTAAGCCCCAGGCCATCCCAAACGTTGGGCTTTCGGGCCGGGTCCGTCAAAACTCACGCACACTACTAACCAGCCAACCACATGTTGATTAATTACTCGCATAGTCGCATATCATATTTGGTGCACCAGCACTTTAGCGTGTAGTACCGCATCAAGTGGAAACCACAAATGGAGCCTGAGCTCTCGAGAGTTCTTTATTTTGCAAAATTCAAAATTCACATTTTTTAAGTTTCAAAAAATGTAAAGAAAATCTTGGAGGTTGATAATGATGCATTCTACGAACGTGCAAAAATCTCAAATCGACATAATTCATATTTTGAGCTGCACAAAAATAACAAACTCTGCTAATTTTAGGAACGTTGAAAGTTAGCACCGTTCACTACTTTCAAATGTTACATGTTTTATTTTATTTTTGTGCAGCCTAAAATACAACATATTTCTAGTGAAGATTTTGCACATTGATATAATACACAATTTTCTGCATTGAGCATTTTTTTGGATAATTTTTAAATCTTTAAATTTTGATTTTAGAAAAAAATCGAAATAAAAGGCTACCGGGAGCTCGGGTCCCTTTTGTCCGCACTGCATCAAGCTCTTAGTTTAGTATTCGCTCCATCCATGAATATAAGGCATGTTTGAGTTTGCACCATCACAAAAACATACGACTTTGACTATACATTTTATTTGTACTATGCCTAAAAAAGATGGAATGATACATACCTAAAATAGGTTTCATGGTTAATTTCACTACTTAATAAGGTTTGGATCTATTACTGTCCATGTCTATTTATTTTATTCTTTTAATATAGAGTTGTAGAATGATTTTGAGGTACAACTTTGTAGCATGGTAGATGATATTTTGAGGTACTATCTATGCCATTAGTTTTCCCCATAATCAAGATGGGGTTTTTGGTGACATAGTTCATTAATATCGTATGCCCAACGGCACTAACACGTTTAAAAATAAATGTTATGTGAAATAAAAATAATGAAAGTACATTTTATGCACCATCAACTATTTGCCCAAATCCTTCATATTTTCTTATTTTTTATTAGATTTTATGTGTATGTAATCACTTGTTAAGATTGTAGGCTTGTAAAAATACTAGTTGCATTTTTTCTTATTCAAACAATCAGGCGTCACATTATTTCTTTCCTCATAGTAAAAAAAAAAATTGCCAACTAATTTTTTTTTCCCAAGCCTACTTCTGTGACAGTAAAAAAAATTTACAGCTTCCTGGCGCAATAGCACTACCATCTACTACTAGTGCTAGAAGTGACCACTCCAACAGTATCAAGCAGACGTCGACGCACCTCACCTATCCGTGTTTGATAACCTAGAGCAGTCGTTTGTATATCACTCTTTGTCATGATTAATACTAGACCCTAGCCTACATGAAAAAAAAAAAGGTACTCCTGCCTAGCCATGGATAAATGCAACCTTAAACACACTACGGAAAACAATGGAGTATTTTTGTTTTCGTTGGGCCGTATGTTCATCCGATTCCGAGCTATAGCTGGGATTCGTTCCAAGTTTGGATTGCTGCTGCCATCATTAACACCCTCAGGCTCTATCAAATTAACTTGTCACTCCATGTCAAAGTTATCTTTACTACCAGTAGTACTTATCTCGAGTTCTTCTTTTGTTCACTACCACTTTTCTGTACTAGAGGAATACTTATCTTGAGTTAACCGATTGATTCTGCATGACCTGATGTGGAAGCTGCCGCCTAGCTCTCCCAGTCCGTTTCAGCGCTTGCAGGGGAGTGACCGGTTTGCCTGGCTGGGGCCATGCAGCATTCCATGTGGTGGCCAGGCCATAGAGCTGCTCTCCACTCCTCTCCCTATCATCCATACAAAACAAGAGGCACTTGATTGCTTGAACTGAAGTCACACAACCCCTTGCCAGGCCCTCCCAGACATTCATTGCAGATGTGAGAGGAGGAATGAGGGAGAGAGACAAGGGAACAGGGTCTTTAACAGGAAGGACCTATGTTCTTCAGGGACAGATAGGTGCAGGGGGGAGAAACGGGCAACAGAGCTAGGGTAATCATGATCCTCTTTTCCCTAGGGAGAGTGGGAGTGTGTGTGTGAGGAAGAAGATCAAAGCTGCGTCACGAAGAAGATATCACGAGCTAGCTAAAACCTACCTATGGCTATGGCTGCATGTACATGCTCAGGTCATCTCCAGCGGGGCTGCTCAAATGCGGACCAATTTGGTCCGCATTTTGTCTGTTTGAGCAGCCGTCCGGGGCCGTGTCCGCGCGGATTTGGGCCGTGCACCCAGCGGGGCTGCTCATTTGCTGGCCACGGTTCGAAAAAAAGTACCAAAATGCCCTAGATAATAACAAATAATAAGGCGCATGCAAAAAGGGCCACGTCAGGCCATGCCGGCCACGTTCAGGCCATGCCGGCCACGGTTCGGGCAAGGTTCAGGCGGCCAGGTGAGGCCATGCCAGCCCAGGGCCAGAATGTACAAAAGCGACGCCGGCCGCGTGTTCAGGCCGTCGCCGGGCACGATCGGGGCGTGGCGCGATCACTCCTGGCCCTGCATGTACCGCTGCTGCTTCCTCTCGAAGTAGGCCTTCTTCCTCGGGGTCAGGCAGCTCAGGTCCATGGCCATGATCTGCGCCTCCTGGGCGGCCAGAGCGATCTCGACCTCCTTCCTCTTGTTCTCGGCCTCCATGGCCCTGGTCGAGGCCTCCATGGCCCTGGTCCTGGCGTTCTCCTCCTCGATCTCGAGCTTCTTCGTTTGCACGATGAAGTAGTTCTTCGTGATCTCCTCGCGCTCCCGCCGCTTCTTCTCCTCCCTCTCGTCCTTCTTGTCGCTCACCTTGTCCTTCTGCGAGATGAACCCTTGGAGGGTCTCTTGCAACGCGATGGTCGTGGCGTCGCGCTTGTTGTCCAGCTTGGAGTTGCTCCGCCCCCTTGGTCGTTCAGTTGTCGCGCCTTCGGCCGGCAGGCCCGTGGCCATTGGCGGCACCCCGTCCGGCATGACCTGGCCTTTCGTGATGGCGTTGTGGAGCTCCTTCCACTTTTGGTTGTCCTTCATCTTCTTGTAGCAATGGGCGAAGTTGAAGGACTTGCCACCATGCTCGGCCTTGTACAAGGTCAGGGCTTGGAAGACCTGCACACACTCGACGGTTGGACACGGGGGCAATGCATATGAAGGACAGGGACGTGTGGCCACTCACCAGGTCGCCGAGGGTGGCGCCGCTTTGAGGCCGGGCCATGGCGTGCTCGAAGGAGCCGGTGAACTTGCTGCACTCGGACGAGATGAGCCCGAACCTCTTTTGGATGGATAGCTCGCTCCGGGTGGTGACCATGGAGTACGGTGGCAGGACGGCCCGCTCTTGGTAGTTCCGGTGCATCCTCCTCCAATAGGCGTTGCCCTTCATCTCGGCCCCGGTAATGGTGTTCTGCCCCACCTCCATCCATGTGTCGCAAAGGCACTCGTCCTCCGCCTCCGTGAACCCAATGCCCCGCTTCACGGTCCTCTTGGCGGCCTTGGCCTGCTGGGTCAGCTCGTCCATGAACATGGGCATGTCGTCGATGTGGGGCACGTCGTCGACGGGGACCTCCTCTTCCTCGTACAGCTCGTCCCCGGGGTGGACGTACCTCGCCTGGCCGTCCTCGCCTATCATGTTCGACATGAGCCCCTCGACCTCCTCCGTTGTCATCTCCGTGGGCTGCGTCTCCATGTCCTGCATTTCCTCGAACAGGTTGCGGGGCACCGGGCGAACGGACGGCGGGGGGCGCCCAGCGGCTTTGCTCGACGGGGCAGTCGACAAGCAGGACATGGGCGCCGTGTTCAGGTCGATGGAGACCCTGGCCGGCGAGGAATCCTCCATGTCCACCGAGAAGAAGGGAGGCGGCGTCGGGTCACGGCCTGGCAAGAAGCCGTATGCCGGCGCGGGCGATCCCGTCGTCGGCCGCTCGCTCTGGAGGCTGCTCCGCGGCCGGGCCGCCGATGCATTCGAGCTGCAGGCTTGCGCCGGAGTCGCGTTCATGGTGGGTGCCGGCTGCAGGCCCAGCATGATTATGGCCGCCTGCGCCGCCATCTGGGCGAGCTTTTTCTGCTCGTCCTCCATCGGGTGCGGCGGCGCCTCCTTTGCCCTCCTCCTCCGGTCCGCTCTCTTCGCCGATTGCTCCGCCGTCCGCGCCAGCTCGGCCGCGTCCTTCGTCTTCTTCACCTTCGGCTTCTGCGGCGGCAGCGCGGCCCTGGTTCGGGCCGGGACCAGCTGGTCCAGGGTCACGGAGGTGTAGGTGGCGGTGGCGGTGGCGGTGGCGGTGGCGGCGCCGGTGGCGGCTCCTTCTTCGTCGGCCATGGCTAGGGCAGCGGGAGTGGATGAGGGGTGGGAGGGGAAAGGGCAAATGTTCTCAGCTTTTGTGTGGGCCACGACGGGGGGTTCGGGACACAAATTGTTGTCCCAACGTGTCCGGAGGCTGCTCAAAACTGGACCAAATTTGGGTCAGATTTGAGCATCCGCGGACAAAAAAACGGACCGCGGTCCGTATGAGCAGCGCCGCTGGGGCCTGGTTTTGGCCCAGGCTGCTCAAATCAGGCCGGTCCGGGCCAAATGAGCAGCCCCGCTGGAGATGTCCTCACCTCTACAGTGTGTGGAAGGAACGGCAGCAGCCTAGCAAGCCGGCTGGCCCCTCCATCCATCTCTCATGCATGCATGCATGCAGGGCTATCTGCTGCTGCTCTGTACGTAGGGAGGAGCAGTACAGTACATGCTTGACATGGACACCAAAATATTATACTGCTTGCACTGTTGTACGTACAGTACGTACGTGCAAAAGGCTACGATCGAGGGTTTTGGATCTGAGCCTAGCCGCGTGCCTCCCTTGACTGACTCGCTGGTTTTTGCCGATTCCGTGGCGGTTCTCCATGCCAAAGTTATGTGTGTGCATGGTGATCCGTCACATGATCTGCAGGTTGCGAGTTAATAGCCTAGCCTGCTGGCCTAGCTAACTGATCGTGATTGGCATTGTGTTGCTACAGCCTCTACTGCAGTTCATGCGCTGGAGTACGTACCGCGCGAGTCACTGTGCGGGGGCGGCGCATATGCTTGCTACTGTGTGCGCTACTAGTACTTCACTAGGCAAATGGAGGGTAGCAACTAGCAACAGGTAGTACAAATGTACGTACCCTCTCAATTAGGGTTTCCTCCTCCCGCCTGGCGACCAGGCGGCGAGTCGCCGATTCCGGCCCGGACTCCGACAGGGATTCGATCCGGAGAGATCTCACGCTTCCCTCGCAGGAGGGCCTTAAGTATCGCAGAGCGGAGGCGACCTCAAGGAATCACGACGAGTTAGGGCTGAACAGAACAACATGTCGAGTTCCAAATCGACAAGTTTCTCGGATTCAGCTTCGGGAGGACAGAAATTGAAGGAGAAAGAAGGAGCAAGGCATGCAGATCGCGTGGATGGATCAGACTGCCAAGGCGGAACGATCAACTCCTTGTTTGACCGACTTGAGATAGGAGAAGATGAGTTTGATGATTTGGTTATAGAGGAGACATAGATTAATCTTGCTGACAGTACTCGGTGGCTTGCTGTTGCTCGAGTACATTGTGAAAAGGGGTTTAGCCATGAAGCATTCTTCCTCCAGATGCGTGCGGCGTGGAAGCCTGCGAAGGAGGTGACAATACGGCTGGTAGGGCTTAAACGCTTTGTGATCCAATGTCATTGTTTGGGAGATTGGGAAAAGATTACAGAGAAGGGACCATGGCTTTTCCGGGAGTGGGTGGTTCTTATCGCACCGTATGATGGGATTTCAAACCCCGACGAAGTAGAGTTGGAATTCATGCCGATTTGGATCCAAATCCACAAGATTCCGGAGGGTTTTCGCAAGGAGACAATTGTGAAGCAACTAGTGAGTCGGCAAGCTGGTGAAGTGCTCGAAATCCAGATGATCCCTCCTGGATCTTTTAGAGGGGATTACGTCAGAGTGAGAATAAAACAGGATGTTCGAAAAGCATTAACACGGTTTGTTTCTATCTCCTTAGGGGGCAAACGATCCATATTCGAGGTGAAATACGAGAAACTTGGCATGTTATGTTTTGCGTGCGGCCAGATCGGTCATGTTCATAAGGAGTGTGGGATTGGTGTATTTGAGGAGAAAAACTTGAAGTTCGGGGAGTGGATCCATGCGGAAGGCTGGAGAGTTCGTGGAACAGGTGGAATCCGTGGTGGTATGAACACTGGCAGAGGTGGTACGAGAGGAGGAGGTGGCAGAATGATGGCAAGTGATAGAACGCCCATGCAGGGCAGGGGCGATTACGTGGATTGGAGGCAACACCCCGAGAGAGATCACACTAGTAGTGATGATCTTGCAGACACAGCTACTAGTCCTATTAAGATGGTGGATCAGCATATGCTTGATGCAGAGAAGAATGCTCGAAAGAGATTGGCCTTTGAGGAAAATAAAAAAGCTAATACATTGCTTGCAATCACGGATGGGGAGCATACTGAACAGAATCCATCTGCAGCTGTGGAGGAGAGAAGCCTAAGTGGACAAGGTGAAAAACGGCATAAAGGGGAAGGAGGATCCTCGTACTCTGGACAATCAAACGGATCGGCGGCATCCCTCGAGGGTGACCGCCGGGTCCAATGAGTATCATGAGCTTGAATTGTCGAGGGTGCGGACGGCCCGAGACAATTCATGAAATAAGCAACTTGGTCAAGTTGCACCGTCCGAAGTTGGTTTTTCTCTCGGAGACCAAACTTAGTAATACGAGAGCGCAAGATCTGAAAGGGAGGATAGGATTTTCAAATGCTTTTGGAGTAAAAAGCGAAGGATTAAGTGGGGGCTTAGCACTGTTTTGGAATTCGGATTCAGTGGTAACCCTGAAGTCGTATAGCAGGACACATATTGATGTGTTTATCACTAATGAGGATACTGGAGATACTGTATGGAGGTTCACGGGATTTTATGGAGAGCCCAAACGTACAAGGAGGAAGCGGAGCTGGGAATTACTGAAATACTTGAGGAGAGAATTTGATACCCCGTGGATATGTGCAGGAGATTTTAATGAAATAGTCTCGGCAGGAGAACAATTCGGTGGTCTTGGGAGGGAAGAGTGGCAGATGGAAGGTTTTCGTGAGGCGATCGAGGAGTGTGGTTTTGAAGATATGGGGTACTCGGGTACCCCATATACATGGGACAACCGACAGCAGGGTAGCAGCAATATAAAGGTCAGATTGGATAGATGTATGGCGGATATTCGGTTTCTGGAAATTTTTGATAACTCTTTGGTGACACATATCCAGACTACTCAAAGTGACCATTGTGCGCTTCTTATTAATATTCATAAGTCTGATTGGTGCTTGGAGAAAGGAGGATCAAGACCGTTCCGCTTTGAAAATTCTTGGGTTCGTCACCAGAATTATGCAGAAGTGGTAGAGAAGAATATCAGCTTGGATGCTTATACCCTGGATGGTGTTGCTAGTGCGCTTGGGGGGTCTGGAATGCATTGCAGCGATGGAGTAAAGAAGAGTACGGTGCGGTTCACCTGCAGCTAAAGACCCTACGGCAACTGTCGAGACATCGTAGTAGTTTTCATAGACGGGGGTGCCATGAGACTACGGTAGAGACGTGGGGTAACGGGATCGCGTAGTGAATACAGAACACGGGATTTACCCAGGCTCGGTACGTCGCGACAGTACGACGTGCCTACTCCTGCACTTCTCACTAATCAGGACTAAAGCCTGTAAACAGGGTTACAATGTGAGGGTTTAGATCTAAGCTACTCGACGAGGATGAGCTTCTCGGCGAGTTAGCGTAGAGCTTCTCTGTTATTCGTTCCTTGTTTTATCTATCTCCCGTCCGGCTTATATAATAGCCGGATTAGGGCTTACAGAATAGAAAACCTAGAGGACTACGGTAACTTGTAACTTGGAAAGCAAGGAATCCGTCTTCTCCTCCAAGCCAGATCACCTGGGCCGTGATCCGGGTTCTTCTAGAATCCAGCTACTGTGCGTCGGGTTACTGGGCCGCCTAATGGACCTGAGTCCACTACCGCTTAGGCCACCCTGGTAATCCGGCACTTTATCTACCATCTTCTATACCCCTATTTGGTATATATCCGACAGTAGCCCCCAAGAAGGATTAAAACTCTGATTTTCCGTCTTTCGCCAAATATACTTTGTCCGAGAAATATTGATTCAGCAGTCTTGATTCTTCTTATTCTTCTTTTGAAAGAGATGGTAACATGAAACTCGGAATCCTGAAAATCCGGCTTTTCTCTCACGATCCTTCGCGGAAAAGGAACTCCTTACGTCAGCGCCCAAATCACGCTGACGCAAGGGACGTTTGGGTTTCACGCGGGAAACCCTGCAACGTATCTCTGACAGATTCTCACGGGAAACGAGGAGATAGTCATTATTTCCCTGTCATTTTATTTCCCGGATTTTCCGGCGAGTGACACGCGTTAAACATCCAACGGTCAAATAGCCGTTGGCACGTATCTTGACGGATTTCTAGCTATAAATAGCCACCCTCGTCCTCATCGAAAATCTTCCGCACTCCTCACTGTCCACGCCATTGACGCGAACGAGCTCTTCGAGTGAAGCACTGCCCCGAGCGCACCTAGCCTCCAAAGCACACCGGAACGCAACGCGCCACCAGGAAATGGCATCCTCACCATCCTCGCCCACTCGCGCCGCCATCGACGACCTCATCGGAGACCTAGATCCATAGCTAGGGTCACCCAAGCACGCCGGCGACGAGCCGGAGAAAACCGCGGCCTTCGCGGCGGGCGGAGAGAACCTTTCCGCCGCCGCGGACGTTGCGGACGCGAGCTCCGCCGCTTCCCCGCCGTTTGCTCCTGAAACGGTGGAGGAAAAGATCCAGCTCCTCGGCGACGAGCTCGCCGCCGCGGAAGCTGCCGCCTCCGCCGCCGCCGGAGCGGACGAAGAGGCGGAATCTGCAGGCAATTGGATTGCCTGCAGCATTCCACCGGCTCTCCTTCCAAACATGGAAAAGGAGGGCCTGGTGCTTCAGGGGAAATGGCGTCTCCCTGAGGACGAGAACGAACCAACGCCGAAAGGCGGCGAAAGAGTTCTTCTCTCCTCCCATCTCCTTCGAGGTATGGGCCTTCCACCTTCCGCCTTCTTCCTCCAAATTCTCTCCCATTACAACATCCAGCCCCATAACCTGCCACCCAAATCCATCCTCTACATGGCCGGCTTCCAGGCTTTGTTCGAGGGCTACTTAGGCTTAGAACCTAGGTTAGACTTTTGGAC
Source organism: Alopecurus myosuroides (assembly GCA_028641055.1). Lineage (NCBI taxonomy): Eukaryota > Viridiplantae > Streptophyta > Magnoliopsida > Poales > Poaceae > Alopecurus > Alopecurus myosuroides. Next base: position 47,513,274 of record CM054059.1, on the reverse strand, counting down.
GTATTGTTTCGGGGTTAAGCGGAACTCTTCGGAGGGCGCACTCCCGACTTGCGGAACCATCTCTTTTACTCTTCGGAGATTCAGAGAAGATTGGTTCCCCAAGATCAAAACGTCGGAATCCGTCAAATTTTGGACGGGTTCCTTCTTTTACCACCCCGATGTGCCTTTTCCAACAAAGGCTATCGGGGTTCCTCCTTTCTCGAACTCTGCGGCTATTCCCCAAGACAACTTGGGAACGGAAGCCGTCCAGGTTCGGCCGCCTGACATTCTAAGGATCAAGCGGCGCATCGGTAAGCTCACCTCCTCCACTCCACCTTTGACCGGCATGGACACGGTCTTTTGCTGGTTAAATAGAAGGATTCAGCAGTTGGCCAACCACGGTGGTAGCCTTCTTTGCGACTACACGGGAGCCAAGGACCCAATGCGGACAACCACCAAAGATTGGCCCGCAAAGGAGCTCCGACGGCGTATCAATCAGTTGGTCGCATCACGCGACCAATACGAAGCGAGTCGGCCAATGTATACGGCCGACAATCCGGCTCCCAAGGTATGTTTCCGTCATTTGGGTAGAATTTTATCATTCTTTCTCGGATTTTCTCGCTCATAACTCTGATTTTTCTTTTTAATAGATTACTGAACTTCCAGACTCGGAGTTGGCCTCCGAGGCTGAGCTGGACGCGCTTCGCACCGCTGCTACAGGTGGGCGCAAGCGAAAGAAGATTTCTTCCTCCGAGGAAGTTATCAACCTTGACGGAGTCCCCGTCGCCACTTCCAGGTTAGTTCATCCAGGTTAGTTTGTTACTTGTCGAAATTTTTCTTTCGTCTTCGGAAAGTTAACGTTTTCCGGGTTTCTTGTTTTTTAGCCTAGCTCCTTCCACCCTGAAGCCGAAGAAGCTGAAAAGACACAAGGCCGTGTCCAGCCGAGGCGCCCATCCTTCTTCTGCCATTCCTCTGGACTCATCGTCCTCAATGGCGGAAGAGCGCGCTGCCACCCCCCCCCCCACCGAACCACTGGAGACCAGCCATCCCGTTGTGTCGGAATCTGACACGAGGGAAAGGGCGGCTCCGGATGCGGGAAAATCTTCTCGGTCTTTCGACGAAGAAATTCCCAAGTTCGACAAGGACTTCAAGCACATCAATGACGGTCTAAGTATGGCCGGAACTCTCTTTGCGGAGTACGCAAAGGAGTTCACTGAGAACTAGGCAGGTTTGCAACGCATGAGCCAGGTATGTATCTCTAGCCCCCAAGCATTAAATAAAATGCATGCTTTTTACCTTAATGCTTTCTAACTATTCTTTTCCTTGCCGTGTTCTAGCAAACTGCCGAAGCCATTAACGTGGCGGTTTTCAACAAGCTCTCGATCAAGAACAAGGAAGTTAGGAATCTTCTTTCCATTCTTGAGGAGAGAGAGGCGGAGCTGGCCTCATCTCAGCTCGCACTGTCGGAAGCAACAGGTAATCATTTTTCCTCTGAAATCTCCGATTCAGGCATTTGTCTAAGTACTTTTTCCGGGAATATTATTAACTCGGATTTTTCCTTTCTTTTCAGCTGCTTTGGCTCAGGCTAAGCAAGAAGCTGAAGATTCTGGCAATGCCGAATATCTCCGCAAGGAGAATGTTGAGCTTCGCAAGGATCTTGTGAAAGCACAAGAAAATCTGGAAGCCAGCAACTTAGCACTTGGGGTTTCTCAATCCCAGGCTTCCGCCCAAGCGGAGAAAGACCGGGCCACCATTGAACGCCTGGAAGCTGCTCTGAGCCTGCGTGAGGAGGAAACTTCCGAGATCGACAAACTTGTTGGTAAGTTTAAGTATACGTTTACCATTCAGTTTGTATTTTTTCTTCCTTTTTTGGTACTTAACCTTTTTGGTTGGTTTTTGCTATCAAACAGGAGATAATGCAGATCTTTCTCGGATTGAAAGAATCCGAGTTTTTGAAAAGGCCTGGACTTCGATCAGGGTTGCTTGCATGCAACTGATCAATTCTTCCCTCCAAGACTGGGGAGTTCTCGGAAGTTGAAAAACTTCCGGGTTCTATCATGGAGGTGGCGGAGTCCAGGGAATCCTTCCTTCGCTCCGCTGCACGGGGTGGTGCACGCATGGCACTTGGCTTAATGCGTATGCACTACCCTGGTGCAAAATCCTGGCGCGTGGCCACCGGTGTCCCTCAAGGATACACGGAAGCCCAACGAAATGTGATCTTTGATGCAATCAAAGGCCACGCTACCCAGGTTGCTTCCATGGTGAATCTCTCCATTAATTACCCGGAGGAAGAAGTTCCTGAAGCCCCCCAGGACGACAGCAGCGAGGAGGAATCGGATGCTTAAAGGGTTTCCTTAAACCTGGATAGCAAAACTAGACAATAGGAGCATTACTGCGCTTTTATAATGTAATTCAAATTGTAATTCTTCTATTTGTATTAATGAAAACTCCGCCTTTTGCAGTCTTAATTATAAAATTCTTTGCAAGTTTTTCGGATTTTATTATTCCTTTATCTTCTGAGTTCTCGGGCTTATGTGTTTTAACTGTCCTTAGTGTTTGAAATGGCTCAATTAGCAATATGAATCATCATGCCGAGTAACTGGGTGTAACCAATCAGTTTAGACTCGGAAACATGGATCATGCTAAAGGCATTTTTACTAACTAGCTCCAGTAACCAACACATATGCGATCAGATAATACTTAGAGAAACAAGGAATTTTTTGAACGAAACCTGGGCACGCATGCAATTCAAGTTTCCTTTAGCCGTTAACAGGCTGAAAAAATCATTCAGTTTTTTTAACTCCGAGTACGCATGCACAATTCGGGTTAACATTGAATGTTTTGCAAGATCATTGGGAAATAGAGAAAGTGGAACCATGCTTTGTACTGTAATAAACTTGTAAAAACATGGATACCAGAATTCCGACAACTTTATTTCATGATCTCAAAAGATGTTTACATAGAATTGAACTTAGTACGGAAAGGGACATAACTTGCTAGACGTTTCCAGGCTTTCGCAATCCACTTGACTTTGTCGGATTTCTTCAGCAGCTTGTAGAGTGGTAAGGCTTTATCCCCTAGCCGACTAATAAATCTGCTGACGGCTGCGGCAGAACCCGTCAGTCTTTGGACATCTTTGACGCAGGTAGGTTTCGTGATGTTCAAGATTGCCTTGATCTTTTCCGGGTTAACTTCTATTCCTCTGTGAGAAACGATGAAACCCAGAAGTTTTCCTGAGGGAACCCCGAATACGCACTTAGATGGATTCAACTTCATCTTGTAAGTGCGCAAGTTTTCGAAAGTTTCTCGCAAATCCTCAAGGAGTGTGTCTTTTTCCTTGGTTACGACAGCAATGTCGTCCACGTAAACATGGACATTTTTGCCAATCTGGCTATGCAGACAACGTTGCATGCAACGCTGGTAGGTTGCACCTGCGTTCTTCAAGCCAAATGGCATGGTTACATAATAGTACGTCCCGTACGGGGTTATAAAAGAAGTCTTGATTTGATCTTCCTTTTTCATGCGTATTTGGTGGTACCCGGAGTATGCATCCAAAAAGCATAAAAGCTCGGAGCCTGCAGTGGCGTCTATTATTTGATCGATTCGCGGTAGCGCGAACCTATCTTTTGGACATAATTTGTTCAAAACCTGTGTAATCTATACACATTCTAAGAGCAGTAGTGTCTTTCTTTGGTACTAATACCGGATTTGCGGACCAGTCAGTATGGATTACTTCCTTGATGAAATCCGCTGCTAAAAGCCGGATAATTTCCTTGCCAATAGCCTTCCGTCTTCTTCCGTCAAATCGACGGAAACCTTGTTTGACGGGTTTTGATCCAGGAATAACCTTGAGTTGGTGCTCAGCAAGTTCCCTGGGTACACCTGGCATGTCAGCTGGACACCAGGCAAAAATATCCCAGTTCTCACGTAGGAACTTGATGAGCTCGCCTTCCTATTTGTCAGTCATCCCAGTCCCTACGACGACAAATTTTGTCGGATCTTTGGGATCTAGGATTACCTGTCTTGTATTCTCGGACGCCTTGAAGCTGTCTGTTGGCTTCCGGGTTTCTTTTCCTGCCGGCATTTCTGACGGCGATACCTCCTTGGCTAATTCCTTCAGTTCTTCCTTTGCTACGACTCTCTGAGCGCAAAGGGCGTTTTCCTTCTCCAACTCGTTTGCCAGCTTGAAATCACCGGCTATGGTGATTACTCCTCCCTTGGGTCCTGGCATCTTCAGCTTGTTATAGATATAACAAGATCTTGCCATGAATTTGGCGAAAGCTGGACGTCCGAGTATTGCGTGATACACGCTTTCGAACGGCACTACTTCGAAGGATACTTTTTCCTGCCGGAAGTGATCTTTATCTCCGAAAGTGACATTTAGGGAAATTTCTCCTAGGGATCGTGCTTGCCTGCCAGGAACAATGCCATGGAAGCGTATGTTACTGTAGTTGAGCTGAGACTCGGAAATCTTCAGATGCTTCAGTGTATCCAGGTACATTATATTAATGCTGGATCCTCCATCCATCAGCACTCTTCTTAGCCTAGTGTTTTGAACAATAGGGCTTACAACAAGAGCTTGTGTGCCGGGTTCAGGGATATTTCCGGGATGATCAGACTGACCCCAGATTATCGGTGTGTTGGAGTACTTCAAGAATTTCGGGGTTGCCGGAACAACCGCATTTATTTCTCGGAGTGTTCTTTTGGCCACCTTTGCTGACGGGGTTGCTAAGAAAGTTAGCATTGCTTCTCCATCAACTCTCGGAAATTTGGGTTCGCCCTTACGCTGTTGTTCCTGGATTTTTTCGTCAGTGTCCGATTCACTGTCTTCTTTGTCAGCTTCTGGCTTTTGTTTGGCGGGTTTCCTTTTGGAACCCTTCCCTTTATTTCCGGATCCTGCACTGCCTTTCATGTGCTTATTCAGCCGGCATTGCGCGTTTGTATGGGTGGGTTTCCCAAATTGCGAGTGGTGGACACAAGGTTCCGACTTAATCCTCTCCCACTCTTCTGGAGTGTAGTTGATTGGATCTGGGTTGCGTCATTTCCACTTATTCCCCTTTTCTCCTCCAAAGGCTATGTTGACCTCTTTGGGTTTCGTCGTTGTTTCTGGAGTTCCTTTTTTATCAGAACGAGGGGTCTTCTTGGCAAGTATCAGTGATTCGATATTGCCTCCTCTTGCTCTGATGTCGTCTTCGGCTGCGGAGTGTTCATTGGCGGTTGTAAGCATAGATCCGAGATCTTTGTGCTTTTTGGAACCAACCATGAACGGTACGAGTCCGGGTTTTAGGCCATTGACGAAAGCATGCATTGCTTGTACGTCATTTACTCCAGAGCAACTATTCTTCATTGCTGTCCATCTGGAGATGAAATCCACGTATGGTTCATCCTCGAATTGGGTGCAACGGTTTAGCTGGTTGATGCTGTTCGGGCGTTTGTACGTTCCCCGGAAATGCTAAGTGAATACTCTAGCCATATCATCCCAGCTGTCGACAGTTCTTGATGGTAATCCATTGATCCAATCTCTGGCTCCGTCCAAAAACATTAGGGGAAGAAACTTGACAGCTTCCAGGTCTGTCCCATTGTTGATCTGGACGGCTGTATAGTAGTCTGAGAGCCAGGTATCCGGGTTTGTGCTGCCGGTGTATTTCTGGTACGTTGGACCGACCTTGGCAAAGCCAGAATGCAGGGTTATTCTTCGAATCCTATCAGTAAAACACTTAGGACCAAAGTATAGATCATCCTTTTCTGCTCTGTCAATGTGTGCAGAATATCTTCCGGCTGAATGGACAGAAGGGGATCTGCTCCTTTCTCTTCCATTGTTGCGCAAACGCGCTTTTCCGGGATTATTTCTGTCTCTTCCGTGGTCACGCCCTTTTGGATTAGGCGGAGTTTTGCTCCTGTGCCTTTCTTTGTCCTTAGGAGGTGTCCGGGATCTCTCACGCCTGTGAGGTATATCGTATCTTCCAGCTTTCTCAGCTGGGTTTCTCGGAGGTGGCATTATTTTGCCGTCGTTCCGGTGTTTGTCTTCCCGATCATGGGGTTTATGTCCATCTTTCGGGAGATGGGATCCGGTCCTAGACGCTGCATCCCGGTTGTCGGGGTTTTTCTTGTCTTTTCTCGGATCCTCTTTTTTATCCTTTGAGTTGTCTGAATCCCCGGGTTCTTCCGGTCCAGGTGCTCCAGCAGCGCAAGTAGCTATTTTGCATAGGGCGGAGTTATCGTGCAGCCTCCCTGATCGCTCTTGAGCGCGCTGTTGTTGTTGCAATGCTTTTCCTAAGAAAGCGTACACCCCTTGGAGTTTTCCCCGTTGGAGTACAGATCGTTGTTAAGAATCGCGAGCGCTGCTTCCGCGTTTTCTGCTGCGGTCTTGTATATTGGTTCGCCCTTGGCATCTTTGCCGTTTACCTGCTTTTGCCAAGATGGGTTATGGAACCTTTCTTTTGGCGGCAGTTCTTCCGGTCTTGCGATTCCGGGTAACCTAGTAGGTTTTAACGCGGATCTATTCTTTCTCTCGTACTCCTCTATTTCTTCCTTCATGACCTTGATGTCATTATGGGTTTGTTGGAGATGTTGCCGAGATCTGAGTAGATGTTGCTGTTGCCGTTGGAAAGCTTGTCTCCTAGCTTCCAGCATCTCAGGGGGTTCATCTGGTCCCACTGGTGTTTGCAATAGCTCTTGCTCTTCCTGTTCCGTCATTGGCGGAGCAGTGATTTCTTTGGATTTCTTCTCCGCAGGCTTCGTTCTGCTAGCATCTCCTACTTCCAGGTTTTCATCGGCGAGATCAGCTGATTTTTTCTTCCGGATTTTGTATTGGAGTTTCTTAGCAGCACGGTGCTTTTTCTTGGAAGAGGGAGGTTTTGTGACAGGTTCATCTTCTGTCATCTCCTTGACATTGGGGAATACCGGAGAAGTTTCTCCGTCTTCTCTCTCTTCTTCTGGCGGAGGGGTTTTAGGGCTTTCCTGACTGCCGGCGTCCGTGGTATCAGCCGGTTTCGCCATTAGAACTTCATGGAATCCCTCTTGAAAGGACTTAACTTTCTTTTCGAAGTCGTCCTCATCTTCGGAATCGAAATCGTCCGATCCGGTTTCCGACTCTAATCTTGCCTCGATAGCGGCTAAAACTGAGTCGGCTTCCGAGTTCGTCGTCTTGTTGACGGATGTCGGATCTTCCACATCCGTGGATGTGGGGTCTTCCGTCTCTGCGACGGGTGTATTGTTGTCTGCCTCCTGCACGGGATTTCCGTCATCCGTGTTTTCGGCGACTGCGGACTGCACCATGCCGATGAAGTGTAAGTCACTTTTTTGTCGGCGATCTGAGCAGAATCCGGTATCATAGTCATCTTCGACTGGGTATAGGGCAGGTGGGATAAATTTACTTCCACCGCAAAACCCCATTGCTTCTGGAGTTAGTCCGATAAAGATGTTAGCAGATCCTATCGGTAACACGCAGGCACTTACCAGGTGGTTTTGCGCCGGTATGTAGGATCCGTTGTCGAGGAAGCGCCCGACGTCGTTGTCGAACTCCAAGCTTCCGACAGTGATTGATCTTCCGATTCCGCCAAGTATCCCAGATCGGAACTTCACGCCTGACGTCGTTTGCCCCACGGTGGGCGCCAACTGTCGAGACATCGTAGTAGTTTTCATAGACGGGGGTGCCATGAGACTACGGTAGAGACGTGGGGTAACGGGATCGCGTAGTGAATACAGAACACAGGATTTACCCAGGCTCGGTACGTCGCGACAGTACGACGTGCCTACTCCTGCACTTCTCACTAATCAGGACTAAAGCCTGTAAACAGGGTTACAATGTGAGGGTTTAGATCTAAGCTACTCGACGAGGATGAGCTTCTCGGCGAGTTAGCGTAGAGCTTCTCTGTTATTCGTTCCTTGTTTTATCTATCTCCCGTCCGGCTTTATATAATAGCCGGATTAGGGCTTACAGAATAGGAAACCTAGAGGACTACGGTAACTTGTAACTTGGAAAGCAAGGAATCCGTCTTCTCCTCCAAACCAGATCACCTGGGCCGTCATCCGGGTTCTTCTAGAATCCAGCTTCTGTGCGTCGGGTTACTGGGCCGCCTAATGGACCTGAGCCCACTACCGCTTAGGCCACCCTGGTAATCCGGCACTTTATCTACCATCTTCTATACCCCTATTTGGTATATATCCGACAGCAACGCCTCGAGCAAACACGGTGGGAGTCTCTCGGTAGGGGCCCCTCGAGGAAAGAGCTGCAGCTTATGCGGAGAATTTCCGAGCTGCAAACCAGAGAGGAAATAGAGGCGCATCAACGATCTCGAGTGCAATGGCTTAGGGAGGGAGACCGTAACACGGCTTATTTCCACTCCAAAGCGAGACAACGAGGTAGAAATAATAAAATCAAGGCTCTCTGTCGAGACATCGTAGTAGTTTTCATAGACGGGGGTGCCATGAGACTACGGTAGAGACGTGGGGTAACGGGATCGCGTAGTGAATACAGAACACAGGATTTACCCAGGTTCGGTACGTCGCGACAGTACGACGTGCCTACTCCTGCACTTCTCACTAATCAGGACTAAAGCCTATAAACAGGGTTACAATGTGAGGGTTTAGATCTAAGCTACTCGACGAGGATGAGCTTCTCGGCGAGTTGGCGTAGAGCTTCTCTGTTATTCGTTCCTTGTTTTATCTATCTCCCGTCCGGCTTTATATAATAGCCGGATTAGGGCTTACAGAATAGGAAACCTAGAGGACTACGGTAACTTGTAACTTGGAAAGCAAGGAATCCGTCTTCTCCTCCAAGCCAGATCACCTGGGCCGTGATCCGGGTTCTTCTAGAATCCAGCTTCTGTGCGTCGGGTTACTGGGCCGCCTAATGGACCTGAGCCCACTATCGCTTAGGCCACCCTGGTAATCCGGCACTTTATCTACCATCTTCTATACCCCTATTTGGTATATATCCGACAGTAGCCCCCAAGAAGGATTAAAACTCTGATTTTCCGTCTTTCGCCAAATATACTTTGTCCGAGAAATATTGATTCAGCAGTCTTGATTCTTCTTATTCTTCTTTTGAAAGAGATGGTAACATGAAACTCGGAATCCTGAAAATCCGGCTTTTCTCTCACGATCCTTCGCGGAAAAGGAACTCCTTACGTCAGCGCCCAAATCACGCTGACGCAAGGGACGTTTGGGTTTCACGCGGGAAACCCTGCAACGTATCTCTGACAGATTCTCACGGGAAACGAGGAGATAGTCATTATTTCCCTGTCGTTTTATTTCCCGGATTTTCCGGCGAGTGACACGCGTTAAACATCCAACGGTCAAATAGCCGTTGGCACGTATCTTGACGGATTTCTAGCTATAAATAGCCACCCTCGTCCTCATCGAAAATCTTCCGCACTCCTCACTGTCCACGCCATTGACGCGAACGAGCTCTTCGAGCGAAGCACTGCCCCGAGCGCACCTAGCCTCCAAAGCACACCGGAACGCAACGCGCCACCAGGAAATGGCATCCTCACCGTCCTCGCCCACTCGCGCCGCCATCGACGACCTCATCGGAGACCTAGATCCACAGCTAGGGTCACCCAAGCACGCCGGCGACGAGCCGGAGAAAACCGCGGCCTTCGCGGCGGGCGGAGAGAACCTTTCCGCCGCCGCGGACGTTGCGGGCGCGAGCTCCGCCGCTTCCCCGCCGTTTGCTCCTGAAACGGTGGAGGAAAAGATCCAGCTCCTCGGCGACGAGCTCGCCGCCGCAGAAGCTGCCGCCTCCGTCGCCGCCGGAGCGGACGAAGAGGCGGAATCTGCAGGCAATTGGATTGCCTGCAGCATTCCACCGGCTCTCCTTCCAAACATGGAAAAGGAGGGTCTGGTGCTTCAGGGGAAATGGCGTCTCCCTGAGGACGAGAACGAACCAACGCCGAAAGACGGCGAAAGAGTTCTTCTCTCCTCCCATCTCCTTCGAGGTATGGGCCTTCCACCTTCCGCCTTCTTCCTCCAAATTCTCTCCCATTACAACATCCAACCCCATAACCTGCCACCCAATTCCATCCTCTACATGGCCGGCTTCCAGGCTTTGTTCGAGGGCTACTTAGGCTTAGAACCTAGGTTAGACTTTTGGACGTATTGTTTCGGGGTTAAGCGGAACTCTTCGGAGGGCGCACTCCCGACTTGCGGAACCATCTCTTTTACTCTTCGGAGATTCAGAGAAGATTGGTTCCCCAAGATCAAAACGTCGGAATCCGTCAAATTTTGGACGGGTTCCTTCTTTTACCACCCCGATGTGCCTTTTCCAACAAAGGCTATCGGGGTTCCTCCTTTCTCGAACTCCGCGGCTATTCCCCAAGACAACTGGGGAACGGAAGCCGTCCAGGTTCTGCCGCCTGACCTTCTAAGGATCAAGCGGCGCATCGCTAAGCTCACCTCCTCCACTCCACCTTTGACCGGCATGGACACGGTCTTTTGCTGGTTAAATAGAAGGATTCAGCCGTTGGCCAACCATGGTGGTCGCCTTCTTTGCGACTACACGGGAGCCAAGGACCCAATGCGGACAACCACCAAAGATTGGCCCGCAAAGGAGCTCCGACGGCGTATCAATCAGTTGGTCGCATCACGCGACCAATACGAAGCGAGTCGGCCAATGTATACGGCCGACAATCCGGCTCCCAAGGTATGTTTCCGTCATTTGGGTAGAATTTTATCATTCTTTCTCGGATTTTCTCGCTCATAACTCTTATTTTTCTTTTTAATAGATTACTGAACTTCCAGACTCGGAGTTGGCCTCCGAGGCTGAGCTGGACGCGCTTCGCACTGCTGCTACAGGTGGGCGCAAGCGAAAGAAGATTCCTTCCTCCGAGGAAGTTATCAACCTTGACGGAGTCCCCATCGCCACTTCCAGGTTAGTTCATCCAGGTTACTTTGTTACTTGTCGAAATTTTTCTTTCGTCTTCGGAAAGTTAACATTTTCCGGGTTTCTTGTTTTTTAGCCTAGCTCCTTCCACCCTGAAGCCGAAGAAGCTGAAAAGACACAAGGCCGTGTCCAGCCGAGGCGCCCATCCTTCTTCTGCCATTCCTCTGGACTCATCGTCCTCAATGGCGGAAGAGCGCGCTGCCACCCCCCCCCCCACCGAACCACTGGAGACCAGCCATCCCGTTGTGTCGGAATCTGACACGAGGGAAAGGGCGGCTCCGGATGCGGGAAAATCCTCTCGGTCTTTCGACGAAGAAATTCCCAAGTTCGACAAGGACTTCAAGCACATCAATGACGGTCTAAGTATGGCCGGAACTCTCTTTGCGGAGTACGCAAAGGAGTTCACTGAGAACTTGGCAGGTTTGCAACGCATGAGCCAGGTATGTATCTCTAGCCCCCAAGCATTAAATAGAATGCATGCTTTTTACCTTAATGCTTTCGAACTATTCTTTTCCTTGCCGTGTTCTAGCAAACTGCCGAAGCCATTAACGTGGCGGTTTTCAACAAGCTCTCGATCAAGAACAAGGAAGTTAGGAATCTTCTTTCCATTCTTGAGGAGAGAGAGGCGGAGCTGGCCTCATCTCAGCTCGCACTGTCGGAAGCAACAGGTAATCATTTTTCCTCTGAAATCTCCGATTCAGGCATTTGTCTAAGTACTTTTTCCGGGAATATTATTAACTCGGATTTTTCCTTTCTTTTCAGCTGCTTTGGCTCAGGCTAAGCAAGCAGCTGAAGATTCTGGCAATGTCGAATATCTCCGCAAGGAGAATGTTGAGCTTCACAAGGATCTTGTGAAAGCACAAGAAAATCTGGAAGCCAGCAACTTAGCACTTGGGGTTTCTCAATCCCAGGCTTCCGCCCAAGCGGAGAAAGACCGGGCCACCATTGAACGCCTGGAAGCTGCTCTGAGCCTGCGTGAGGAGGAAACTTCCGAGATCGACAAACTTGTTGGTAAGTTTAAGTATACGTTTACCATTCAGTTTGTATTTTTCTTCCTTTTTGGTTGGTTTTTGCTACCAAACAGGAGATAATGCAGATCTTTCTCGGATTGAAAGAATCCGAGTTTTTGAAAAGGCCTGGACTTCGATCAGGGTTGCTTGCATGCAACTGATCAACAAGTTTCTTCCCTCCAAGACTGGGGAGTTCTCGGAAGTTGAAAAACTTCCGGGTTCTATCATGGAGGTGGCGGAGTCCAGGGAATCCTTCCTTCGCTCCGCTGCACGGGGTGGTGCACGCATGGCACTTGGCTTAATGCGTATGCACTACCCTGGTGCAAAATCCTGGCGCGTGGCCACCGGTGTCCCTCAAGGATACACGGAAGCCCAACGAAATGCGATCTTTGATGCAATCAAAGGCCACGCTACCCAGGTTGCTTCCATGGTGAATCTCTCCATTAATTACCCGGAGGAAGAAGTTCCTGAAGCCCCCCAGGACGATAGCAGCGAGGAGGAATCGGATGCTTGAAGGGTTTCCTTAAACCTGGATAGCAAAAATAGACAATAGGAGCATTACTGCGCTTTTATAATGTAATTCAAATTGTAATGCTTCTATTTGTATTAATGAAAACTCCGCCTTTTGCAGTCTTAATTATAAAATTCTTTGCAAGTTTTTCGGATTTTATTATTCCTTTATCTTCTAAGTTCTCTGGCTTATGTGTTTTAACTGTCCTTAGTGTTTGAAATGGCTCAATTAGCAATATGAATCATCATGCCGAGTAACTGGGTGTAACCAATCAGTTTAGACTCGGAAACATGGATCATGCTAAAGGCATTTTTACTAACTAGCTCCAGTAACCCAACACATATGCGATCAGATAATACTTAGAGGAACAAGGAATTTTTTGAACGAAACCTGGGCACGCATGCAATTCAAGTTTCCTTTAGCCGTTAACAGGCTGAAAAAATCATTCAGTTTTTTTAACTCCGAGTACGCATGCACAATTCGGGTTAACATTGAATGTTTTGCAAGATCATTGGGAAATAGAGAAAGTGGAACCATGCTTTGTACTGTAATAAACTTGTAAAAACATGGATACCAGAATTCCGACAACTTTATTTCATGATCTCAAAAGATGTTTACATAGAATTGAACTTAGTACGGAAAGGGACATAACTTGCTAGACGTTTCCAGGCTTTCGCAATCCACTTGACTTTGTCGGATTTCTTCAGCAGCTTGTAGAGTGGTAAGGCTTTATCCCCTAGCCGACTAATAAATCTGCTGACGGCTGCGGCAGAACCCGTCAGTCTTTGGACATCTTTGACGCAGGTAAGTTTCGTGATGTTCAAGATTGCCTTGATCTTTTCCGGGTTAACTTCTATTCCTCTGTGAGAAACGATGAAACCCAGAAGTTTTCCTGAGGGAACCCCGAATACGCACTTAGATGGATTCAACTTCATCTTGTAAGTGCGCAAGTTTTCGAAAGTTTCTCGCAAATCCTCAAGGAGTGTGTCTTTTTCCTTGGTTACGACAGCAATGTCGTCCACGTAAACATGGAATCTACCATCTTCTATACCCCTATTTGGTATATATCCGACACTCTCCGTAGAGAGGATGGTTCGTTGGTGACCTCACAAGAAGGGCTAGAAGATGTGGCAATTGAGTTCTATAAGAACCTATTTTCGGCACAGGAGGAGACTGTGCCCGAGCTGGTGACTGATTGGGTACCCCCTAGGGTAACCGAATACATGAATGAGAAGCTGGTTGCTCCTTTTTCAGATATGGAGATTGAGAAGGCGTTGTTTATGATGCATCCAAACAAATCCCCGGGTCCTGATGGTTTTAATGTTGGCTTCTATATTAAGCATTGGTCAATTTTGAAGAATATGGTGTGCAAAGCGGTGCGCACTTTCTTGGAGGGAGGTATGATGCCAGAATATGTTAATGCAACGGTGTTAGTGTTGATCCCTAAGGTAAAAGCACCTCAAAATCTCACACAATATAGACCAATTGCTTTATGCAATGTTTTATATAAAATTGTATCCAAAGTACTGGCCCTTCGTTTGCGACCTGTATTGGATGAGATTATATCGGAGGAGCAGAGTGCCTTCGTGCCGGGGAGGCTCATTACAGATAATGTGCTTACGGCATATGAGTGCATCCATTATCTCAAAAGGAAGAAAGGTAACTCTGCAGCTTGTGCGATTAAACTCGATATGGCCAAAGCTTATGATAGAGTTGAATGGAGTTATCTGCGTGGGATTATGATCAAGTTGGGTTTTTCACAACAATGGGTTGATCTTGTCATGAAGTGTGTGGAATCTGTCACTCTGTCGGTGCGGGTGAATGGTGCTTTCTCGGATTTTTTCAAGCCAACGAGAGGAATCCGACAAGGGGATCCCATCTCCCCTTATTTGTTCCTATTATGTGGTGAAGGTTTCAGCTGTATGCTTAAAAACAGAGGCCCGGCTCATCTTTCCAAAGGAGTTAGGGTGGGGATCCATGCACCATGGGTATCCCATCTCCTTTTTGCTGATGATTGTCTCATCTTTTCACAGGCTTCCCCTTCTGGAGCTAACAGAATTCAGTCTATTATTGACAATTATAGAAGACGTTCGGGACAGTTGGTGAATTATAACAAATCTGCTGTCTTCTTTAGCAGAAATACTACCCCTCCAGTTAAACAGGTGATGCTTGATGGGCTTGGGATTATGTCTGAAGCTCTCGGAGAGAAGTATTTGGGGCTTCCAACGGCGGTGGGAAGATCGTATGATTCCCACTTTGAGCATATTATTGCTAAGGTGAAGAAATTAGTGTTTGGAGGTATACCGAGAATGGTGAGTAGCGCGGGGAGAGAAACTTTTATCAAATCAGTTTGTCAAGCCATACCAACTTACTCAATGAGTTGCTTCAAGATGTCCAAAACTTTTTGTAAGAAACTCATAGCAGTGATAGCAAGGTTTTGGTGGGGAGGAGATGAGAAAAAGAGAAGACTGCACTGGAGGAAGTGGGAGAACATTGCAATTCCAAAGTCTGAAGGAGGTATGGGTTTTAGGGAGTTTGAGCTATTTAATCAAGCCATGTTGGCTAAGCAAGGTTGGAGATCAATGACAAGGCCAGACTCACTATGTGCGAGGGTTCTAAAAGGCAGATACTTCCATGATAAAACCTTTTTGGAAGCAGGACGAAAGAGGAATGCTTCTCATACTTGGAGAGCAATTATGCACGGTAGGGAGGCCCTTAATCTTGGACTGATTAAATGAGTAGGAAATGGCTCTTCGATTGATATTTGGAGGGACCCGTGGATCGCAGAAAATCATGGATCACGGCCCTTAACCCGTATCTCTACAGCTACTGCCACGAGGGTCTCTGGCCTCATTGATCACGATGGTGATTGGATTGAAGAGAAGCTGATCCAAAACTTTGTTCCATCGGATATTGAGAACATTAGGAGAATTATTCGAGGTGAGGAGGAGGATGTATGGGCCTGGAAACCGGAAAAGAAGGGATTTTTCACGGTTAAATCTGCGTATAGACTGCTGTGTATGAACAGAAGATTATCGGAGGCCCCCTCTAGCTCGGCTGGGTTGATGAATTCTTCATGGAAAATACTATGGAAAATGGCGGTACCCCCTAAGGTGAGGAATTTTTGGTGGCGTACTGTCCACAATTATATTCCTTGCCGGAAAGTCCTCTCTGATCGACACGCCGAGCAGATTGATAGATGTGAAGATTGTGGGGAAGTGGAAACTAGTTTCC
Organism: Alopecurus myosuroides; assembly: GCA_028641055.1. NCBI lineage: Eukaryota > Viridiplantae > Streptophyta > Magnoliopsida > Poales > Poaceae > Alopecurus > Alopecurus myosuroides. The sequence continues at coordinate 47,497,655 of CM054059.1, read as the reverse complement.
ATGCTTTCTTCTCCTGCTCTTGGGCTAGGATGTTCTGGGAAGAAATCAAACGGCTCACTGGAGTTAAAATTCCAATGCTGCACCCGGAGACTTGGGCACTGGATATGATCAATGACAAAGTGGTGCCAACATCGAATGCTTGTGTTATTATGTGTGGATGTTGGGTCGTTTGGTCGGAGAGGAATAACAGGAGACACAGAGAAAGGGGTAGAGATTTGAAGGCATCAGTGCGGTGGGCTGTCGATACCGCATGTGATCTTGCTAGTCCAAGCAAGGTGACAAGCAAGCCAGATAGTTCCCTGAAAATTCAATGGATACCCCCAAAGGAGAGGTATATCAAGGTGAATGTGGATGCTAGCTTCATTGCATCAGTGAGGTCGGGGTCTACTGGAGCTATTATTCGCAATGATAGTGGTGACTTGATTAGGGGTCAAGCATTGTGGTGTGAACATGCGTCAAGTGCTTGGAGTATGGAAACACTAGCAATCAGAGATGGCCTCAGATTCGTTGCAGATCTTGGGTATACGCATGTCGAGTTGGAGAGTGATGCGTTGGAAGTGGTAAAGATGTGCAGTGCGGAAAATTCTGAAAGAGCTGATGTGGGAGCAGTACTGACGGAGATTAGTAACCTGGCGTTCAGCTTCGTCGAGTGCTCTATATCGTATGTGCCGCGAGTGGCAAATGAAGCTGCACATCTCTGTGCGAAGCAGGCGACCTCTGTTAGGCGTAGGTGCTTATGGGTAAACCTTATACCCCCGTTCCTGAGAGATTGTATCCAATCACTATGTAATCGTGATGAGTAATTAATGGAGTTTTAGTTTCAAAAAAAAAACTAGCAACAGGTAGTATTTCAATTTTAAAGTGCAGGAAAGGATTCAAACAAGTATACAAATTCTAAATCTTTCGCTGGACAAATTTCCCTCGTGCAAGTTTTGTTTAGTAAGGGTTTCCTCACAAAATTTTAGGGTGAAAATTATGTACTTACTGCTTGAGTTCTATTTTAAAGTTGCTAGTATCACACAATGTTGGCACATGGATCACGGATGCAGTCCATGCGTGTAAACCTGTCATTTTCAGAAGGAAAAAATATGTCTTATATATAGGACACTTAGCCCCCCCCCCCCCCCCAACTACATAAAATTTCATATATCTTGTTAAATCTTACTCGTCTGAAAATTTTCTATGTCTAGAAGAAGGTAGAAAACAATTTGAGCCATCTGATGTCTGAGATCGATGTATGATAGGGGAAATGAAGATTACGGTTAGCTAGCACCAACGACTTAGACATAATAAGAAAACCTAAGTCGAATTAGACATGGATGTGTTGGAATATTGAATGCACTATATAAAAATTCACCCGAAGTAAATAGAATCACTCCAAATATAATCGAGATCTTTTTGTTATAAACAATAGCACAAAAAACGATGAACAAAAGAGATCTAGCACGACATGGGACACGAGATTTTTAACGTGAAAAACCCTTCCAATGAGGAAGAGAAAAAACCACGGCCGCCAACCACCCTTCCATGATGGAACCTTTTGACCGTTACTCCCTAGAAGTGGTGCACCTCGTTTAATCTAGCCAGAAAAAACCCTTCCAACGAGGTACCCTCCTCAACACCATCAACAAGATCTCCTCTGATGAGGTGGACGAGGAGGCGAAAAACCTTATTCTTATTCAGCACAACGCATCTGTGGTCACCATAATGTCTTTGCTTGTTGATCAACGTCAACTTTTGGTACCTAACTACACAAGCGCATTGTTCGTGGACCCCACTCCTCCTGCAAGAAGGAGGAGGTCGGGACCCGTTGATTGTTGGACGGAGACAGAGGAGATAGGTGGCAACTAGGGTTTCTTCTTTCTTGGAGATTATGTGTTAAAACTTTTTAGTAGAGTTGATGTTTTCTTGTATTTTTTTACTTCAAAGCACCGTTTTGAGCATCGTCTAAATTTTCTTTGCCGACGTTACCAACCAGTATTGCATGTAAATCATCTTAAAAGATAGGATCTTCGGAAGATTTACATGCTAGAGTAGATCCATGTCTAAACTGCCACGGTTTTTGTGAACTACTACCTCCGTCCTAGAACAGAACACATTTTTGTTGGTAGGCTAATTTAACCTAGCAAATGATAGGTCTTATATTTCGGGACAGAGAAGTGCGTAGATGCTAGCCTAAACGATGTTCTTACATGGAAAATTAATGAATAAACGTGAAGTTAAATGAGTTGCGTCGAAGAGTGTTTGGTCGACATGAGGTTGGCTTCGATCATCACCACCCCCTGTCGCTCTTGAGAGTCGAATCCAGTCTTCAGGGGAGCTTCCCGGCGCGCTTCTCTTTCCCCACTGGCGGCTCCGGCGGCTGGCGTGGAGGAGGATGTGCTGCTTGGGCTATAGATATTAGGGGTAGGTTTCCTTTTCCTTGTTGCTTGTCCTGTGTGGCGATTCGAAGTGGAGCGCCGGATTCCATCGGCCGGATCTGGGGCGTGCTCGCCTTGGTTTCCATTGCTGCTCAGCTCTGGTGGCAGGAGTTGTGGCTAGGGGTGGAGCTACAGCGAGAGTTCTTCGGGAATAAGGCCGTCTTCCCCTCTCCGAGTTCTTCTGCCCTGCCGTGGTGCGGTGTGGGGTGGTGGCGCCGAGCTTTTGGTGCTCAGCTTCCACCTTGCTGCGGAGGTTTCAGCGTCAACTCGGTTCAATAAGTATCGCATATGCTTTCTTCAGTTCAGTGTTACGGTGGCTCGGTTGCTTCCTCTGTTTTGCCGCGGTGGCGAGAAGATGAGGCGGCTGGTTGCGGTGGCTGCTGGCGCTGGAGGAGGTCGGGAAGTGAATGATGCCGACTACTGAAGCTGGCGGGCAACTGCTCCGAGACTTGGCGTCGTGGCGCCAGGTTATCTTCAACCTCCATGGGAGGCCCTTCGGTGGAATCGCAGCGGCATGTATTCCCATCCCGTATCAAGTGGTTCTGTCCCCGATGCTGGAGTGGGGGGTCGTTGCTAGAGGCCACAAGCACAGCGGCGACGGCGAAGACGGCGATTGTGTTTCCTTGGTTGTTTTCGAGTTTTTTTTCTTTGTTTCCAGAGACCTAGTTGCACTTCTTATTTTCTGTAAGGTCCTCTGTGTAATATGTTGCACCGCTTTGACTCATCAATGCAGTTTCTAGGTCCTCGGGGACCCTTCCCTGTTCAAAAAAAAAAAAGTGTTTGGTCGGAATCCATGCATCATCTGAATGCGGCCGGAGGCCAGTTTCACCAGAAAGACGAAGCACGCAATCAAGGAGTAATTGTGCATGTGCATGCGGCGATGGATGGAGCTAGCGCGTCTGCGGTGTGCGCTACTGCTAGCTCTACAGTGCGTATGACGCCCGCGCGCGCGCGCATGCATCGGTACCGGGGAAAAGCGTACGTACTCTCTCGCGCGGACGGACCCCTCCCGGTCGGCCCGTTCGACGCTACAGTACAGTACAGGAGCAGCTGCTTCGTACGGCCGGGCGCGGATGTAGCACGTACGCCATGCTATAGCTTTCTCCGTGAACGAAGAAAGAGCAGAAGATGTCCTCGTGTTCACTGTATACTCTCCCTTCGGAAAGTGCGTACGTGTACGGTGTACCACGGGAGTAGTACCCACGGCGGTCACCCCGAACGGATATATTGCTTTGATCCATCGAGGTGACGATGACGGAATCTGTGGAGCTAGTGCGTGTGTGTGCTACTGCTAGCGGCACGAACAGTAGTACTACTCCTACTACATCTACTACTGTACATGACATGGTACGTGGGCGCGCGCGCATCGGCGCATGCATCGGTACCGGAGATCGGAAAACCATGCTCTCGCGCCCGGACCCTGCCTGCCGGTCGGTTCGTTCTAAAGCTGCTGCTGGCCTCGTGTTCCCTTTCCATTTATTAGAAGAGAATAACCGCGTGTAGTACCCGTACCCACGATGGGGATGAGCTTAATTCCTTGGAGCAGGGTTTTTAATTTAGCGGCAGAAACACAAGCTTGGAGCTAGCATAACATAGTATTACCGTACGTAAACCATCCAGCACAAATTCTTCTTGGGAGACATCATGACCACCTCTCTCGGCTCTCATGACGTGCGGTGCTCGGCATCCTTCTCGTCCACGCTCCCACCGGCGATCGAGCCTTCCTCCTCCCTTGCCGGCTCCTTCCTCCCGCGGGCTGAGGCGGCGCGCCTGGTTCTCTTTGACCATGACAGACTCGTGGTGGACGTGCGGTGCCTGCAGGAAGGAGAGACGGTGGAGGAGGGATCGGGGATTGAGTTCCCGGCTCATCGGGCGAGGGTGGTGAAGCGGATCGCGACGATCCCAATCGGCAGCGCCACCGTGTTCGTCCCTCTCTTGTCCACGTCGACGACGACTTTTCGTCGGGTCCTACCACGACCGGGTGAGTCGGGGTGCTAAGAGTGGCCCAGGAGGAGCGGGAGAGGGGGTCCAATGGCGGTGCCAGCCCACGCAGCCCATCCGCTACAGTCGAGGTCCACCAGGCCAACGAGGGTGAGTCAAATACTTCCACACCGGTCGATCTCACCCATCTCCTGTCTCATTTCTGGTCGAGATCTAGGGTTTCGACTCCTCCAAATCATCCTCCTTCCAACTCGTATTAATGATGGCGGGGGAAGGTAGGGGTGATACTAGATCCTTTTCTCAAGTTGTTTCCTCTCCGCCACATCAAAATACTCATACATCGCCCACTCTCTCATCGACGTCGGTGGGGGATGGTGGCGGGAAGTTTGGAGGGCGACGTGGGGGAAGCAACAACGACGGCGGGGGTCGAACTGGTGGCAACAACACGCCGCAGCCGTCGAGCCGCAACAACGTGTGGCAGCGCACACCGTCTACTGGATCTGGAAGAAACCCCATCTCCTCTGGATCTGAGAGGTGGGACGCTGCTGCGGCGCAGTGAACAAGGGGGAGCTGCCAGGGGCAACACGGTGGAAAGAGACGGCCATGGCGGGGCTCACGGGTCTTCCTCGACTGGGCCGGCTGCGCAGAAGACTCTCGCGTCGGCGTAGGGGTCCCCTTCTCCTTGTCTGCATTGCAACGGTAACGCCCACTTTACTGCGTGATGTCCTACTATTAGGTGCGAAAGATGCGGCAAACTGGGGCACATCTCTCAGATTTGTCAGGCCATCCTTCCTTGGGAGTGTATTTGCCGCGATGTGTGCTTTCCAGTCGCCTGGGCAGGGGTTCTTTTACTTCCCCGATTCCTCCTCCGCTAGGCAGGTCAAGGAACGAGCTGCTACCTTAGTGGTTACAGTTGTAGAGGGAAATCCTACTTCCAGAGAGCTTGAGCAAGAGTTCAATGAGGATTTGAGGTCGAGTTGGAGATGTACTGCTAGGTCCATCAATGCTACTCAATTTGTTATGTGTTTCCCTAATCCTAAATAATTTGAACGTGCTTGTTACATTGGTAGACGTATGGAAATGAGCTTCTGTGGGTGCAAAAGGGTTGATGCACAAGGCCTGGGTTAGGGTTCGCAATATTCATGTGGAAAAAAGGTGTGACGCTCATGTGGCTTACGCTGGTTCCTTGGTTGGTGTTGCCCTTGAGGTGGATCAAGCCACATTACATAAGCCCGAGTACTGTCGGATCCTCCTTGGTTGTAGGGACATCTCTCAAGTGCCTGGTGTTGCAGAAGGGGTTATTCGTGATTTTTTCTGTGATTTCACTTATGAGGTTGAGTCCGTGGTGGTGCAAGGTCCACCGGCTGTTAAGATAACTGTTCATGCTGGTAATACTGAATCTCGGGCCTGTCCTAAAAGAGCTAGAACTGAAAATTTCTCTGCTGCTTCTGCTGCCTCGCCTGGATAGCAAGTTGATCGTTCTTTGATTCCTTCTAGCATAAATGGAATGGAAAGAACCCTTTCTCACACTTTGCCTATTATTTCTGAGCATACCTATGAAGAGGAAAGTGATGGTGATGATAATGAACTGCTGATTGATGCTATTGCTAGGGGGGAAAGGGGGAAAACAGTGGGAATGTGAAAAACCTGGGGAACAAAGGGTCTCTGTTGCATGATGGTGTGGATTCTGTTAGTCAGTTGTGTACTCCTGTAGTGGACAATGTGCAGGCTGATCAGGTCTTGAGGGTGTGGGATCCTATCACTCCCAACAATGGAGAAAGAAACTGTGTCTCCCGTGGTGCCTAGTAAATCTAAAGGCCTGACTATGGTTTCCTATGTTGTTGTGGTTTCTGGCAAGGTGTGGCTCGATGAGCTAGTTGTGGAGGAAGTGGAAATGGATTCCTCTCCCATTATGGAGGAAAGATAGGATTATTTTGTGCAATCCCCTCTTTCTAAACATGTGTCTGGAGACCTTCCTAGAGATGTATCTCCTATTGCGCAGCCTGATGCCTCGATTGGTGGTGGGGGCAGAGCTGCGTTGGAGAAGATGCACAAAGTGCTGCAGCGGGCAGAAGAGGTGTCTAGGAAGAGGAATTTGGAAGGTAATACTGTACCATCTAGCAATGCCTTTTCTGTTCTTTCGAATTTAGAAATTATGGCTAGAGCTTTTGTGATGGGTGTGGATATTCCTTCAGATAATTTTGAGAGCATTGACATGTTGCGTGAATTAGAAGTTTCTAGAAATAACTGGAATAATAAGAACATGTCCATTAATAATACTCCTTTGGTTGTTGTTCATGACAATGGGTCTAGGACTCCTGTGTGTCTTACTTGGTTGGAGGATGAGAATGTGGATACCACTTTAACAGTTGTTAAGTCAGGAAAGCGAAAGAAACTTGGGGGTAGGAAAAGTGAGGTTGTTAGTAAACCTGTGACTAGAAGTCAAAATAAAATTGACACGTCTATTCTGGCTCCTAGTAGACCTATCAGGAACAAAAACATTCCTCGTCGTCTTAAATGACATCTACCTTTTGGAATATTAGCGGGGTAGGTAAAAAAGGGCTTTCTACCTGCCTCACTGACATCATGAGAGATTGTAACCTAGATTTTACTGGTTTACAAGAAAAATGAAAAAACCTATACTCAAAGTTTCTTTCGTAAGATGTACCCTGAGAATAAGTACTTTTGGAAGTGGATCCCCTCGGTGGGAAAATCTTGGGGTATTCTTTGTGGGGCCAAGTATGAGACCCTAGAAGTGAAGACGGTGAAATTGGGTGATTTCATGGTTCGTATGAATTTTTGGGACAAAATTAAAAAGTGTCGTTGGGCTCCGATAGTAGTGTATGGTCCTGCCCATGAAAACCTTAAAGCTGTCTTTTTAGCGGAGCTTTCCCCTTTTTATAATATGATGGACTGTCCTTTTGTTGTGGGAGGAGATATTAACATCCTGAGATATGTTTCTGAAAAAAATAAGCCTACGGTCCTACGTTTTCAACTCCATTATTCACACTTTGTGTCTTAGGGGAAGTCTATCTGCTGGGTTCTAAGTATTCCTGGTCGAATCAGCAAAAAAAATCACATGTTAGAAAAATTGGACCGAGTTCTTATGTCTCCTGATTGGGAAGCTTTATTTCCTTTGGCCACCTTGAGAAAAAAATTCAGGGATCGATCAAACCATAATATCCTATCGCTTGAGCATGGTGGGGCCCCTATTGCACCCAAAAGGAGGGAGTTCAAGTTTGATAAATCCTGGCTAAAAAATAGTGAGTTCCTGCCTAAGGTGGCTGAGATTTGGGGGAGGCCTGTAAATGTATTGGATCCTATCGATGTCCTGAATATTAAGTTAAAAAGAATAAAAAAAAAATTCAAAGGTTGGGGTTCGAACTTGTTTGGAGCCTTTAAGAAGAGTAAGAAAGATCTTAGAACTGAGCTTGAAACTTTGGAAAGTTTAGAAGAACGGGATTTTACTCCTGATGCATGCTTCTATGCGTAAAACTTTTATCCAAGTGGAACTTTTTAATATGGATGCTGAGGAGGAGAACTATTGGCATCGGCGGGCCCATGCTAGATGGTTGCTGCAAGGTGACCTAAATACGGCCTATTTCCATCGAATAGCTAACGGTAGAAAGAGGAAAAATAATGTGCATTCCCTTGAAGATTATGGGGTTTTTATTGAAGGTACTGAAAATTTGTTGAAAATGCAACCTCTTACTATAAAACCCTTTTTGGCCCTGCAACAGGTAATCTTTTTGAGATATCCCCTGAGTTGTGGGAAAATCATGAGATGTTGTCGGAGGAAGATAATAATGTGCTTAAGAGACCTTTCACTGTGGAGGAGGTGAAAAATGCCTTGTTCTCGATGGAACCTAATAGGGCTCCTAGTCCAGATAGTATACCTGCTGAATTTTATCAGCATTGTTGGGAGGTTGTTAGAGGTGATATTATGAACCTTTTCACTCATTTTCATAGTGGGACCTTGGATGTCTAGCGGCTAAATTACAGTATTATTACCTTGCTTCTGAAAACTTGTGATGCAAATAAAATCCAGCAACTTAGACCCATTTTCTTGTTGAGATGCATTTATTAGTTGATAACTAAGACTTTGAATATCATACTTGAACATTTTACCAATAAGCTCATTAGTATCCAGCAGAATGCCTTTATCAAGAATAGGAATATTATGGATGGGGTCCTCTCTTTACATGAAATCATGCATCATGTTCATGTTAAAAAGAAAACGGGTGCCGTGTTAAAAATCAACTTTGAAAAGGCGTATGACAAGGTCAACAGGGATTTTTTGCTTAATTGCCATAGGGTGAGAGGGTTTAACAACCTCTAGTGTTCTTGGATCAAAAATATTTTGCACAATGGAACCGTGAGTGTCAAGCTCAATAATGTGATGGGACAATATTTTCAAAGTGCTAAGGGGGTCCGGCAAGGAGACCCCTTGTGGAGACCCAGCACACCACTTCATGTGTAGTGCGTAAGTCGATGACATAATACTCACAGAAGGATTTATCTGTGAATATTACATCTCTCAGAGTGGTACAACAGAAACATAGCAGGTCCAAGCAAAGCTATAGGATACAAACTTCATTATAAAATCTTGAGAATCTCTTTGATGAATCAAGAAGATCTCATGCAAATGAAACATCAGAAGAAGCAATGCGAAGCTCCAAGCTGGAGAATAACTCTAGCTCAGAACCTAATCCACTACGGCTCATGTCAGCCCTAATCTATGGCTTGTAACAGCTAAGTCCGAGAATGTTCTCCACCTACACCTTGATAGCATCTCCTCCACCAGCGTTGTTGATGATGATGCTTTACGGACTAAGTAAGAGATGACTCCTCCTAGATTCATGAGGTAGCGATGGCTTCATGATGACGACTTCCATCAGGCTTCAACTCTAAGCAGGGGTCAAACAGGAATTAATGAGTAACGAGCGTTACTCAGCTAGTTCATTATATATAGTGGGTAGTTTGATGCACTAACTAAAGCTTTAAACTCGAAAGAGTCATAAGCTATTGCAAGGTTTTGTAAATCTTTCTTCAAGAGGTTTCTTTTAATTCCGAAAACTATGCCCGCCAGACCATCACAGGACTAGAACTTCATGGAGTTGCCTTTCCTGTAGCGTTCGCAGTTCCTTCCCGGAACAGGGGGTAACATGCCACATCCTTTTACACTCTGCAGAGGTGCGTTACTTTACCCATGGACGACCAAGACCATGTTGCACAACCAGGCTTAATTTCCTGTCCACGCCCACTTAGGTGTGGGGCCCGGTTGTTGGTCCAAGCCAAATCATGCTTCTCCGCACAACGCATGCCCACCCATTTCCACCAGCAGGTTGAACCCCTGATTCCACCCCTCACGATGGAGACCTAGGCGCCCCTGGCAGACACTCATAGACCCCAGAGTCCATGGGAAGTAAGGGCTCCCACCCATGTGCATGTAGTCTCGCAAGACCTATAGCGTACGTCTCTGGCAGTCCGTTGACATGTGAACGAGAGATCACAACTGATTTACTCGCTGTCACATCCCTGTTTTTAAGCACTTGTAGAATAGTATTTTAGCAAGTCTCTTAAGACCTTTGTAATGCAAATTAAGTGGACAACATGTTGTGTACTGATGTTTATCTATGCAATATTAGTGGTGTGTTTCTTTTCACTCACTTGAGGAGTTTTTCTCCTAAGAAACACATTGCTTTATAATTGTTTTCCCTTGTTTTCCACTAAGGCTCTTATGAGATTATTTTTCAAGACTTGAGGTGACCCTTTGTTTCAACTTGAAAATGTGTTATTAATGTTTAGGAATCAACTTAAGCTTGAAATAAAATTATTTGGAAAAGATTCCATTAGGTTTTCCAATATAAATTTTGCCCTGAAAAACAGCCAAGTAGCTGTTTTCAACCCTTGTTTTCCATCACAAGGATTATCCAATTAGGGTTTTTCTTTGATCAAAACTACTCTCTGATATGAGTACAACAAAACTACACTCTTGGAAAAACCTACAAAGAAAATTAACACACAATGCCAAGATGGTTTTTGAGCCATCTTGTTAAGACAGAAATTTGAGCATTTTAAAAACAGAGAATGTACCTACTTTGCCATTTTTTTTTCAGAGCCATAAACCCATTTTTTTTTAAATCAAATGGTGGGATCTGAAACTTGGATAGTTGTTCTTTGTTGAGCATTTTAAATCACTCATTTTAGAGCTGGTTTGCTTGGTGAAAACAAGCCCAACTTTTGCTATCTCTGTCTGCTGTTTCCAGCACTTAGAAAAATTCAGAGAAACTGTCTAACTGAATTTTTCTGACAGAACAGTGAATACACTTTTGGACTTAATGTTTTTAGCTTTTGTGCACTGATCCAAGCCAGGCCACCTTGCCAATTCGAAAACCATGTTAATAACCTTCTAGAAGGTGGCATTGGATCCTATTTTGGCTGGATAGGAAGGGAGAAAACTGAGGTGGCATTTGACTAAATTGTGATGTCATTAGAGTGGTTGAAATAGTGTTATTCTTTTCTTTTGCCCATACCTTGACCCTTGCTGTGGCCTAGCTCACCATTTTGGTACTTGCTTGACCCCTAGGCACCAATAGGAACCATTGCTAGCCGTGGAGAACCCCCAAGGGGCAAGGGCATGCCCATGCCATGCCAACCCGAGCCCTCCCCCTTGGACTCGTGCCTACATAGCCCTAGAGGCCTATCCCTCTCGCCACAGCACTCACCTCACCACACTCACCCACCCCATCGAGCTCTCGCTTGCTCGTTCGCTCTCTGCGAGCGAGGCAAGCCGTGGCCATTTTCGGGCCCGAACGGATCGAGCTCGAGGTGGCGCCGCGATCACCGCACCTCCCACCCTCCTTTCTCTTCCACAGTGACCCCCGCACTCGTGCCTACCTCCCTGACATCCTCCTGCCCCCTCTCGCTTGCAGGTTCATCGCCGTCGTCCTCGGAGCCGCCGCGGGACGCCGTCGAGCCGCCGCAGCGCACACTCGTCGCCACCGCCCGAAACCGCGCCACGGCAACGCCCAAGCCACCCTCCTTCGACCCCGCACCGTCCCTTTGCTTCTCGCGAGCCCTAGGTGAGCGAATCCCCGTGCCCGTGAGGTGTTCGTCCGCGGTTAGGAGAGAGAGAGAGAGAGGAGTGACGCGGGGAGGAAGAAAGAACAGGGACCGTCGATCTGCGAATCGACGGCCCCCTTTGAACCGTGCACTTCGCGCGCGCGCGCGTGCTGGCGGGCTGCGCCCCGCGTTAACTGGGCCGCGCGCTGCGGATCTGGCCCGTTGGGCAGTTTGCGGTTAAAAACGAAAATACTTTTTTTCTGGCAGATTATTTTAGGTGTTAGCTTTAGGCTTAGAAAAGGTAGCATATTAATTTATTTTACCTTGCTATTTTTTGTACTACTAGCCTTACAAAATTGCAACCATATCCCACTGGCAGAAACTTGTTTTGAGTTTTTATGATTTTTCTAAAAATCATATGCCAGACAGTACCCTAAAAATTGAAATGAATAGAACTTCAAAAATACCAAACATTTTTGAGCAAACTCAACTGTTTTGGAAAGCCCTTTCCAATACCTATCAGTAGAATTTTAGTTTGCATCAAGGTGAGTTACCATTTGGAAATGCCATCCATTTTGGTAAAACATCAGTGGGCTATTCCATGATTTTTAGAGGGAGTTTGGGATATTATTTTTGAGTGAGGCAAGTTGGAGAAGCTTTGTAGTGATAAGGACTATCACATCCTAGAAGGATTTACTTTTTAGAGCAACAGAAAAATTTAGAGAGACAGAACAAGTTTTGGCTATTTTCTGCCTAAATTTTAATTCTAGATCTTGCCTTATATGTTACTTTTGTGAGTTGAAAATGATGTGATCTTGCTTGTTATGTTGTTTTCCATTGTGGTTATGATGTATACAAGTTATATGAGCATGTTAGAATAAATGGTTTGAATGGTAGCATTTTAGAACTAGTTTTCCATGCTTATGTCTTGCTAATAGCTAGATTTTTATGTATGTTTTGAGTAGATTTTTAAATGAATCTTTAGGATAGTTGCTAGATTGTTTTCCATGGAACCAGTACCACTTAGGTGCTGTTAGTTTGTTTATAACACCTCTGGATGCTTGATGCTTGTGGTTGAAATAGGTTTAAAATAGAAATGCTTAAGGACTAGATTTCACACTAGAATACTCATGTATGTTTTTGTGTCTTGTTTTCCACTAGGGAAAATTATGACTCTTTAGTATTGAAACCAGAGGATGAAAAGTACTTGTGGCAGTATTTCCTTAGGGTTTTCACCCCTGGTAGATTTCCTATTAAATAGCACAAAAGCATGAGTAGCACTTGGGTGACTAGAAATAGATCTCCTCACATGTGTAGTTTTTTAAGCATATCTATCCTTGTTTCCTAGCTATGTTTTTATGTTATTTTTGTGAGATCCAGTAGCATTTATGGTACTGGTTAGAGGGGTATTTTGCCTCTGAAAGCTTGCACACTTGAGCATACCATTAGCTAGTATAGCCTAAAATAGTCTAGTAGTTTTCCTAATTTTTCTCCTAGTATGAGTAGGAATTTTTGGGTGTTTGTTTGTTGTTTTTAGCACTTTTATAAAAGTGACCAGAGGCTTATTAACCTCTTGGTGAGCATATTTACTAGTGGAACACCCACTGGTAGGTTTGCCTCATAATGGAAAATAGGTTGACTTGTTGTCATGAGCTTATTTCACTACTTGAGTAATTTAGCCAATTGTGTGTGCTAGCCATAAGAATTGTTGTGGGAATTTTTTTGGCATCAAAATGTGTTTTATGGGACACCCTACTGTCCAGTAGCATGTGCTATATCCCACTGGTCCATAATGTTCTTAACTAAGAATCATTGTTTTGGCCACACATAAGCACTAGGAAAAAGCAGATTTTCCAACTATAGTTTTTATGCCAATTTTTCTTTAGGGAAAAATTGAGAACTTTGGGTGGTACTTCTTGATTGCTTGCTGTATGTATTGCTTGTAGCATTGCTTGCCTTGCTTGGTTCTGAAAGTGTGTCTTTATTTCTTTTTACGACGTTAGAAAACGAGGAGGAAGGAATTGCTGAAGAAGGGTATTGCAACTCCTGTTACTTTCAGGACCAGGACCATCACTTGTACCAAGGCAAGCCATCCTAATGCTTGCTGTATCACTACTTATCATTATCTATCATGCATGCTTTTCACTTCTGAAGTTTTTACAAAACTATACCTTCAAAACTATTTTTGTGTGAATCCTATTACTACTATTAATACTACTAGTATAAGGACTCATAATCATAGTCAACTTGGTATTACCAAGCCCTTAGACACTAAATGGTATATAAATACCATACACCTACTTAAAACTTGAGTTCTTAAATGAACTAAATAAAATGTGTTTTTGTAAACAAATGCCTTATGGAAGGAAAACCCGGAGGAAGGGTGAGACCCTGTCTGCCGGAAGGATTGTTATGATGGGAAATTTTTATGAGAAATGTTTACAAAAGACACATAACCTAGTCTTCGCTGGACAACCATTATCGTACTGCCACTTTACCCCAATATGGGTAGGGGCTTGATTAAAAACTTGTTAGGGTTAGTATATGTGCTATCTCAAAGGCTATAGGGGATTGGATCCTCCGAACCGAAATGTCGCTAGGAGTGAGTATACGGGACATCTAAAGTGTGGGATTAATTTTCCCTCCGGATGCAGCAGTTGGGTCTCCTGTTTGAGCGGTGTGTGACATGGCTTGCCAGGGAGGGAAACCCCAATTGAAGAGATAGTCATGTACTAGCTTGTACAGAGTGGATAGTCAAGACCAGTTATCTGATGTTCTCATAGGTTGGGAACAGTCCATGGTTGTTTCATGGCAGACTCTGGATCTGGTGGAAATGTGTACACCTCTGCAGAGTAAAACTATTTCGAGATAGCCGCGTCCTCGGATATGGACGGTTGAATGGCCATGTAGCTAGTATTGTGTCAACTTTTCAAAAGAGGTTTTGAAGGAAGGCTTTTGGTACCTGAGGGGTACTATGGAGGAATGACTTGGTATCTGTGAGATACCGATGAGAAAGAAACTATTACTAAAAGTTTCTGAAAAGAAAAACTTTCTTTTCCAAAAGAATTATAAAACCTCCAAGATATGTGATATCTACGAGAACAAAACTACATTATTTTAAATGATTTTGTTTACAAAGAGATAAGCTTGAGGAATCAACCATGGCAAATCTTTTATCTGTCATGGGTAGCTGAACCATATGTATGGCCTACCCACTCCACCAAATAAGCATGTATGCATGATTGTAAGCTAATAAAGGATGTCTTGTTGAGTACATTCAAATGTACTCATTTGGTTTCGCCCCTGGTATCTACTTATCAGACTACGAGGAGCCACCTCAGGAGGAGTACTATGAGGAGGAGTTCTACGCTGATGGCCCTGCGAGTTAGGATCGTCTCCCAGTCAGCAGCCTGTAGGATGAGGCGTGACTCGGGTTCTACTACGCTATGCTTATCGTCTTCCGCTGTGTTTACTTTGAATGTCTGTCCTGCGTGACAGTTATCAAGAACTTGGTCATGTGACCATTTATGTAAGACTCTATATTCGTGTAATGGATGATGTATTCTGTATGCCAACTACGTATGTTGTTCACGACTGGTTCTTCTGGGATCGTGAATGAATGCATATGAGGGGTTCTGGACCTACCGGTCTGGGGCCTCTACAAAGTTGGTATCAGAGCCATCCTGACTCTAGGAGACCTTAGTTAGCATGGACGTTAGTGTATACTCCGATAATCTAAGTTACTAATACAAAAAAAATTGGATATATGACTAAGTATAAAACTATTCCCTATATCCCACCACCTCTCTGGGTTAGACTCTACTTGCATTAAGGTTATTTCTTGCATGAACCTAAAACTTTGCACACTTGTATCTAACTTAAGCTACTTAAAATTTTGTGTAGATGGACGTGGACATCACCGTGGCTTTTCAGTTGGGACGTCCACGTGGCGAGTCTTTCCTTTTCGAGGAGAGGCTAGTATCTATGGCTACTGTGTTGGGACGGCCACTTCCGGAGCTGCGAGGAGGACTAGTTGTCGGGGCACCTCTGGAGGGAGACTGGTACGCGGAGGTCACTATCCGCGCACCTCTGGCTAGCCCGACAGTGGAGGCCTACGTGTACCGTGCTGTTGATCGTTCTTGGAACGAGGCTGCGGTGCGCGTGATACAGGAGTCAGTAGCACGTCTGGCGCACATCGGGGAGTATATGTTCATCGGTTCCCGGTTCGAGCTGATTGGGAGACGTGATGAGGATGGCATACCACTTCCTGTTGAGCCAGACTTTACCACTGTTGGTCCACACTTGGACGAGATGGAGATTCTGTTACACCGCACTCAGACCAGGCTAGACGACCAGCGTCTTGACACCCTCCACGGCATATTGGTGCACCAGACACTGATAGCCGAGACTGACGAGCTGAGGGCTGAGCTTCACGACAGCCAGGAGGAGAGTGGAGCTCTGGCTCAGCAGTTGTCCGAGTCGAGGGAGCAGTTGGAGGCTACTACCGCGAGGCACCGTGCCTTACGGAGGCAGCTGAGAGCCACCCGCCTTGGCCGTGCACGCCTCACCACTAGACTGACGGCCCTGGAGGGGGCTAACGCCGTTCTGCGCGGTAGGCTTCAGATAGCTCGTGATGACATAGCCACGAGAGACGCTGCCGTAGAGGAGCTGGAGGAGGAGGCCGCAGAGCTCCACAGGGAGATTGAGGATCTTCTGCCTGTTGAGGATGTTCCCTCCGACTTAGAGGGGATGGATATGAGCGAGGCTAGCGAGCAGGATGATGATGACCTGTTTGACGAGGAGGAGGAGGACCCTGAGGAGCGTATCTTCGACGTTGGGGACAGCGACGACTCTGTGTAGTCGCTGCCTTCTCACCCTTAGCACATGGTGCTGGTCTAGATACTAGTTAGGTATGCTAGATCGTTTTGCTAGATAGTTTGCTAGTAGTAGCCTTGCGATGACCCCACCAATCGCACCCCCTGTAGCTCGATGAAGCCTTCCTTGTATGATATGGCTTGTGTGTGTGTGTGTAATGTAAGGAACTCTGTTTAATTATGGTGATGAATGAAATGTTTGGCTTGGTTTTCTGTTGATTGTCACTACTTTGCGTTCATTTCATTCAAGTTTGCGACTGCCCCGCTCTTGTTTTTGAAACGTATCGCTAGTATTCCTTTTGTTTAATTATTAAGGTACTGGGTTTTCAAAAACAAGAATTTATTTCTTAGACTTACACGTGTTTCACTTCAGCATGGCACCCCGTCGCGAACCCCCACCGCCACCACCACCCACAGTGGAGGCGCTGTTGGCCTTGCTGATGGAAGATCGCCAGGCCAGCCGAGATGAGAGTGCAGCTACCATTACCGCTCTGCAACAGCTAGCTGCTGCCGCCAACAATAATGGCAATGGCAATGGAAATGGTGCTCGCTCGAGGCTGAGAGACTTTCAGCACACCAACCCCCCAGTTTTTACCAGGATTGTGGAGCCTCTCGATGCTGACGACTGGCTCCGCACCATTGCAAACAAACTGGAAGTTGCTTCGGTTGATGAGAATGATAAGGTCCTGTTGGCCTCCCATTTTCTCGCTGGTCCTGCCAGGACTTGGTGGGAAACTACACGTGAGACTGTTGCTGCTGGTCACGTGTTCACCTGGGAGGAATTCTCTGCAAGGTTCCGCAAGTATCACATTCCCCAGGGAATGATGGCACTGATGCGGGAGAAATTTCTGAATCTGAAGCAGGGAAGTATGCCGGTGTCTGAATACTGGGAGAATTTCACTACTCTGTCCCGGTATGCACAGGATGATATTAATACTGATGCTAAGAAGAAGGAGAGGTTCTTAAATGGGCTGGATGATGAGCTCCAGTGCTCTCTAGTAGTGGTTCCATTCCAGGACATGGAGACTCTTGCTAATGCCGCTATGGTGCTGGAACACAAGCGGAAATCTGCTGATGATAACCGCAAGAGGAAGATGACTGCTCATGGAGGGCCTAGTGCTCAAAGGACTCGCAACACTCCGTATGCGAGGCCACCAACCCACAAGGCGCCTGCTTATGCACCCCGCCCCAGCCACAACTATGCACCAAGGCCCAACAACTACAATCACCCTGCACCGTATGCACCAAGGTACGGAGGAAACAGCTATGGTGGTAACCATGGTAATCACTCTGGAAATAATCATGGAAACCGCTATGGAGGTAACAATGGAGGAAATGGGAACCACACCAACAATGCTCCCAAACCAAACCCAAGCTCAAAGCCTTCTGGAGGTTGCTTTGCCTGTGGAAAGGAGGGTCACTTCGCTCGCGAGTGCCCCAACAAAGCTACTGCTCCAGTCCAGCCTGCTGCAACCAAGATGAACCATGGTCCTTCCACTGGACGACAGAATAGGATGAAGGGACACCTGAACC
Source organism: Alopecurus myosuroides (assembly GCA_028641055.1). Taxonomy (NCBI): domain Eukaryota; kingdom Viridiplantae; phylum Streptophyta; class Magnoliopsida; order Poales; family Poaceae; genus Alopecurus; species Alopecurus myosuroides. The sequence continues at coordinate 47,479,822 of CM054059.1, read as the reverse complement.
ATATCAATGCTGCAGAAGCTCAGGAGGCACCAGACATGGTGATGGGTATGTTTCCTGTCAACTCGGTGCCAGCCGCAGTACTGTTTGATTCTGGTGCATCACATTCCTTTGTCACTAAACCGTTTGCTGAGAAAAGTGGTATGAAGCATTCCCGTATGCACAACCCTATGTTAGTACAAATACCTGGGGATAGTACTAAAGCCAACCTAATTTGCAATGAGGTACCAGTAGAAATTCAAGGGAAAACTTTTCATGCTGATCTTATAGTACTGGGATCCAAAGGGATAGAAGTGGTACTCGGTATGAACTGGATGGCCAAGTATAAGGGAGTTATCGATTGCACTAAGAAATCTATTGAAATGATCTCTGAGGATGGGGAAAAGGTTGCGTACACTGCAACTCGACCCTCGTCACAAGTTCACTGCCACACTGGTATAGCCCAACCTGCCCTTGCGGAAGTCCCAGTAGTTTGCGAATACCCGGATGTTTTTCCTGAAGAATTACCCGGTATGCCCCCTGATCGGGATATCGAGTTCGTGATCGAGTTAGTGCCCGGAACTGGACCCATAGCACAGAAGCCGTATCGGATGAACCCGAAGGAATTAGATGAGTTGAAGACTCAGCTGGAGGACATGTTAAGGAAGGGATTGATTCGCCCTAGTGCATCGCCCTGGGGATCTCCGATCATTTTTGTGGGAAAACGGGACGGCACCACTCGTTTATGTGTGGACTACCGCAAGTTAAATGATGTTACCATCAAGAACAAATACCCGTTGCCCAAAATTGAAGACTTGTTTGACCAGTTGAATGGGGCTGTAATCTTCTCCAAGATTGACCTTCGGACTGGTTATCATCAATTGAAAGTCCGTGATACTGATATCCCAAAGACTGCTTTCACCACTCGTTACGGGCTGTATGAATACACCGTAATGTCCTTTGGTCTAACCAATGCCCCTGCCTATTTCATGAATCTCATGAATAAGGTATTCATGGATTTTCTAGACAAGTTTGTCGTGGTGTTTATTGACGACATTCTTATATATTCGAGGAGTGAGGAAGAACACGAAGAACATCTGAGACTTGTGCTCGGAACACTTCGTGAGCATCAATTGTATGCTAAGTTTAGTAAATGTCAATTCTGGTTGACGGAAGTCGGATTTCTTGGACATGTAGTATCTGCGGGAGGAATATCTGTTGACCCTGCTCTAGTTCAGTCTGTGGAGAAGCGTGCTGCTCCGACCAACCAGACTGAAGTCAGATCCTTTCTGGGTTTGGCAGGATATTACCGCAAGTTTGTTCAGGGATTCTCGAGTATAGCCAGACCCCTCACCCAGTTGCTCAAGAAGGATAGCAAGTTCCTATGGACGGACAAGTGTGAAGAAAGTTTCAATGAGTTGAAGCACCGACTAGTGTCTGCCCCAATCCTTATAATGCCGGATGTCACCAAGAATTTCGACGTATATTGTGACGCTTCTAAGCTTGGTCTTGGAAGCGTGCTTATGCAAGAAGGGAAGGTGATATCTTTCATATCCCGCCAGTTGAGGCCCCACGAGTTGAATTATCCCACTCATGACTTAGAGCTTGCTGCCGTTGTTCATGCTCTCAAGACATGGCGGCACTTTCTTATGGGAAGAAGAGTGGAGATTTACACGGATCATAAGAGTTTAAAGTATATCTTTACTCAACGTGAGCTCAACATGAGGCAGCGCCGCTGGATTGAGCTCATTAAGGATTATGATCTGAGTATTCATTATCACCCGGGAAAGGCAAATGTGGTTGCAGACGCTCTTAGTCGAGAGCCGGCCTCTCTAAATGCTATGATTCTAGTAAGACAACCCGAGTTGTGGAAAGAGCTGGACCAGCTTGGCATTGAAGTGGTCAGCTATGGCATGTTAGACGCCATAGAGCTTAAACCGACCCTGGTTGACCAAATCAAAGAAGCGCAGAAAGGCCAGAAAAGTATTGATGGGATTAAAGCCCGCATGGAGAAGGAAAAGGTTGTTGGGTTTACCATCGATGCTGATGGGGGATTATGGTATGAAGGCCGTATTTGTGTTCCCTCTGAATCTGATCTCAAGCAGACCATCATGGTCGAAGCTCATGAGACCATGTATTCTATCCATCCTGGAGGAACAAAGATGTATCAAGACCTGAAAGAGAGATTCTGGTGGCATGGAATGAAGCGAGAGATTGCTTCATTCGTAGCCAAGTGCCATGTCTGCCAGCAAGTAAAAGCCGGGCACCAGCGTCCCGCTGGATTGCTCCAACCATTGCAAGTGCCCGTTTGGAAATGGGATGAAGTAGGAATGGACTTCATCACTGGACTTCCTAGGTCCAGCCGAGGAAATGATTCTATATGGGTTGTCGTGGACAGGCTCACAAAAGTTGCTCACTTTATTCCTGTCCGGACAACCTATCGTGGAGATCAGCTTGCGGATCTTTACATTTCTCGGATTGTCAGCCTACACGGAGTCCCAAGCAGGATTGTATCTGATCGAGGTACACAGTTCACATCTAGATTCTGGAAGAAGTTGCACGAGAGTTTGGGAACCAAACTAGCTTTTAGCACAGCATATCACCCGCAGACTGATGGACAAACCGAGCGTGTGAACCAAATTCTGGAGGACATGCTCCGTGCTTGTGTGTTGTCCTATGGAATTAAATGGGAAGACTGTTTGCCCTTCGCAGAGTTTTCTTACAACAACAGTTATCAGTCTAGCTTGCAAATGGCCCCTTTTGAAGCTCTGTATGGACGTAAATGCCGTACACCTTTAAATTGGACTGAGACTGGAGACAGTCAGGTTTTTGGTGTGGACACTTTGAAGGCTGCAGAGGAGCAGGTCCAACTTATTCGGGAACGTTTAAAGACAGCTCAATCTCGTCAGAAGAGTTATGCTGATACGAAGCGTCGTGATGTCTCTTTCAGCATTGGAGATTTCGTGTACCTTCGTGTTACGCCACTCAAAGGGATGCAGCGTTTCCATGTCAAAGGAAAGCTGGCCCCCAGGTATATTGGCCCTTTTAAGATCTTGGCACGTCGTGGCGAAGTTTCTTATCAGTTAGAATTACCTGAGGAGCTATCTGCTTTTCACAATGTTTTCCATGTGTCATTGCTCCGGAAATGTCTGCAAGTACCGGAGAAAGATCTCTCGTATCAAGACGTGGATTTCAGGACCATTGACATAAATGATGATTTGACTTATCGTGATAGACCCCTGCGGGTTCTCGAGGAAATTGTGCGTGCTACCAGGAGGCGGGCTATAAAATTCCTTAAGATTCAGTGGACCAATCACTCTGAGGAAGAAGCTACCTGGGAGCGTGAGGATGATATCAGGAAGGAGTTCCCTGATTTTCTTAAAGCCTAGACCCGCGAATCTCGGGACGAGATTCTTTTAAGGGGGGGAGATTTGTCACATCCCTGTTTTTAAGCACTTGTAGAATAGTATTTTAGCAAGTCTCTTAAGACCTTTGTAATGCAAATTAAGTGGACAACATGTTGTGTACTGATGTTTATCTATGCAATATTAGTGGTGTGTTTCTTTTCACTCACTTGAGGAGTTTTTCTCCTAAGAAACACATTGCTTTATAATTGTTTTCCCTTGTTTTCCACTAAGGCTCTTATGAGATTATTTTTCAAGACTTGAGGTGACCCTTTGTTTCAACTTGAAAATGTGTTATTAATGTTTAGGAATCAACTTAAGCTTGAAATAAAATTATTTGGAAAAGATTCCATTAGGTTTTCCAATATAAATTTTGCCCTGAAAAACAGCCAAGTAGCTGTTTTCAACCCTTGTTTTCCATCACAAGGATTATCCAATTAGGGTTTTTCTTTGATCAAAACTACTCTCTGATATGAGTACAACAAAACTACACTCTTGGAAAAACCTACAAAGAAAATTAACACACAATGCCAAGATGGTTTTTGAGCCATCTTGTTAAGACAGAAATTTGAGCATTTTAAAAACAGAGAATGTACCTACTTTGCCATTTTTTTTCAGAGCCATAAACCCATTTTTTTTTAAATCAAATGGTGGGATCTGAAACTTGGATAGTTGTTCTTTGTTGAGCATTTTAAATCACTCATTTTAGAGCTGGTTTGCTTGGTGAAAACAAGCCCAACTTTTGCTATCTCTGTCTGCTGTTTCCAGCACTTAGAAAAATTCAGAGAAACTGTCTAACTGAATTTTTCTGACAGAACAGTGAATACACTTTTGGACTTAATGTTTTTAGCTTTTGTGCACTGATCCAAGCCAGGCCACCTTGCCAATTCGAAAACCATGTTAATAACCTTCTAGAAGGTGGCATTGGATCCTATTTTGGCTGGATAGGAAGGGAGAAAACTGAGGTGGCATTTGACTAAATTGTGATGTCATTAGAGTGGTTGAAATAGTGTTATTCTTTTCTTTTGCCCATACCTTGACCCTTGCTGTGGCCTAGCTCACCATTTTGGTACTTGCTTGACCCCTAGGCACCAATAGGAACCATTGCTAGCCGTGGAGAACCCCCAAGGGGCAAGGGCATGCCCATGCCATGCCAACCCGAGCCCTCCCCCTTGGACTCGTGCCTACATAGCCCTAGAGGCCTATCCCTCTCGCCACAGCACTCACCTCACCACACTCACCCACCCCATCGAGCTCTCGCTTGCTCGTTCGCTCTCTGCGAGCGAGGCAAGCCGTGGCCATTTTCGGGCCCGAACGGATCGAGCTCGAGGTGGCGCCGCGATCACCGCACCTCCCACCCTCCTTTCTCTTCCACAGTGACCCCCGCACTCGTGCCTACCTCCCTGACATCCTCCTGCCCCCTCTCGCTTGCAGGTTCATCGCCGTCGTCCTCGGAGCCGCCGCGGGACGCCGTCGAGCCGCCGCAGCGCACACTCGTCGCCACCGCCCGAAACCGCGCCACGGCAACGCCCAAGCCACCCTCCTTCGACCCCGCACCGTCCCTTTGCTTCTCGCGAGCCCTAGGTGAGCGAATCCCCGTGCCCGTGAGGTGTTCGTCCGCGGTTAGGAGAGAGAGAGAGAGAGGAGTGACGCGGGGAGGAAGAAAGAACAGGGACCGTCGATCTGCGAATCGACGGCCCCCTTTGAACCGTGCACTTCGCGCGCGCGCGCGTGCTGGCGGGCTGCGCCCCGCGTTAACTGGGCCGCGCGCTGCGGATCTGGCCCGTTGGGCAGTTTGCGGTTAAAAACGAAAATACTTTTTTTCTGGCAGATTATTTTAGGTGTTAGCTTTAGGCTTAGAAAAGGTAGCATATTAATTTATTTTACCTTGCTATTTTTTGTACTACTAGCCTTACAAAATTGCAACCATATCCCACTGGCAGAAACTTGTTTTGAGTTTTTATGATTTTTCTAAAAATCATATGCCAGACAGTACCCTAAAAATTGAAATGAATAGAACTTCAAAAATACAAAACATTTTTGAGCAAACTCAACTGTTTTGGAAAGCCCTTTCCAATACCTATCAGTAGAATTTTAGTTTGAATCAAGGTGAGTTACCATTTGGAAATTCCATCCATTTTGGTAAAACATCAGTGGGCTATTCCATGATTTTTAGAGGGAGTTTGGGATATTATTTTTGAGTGAGGCAAGTTGGAGAAGCTTTGTAGTGATAAGGACTATCACATCCTAGAAGGATTTACTTTTTAGAGCAACAGAAAAATTTAGAGAGACAGAACAAGTTTTGGCTATTTTCTGCCTAAATTTTAATTCTAGATCTTGCCTTATATGTTACTTTTGTGAGTTGAAAATGATGTGATCTTGCTTGTTATGTTGTTTTCCATTGTGGTTATGATGTATACAAGTTATATGAGCATGTTAGAATAAATGGTTTGAATGGTAGCATTTTAGAACTAGTTTTCCATGCTTATGTCTTGCTAATAGCTAGATTTTTATGTATGTTTTGAGTAGATTTTTAAATGAATCTTTAGGCTAGTTGCTAGATTGTTTTCCATGGAACCAGTACCACTTAGGTGCTGTTAGTTTGTTTATAACACCTCTGGATGCTTGATGCTTGTGGTTGAAATAGGTTTAAAATAGAAATGCTTAAGGACTAGATTTCACACTAGAATACTCATGTATGTTTTTGTGTCTTGTTTTCCACTAGGGAAAATTATGACTCTTTAGTATTGAAACCAGAGGATGAAAAGTACTTGTGGCAGTATTTCCTTAGGGTTTTCACCCCTGGTAGATTTCCTATTAAATAGCACAAAAGCATGAGTAGCACTTGGGTGACTAGAAATAGATCTCCTCACATGTGTAGTTTTTTAAGCATATCTATCCTTGTTTCCTAGCTATGTTTTTATGTTATTTTTGTGAGATCCAGTAGCACTTATGGTACTGGTTAGAGGGGTATTTTGCCTCTGAAAGCTTGCACACTTGAGCATACCATTAGCTAGTATAGCCTAAAATAGTCTAGTAGTTTTCCTAATTTTTCTCCTAGTATGAGTAGGAATTTTTGGGTGTTTGTTTGTTGTTTTTAGCACTTTTATAAAAGTGACCAGAGGCTTATTAACCTCTTGGTGAGCATATTTACTAGTGGAACACCCACTGGTAGGTTTGCCTCATAATGGAAAATAGGTTGACTTGTTGTCATGAGCTTATTTCACTACTTGAGTAATTTAGCCAATTGTGTGTGCTAGCCATAAGAATTGTTGTGGGAATTTTTTTGGCATCAAAATGTGTTTTATGGGACACCCTACTGTCCAGTAGCATGTGCTATATCCCACTGGTCCATAATGTTCTTAACTAAGAATCATTGTTTTGGCCACACATAAGCACTAGGAAAAAGCAGATTTTCCAACTATAGTTTTTATGCCAATTTTTCTTTAGGGAAAAATTGAGAACTTTGGGTGGTACTTCTTGATTGCTTGCTGTATGTATTGCTTGTAGCATTGCTTGCCTTGCTTGGTTCTGAAAGTGTGTCTTTATTTCTTTTTACGACGTTAGAAAACGAGGAGGAAGGAATTGCTGAAGAAGGGTATTGCAACTCCTGTTACTTTCAGGACCAGGACCATCACTTGTACCAAGGCAAGCCATCCTAATGCTTGCTGTATCACTACTTATCATTATCTATCATGCATGCTTTTCACTTCTGAAGTTTTTACAAAACTATACCTTCAAAACTATTTTTGTGTGAATCCTATTACTACTATTAATACTACTAGTATAAGGACTCATAATCATAGTCAACTTGGTATTACCAAGCCCTTAGACACTAAATGGTATATAAATACCATACACCTACTTAAAACTTGAGTTCTTAAATGAACTAAATAAAATGTGTTTTTGTAAACAAATGCCTTATGGAAGGAAAACCCGGAGGAAGGGTGAGACCCTGTCTGCCGGAAGGATTGTTATGATGGGAAATTTTTATGAGAAATGTTTACAAAAGACACATAACCTAGTCTTCGCTGGACAACCATTATCGTACTGCCACTTTACCCCAATATGGGTAGGGGCTTGATTAAAAACTTGTTAGGGTTAGTATATGTGCTATCTCAAAGGCTATATGGGGATTGGATCCTCCGAACCGAAATGTCGCTAGGAGTGAGTATACGGGACATCTAAAGTGTGGGATTAATTTTCCCTCCGGATGCAGCAGTTGGGTCTCCTGTTTGAGCGGTGTGTGACATGGCTTGCCAGGGAGGGAAACCCCAATTGAAGAGATAGTCATGTACTAGCTTGTACAGAGTGGATAGTCAAGACCAGTTATCTGATGTTCTCATAGGTTGGGAACAGTCCATGGTTGTTTCATGGCAGACTCTGGATCTGGTGGAAATGTGTACACCTCTGCAGAGTAAAACTATTTCGAGATAGCCGCGTCCTCGGATATGGACGGTTGAATGGCCATGTAGCTAGTATTGTGTCAACTTTTCAAAAGAGGTTTTGAAGGAAGGCTTTTGGTACCTGAGGGGTACTATGGAGGAATGACTTGGTATCTGTGAGATACCGATGAGAAAGAAACTATTACTAAAAGTTTCTGAAAAGAAAAACTTTCTTTTCCAAAAGAATTATAAAACCTCCAAGATATGTGATATCTACGAGAACAAAACTACATTATTTTAAATGATTTTGTTTACAAAGAGATAAGCTTGAGGAATCAACCATGGCAAATCTTTTATCTGTCATGGGTAGCTGAACCATATGTATGGCCTACCCACTCCACCAAATAAGCATGTATGCATGATTGTAAGCTAATAAAGGATGTCTTGTTGAGTACATTCAAATGTACTCATTTGGTTTCGCCCCTGGTATCTACTTATCAGACTACGAGGAGCCACCTCAGGAGGAGTACTATGAGGAGGAGTTCTACGCTGATGGCCCTGCGAGTTAGGATCGTCTCCCAGTCAGCAGCCTGTAGGATGAGGCGTGACTCGGGTTCTACTACGCTATGCTTATCGTCTTCCGCTGTGTTTACTTTGAATGTCTGTCCTGCGTGACAGTTATCAAGAACTTGGTCATGTGACCATTTATGTAAGACTATATATTCGTGTAATGGATGATGTATTCTGTATGCCAACTACGTATGTTGTTCACGACTGGTTCTTCTGGGATCGTGAATGAATGCATATGAGGGGTTCTGGACCTACCGGTCTGGGGCCTCTACACTCGCCCCATACAAGACCCATGGTCAACGCGGTATTTACGGTGCACCGAGTTCTGAAGACATTTGTGGTTAAGTCCTAGGTAATACTTTCCCATGCAGATGAAATCTTCCTTTGACCTATTCATCTTACCATGGTCCCATCCGCCCACCAAACAGAACACTGCCACTCGGGCAGTCATTCAAGTAGTCATATTATTATAAAAATAGGAGCATGCATTCTTTTGAGAACAGGTGGTAATACGATAGGGTTTTTGCAAATAGTTCGCTAAGAAATACTGCAAAGGATATGAGCAAGTGATGAACTTGCCTGAGATTGAAATAATGACAATAATAGTCCATGTCTTCGGGTTCTAGGGTCGCGTAGAGAAATCTCGAGATCTGAAAGATAGCAAAGTAGTCCCGGTAAGGACTACAAAAAACACTGGCAAAATGATGTAATGCATAGTAATTAGATGCATCGTGAAACACCCTGGAAAACACCCCAACTTACAAGTGTAAGCCACGTTTGACACGATAAATTACTCACACATGTTTTAGGTGAAATGTTTCATTACTTGTGGTGATTTTGATATTTCTTTTAGGCTTAAGTGTCTTTCACTTTTATTTAACAAACATTTTTTTATCATGTTTACGTAGAATTGTTATCACAAGTTTAGGTAATAAGACAACAATACATGGAAACAACTTTAAGGAAACAACAACACATGTTGTTTTTCACAGTTGAAAAGTTTGGGTCTAAGACCAAAGAATTTAACCGAAGGTGAGTAAATACTACAATCATCTCTATCAATTTGTAATCCAATAATGTTTGTCAAGAAGTTCTGGAAGTGAAAACTTATTTGGGTTCAATATTAAAGAAGATGGTGTGGTGTTGCTTAATCCTCGTTATATTGGAATCCTATAGACTTCCCTTATACTTCTTAACATGGAATTCATAAGTTAAACAAAATAATTTGTTATAGATATAATGAGTTTGAAAATTTTGTTATCTTTCATTTGGTACATTATTTGAATGTTTTTGAAATTTTTTGATTAAGTTATTAATTTATTAATTTTAAATTAATTAAATGGTTAGGCAAAATATTGTACATATGAAAACTTGGAAAATGACTTTGAAAACATCATAGATGAGTTGCATTTTTCATTTGGAGCATTTTGGTATATAACTTGTATTTTCTGATTTTATGAATTATTTATTATTTTTCACAATTTTAAATTCTTTAATTTAATTTAAAAAATATTTAATTTTAAACTTTATCAAACATTTTTGAAAATTTGATAAACATTTAGATTATATTTTTCTAAACATTTCCATAATTTTTTCATATTTTTCTGAGTTATAGAATTAAAGTGATTGAATTAATAAAATTTAATTATTTTCTGTCCTTTTTGAATTGATGGGTGGGGTCCACGTGGCAGGGTTAATTTTTAAAAAGAATTAAAATAAAAAGGAAAACGAAATATGACGTCATACTGACGTCAAGTTGACGTCATACTGACGTCAAGTTGACGTCATCACGGGAGATGATCTCTTCTGTGAAACCCAATCCGCCGACTAGCTACGATTTTCTCAAATTGGTTGCTACCACTAGCCCTAACGCGTCACAAGGAATCTAGGGACGGTGGCTATTGGACCATATGGTCGTTGAGTGGCCGGCGGCGAGTTCAAGTGTGGCGGACGGCGGCCGTCGATGGCTCTACGGCGAAATCGAAAACGATTGACCAAACGAAAGGCACCGTGGTGCTCTACGGCTCACCAGGAACGCGGTGGTAGGGACGGTGAAGCACGGCGAGGTCCCAATCACCGGCGGCGTCCAATATTGGTCGGCGGCCAGACTTGTGGAAGACGGTGAAATTCCGGTGAATCAAGCCGTTTCAGCTCGCCCGAGTCGACGTGGAGGAAGAGAGGGTAACGGCGGTTCTCCTGGTGTTCTTGGCTCGACCGCGCGTGGTCGGAATCGGCGGCGAGAGAAGATCACCGTGGCTACGGTTTCGGTTCCTTTTGCCCTCTCCCGGAAGAAAACAGAGAGAGATAGGGAGACTGCGAGAGAGAGAGGGAGTGAGAGAGCACGACTCTCCTCCTCGGTTCTTATCCACGCGAAGGGAGGAAGCAGGAGGTGGCGCGGCGGCGTCGACATGCACCTTGCCGGCCTGGAGGAAGACAAAAGGGATTTCTTTCCCATAACCCCCTGGAATTTATTTATTTTTACGAAGAGGTCCTTCTATGATGAAAACAGAATCGAAATGTTGTTTTTAGGGCCTTTTTGTCAACGGAAAAATTATTAAAAATAAGATTTGAATTCCTCATCAAAAATGCAATCTCACCATGTTTTGATTTGGTGAATTTGGACAATAGTGGTTTTGTTGTTTTCTCTTAATTTAATTTATTAAATGGCTATTAAATTATTTTAGGCATGATTATAATGATCACACACAACAACAATGTGGTTAACATAGTGTGTTTTCAAAATTAAATAATTTTGATACAAGTCTTATAGAAAACTACTTAATAATGTTTCATGTATTATAGAAAAATCACCAACCATTGAATATTATTCCAAATCATGCCAGATGATTTTGAGTAATGAAAAGACTTGTTTTCTTTTATGTAACTTTGTTATTCTCATAGTTCCAACTCTTAGCAATTTTTGTTGACATTTTAATTGGGTGTGTATAAATCATGGTGGTTATTTTAGGTAATTGATCATGTGGAAAACAGGAGTGGCTTAGGATGCTCACATTGATTCCCAATATCAAGATACTATATGTTTGTTTTCCAACCTTGTTTTAAAAGTAGGGGTATTATCCAATGTTGTTTTTAGAACATGTAATCATTTACATGTTGGTGAATTAATGAATTCTGGTTATTATCCATTAGTCTTATGGATGAGAAAGATCTGGAAAACAAGGTGTTAAGCTTGTTTCCATTAACCTCCACATATCACAGACATGTGGATGCTAAGGCTTGTTATTATTTCATACTTGATAATTGTTTCCCCTTAAAGAGAATCATATATTCCTTATCTTTGATGAGCTTGACAAGGAATAGAGGTTATAGATCTCTATATTACCTAATGATTCACTGGGTAATTCCTTATGCTCCCTTACTGAGGCAGTGTTGCTCCTTGTTGGCTTCTGTTGCTTGATGTTCTTGTCTCTGGTTGCCACTTGTCTTCCGATGTTGCCTTGTTCAATAGCAAGTAAAATCAGCTCTTGGATTCCACCTTCAGTGTCTCACCCTTGTGGTGAAGACAACCAATTACACCAAGCAAGATTTTACTTAGATGATTATAAAAGAATGTAGGTTTATTTTATGACATCAAGTTGCCATATGCATATAAGAAGAATTTGTTAACAAGTGGGCCAGACTTGCCTCCAAATTACTAATCATATACAATTGGCTGAGATGTACCATGTTATCTTACCTTCTTTTTGTTTGTGCATGACACTCAGTTGTTTGAGTATACAGAAGTGATCTGTTAACAAGGTACCTAGTCTTGTCACAAAACTACTTCTATATAACACTAACATTGGAGTATCACACTATTTCAAGAGGAGTTAATAAGATCAGATCAAGATAAAAGAGTTTCCAAATACTCTTATAATAGATTGGAATAGCACTTCTAGAACAATCTGAAGAAACCTTCTGCATATCTTCTTGTAGTAGTCCCTCATTTCTTGTGGTTGCTTCTCTTTTAGGATGACTTCAAGAAGATTGGGAAACAAGATATAATGGTCTAGCCAAAATAACAAGATCTAGATTAAGAGTTAGTTCATGCTATTATCCTCCTTTCATATACTTCTTATTTTATTTCCCATAAGCTATGTATTTGTTTCCTTGTGATTGGTTTTGCTTGGCTATCAATTCAATTCCTCTAATAGAGGTTATATTTGTTGTTATCCATTAGTTGTATCCAGATATACCTTAGTTCTTGATTGTTGATTTGGATAGAAATGTGGAGTGTTTATGGAATGATGAATTAATAGTAAGTTGATCAAATGATTCATTGATGTGTTGAGATTTCATGTGCTCACTTGTATAAGATGAATGAGAAATTGAGCATGTGAAGCTTATTGAGGTTTAATGACTTATGTCATATTTGTTAGTTGGTTTCTCAGAGTTTCATGTTGTTATTTTGTATTCCTCATTTGTAATCTTGATGCATACATAGAGGTTTGGAATTATCATATACAATGATCAAGGTTTAACAGTAGCTTAAGAAGATCTATTTCTTCTTTTAGGTACTTCTTTTATGGTTGATGAGATATGTACATATTCGATAAATATGTTAATAACACTTACTATGTTATTTCCCACTTGTGGGTTTTGAGTTAACACTTGTTTGTATCTTTTGTGTTCTATTGAACCTTTGTTATTTACCTGTGAAGTTTCACTTAGTAGTTACTAAATAATTTGGAAAGATGTTGTGTGAATGGTTGATAACTTGAAGAGTTCATGATTAGAGAACATAATGTTCTACTTATGAGATGATTCACTGGTACATTACTATTTTGTGGAAGTATGATTATCAGTTGTGTGATTTGGGTACTCACCCCTCTTTGGGCTGTAGATACCTAATGAATTATCCCAAGTCACTTAAAGACTTGTGGTTAAGGTTGTTGAGAGTTTGTGCTTGGTCATAACCAACTATGGTTTGCCTGATCAGATGATTTGGTTTCTTAAGATACTTGTTTTAAAGATCACTCCAATTGTACTCTTGACTAGATGAACTAGACCTACTTCATCATGTCAAGTGAAACATTGGTCACTTTGATTTGTTTAAACTTTCGCGCCAAAATTTCCCGTATTTTGAGATGCATGCTTTACAAATGCACATATTATATTTATACCCTTATAACCCCCCCAAACACTGGGATGTTACACCCCATGTCCCCTATCCTTTTTAACCTGGCTAGTTTGGTTTTGACTAAGATGGTGCTTCGTGCACAGCAAAATGGGTTATTTTCTGGCCTTTCTCCTGATTTGGTTGATAATGGGGTTGCTATTTTACAATACGCTAATAACACAGTCTTTTGCATCTCTCATGACTTTATTAAAGCTGTTAACCTGAGGTTGTTGTTGTATATTTTCGAGCTCATGTCTGGCCTTAAAATCAACTTTGAGAAAAAGCGAGATTTTTGTGACTGGGGAGGGGGGCTGATATTGCCAAGTTCTATTCTGATCATTTCAATTGTCAAGTTGGTCAATTGCCTTTGAAATACCTTGGTGTGCTTGTGACCTTTACAAACCTCAAGATGATTGACTGCGATTTTTAGACGCAAAGCTTCTTAAAAATCTTGATGCTTGGATTGGAGATTCGACTTCTTCGGGAGGGAGGTTAACCTTGCTGGACTCTAGCCTATTTTGTGTTCATTCTTATTACATGTCCATGTTTTGTTGAGCAAAGGTTTTATCGAGAAGATTGACAAACACCGGAGGAAGTTTTTCTAGTCTGGTAACAAAGGGAAAAAGAAATATCATATGGTCAAGTGGTCTCGTGTGTGCAGATCTAAGGGTAAACGCGGTCTAGGTGTCAAAAAATTGAGGAGGCAAAATATTAGTCTCCTTTGCAAGTGGTGGTGGAAGCTCGAGACTCAAAATGGCCTTTGGCAACAAATTGTTCGTGCTAAATATCTGAGAAATAAATCTGTGGCAAATGTTAAATGTCGGGTGAGTGATTCTCCCAGCTGGAAAAGCCTTTTGAAGTTAAAGATGTGTATTTCCTTGGGAGGAAATTGAATCTTAAAAAAGACAACCTGGTTCGTTTTTGGAAAGATGCTTGGCTAAATAATTGTTCATTGATGGTCGTCTATCCTATGCTCTTTGATATCTGCCATGAGCAAAGTTGGACCTTTGAGAGGGTGGTTGCCTGCGATTTTAATGTCCCCTTTCGTCGTAGATTCAGTGACCTCCTAGAAGATCAGTGGAAGTTCATTGTAGAGGTAGCGAGAAAACATCTGCCCTCGTATGAACCTGATGAGGTTACCCGGCCCCTAAATCCAAAGGATAGGTTCTCGACTAAATCTTTGTACTAGGAGTTGAAGAGAAGTATTTCAGGTTTGCATAACAAGTGGGTTTGGAAAGCCAAAATCCCCCTTAAGGTAAAGATTTTCATGTGGCGGCTTTTTCAGGATGTCGTGGTTACCCAGGATAATTTGAAAAAAAGGAAGTGGAATGGCAATCATTTGTGTTCTTCCTGTGATCGTGTTGAAAATGCGCGACATTTGTTCTTTTCCTGCTCTCATGCTAGAGTAGTCTGGGGTAGCCTTGGGTCGGTGCTTGGTGTTGCATGTTGTCCTTCTTTGCTGTGGCAATGCATGGTTTGGCTGTATGCCTTTTTCCCCTATGGTACCAAGTTTCATATGTTGCTTTTAGATGCGGTTTACTGAGCGATTTGGGTCACGAGAAATATGGTGACTTTTGATAAGCTGGTGCTGAAATCTCCCTTGGCTACTATGTTCTGTGTGTGTTCTCTTCTTCAATATTGGGAAGGTCTCTACGGAGAAGAGGAGTGTGCTTTGATCACAGGAGGGGCTGACCAACTGATGAACAAGGCTGCCCGCTGGGCATCGCTTGCGGGAGGCTCTAGGTCTACTTCCGCTGATGGATCGAGGGTGCTAAAGATTACTAAAGGCTGATATGCTTCTGCTGGTTGTTTGGCTGTTGTTTTCGCTCGTGGCTGTAACTGGTTAGTCTCTTGGTCATTCTCTTTCGGTGGTTACTGTTTGTAAGCTGAAAACTAGTGGTCTCCTGTGCTGGTTGACTGTTAGTTTAGCGGTAGGTTTTTCGCCTCGTAGTGTAGCTTTGATGTCGAGGCTGCACAACTGGTTTTCCTACCAAACTACTTTTTCTTCTGTTCTACTATATTCCCTGCCTCCTGTTTGCTTTGTAGCAGAATCTTGTATTTCCGTTATGATCCGTAATGAAAATGGGAGTAGTCGAGTTGAAAAAAAAACAGAAGCTTGCAAGTGAGTTTGATCGATCCTTCCCTGACAGATTATGTTTACCGATCTTTTTTTTTGAACAGGGAGCGCCCCAAAGGGGCTAGAACCTTCATCAATAACAAGGATAGAGGTACAAGTTATCATGAAAGACCCCATAAAATAGTAAAATTACACATAGGTCCTTGGCATTTGTAAAGAAGACCTTGCTAAAAAAAAGATGTGACAACGCAATCAAGTCCTCTTTCTTCTCCACTGCGGAGCACAGAGATTAACATGCTACAACCATGAACATCGACGGACAACACCACTTGTCCCTGTTCCGGTGAAGTCCTCAGCAACCAATCTCTCAAGGTACTCAGAAAGGAGGTTGTGATAACGTCGTGCAAACTCTCTGGCTTGAAGGGTCAACTCATGGCTAAAAATCTCGGCCGACCATCTAAAGTCGCCGATGTGTTGCTCCAACAGTAGGTTCTTGAATTCCAGCACCACTCCAGTTCACCATCTGCGATCACGCCGCCCTCTGTATAACCACCATGGCACCCAAAGAGGAGACGACAAGAGCAGCCGAAGAGCACATCGGAGCAGCAGAGGCACACCCACGTCGCATCGGAGAAACTAACTCGCCATCAGACCCTAGGATCCTGCCACGAACTAGGGGAGGAAAGCATAGATGGTAGCAATAACAACATACCTCAACGCCGGTATTATTTAGGCAGTGACCGATCCCCACCTTTCCCATCCGCCTTCATGGAGCAAAGGGAGAAGCCGACCTCCACCACTTCGACGAATTTCCCGTAGATTCGTCGGTGTAGCTGCCTTCGCGGACCTTATTGGAGGAGATGCCCGCATCCTTGTCCACCACTTGCGTCGCCGTATGCCACCTTGATGCCTAACCTGGCCATGGCAGCCAAGGGCCACAGAGCTACTCCAATTCGCCACGAGGGACCAAAGTACGTAGCAACTCCACCTAAAACTACTCATAGTAGGTACAGGCCACCGTGCGCCTCTCCCTTCTCCTCTCCGGCCGGCCTCGCCGTCGAAGGAGCGCGCCCCGGGATCCGGCTCCTCCACGACTGTTTGACTGATCTGTTTCGGGAGGCCTTTCAATCCAAAAGCTAGCCCGGGCATGCAGTCAATGTGACCAAAACAAATTGAAAGCGGCAGCAGACAAGAAGCGGCGCACACATTGATCAACCCTCACATCACACTTATTCTTGTATGCCCCACCCCAACCCAAACAAAAATTACTCGGAGCTCGAACTCGATCAGTTCATGCATGTATGAGCACGCACTCGCGTGTCACTGCGAGAGGGGGAGAGAGAGAACGCAGCCTATGTGAAGCTAGGGGAGGAGGAAGCAGTTGCCGTATGCGGGCGTCTGCGCTCCATGCCCTGTTCATAGTCCCCACATGCCTCCTCTAGCTCCATGCCCCCTCCCCTCATCGATGAGCTTTTCTTCTCCTGACCGGAAGGAGCTCGTACGTACGTGTGTCAACTTCACTCGTCCCTCTCCAAAAGATATCGCCATGATCCTCCTCTCCCTCCGGCAACGAGTCCTCCACCCAGCAGCTAGCCCACAGCCTATATCACCCCACCCCTACACTCCTATTCCTCTAGCTCGTACTAGCTAGCCAACAGCTGCATCCGGTCCCTCCATATATACCCCTCTCATGTGATCCCTCCATGTCGACCTCTCCTCCAACTCCAAGTTTCCAACCCCAGCTCAAACCCTCCTCCTTTTTCTTCCTCTTGTTCTTGGCACTCATCTTCTTCCCATGGACAAGGCGAGCGTGTGGAGACAGCAGGCCAGCGGCGGTGGAGGCGCGGGTGCGGCAGGCAATGCCATCGTCGCGAACGGTGCCACGGCCGCGCCGTGCCGGCCGACCGGGGCGCGGTGGACGCCGACGCCGGAGCAGGTGAAGATCCTCAAGGAGCTCTACTACGGCTGCGGCATCCGGTCCCCCAACGCGGACCAGATCCAGCGGATCGCCGCCCGCCTGCGCCAGTTCGGCCGGATCGAGGGCAAGAACGTCTTCTACTGGTTCCAGAACCACAAGGCCCGCGAGCGCCACAAGAAGCGCCTCGGCGCCGTCGACACCTCCTCCGCCGCCGCAGACCACCTCGGCGTCGTCGTCCTCGCGCCGTCCCCTGGATCCGCCGGTACGTGCGTGCATGCGCGCGTTTCCTCTCCCTCTCGCGTTTCTTTCCTCTGCTTTAAAAGGATCAAGTTCATGCTTGGTGGATGATTGATCGACCCCGCGCGCGTGTGCAGGTGCGGCGGCCTGCAATGGCGGCCGTGGAGGATCGGCATCGGCCATGCAGATGGACGGGAGCACTACTACTACGAGTTGGGGGGACAGCGCATGGATGGCTGCCTCCTCGGGCGGCTTGTTCGGCGCCTCGGCCGCGCCGATGGACGGGAGCACTACTACTACCTGTTGGGGGGACAGCGCCGCCTCCACAGGGGGAAACTTCGTGCAGCTGCAGGTAATTACTGCTTCATCGTACTGCTAGTAATCATGCATGTCGAAATCGATCATCTCATCTCGAAATCAATTGCAGGACTACATGGGCGTGACGAGGAGCGCGGGAGCGGGCAACCACGGCCCCGCCACCGCGCAGACGCGTTGGCCGGCATGCTTCTCCTTCTCGGCGGACCAGGCGCCCCCGATGACGACGACGAGGGAGCCCGAGACTCTCCCGCTCTTCCCGACGGGCGGCCAGGGCAGCTACCCGCAGCAGCAGTCGAGCTCCAACCTCCAGTGGTGGGGAGGAGCCGCCACCACCACCCCCACCATGACATTCCAGCAGCAGCAACACCACCACCAGCTGCAAGATCAGCAGTACACCTTTTACAGCAGCGGCAACCAGCAGGTGATGATAATGCCCGGGCAGGACGCGGGCGCCTCCCTGGAGCTCACCCTGAGCCACCCTGCAGGGCGCATGTGAGACCCTACCTTCTGCTCCGAAGACCCTGCTAGCTTAGTTAGAAGCATATATGGAAGCATGTCTGCGAGTTATACTAGTCGTCGTATTAACCGGTAGCGTGGTCCTGAACCTCAACAGGTAGTAGTAGTGCTAGTGCAGTGTGAGTTCAGTAGAGTGTTGTGCTGGTTGGTTGGTTGTGTAGCCAGCCAAAGTGTGTGTCTGCGATTGGGACAGGAGGTGGTACCACAGCTTGAGCCAAGCTCCCTCTGGTGCCGCCTGCCTTCTTCCATATGAAGCAAAAAGTTATCCTCTAGCTAGCCTGCTTGATCGCCTGTTGAGATGTCTCCATGCTTTATTCTTCAGCCAAATAGCATATAGTTTCTGTCCGTACGTGCATGCCAATTCTATCATCGCAGCATTTCAGGTATATATATATGCTTGGGGGCCGCATACATCGGTTCAACTGTTGGGGGAATGTTGGTACGTTCTGAGAAAAGAATCGGTTTCCGGTCAACACAATGGCCTTTTGGACTTCAGTATAAAAGGTTGGTCTGTTTGTTGGTTCTGGGCACAAGGCGTGAGGTTCGGTCTTGCAGAAACTTTGTTTACCCATGTTCTGCATGATGTTTACCCACGTTTTCCAAACAAACCTAGTAGTTCAACAGATCACAGAAACACAGTCAGAAAGTTTTAATCACTTACCTGCCACATATCTAATAACACTGTCTCTATAACTGGATGTATTTTTGGCCACACTGTCTTATTTGGTACCAGTACAGAATCCACCAGGCCATCTTAAGAAAGAAGTAAACACACACACACACACACACTCTCCAAAAAAGGTAAATATCCATCTATCAACTTCAACAGAGTTATTACGAACGCGGTGAGAAGAAATTGCAGAATTGCCATCAATCAACTGCTCACTCTGATGTGTCAAGCAGGCAGTAGTTCCCCAAAATATACTTTGCTGGAACAAACATAAACGCTCAAACTGGAGTTAGGGAAATTCTCGGTATCCATAACTAACGTAAATATCGACAGACAAAAGGTCGAGACGTACCAGCAAAAGCATGTCAGTTCTCTTGAGTAGATATATGGATGGAAACATAGATATAACTAGATGATTCCCCGCGCGTTGCAGCGGGAATTAGTAGCAAACTCTTTCGCGACAATTAAGACTGAAACATATGAGACTCGAGCATAAATGAGGTTAAGTAAACTTCTAATTTGCACATATAAAAATAAATCCATTGCATACTGAAGTGAAGTACTCGTGTGGTTTCAAAATAAGATTAACACCATGAACTATAATTTTCGATATTATGAGCATCATATTCTTTTTGTCATGACGTTTTCAGGTGATAATGGATGAACCTAATTTCTTCCTTGTAAATACAACCTTTACTTCTTTAAAAATGTAAGTGATTTATAAGAAATTCTGACTGTCCACAACATGATTTTCTTCGACTGCAAAAGAAAACAGGGAGAAATAGTTACAACCTGACAGAGTATATCTATTGGAGGAATCTAGAAAGCAAATACCGTTGACAAACTGACACTGCCCAAAGATTTGTCAAGATGTTAAATAAATGTTTACACACAAAAAAAAACCCGGCAAACTTATGGATGAGACTGGAATCCTTTTGCACCCTCCAAGCCCCCATTTTCATTGCACTAATTCGATGAACGAACATGAGAGGTTGTTGAAAGCTCAAAATAATAATACTCATAACACTGCCTGGAGAAAGTTATAAGACATGCACGTGTTTTAGAAAAATAAGGAAAACTATGGCTTCAAGATAGAACAAACCAGATGTGAGCCATCGCCCATCGGTTAGGGGTTGGCGATACTACTTCCGTGATAAGAAGCAGTTTTTGATACTTACACCTAGAAGTCATGGTGTCAATCCACTCAAGGTCACGGTTTTGGAACTCAAAACGGACGATGCTGTTGATCCAGGAAAAGTAAAAAAAAACTATAAGTAGCAAATCAATCTATAAATGGAAGCAATGTGCTAGAATGATCACAAATATGATAATACTGGTGCTAGTTCCAATCGAATTGTGTAGGCGTAGGCCTAGGAGATTTTTTTTTTACAAAATTGTTACTGCATGAACATACCTAGAGGTCATCGCGGTGATGGCAGCCCATGAATAACAATCAATAAAATAGTGAAACACATTAAAATAAGACATAGAACCGGTGATTAATCATTGATCTACCAGTAGAAAAAGCATTTGAACAGAGCCTGACAGGAAAGAGATTGAATATATGAGCAGCTTACAGATCCGATGTTGATTGGTGGGCTGTAAGAGGGAGGTCTGGAGTAGAGCCGAGAGAAGGCGTTCCCGGTGTCGTCATGAGGACCGAGGAGGAGGTGGGCAGTGCGTATGGAAATTGTACAGGAAATTATATATAGTGATGGTCAGGTCGACTCATGGTAGAAAGCCAAAAGGTCGCAGAGACTGAGCATGACATCTAAATACAGAATTTATTGTGGGAACTTATCTGCGGTAGTGCCTCCATTGATTTGCGGGAGACGAAGAGAATACGCCAAGAAGTGGAAGCATGAGGTCAGTGCGCTGCACGTGACCTAAATTTATACGGCCTAAGTTCGGGGCTTGATTAATGGTCTGTTTGTCGCACGCGCAAAATGGAACGGGTTAATCAGCAGGTTTAGATGTAGCTGCCACACGAAACTGAATACGGAGTACATACGATGACATGGACGAATCAGATACTTGCTGATGTGGACACCCTGCATGTTGAGAGAATAGGAATTAGTGGGTTGCCCCCATTTAGATATTGTAGATGCAGCAAAAATAAAAGAGCAACACAGGTGGCTTACATATACAAGTTATGCTTACCATACCACACATGTCGTGGTGCTTCTGAACTACATAATGAATACCAAAATGGCACTTTCAGCGACTTCAATACAACTCACAGCTACTATTATATAGTTGCAGCTAACATTACGACAGAAGGATGTATCATTAAGCCAAGCTAACATCAGTAAGGTAGGATCTCTAACTAGTTTTACACTTGTAATACTGGACTTTTAAATCGAACAACTTGCATATATATGGGCTTATAGACTTAACAGTTAGCAGATGTACAACCATAATATGAGCTTATAATTGTTTTTGTAGCGTTCCGTAATGCTCTGTCTATACAGCAATAAAAACAGTTGAGCCTTCCCGAATCTGTGGTTTACTATGACAGAACTGAAATCATGTTATGACATAGTAGCCTTTCTCTGGCAGTTTAGTGGTAACAGATACTGTAGGCAAGAATTCTTTGCAGTGAGTGCCACTGTTACATCAAACAGTGCAAATAGCGCGCTGTTCAGGATAAACTTAGAACCACATGGCAGATGGTTCGTTGAGTCAAGGAAATGGGGTGATAGTTTAGAGTTTAATATGCCCATGAAAATTCTTATAGAGCAATATCTTTCTTCTTCCTTCGCAAAAAAAAAAGTAAAAATAAATAAATCCTTCTTGTTAAGTCCTACGTTTTAAAGCAAGTTTCTAACATTATATTTTCCTTAGATTCCATTGTAAGAGATTAGTTAAAATAGGGACCTCAATTCAAATGGGTTGACTAACCTTATGTACACACATTCAGCTAATCAATTCCAAACAGGTCAAACCTTATGTACACACATTCAGCTAATCAATTCCAAACAGGTCAAGTTCAGTGCAAAAAATCATACTAAATATCAAAGCCTGACTGCCAATACCAGGAAGTGTTTGCAGAGAGTGCTGCTATCATATCTGACAGGCAAACAGTGTACTGTCCTAGAAAGAAATAGAACCACATAGAAGATGCTTGGAATCAAGGAAATGAGATCTTAATTTGTAGTTCAGAACGTTCCTGATTATTTTGTGAAGAGAAGGATCGCCAATAGCATAAGCATACAATGTAAACCAGTGTACAAACAATGGGCTCATGCACTACAAATTAATCCGTAAGGAAAACACGGTCAGCAGTTTATTTTTATATTGAGCTTAACCTACTTCTAGAAGCAAACTTATTTCCATTAGTTTGAACTGAAAGACGCTGATACAGGAAACCTAATTCAGATAGTCTTGGTTATTCAAATGTACACATCCACTTATCCAGCTTCATTACCAAGCATGTCAAGTTCAGTCCAAATTGAACTCAAACACAATAAATCTCAGCCTGGATTCTCAATGTCTTAAGCAAATTCGAAATTCAAATCAAATCTCATATATCTTGGGACTCTCAGCTTATTTCTCCCTGATTTTTCTTCATCCAAGGAGCATATGATTTGTGTCCATATATGCCAATGCATGCAATGCAGTTTTATCATTTCAGCATTTCTGGTATGGTGTATGTGTGTGTGCCAGGGGACCATACTGGTTGAGTTCTTGGGTAGTTGTAGGTTCTAAGAAAAGAAGGCATGAGATTTGCTTATACAGAAAGTATGTTTCTAATTATATTTATGTTTTGCATGATGGAATACATTTGATTTTGCTCCATTGGCTGGTTTAAACAGTACAGATATCAACCAATAATTACTTTGTATATCAAGCCCATGACATGAGTATAACAATTCAAATTGATTCTCTGAACCAGAATTAGGCTAGCTGACTTGCAAAAGCAATAGTTGAGTTAAAGTGCATGCACTTGCATTGGCAGATTACATGACTACAGTACCTCCGAAATAAGAACAAAGACTAGCTGAAGTACATCCTCTGTCCCAAAATATAAGACGTTTTTTATAGGCTAAAATAGTCTACCAAACGTCTTATGTTTCAGGACAAAGGTAATGCATTAATTACGTACTGCTCTTCCCAAGCATATGCCATCTTCTGCAACTTCTGCCTCTCTTTTTCCTTCTGAAATATAACCCTCATTTCAATGCCATAGCTAAATCCTGGAGCATTCTTCGTTTTGTAAGTGATCACTCTACTGGCTTTAAGGGATTCTCTTGCTCAGTAATTATGAGGCAGGGTCACAATTTCCTGCTAAGACCATGGAAGAAACGGTGTTTTCTTCTCCTAGAATGCTTCTGATGTACTCTCGACATGACGTGCGGTGAGAAACAAACCTGGTTCAACGGTCACATGACTTTAATCAGTTCATCTTCCGGTTACTACCTGCCAAATCTAATGACATTATCTCTATGATATATTTGTGGTCAAACTATCTTATTTGATGATACAGATTCCACTAGACTATCTTAAGAAACAAGTAAAT
The DNA here is from genome assembly GCA_028641055.1 of Alopecurus myosuroides. Classification (NCBI taxonomy): domain Eukaryota; kingdom Viridiplantae; phylum Streptophyta; class Magnoliopsida; order Poales; family Poaceae; genus Alopecurus; species Alopecurus myosuroides. Next base: position 47,456,113 of record CM054059.1, on the reverse strand, counting down.
ATAAACATTTCCCGAAAAGGTAAATATCTATACATCATAACGATTTTTGGTTCCCCAAAGAGGTTTCATTTGCTATTATGCATACTGAAATTCCGGAAAATTAAAATGAAGGAATATGTCATTATTCTTTAACAGGAGGAACTATACCTTTGAGTTATTACGAATGCCATAAGAAGAAAGTACAGAATTGTCATCTATCAACTTCTCACTCTGATGTGTCAGGCAGTAGTTCTCCCAAATATGCTTCCTGGGACAAATATAAATACTTAAAACGGAGTTTGGAATTCTCGGTATCCTTCTCAAAGGAAATATTGACAAATAAAAGGTTGAGATATGCCACCAGAAGTGTGTCACTTCTGAGTACAGAAATGGACGGAACATGGATACTTACAGCTAAAATAATAGAGTAAAATAATAAAATACAGCAAGAAAGCGTTGCACAGGTAGCTTACATATGCAACTTATGCTACCAACCACACAAATCGTGATGCTTTTGAACTACATAATTCATGAAGAAATGGATGCCAAGATAACACTTTTGGGGGCTTCAATACAAGCCTGGCAGCTATTTATATAGTTGAAGCTAGCATTATGACAGAGGGCTATATTATTCAGCCTAACGTCGGTAAGGTAGGATCTCTAACTAGTTTACGGCTTTACGCTTTTCATGGCTGGAGATTTTTAATGGTAACAGCACTGCACTCCTCATATTACATAGTAGGCTTTCTCTGGTAAATAGGCATAACACTTTCTGACAATTTAATGGTAACAAACACTGATGCCAAGAACTCTTTTCAGTGAGTGCTACTGTTAGTATTAGATAGAGAAACAGTGTACTGTCCTAGACAAACTTATAACCACGTGGTTGAAGCTTCATGGAATCAAGCAAGTGGGGTCATAGTTTTGAGCTTCGAGTGCCCATGAAAAATCTTAGTGAGCAATTTCTTTCTACGTTGAGCTCAAACTACTTTTAGAAGACAATCTTTGAACATTATACTCTCCCTACGTTTCAACTGAAAGAGATGATTTAAGATAGGGGATCTTATTTCAAATAGGTTGGACCACCCTTATGTACACACATGCAGCTAGTCAATACCAAACACGTCCATATTCAGTGCAAATCGAAGTAACAATCACAATAAGCTTCAAGTTGGATTCTCAACGTCTCGAGCTAATGCCACAAAGTGTTTGCAGGGAGTGACACTGTCATATCTGACAGGCAAACAGTGTACTGTCCTAGACAGATTTATAACCACAGTGGAAGCTTAAATAAAATCCTAATTTAGAATTCAGAATGCTCCTAATTTTTTTGTGGATAGAAGAATCGCTGTAGTAAATAGTGTACAAACTACGGGCTCATGCACTCCAAAATAATCATAGGAAATTCAGTCAGCAGTTTCTTTCTATATTGAGCTTAACTACTTATAAGAGACAATCTTGGATCATCATATTTTCTTCAGTTTCAACTGAAAGACACTGATACAGGAAACTTAACTCAATACCAAGCAGGTCAAGTTCAGTGCAAATTCAGACCCGGACACAATAAACTTCAGCTTGGGTTTTCAATGTCTTGAGCAAATTCAGAATTCAAATCAATCTCATATGTCTTCTGACTCTCAGCTTATTTAGATGATCAGACCCATCTACACTAGTACTTTATGGTAGATCAATAGAGCCTGGGTGCCATCATAGGATCCTAAGTACCAACACATCAGAAGCATTTGTAACAACACGAGGTAACTACCATGTCTAGATATCTTCATGTTATCATGAATCAAGTAGATGCCTTGAATGTCAGAAGACAATAATCCACAGTAGAAATCAATTGATGAAGAAATATAACCTCTCCCGGGACTTCTATAAAGCCTGGCAGCTACCATATAGCTGAAGCTAACATTATGACAGAAAGCTGTGTTACGCCTAATTAACATCAGCTATGTAGGATACCTAACTAAGTTCACTGTTTTTTTTTACATAAGTAATATATGGGCTTTTACTGCTGTACTATTTTTGCAGCATCTATTAATTTTCTGTAAATACAGCAATACAATAGTAGATCCTTCCAAAAATCTATAGTTTATCATAGAGTATAATAGGCGAATCACACTGCAATCCACATAGATCATATTAGCTTTTTTCTAACAAATAGGATTAGACTCTGACAATTTAGTGGTAATAAATCTAAAATCAGGACATTTTTGCAGTGAGTACTACTGTTATATCAGACAGACAAACAGTGTATCGTCCTAGACAAACTTATAACCAAATGGCTGAAGCTTGGAGTCAAGGAAATGGGGCTGATAGTTCAGAGTTTAGAAATTCTCAGCTATTTACCACTTTGTATACTGAGCTCAATCTACTTTTAGAAAAATAAACTTGGAACATTATATTTTACTTAGAGGAAGAGACGAGTTAAGACTTAAGAATGGACCTTATTTCAAACGAGTTTGACTAATTTTATGTACACACATTCAGCTACTCAGTATCATACAGGTGAAGTTATGTGCAAAATTAAACTAAAAATCACAATAAGGTTCAGCTTTCTCAATATCAACTAATGCCAGGAAGTGTTGGCAGAGAGCGCCAATGCAATATCATACTGACAAACAGTGACTATTGTAGACAGACTTATAACCGCATAGCAGAAGCGTGGAATCAAGGAAATGGGATCTCAATTTATAGTTTAGAATGTCCTCTCTTTTTTTTTGCGGGAAGAACGATCGCAAGAGCATAAGCATAAGATGAAAATAGTGCACAAATTTGGCCAGCGGGTTTCTTTCTATATTGAGCTAAAACTACTTCTAAAAGTCAACCTTATGTACACACATTCAGCTATCAATACCAAGCAGGTCAAGTTCAGCGCAAATTCAGACCCACACACAATTTCAACTTCAGCTTGGATTCTCAATGTCTTGATCAAATTCATAATTCTAATCACTCTCATATATATCTTGTGACTCGGATTATTTGGATCATACACCAACCTAAACTAGTACATTTTGTAGATCAACAGTGCCTGAATGCCCATCATGGGATAAATTAAATAGCAAAGATACATAGGCAGCATTTCGAAGAACATCGGCCCGTATCAGCCCAGACCAAGCAGATGCTATGAATGAAAGAATATATGATCCATCATAGAAATAAATCATATGCCTTACCATGAGATATGTCGATGGCCCATCTGGCCTTGCTCTATCTCAGTTATCTTCTTCCTGACAGCCAGCTTCAAAGCCTTGACCGTAGCAGTGTTCAACACCGCGACATCTTTTTTCACCACAAGGACAATAGCAGAACGAATTGAGGTGGGTTAGCACATGGTACAGGATCGATTCTGACGAAATATGTGGGGTATACCGAACGAGGTATCGTCCAGCTTGACGACGGTCACTCTCATGGCGCTGCCGAGCTCGAGGTTTATCAGCGTGTCCACGTCCCCTAGCGAGGGCTTCCTCGGGACGTCCGCGAGTATGGGGTCGTCGAGGAGCGCGGCGAGCATGGACTGCAGCCTCGCCTGCTTGGCCTCGCTGCTCTGGTAAGCGGCGACCTCCTCGGGCTTCGACGCTCCTACCGAATCCATCGCCTCCTCCGCCGTAGATCTCTATTTGCTCGCGGCGCGCCGCGGATTCCCGTGGCGGCGGGCTCTCAACGGCGGTGGGGCGCCTCGGCCGGCAGTGACAAGGAGAAGGGATTGGGGGAGGAGGATGGGAGTGAGAGGCCGACATGTGGGGCCCAACCTCAGTAAGTTAAAAGTATGCTAGACCGTGCGGGGCACTGATTGCCGTCCGATCGGGCTGGCTAGGCGATTTGGACGGCGATCCCCACTGCGGCACCATCCGAAAGACCAATCCGTCTCTTTTCTGTAAGCTTCTAGGCGCATCAGCCGCCGCCGCCAAAATCTATTCGACCTTCGTCGTTCGTTGCCGTCGTCTCTCTCAGGGCCTCGGCGCGTCGCCTGCGGGGGGACACGGAGCAAGCGCCGCCGCACCGAGCTCTTCCTTCCGAAGGTGCGTTTAAACTCGAACCCTCGGCTTGTCCCGTGACTCGTGCCCCGTTCCGCCACTGGAAGCACCCCCTAGGTTTCGCTGGTCTGAATAGTTACATTCGCTGGCTTCCTCCGACGTGCTTGCGTGCTCCGCTCCGGCGATTTCTGCTCGAACGCCTTGCCAGTCTGCGCTAGTCCTCTGTTCCTCGTGCTGCCCCTTAGGTCAGACGCGATCGAGTCCTTCTGCGCTAACCCTAACCCTATTAAGCACCGGTTAGTAGCAACTTCCGATTTCTGTTCTTAAATCCACTAAGATTCAAATGATTCGAATGGTTGCAAGTCGATACTCATCCATGAGCAAGGATAGAGGTGGCAACTCTGATCCTTATGATTGAGATGCAGTCGCTATTGTATATTATCATGTAGTACACTTACATTATGTTGGGGCTAAGGTGACATAGGAGGTTAGAACCAATGTTGTTTGATTTTATACATTCTGATGCTGGAACCCATGCTGTAAATTTTATTTTGCGGGGCTGATGTAGCGATTAGTGAAGTAATTAGTGTTGTAAGCGGATATGTCCTAGGTGTGATGTGATGCATTTATGTTGCTGCTTTTTTTTACTTGCATTTATGTTACTGCTAGTGGCCTGAAACAAATGTATGTTGATAATTTTCATATGTTCATTGGAAAGTGATGCAATGCTCGGAGGTTGCTTGTGTCAGTCGAACCGATAAGATATTCACTTAGAATTCGTGTTCTTTAGTCTTCACAGCATTTGTTGTATTTCAGAGTTTTTGAATGTGAATCGTGTTTAGAATATATGGATATAGTTTATAGTAGGGGCACTGTTTTATCCGTTTTCACCCATAACTTCAAATCGCCAGCAAGATCTTTGTTGTTACTAGGTGACTGATCTGATTGGGAAATGTTATGGATCAGCTTCCAGCATCGAATTGTGTATATCAAAGAGTTAGAACTTAGAACCTCTGAACCACATCGTATTGTGTTAAGATACCTTACCTAATAATTAAAAAAATATACTGTACCAAAAGGGTGCATTGTACGGTGGCATTCAGGGTTTTTATTTCTCCTGCTGTCAGTACATTTTTAGCTTGCAGTGTGTAATGACATTAAATGAGTATATTGGAAATATGTCGGTGGACTTTAAAACCATACCCACTGTATTTGTGTCTATCCACGGAAACATGTTCGAGGGACCCTAATGACACTAAACGAAATCGTTTAAGTGAACTTAGAACCATACTTCTCTTTAAGAGCAATCTGTTCTTGTGTTCGGAAGGCAGCTGGGACCTGGGAAAGCTATAAAGATAGAAGTAGCCGAGGCTTTTGCTACTGCTGATTGTTTCTGCGATTGGGTATTCTGTGTGAAGCTGATGTTAACTCTCCTCGATCAGTGTCAAAGTTTGTTCAGATGATGGCTGTTTGTTTCCTATCGCTGGTTCCCTGTCATTTCGTTTCTGCTCCCCCATTAGCAGTAGGCAGTGGGGTGCTTTTATTTCTAGGCTCTACAAAGCTACAGACTTGTTGCTCTTTTTTTCGTTTTAAACATTGCACTGGGATGCTTGACTACTTCTGTATTTCGTTATACTCTGATAATGAAATTCAATCCCCTGTGGGGTTCGCGTGAAAAAATATCTGTTCTTGTGTTGATCATTTCACCTTGACGATGTAGGGCTTGATGAATTACTTAGTTCGAGAATAGTTTCATTGTTATGAATGAAAATAAATGACCTCTATTTTGCTTCTATGCCAATGCCAAGAGGAGGGTATTACACCTAAGCTGTCATTGGTTACAAGTGCAACAAATATATTGCACTATAAGTTCGCTTCTTCTCGAGATGGCGACATTCAAAGCTTCAGTACCTGAATTAACACTGTCTTGCTCTTAGGTTTGCTTCACCATTTTATTTGTTTTGTGAGTGCAACAAATAAATTGCATTAGCATTTTGTTCTCCTGGAGATGCCACATCCAAAGCTCCAGTAACTGAACTAACAATTTATTTCTCCTAGGGATGCTCTAATATTTTATTTCGTTAGCTGACAGCCTGGGTTGACTGACAAGTCCTGCATGCAATTATGGTTTCACAGGTTAGCATCCTACAGCTATGGCGAAGCATCATCCCGATCTCATCATGTGCCGGAAGCAGCCTGGCATCGCGATTGGCCGTCTGTGCGAGAAGTGTGACGGCAAGTGCGTCATCTGTGACTCATACGTGCGCCCATGTACACTCGTCCGTGTCTGCGACGAGTGCAACTACGGCTCGTTCCAGGGAAGGTGCGTCATCTGCGGAGGGGTTGGCATCTCGGACGCCTACTACTGCAAGGAGTGCACGCAGCAGGAGAAGGACCGAGACGGGTGTCCCAAGATCGTGAACCTGGGAAGCGCCAAGACTGATCTCTTCTACGAGCGTAAGAAGTATGGTTTCAAGAAGAGATGAACAGGGTGGGTTTATCGGGTCGTTTCGACCTGATTTTGTGCTGTGGCATTGCTACCAAGATGAGTAGGTTTGCTGAGGCAATGGCATTGTATTCGTGTTATGATTTGATACTAATGTGAGGATGCATCCTTGATATGATCTGTAATAAGGGCATCTCCAGCCGTCCCCCCCCGAGCCCCCCTAGGGGGGCCTTTTAGCGGCGGAAGCGGCGAATAGCGTCGTTTCTTCACCACTCGGCCCCCCAGAGGCCCAAATAGCACCGTTTCGGCGCTATTTCGCGCCGTGGCACCCAGGCCAAATCCAGCCTGCTGGGTTCGGCCTGGGGGGCGAAACCGCGCGGGCGGGCCAGCTTTGTCAGCGACGCGACGAGAAAGCGCGCGAACAGGAACCACCGCCCGTGACCTTCTTCTCGGCGCCCGCGCCGTCAAAGGCTGCCGGAGTAATGGCGTGGCGGCCGGCCAGTGCATGCGCCCCAGTCAAAGGCTGCCGGATTAATGGCGGGGGCGGCAGCGGTGACACGCGCGGCGCAGCGACTGGACCGCCAGGCTATAAAAAGGGTGCTCGGCCCTCGCCGTCCGTCCATTCTTGCCTCCTCCTCCCCGCCGCTCCCCCATTCTAGCCTCCTCCTTCTCTCCCCTCGCCGCGCCTAGCAACGATGGACGGCATCTGGGATGCGGGGCCCGAGAGCGACGGCGAGGGACAACAGGAAGAGGCGCCGGCGCAGCAGCCGCCGCAGGGACTAGCGGCGCCCGAGCAGCCGCCTGTCCAGGCAGAGCTCGCGCCTGATCAGGAGGCGGCGCAGGCTGCCCGGCGCTGGAGGAGGGAGCGGAGGCTGCAACCGATATGGCCGGAGCAGCACGCCGCCCTGTACTCCATCGAGACCGCGCAGAACGAGGGGGCGTACCGCCAGGTCCTCGGCGGCCTCGAGCAGGCGGCGGCGGCGGCGTAGGCTGCCGCCGTTCGGGCGTCTCTGGAGACGCATCAGAGGGAAGAGGCCGAGCGTGAGGTGCGCCGGCAGCTGGCCGAGAACGCTGCATCGGCCGAGCAGCAGGCGATCATCGCGCAGTACGAGGCCGACCTGCGGCAGGTGGCGCTGCGGAGCGAGCGGCGCACCCGCCAGCCCTCCGAGCAGGCGCAGCTGCACCGGCTGCGGGTGCAAGGCCGGGCGGAGCGGCACCGGCTCGCCGCGGCGAAGGATGACGGCGAGGCTGGTCCCTCCAACCGGCTCGCCGCGGCGAAGGAAGACGACGACGCCTAGGATAGTCGTCGATGTTTTAGTTTTACTTCTCGATGTTCAGTTTAAATTCGCGTCGAATTGTACGAAGTTTTCCTAATTCAATAAAAATCGCCTATTTTCAAATTGTGTTTGTTTGGGCCGAATCATGGGCTCGGGGAGCGACTGGGAAGCCTGCCCCCCCAGGTTCCAGAATAGCGCCGCTTAGCGCCGCGGCGGCCCCAAAACGGCGGCGTTTTGGGCCCTGGGGGGCGCAACGACTGGAGATGCCCTAACTACTTCTGTTGTATGGTCGAAAACTGTGGAGTGCTTGTGCGCTCAATCCCGTGAATGTTGACTTGAGATATGAACTGAGACGGCGCTCTCCATCATGTGACTCTGTCTTGGCTTTCCCAACATATTGCATGATTGTCATCTAGAAAAACCAGCTGGGAAATACCCTGATTAGTGACGCCCTGCGAAGCGTTTTCAATCATTTTATAAGTACTCCCTTCGTATCAAATTAACTGTCACAAAGTTAGACAAATATAGACGTATCTTATACTCCTAAATTATGTCTAGAGACATCCACTTCTGTCCATTTTTGTGACAGTTAATTTGAGACGGAGGGAGTACAACTTAGCATGTGTTCTTGCTTTAGAATTCTGATCCAGCTCTGAAGATATATCTGCAGGGCTCTAATATCTTCAATGATTTGTGCATGACACTGCCGACAGTTCCTGTGATTGATTGTGTAGTACCTGCACTGCATCCGTCCCAGGCATGGCCTGTGTGAACGCAACACAATGACAACCGCTGTACGATTAGTATCACACTATCAGTATCAGTTGTTGACACTGCAAAATTCGTTTCGTGTCGAAGTCACCAGTTACACAGGTTAAGATAAAATAAACATGGCATAAAGTCAGGGGACATAAACAAAGTACCTAAATTGTCATCATCTTAGGAACCCAAACTGTGCATCTTAACCTATCATGAATAGAGGTCCTTGTCAATGTTGTCTAGCTAGTACGTCTCCTAAAGCACTCACCTTCGACTAATGTTATTTTTGTCAAGCAGTAGTATGAACCTGCTTGATGAGCTAACACCTAACCAACTATGAGCGGGGTTAATTTCTCGGCTCGTTTCGTCCTGATCCTGTTATGTGGCATTGATACCAAAAAGAGTAGGTTTGATACTAATATGAGGGAACATCCCTGATATGTGTGATAACTATTCTTCTTTTATTTTGCGACTTCTTATAGCAGTATGTGGGCCAAGATGGTCTCCTGTATCGTGTTGTGATTGTCTTGCCATTGCAATGATTCTGACATGTTTGCTATCTGCAAAACAAGCTGCAGGGAATAACTTAGCATGCATCCAGCTTTAGAATCCAGATCCAGCTTTTTAAGATATCCGCAAGGCTCTAGTGATAAGTGCATGATGCAGCAGACAACAACCCATCGACAGGGGACTAAATCAAGAGCTAAATAGTCGAAATGATCTCAAGCATTTCTCGTTGCATGGCTAGGTTAGTCAGCACTATTCCAATGTAAAATCTGGTAAGCAGCTTGAGATTTACCATACACGGTAGACGTGCTTTTCAGGAGCATCGGAATTGATTATTATTAGATGAACTTCACTGCCACTGTTTACTCAAAACCTGAAGCCAGATGTTTTCTGAAGTATGTACGATTATAAGAGGACAATCCAGCTATCTTAACGTGCTTTGAACCAACTTACACTATAAATGTCTCGTACTTCAAGGTGGAAGCGTAACAATATCAACATCTGATGTTTAAAAAAAAAATACAAAAATGAAGTAAATTCACGTGGAACTATCAAAAGTGTATATCCTTAGCCACATATCTAATCATTAAAAAATATCTTTCCTATGCATCATTTCGTCATGGAGAGGGGGCAAACCACAGTTTCCAAGCAATAAAGCGTAAAAGAACGGAATTAAAGCATCACAAAGCAAATGGAGAATCCACATAGGTGCCAGGACTATAGTTCTCCAAATGCCAAAAAGGCCATGATTAAAAAATAAATTATTCACGAACACATAAATAATCAAATAAGCAGAAACTAGACTAATAGTACACCAAGGCGATCATAATATCCATGGTTAAGTACTAGACTGATGAAACTGCATGGCCTACTTGCATACAAGGACACACATAAGATCAGTTACGTTACTAAGTGAAGTGCAATACCAAATAGCCAGCTCCATAAAGTCAGTTACATTAGTGCACCTAAGCACCATGAGCAACTGTTACAAGATAGGGCACTGCTGGACGTCCTCCGGAGGATTTGGGCCAAAAATCCTCCGGGTCGAGGAGCCGACATGTGTCCCAACAAATCCTCAAATCCCGCTTTTGTTGTCGTGAGCAAAAAAATGTTCATTAAAATAAAAATTTACACTATTGTAGCAAATTCTAAAATCTCCCCAAATCCTGCTTTTGCTATTCTGGAGCAAAAAAATATTCACTGAAATAAGAAATTTGTGCTATTATAGAAAAAAAATGTCCACATAAAAAATAAAAAAAATTAACTTTGCCGGAAACATGGCTAGAGACCTCGTCGAAGATATTATAGCAAACATTTTGCACTATTATAGCAAATCTGAACAACAATTGTAGCAAAATATAATGACATCGTTGGAGACACCGCCAGAGATATTATACCAAACATTTTCCACTACTATAACAAATATTGATAACAATTGTAGCAAAAATATTTTGTTCTATTGTAGCAAAAAAAAAAATGACATCGCCGGAGACTCCGCCGGAGATTCTCGCCAGAGACCTCGTAGCAAACAAATTATAATAGTATAGCAAAATCAGAGATTAATTATAACGAACAAAAAATTCTATTGTAGCCGCATGTGTTGCAGTGTCAGTTTGCTGAAAACACAAAACCTGATAATAATGGACCGTACCTGCTAAAGGACTGAGGGCTTTCCAGCGAGGAGGCCTGCAAAGGGCTTTCGGGGCTGCCAGCGTGGAAGCCCGCCAGCAAGAGAGCTTGCCAGCGAGCGTGGAAGCCCGCGAGCAAGCCATCCGGAGGATCATCCTCCACAACGTTTCCCTACAAGATAATATGGGTTTCATCAGAAAGATAGACATTTGTGAAGCTGCGCTACACTGTATGACTTTTTAGGGCTCATCTGCCAATGACTCCGTGAAGAAGGGAACATATGAAATAAAGGAATCTTTGCGCCATCGCTAAGATATTCAAGTTGGCAATCCCGTCCAAGTTGATGTAGAAAATGTTGCTTACTGTAATCCATCTCATATGACATAAGTGTGTTCTCCCCCCCCCACAAACTTTGAAAATCATATTGCGTTCCGGGTGGAACGAGATAACATTGTACTCATACGCTGAATAACATGTTCCCAACAGTTGCAGATGGCTGACAGTGTGCTTCAAGGTCCATTTCTCAAGGCTATAGTCTTCAAGAACCCACATGATAGGTCAGAACGACGAGAACAAGTACTGCATGTAAAATATAGTTGTTCCCATGATACAAAGACATCACTGATAGCTGAATCATCATAGTATTGTGGCAAAGGAATACCAATGATCCACAAACAATTTCCTTCAACATCAAAGGTTACTATCTTGTCATCAAATGCAGCCAGATGCATGGTCCCATTAAAGAAGACACCATGCGAATGTGTGGGTATCGCAAATTGATCATCCCAATGAACCATTTGACGCCTCCAACCTCCAGCTTTGGACGAGTAGGTCGCCACCACTTCGATATATCCACCGCAATTGCTAAGCCCAGCCTCATCTATACCCATACCTCCTCATCAATGAAATCGAACACATGAAAGTGGGAGGAGATGGCGGGGTCAAACCCAAGGCGAGCGACGTCCACCTTGCTGGACCAATCTGTGGCAGGCACGGCCACCCATTTCTGGGTAGCGGGATTGCACACCACATAATACATTGTACTGGGGTCAGTGGTCTTCCAGCAGCGGCACAGAAGGAGGTCGTTGCAGCGGTCCAAGATGTTAAGGCTCTCGTATCTGGGCATGAAGGATAGCGAGGGGTAAACGAAAGGGTCACCTTCCCCTGAAACATTGGTGAAATATTGAGCTGTATTGGGGAACCGGTTCTTGTTGAAGCCCTCGTGGAAGAAGTCGGCGAGGGACTGGGGCAGCTTCCTGCGGTGGTCTGGGTGGGAGAAGAGGTCGCGCCAGCGCGTGGAGACGCACTTGCAGCAGCAGGTGGACTTGTAGGGAACCCGCGAGATGATATCCATGAGGATGTCGTCGGTGAGCTTAGCCATCGGGCTACCCTCCACTCATGTCTTCCCCTTCTTGGAGCCCGACGCCATCACCGTCCGTGGAGACGAGAACCGGCCAATCTGCGCACATCAGGGTGCGGAGAGATTAGAGATCCACTCGGCAGTGAGGAAGCGTGAGAGAAGAGAGGATGTACCAAATGCTGGATGCGGGAACGGAGAAACGTTGCGCGCCGGTGAGAGCGTTAGCTGCCATCTGCGGCAGCGAGCAAGGGTTTGGGTTTGGGTTTTGGCGTGTGATGCGTCATAAACGTATCCCTAATTTCTGATGCTCCATGATCATATTATGCCAATTGATTTATAGCATTTTTATACGTTTTCCAGAACTAACCTATTAACAAGATGCCAAGTTCCAGTTCCCTGTTTACTGTTGTTTTTTGTTTCATAAAAAGAAACATTCTCGGAATTGGACCCCATAAAGCCTGAAGTGCCTATTTTCCTCAGAAGCATCTAGAACACCGAAGAGGAGTCGAAGACGGGCAACAGGGGGTCCCCCTGGTCGCGCCAGCTATGGGTGTGGGGACCCCTGGCCTCCACCGCCTCTGCCCTTTCGCCTAGTTATTCCCCGGGATGGAAAACCCTAGACACCTAATCAAAAATCCCCGAAAAGTTCCGCATCCGCCGTCGTCGTCAACCCTAGATCAGGAGGGTTCTAGAGCTGTTTCCCGGCACCCTGACGGAGAGAAAATCATCACCGGAGGCTTCTACATCACCATGCCCGCCTCCGGAGTGATGCGTGAGTAGTTCATCTTTGGACTACGGTTCCATAGAAGTAGCTATATGGTTGTCTCCTCCTCATATGCCTCAATGTTTAGATCTCGTGAGCTGACTATCATGATCGAGATTGATCTTATGTAATTCTATATGCTGTGTTTGCTAGGATCCGATGAATATTGACCTTATGCCAAGTTGATTATAGTCTTTATTGCATATGTTATTTGTGATCTTGCATGCTTTTCGTTGCTAGTGGTTGCTCTGGCCAAGTAGTTGCTAGTGACTCCAAATGGGAGTATTTATGCTAGATAGTGGGTTCATGCCTTCTTTTCGCCTGTGCTCGAGTGACAAAAACGTGACGGGGAGGATGTGTTGTTTCCACTAGGTAGAAAACAACGGTGAGAGTGCCCGCGTGTATAATCATTGTTTACATTACACATATTGCTTAATGTGATTATCTGTTGCTTGCAACTTAATACCTATGGGGGTTTGGATGATAACCTGAGGGTGGATTATTAGTCATAGATGCAGATAGATTTCGGTCTATGTATTTTGTTGTAATGCCCGCACTAAATATCATAGTAGTCATCATGTTATATTGTGCACTACGGTGCAACCTCTATTTGTGAATTGCTCAGCTGTAATTTGTTCACCCAACATGTTATTTTTATGGAGAGACACCACTAGTGAACCTATGAACCCCGGTCCATTTTTCACACTGTTAAACAAACCACAACAATTTCCTGCTCTCTTTACTTACGGCAAGCATACACTGTTTTCCACACTATACGTCTAATCTTTGTTTTCATCAAGACCGGTGAGATTGACAACCTCACTGTACCGTTGGGGCAAAGTATTTTGGTTGTGTTGTGTGCAGGTTCCACGTTGTTGCTGACACCGGTGAAGCGCCAGCACCACCGTCAGTGGCATCAACCTTCCGAAGTTCCTCTTTCTCCTATTGGATTGATAACCCTGGTTCTTAACTAAGGGGAAAACTCCTACCGTTGTGCTCATCACACCCTCCTCTTGGGGTTCCCAACACGCATCAGCGTGCGCAGCCAGATGTGACAGAACTGGCAAGTGGAGACGACGATGGCGGACTGCAGATTGGGCCTCCATTTTGCTGGAATATGCCACGTGGCCACAACCTTCACACATAAAATGTGTCAGTACTCGCTCTGTCTCAAAATAAAAATAATTTTCGTTGAAATGGTATGAAATATATGTATCTAGTATTAAATACATCTAGATGCATCCATACCAATGATAATTATTTTGAGATGGAGGGGGTACATTATTGAGCATGACTCATTTACCTTCAGGGGGGCAAATAGTACGAGTCTAGGTTTTTCTAGGGCTCTCGCGATGGCGGCGGCGAACTAATCTTCACCAGCGACATTATTCCGATCCCACGCTCCCAACCCCCTCCCCTCCCTTCGCCTACTTGGGCTGATCAAGGGGCCAACTTGTCTGGCCGCCCGACCTTGGTAGTTCGTACAGAAGGCTAGGTTAGGGTTTCATGAGCGGTGGAGGAGAGCATGATCGCCATGTCTGAGAGATTGAGGGAGAGGGATGGATCAGCAAGAGTGTATGACATGGATGATTTGCTGAAGAAACTCAAGTTGGGCGGGGAAGAACTCAATGAGGTGGTGCTTGGCAAGGAGGTGGTGCCATGGCATATAAACCCTCTCTTGGAGGTGAAAACAACTACGGCGAAACATTCTGAGGAGGAAGACGTTCAACATGCACACTCTCAAGAACACCATGATGGCGGCGTGGAACCCGACACAAGTGAAAGTGCATGGTGTCCCTGTGTGTGGTTTGGTAATTAATGACAATCCTTAAAACTGATATTTGTATTGAGATATTCTTGTAGGACTTGTCTATAAGAATAGTTTGGAGTTCTTGTGTGAATCGAAGAAGATCATTTGATGTCCAAGATTGTATTCAAGGGATTATCCAAAGATATGGCCGAGAAGCTTTTTCTCTGTCCAGTGGTAGTACCAGATTGTGCAGCGGTAGTACCAGGTTGTGCAGCGGTAGTACCGCTCCTCGTGGAGTTGTATTGCTTTAACACACCTGGTGTACTCCAGACAGCGGTAGTAGTGCGGTTTGTACTGGCTCCTCCCAGGTGCGGTAGTACCGCTGGAGGTTGATGCTGACGTGATCACACGCTCATTGGGAGACCCCAAGTGGAAGGTATGATGTAGTCTAGCAGAAATTTTCCCAGGGTTAAGAAACCAAGGTTTATCGAACCAGTAGTACTTCGTAGTCTTGGAAAAGGTTGTTTGTTGTCTGGCGCGTTCACAAGCATGGAACCTGCAAAAAAACACGAACTCTCTCTTGCCCCAACTTTTCGAAAGATGTCAATCTTCCAGTCTTGCTGAAAACTAGAGAATTAAACATATAGTGTCTTGAAAAGTAATAAAAGTAAAAATGGAACAGTAAGGAAACAATTATGAAAGTGTTTTAAAGAAGGTCGTAAATGCGAGGAAAATAGGACCACGGGCCATAGGTTCACTAGTGGTGTCTCTCCAAAGAAAATAAACATGTTGGATGAACAAATTACAGCTGAGCAATTGACAAATCATGAACGTATAACAATACTATTATGACGAGATATAGTACACGGGTTCTAATATTGTAGGCATTATGTCAAGGCATATGGACCGCTGTCCAGCATGTATCCATATCTAAAAGTACAACTCAAGAAAGCTATCCAGCAAATCTCTCTGGTATTAAGTTGCAGCAACGAAGTGATTGCTTTGTGTGCAAAAGAAAAATGCATTAAGAACAATACGTAATGTAAGCAGTGGTTCTTGTCCGTAGACAAAAGCATTGTTGTTTTCTCCCTAGTAGCAGCAGCACATCCCCATCCGTCACGTTTCTGTCACTCGAGCATAGATGTAAGGGAGCATGAAGCTACCATTTAGCATATAAACCCTCTGTTGGAGGTGAAAACAACTACGTGCCAAGGTAATCATAAACAATTGAGAGCATTGCAAGACAATATTAAAAATCTCTACGAATATAAGTGAAGCATCTCAGATTGACATGAACAAAATAATCATAATCTCATGGTTCATCGGATCCCAGCAAACACAACATGCACAATTACATAACGGTGGTCTCGATCATGTGAGGCAGCTCACGAGACTCTAAACATGGAGGCATACGAGAGGGAGAACTGAAAGTGCAATATGGTCAACTAGAGGGGGGGTGAATAGGTGACCTACAAATTTTACTTCTTTTTCACTTTTAATGGGGGCTTTAAGAAAGTAAATGCTTGATTACCTAAATGTGCAACTAAGTGAATACCCTAGGTGGTACGAAACAAGTAGCAGCGGAAATAAAGGAACGGTACAAGATAACAACAAGTGAAAAACACGGAGACAAGGATATGTTTCCCGTAGTTCCTTCTTAAAAGAAGTACGTCTACGTTGGAGAGGTGGGGATCCACCTAGGCGCTCCTCAATAGCACGGATGTGCACACCTTGTTCTCCTTGAGCTTCTCCGGTGAGGGAGATTCTCGTTTCCACTATGAGGTCGACTTGAAGGCGTTGACCAAACCTTTACAAGGGGTTGAGGCTACTCCACAAGTGAGATGGAGGCTCTCAACAATCGAAGCTTCTTGCTACAAGGTGGAAGCTACAAGCACTAGGGTTTCCCTTGGATGACAAAGCAACCAAGAGATTACAAGATCCCAAGAGTTGTGGTGTGGGTACACACGTTTTGGCTTGGTGGAAAGGTAGATCTAGTCCTCCTCCATGAGATCCTTGAAGGGCATCGAGTTTGGTTGGAGGAGGAGGGAGATCGGGGCGTTTTGAGCTCTACAACAATGGAGGAGAGAGAGGAATGGACGAGCTGCCTATCTAGAGGAAGAAGACAGCTATTTATAGGCTCCTCCAATTTCTGACCGTTGCAGTCCTGTAGGACCGGAATATTCCGGTGTAAGCACCGGAAAATTCCGGTCTGCCTGGGCCGGAAATTTGAATAGTCCGGGGGGCGGATATTCGAAATATCCGGGGGCGGAAATTTCCGCCCCAATACTCCGCCCCCCTCTCTGCGCGCGGGCACCAGCTCGTTGACGAAAAATGGCTAAGGACCAGGGGCCGGATATTTGCACCGGAAATTTCCGGGGCAAATTTCCGCCCCAGCTTCTGTGTGCGGGCGGCAGCCAATTGTTGAAAACGGCTAAGGACCAGAATGCCGGAATATTGGAATATCCGGGGGACGGATAATTGAAATGTCCGGGCCCGGAAATTTCCGGACAGAATTTCCGCCCCCATCTCTGTGCGTGGCCAGCTGAGAGTGCTCCAATTTCTGCTAAGTCCTAGAGGGCCGGATTTTTGCACCGGAAATTTCCGGGGCAAATTTCCGCCCTGGCTTCTGTGCGCGGGCAGTGAAAACACTTAGTCGTTTTTAGGGATGCCAGAAGAGGGCCGGAATATTCCGGGGCTGGGGCCGGATATTCCGCCCCAAAGGCACCGGAATTTCCGGACTGGTAGTGAAAAAATCCGGTGGCAGATAATCCAGAGTGTAGGTCTTCTCTTTGATCTTTCGTCAAGAATATAACAATAATCATCTGAGGTAATAGCTGCACAATCTAAAACAACACTGTTAGATAGAGGATACCCGTGTTATCATCATCACCAAAATCATTAGAGGGATCATGAGCTTTCAATCTCCCCCTTTTTGGTGAATGATGACGACACGGGGATTTGCAGGAATTTTTAAACAAACAGTGCAAGATATGAAAAACATCACAGATAGCATATATAGGAGACATGCCTCCTAATAATAATAGTTCACCAACGAATAACGAGTACGATAGAACGAAGTTCGAAAAGACACACGAGATGATAAAAACAGGCAAATAAAGAACGAAACCCTCCCAAGCAAATCCCCACGATCATCTAGATCTTCTCCCCCTTTGGCATCAGGATACCAAAAAGAGAAAAGAGAGAGCTACGTCCCATGGAGCAAACTCTAGGCCTGGGAGTCCTCCTCTTCCGCTTCCGCTTCATCCTCGGTGACATCCTCCATGTCCTCATCATCATCCACACCGATATCCCAGTCAACGTCGCGGTTGTTCCAGTTCTTGTAGGCAATCCTGGGAGGAGGAAGTGGTGGCACATTGGGAGCACCAAGAGCAGTCATGATGTGATGCTGGTTCTCGAGGATGCTGAGGCGCTCCACATAGGCGCTGTAGTTCTCCTTCTGGAGGCACACATTCATGCACAGCACCTTTTCAATTGCGCGAACAAGCCATGAGCGCTTCTTCTTGCCAGGGGGAGGAGGACGCATGCGAGGATCACGGTGGCCTTGACCTGTGGCACCCACATCATGTGCAGCCTGCTGTGTGTGAGCTGCCTTCTTGTACAGAGTAACATCCTTGTGGTCCTCACAGTCCAGCTCCAGGTCCTCACGGAGTGCCTCGGGATAGCGAGCTTTGATGAGCTTCATGATGTACGGGGCATATGGGGGCACTTTGCGGTGGAAGAGAGCAAAGTGGATCTCATTGAAGATGAAATCCATCACATCAACCTTGTGGGCCTCCATGTCATCCAGGTCACCCTCAGTGAAGGTCAGGTAGGCGTGGTACATGAGGTTGACCAAGCCACCATGAATAGCATCATTATTGCCACCACTTGGGGCAATAGACTCCCTGAACATACGCAGCAGGATATCATATATGGGATACAGTCCTTTGGCCGAGCCAATCACACCTGTGGAACCGTACAACTCAGCCAGCATGTTCTTCTCATACTCAACCCCGTGAATATGCATGCGGTGACCCTGGGGAGTGTTGAGGCCAGCAAAGGGGTACCCGAGTGCAGTAGCAAAGTCATGGAAGTTGGCGGTGAGCAAGTGGGGGCCAGACATCCAAGACATCCCAATCTCCTCAGAATCATCAATGACAAGAGTGGCGAAGAACTGCTGGATGAATGTGGTGTTGTAGGAGCATCTAGTCTCCATAAGAGGGCGCAGACCAAGGAGCTCTGCCAACTGGACTGAGTTGTTGAAGTAGGCAGGATTGGCAGCCAGATGAGCGAAGTTGATAACCTTCATTGGGCACACCGGCTTGCTCATGACAGTGTACACTTGCTTGAAAAGGATCTCCTGCTCAACGTGCCAGAAGCAGGAATCAATAGTGGGGTCTTGAGGACCCTCAGTGCACCAGGCCTTGCCCCGCCATGCCTTGAACTCAGGGATGGACATGGTGGCCAGGTTCAGAGCAGATTTCCCTTGCCGCTTCCCAGCTTTGCGAGCAGCCCTGTCAGCATCACGTTGGCGCTCATATTCCTTCTCCGCATCCCTCGCACGGCGGCGAGTTTCATTCTCATCCACATAGGTCCCCTCCTCATTTTCCCTCAGGTGACGGAGGCGCTTGCGGGAACTGAGCAGCTTGCCGGGCCTAGAGCTTGAGCCATCTGCGAGGAAAGTAGAAAAGATGCAAAGAAAACCAAACAAGAATAAAAAACGGGGGCTCACGAATTGTGGAAATGGAGAAAGTGGATCTCTGTTCAAGATTCAGTACAGGCCGGATATTCCGGTCGTGGGTGCGGAAATTCCGGAGGGCGGAAATTCCGGCCTCAGGGGAAATTTCCGGGGGCGGAAATTCCGGTCCTGGGGCGGAAATTTCCGGCCTTCGGGATTTTCGAATCCAGATCTGAATCTGGCCCTATAATGAATCTAGAACGAGGAATCTAGTAAAGAGATGAAGCCTAGAGAATATGAGATACGTGTGTGAACAAATAACCGTGCTATACCAAGAAGAACACTAGATAGGAGATCAAATCATCTAATCAACCCAAAAATTACGGAGAAAACGGACACATACCGGGATCCATGAATAGGAACGGACGTGCGGTCTCTTGATCCGCAAAAGTTGATTAGAGGACGAGGATGGGAGGTGGAGGGGCCTCCCGGAGGTCTCGGAGGCGGCGGCGGCGGCTGGAGACGAGTGGAGGCGAGGGGAGGGAAGCAATCGGAAACTGCTCCCTCCCGTCGTGTAACATCCCAAGTATGAAAACCTACCATTTAGAATGTTTGATTTCTTTTTATTAAAGTATTGCATCATGTCATCATATTTATTTCCTTGTTTACATTTGTTTACTATTTGTTTTGCATCTGTTTTTATTCTGTTTTCATAATTGAATTTCAAACAAATTCAAATGATGTGTTTCATACTTGTCATGTTACAACATTTTTCAAATAAAAGTTCAACTCAAACAAACTTTTGTTTCCAATTATTCCATATTTGATCAACTAATAAAATGATGCTTTTATTTCAATTAATAATTCCAAATTGCCTTCAAATTCAAATCAAATCACCAAACAGCACCCCAATTTGAAATTATAAAATTGCCAAAACAAATATACTCATTTGTTTCCAATTAAAGTTATTTGGGTCACCCTATTTAAAAATTTGGTTTCAATAATCATTTTAATACTCAAATCATCCAAATATGAATTAATTTCAAACAGCACCCAAATTCAACTTATAAAAATCAGCATTATAACCCAAACCATTTGTTCTTTTTAATCATTAGGGTTCACCCTAATGAAAGCATTGTTCTCATTATTAGTCATTTAATTCTCAAATTATTCAAATTCAAACCAATTTGCAAACAGCAAATAAAATTTGAACTTTTCAAAAACCAAGTTGACATTTTGGTAGATGTTGAACTAACAAACTCACATGAATTTTTTCCAAATTTTTATCCACTCAAAACCCTATCTTTCTCTTCCATTTTCCTTGCTGCAAAAAAAAACAGAAAAGCAAAAATAGAAAAAAGAAAAACACAGCGCGCGCGGCAGCTAACCTAGCGGCCCAGCCCACTAACCTACCGCAGCGTGGCCCGGTACCCCTTCGCGCGCTGCCGCCCCCGTCGTCTCGCAGTACGGCAGCAATCTCCTGGTGCCACGGCGGCACCGGTCACCTCCGACGGCCGATCCGATGCCCGCACCCCCTATATAATCCCCCTAGACCCCGCAGCCCTAGACCTAACCCTAGGATCCTGTTCCCCTCGAGATCGCCGCCGCCATTTTCCTCCCCTCGTCGCAGTTCCACCCTCTGTCACCTCACCGGAGTTCTTGACTGAATTTCCGATGGCCGCCGCCCCTCCGACGCGCCACCTACCTACCTAGACCCAGAAACCAAACCACCACTTGCTCCTCTTCCGTTTGGACACCTCCACGAGCTCGGTGAACCTCTGGATCGGCGACGCCGTCCACGACCACGCCGTTCGCCGCCGCGGGAGCTTCCTCGGGCCTCTGCTCGCCTCCAACCGAGGGTGAGCTCACTGTGCACCCCCCTCCTCTCTGTGCCTTCTGCACCACCTCGCGCGCGCATCCGCAATGTCTACACGCAAGCACACGGCCGCAGCACCTCCACAGCTCGCCGCCGGCAGCATTCCCTGACGAAGTTCAGACGAGCGCTCGCTGTCAGCAAGTTTCAGTTAACACGGATCTGAAATACAACCTCACTGCATCGCGGTATCTGTCAACGAACTGAATATCACCGCAGTGGCAGATCGCTGTTTACTCAAGCGCTTGGTCGTGGGTTCGAGTCCCCGCAGCGCCACACTTTTTTGGGAATTTTTTCCCGCGCAGTGGCCCACCTGTAAGCCCCCTGTTGCCACGCGTGCAACTGCGTGGGCCACTTTTGCCCTAGGCCCACGGTCAGTGGCTGGTGTATGTTTCCGCGCGGTAACAAAAGTATTTCCAGCACGTTTCTTTAATCCAAGTCCTTTAAATTTTCAGAATGGTCCCTAGTTTTAAAAAGCTTATAACTTTTATTTTATAACTCCAAATAATGAAAATAAAATTTGTGCACTGCTCTAAATTTAATTCTCTATCTAATGGTAGCATTTGTTTCCTGTTTTGAATTTTTAAAATGCAATTCAAATTTGAATTCAAATAATTCAATTGCAATTTGCTAAAATTCATAACTAATTCATTCTTAATCCAAACAATGCAAATAAAATATGTTTTCCATGCTATTTCAAATAACCTTTTCAAATATAAATTTTGTTTCATGTTTTGAATAATTTAAATTGCCTAAATAATTTAAACCTTGTTTAAATCATTTAAATTTGATAAAATCATAACTTGCTCAAATTAAATTATTTTTGAACATGCAAAATATATTTTCAAACCATCAAAGTATAAACTTTTCAAATATGAATTTGAATTTATGTTTTGAACAGATAAAATTCCAATAAAATACATGCTTGTTTTAAATTCATTTAAAACTTGTTTAATCTTGTTAATTCATAATTAAATCATTGTAATTCCTTTTTCAATAACTGAAACATGTAATCCACCCAAAATTGTGTGTTCTTTTCAAATATAAATTTTGTTATTTGTTTTGCACATTTTAAATTGACGAAAACAACAAATGCTTGTGTGACATCTTTAGGTAACCAAAAATTTCCAAACTTAATAAATAATTTCCAAACTTGTTACATTCCTTTACCCCTTGCATCTATTGTTGTTATTTTGTTGTTATCATCATGCATGCATCATGCTAAGCAAACTTTCACATGGTAATCAGTTATAGATCATTTGTTTCCACTTAATCAATGGACCTTTTCCATATGCAATCCAATTGCATATGGGTCCATTTAAATTGTGTTACCAAGTCCAATAGTTTGTTTTGATGCAACCATTAACTTGACATGCATCATCCCATGATTGTGCACGATGCCATGATATTGATTGTTTATACTTCTGTCTTGTTTGTTTGCTTCTTCTCGAATAGACGACGACGTTGAGACAGACGATCTTTACAGCACCCCTTCTGAGGATCTAGCTCAGTACCAGGCTGCTGAGTTTGCAGGCAAGTTATCACTCACATGAACCATTGTGTTCCTTTCAACATTGGTTACCGATACTTTCCGTTGTCTATTCCTGCTAAGCCATAGTAGTAGTTGTTTCTGTTACGAACCTATCACATGAATCCCTTAACCCTGATATTGCCTCACCTCCAATCCTACAACCCCTTTGTTTGAGCCAGTGTCTTACTAGCATGCTTAGGTTGTTTTGCTCGAGTCTGTTACCCGTTACTTTCAGTTACTATATTTTTATTATGTTCTGGGGGCTCGATGTTTAATAAATCAATCATGCTAATGTTATTGTTAAATAATAATTTGATGATAAGGCACCGGCAGGAGGCCCTGTGTGGTTTTGAGGCCTGCTAGTGTCGACCCTAATAGGAAAAGGGTCTTGTCTACTGATCCATGATGAGTGCACTACCCGCATGTGGGAAGCGAGTATGGGCGCCCCCCTCAATTTGATTCGATTCGCATCTCGTCCAAATCGCCTCATTTAGTTCGTGTTTTCCATTTGCCGCATGCATGTTTTTGCGAGCCCAGCGCAGGGTGGAACTTTTGTAGTCGGCATATAGGGGGACACGGTCTTAGAGTGCTATGAGGGTCCCTTTTCTTCGGGGCTTGATTAGCCGTGCGCCCAAGGTGCTTTGGGCTTGATGCGAAGAAGAGTTGAGTTGTGTTGAGTGCCCCGCTTGGTGGGAGGCATCCCATCTGGCGAGTTATTCATACGTGTACGGCCAAATTGGTGCAACCCTGCAGGGATAATCTTCTCGAGAAGTCGTGTTTTCCGCGGTTATGGTTAACTTGGTGAAAGTACTGGCTAACAAGTACTCAGGACAACTTGAACCTAATGATTAACAACCTTACACCCAATGATTAACAACTTGACTAGTAATAGGCTCATTGACACAACAACTTGATTCATCTTTAATCCAACCGTGTGAGTTATCCTCGGATTGCTTCTTTGGATAAGGGGCGAGATCCAGGATGGGTTTGTTTGAAGTTATCTTTCAGTTGGTTACCATACTCGATCTTATCTTCTTTATGTTAGCCGGAAGTGGTAGAATCTCTGTAGTTGGTTAGCGCAGCCAGTTGTAGCATCTTTTATATCCCCTTCCTTCCGTTGAACCCAAGGCATCTGTACTTGGTGTTGACGAGTTACATTTTGGTGAACTGTGAGTCTTGCTTGCCAGTACTTGGTTGTACTGACCCCTTTGGGGCTGTGGTTTCCGCAGACTACGCTTACGAGGATCCAGGTGACGGCTACTACGTGGAGTTTGACGAGGCTGCTGACGAGTAGGTAGCGGACCCGGGCAGGATCCGAGACTACGTGGATGGGCTCCGTCTTTCTTTCAGTTTCCCGGCTTCTTAAGCCTATTTTGGATTTGTCTGTACTCAGACCCTTTGAATGCTTCCGCTGAGATGTAATGATGTTATGTTGGGACATGTGTCCTCTGGATGATTGTATTTGCTATCTCTGCTCTAGTGAGAGCTATTTGCAACTTATTTCAATCTTTTGTGTCTTAGAGATATGTTGTGCTATCATTCTGTTACAAACCGTTGAAGTACCATGTGTGTATGGTATGAAGTACATCAATGGTAGTGTCCTGATTTCTATGGGATGGTTTACGTCGACGCTGAACAGATAGGGGTTGGTTGTCACACATACGTGTGTTGGCCTACTCGTAAGAGGACGCGGGTGCCGGTAAGCCCCGTAATCCAATCTACTACTGTTCAACGGAACGGCGAGTATCCTCTAGAAGTCCGGGTGCGACAAATGGTATCAGAGCCTGTCTGCCTGTAGGATCCCTTTTACTGGTCGCAGTTGAGTCTAGAAACTATTTTTGTAGCTATATAGGAAAAATGAAACGTGAGAGTAGGAATTCTGCCATTTTTCTTCTTTCCCCACCCACCCACCCTTTTCTGGTAAGGAAGTGCAATGTTGTTTTCTCTTCTCATCTAAACTTTCAACTTAGGGTTTCACGTGTTTTGGGTTCTCCGTAGTACCTCAGGAGTTTTTGGTCTCGTGTTTCCCGATGTTGCTTCAATATCCTGTTCTTTTCAACATCCTTTTCGTCCGTTGAACCTTGTTGTTGCTTTCCACTTCAGTTCTCTACCGGCGTCTAATCAGAACCTCCCAAATCATCTGCAGATGGATCTCAGGTTCTACCCGCAGGTGGTTCGGATGACTCGTTGCGAGAGCACCGCCGGTTACCCGGAGATGCTGAGAGACATGGTCACTTATCTGGGGTTCCGTTGGGCACCAGAGTACCAGGTCTACGAGCAGCAGCGAGAGTTTGACCAGACCTACTACCAGGCTATCGTCTACATCCTGTCAGATGATGGCATGAGTGTAGCCCACCGCTACGAGGCAGTAGGTTCCACAGTGGATATGGCCGTGCAGCAGGCAGCTTATGTGAGTCTCACCGTCCTTCGTGCTGACTATTGGGGATTTGACGATTCTATCTATCGCCACATCCCCCGTGGTTACATCACTTAAGAGGGAGCTCACTTCACTCTCTACGACAACCTGGATGTCTACGAGCATGATAACACCAGGCTGCACACCACCGCTCAGTTTGTGAGGCACAGTGACGCAGTTGCCACCACACTTTCTCAGGAGTTGGCCTCAGTCAGGGAGCAGCTCTACCTTGCTTTGACTCGTATGGCGACGTACACCACAGACTTTGTTGGAGAGGAGCGCTTTGCACGTTTCCATCAGACAGTTGGACGTAGTTTGCCAGATGCTGGAGGTTACGAGCCGATCAGAGGTCCACTCCTCAACCTCGGAGCTGGTTACACTGGGATTCCACGCTTTGGAGCACAGGGAGACGACGCTTTCTACTTCACCACACCGAGAGTCGCTCTCAGAGCAGTCCCGATCTACGTGGATCGTCGTTCTACCTACTTTCGTGGGATTCCTCCTCACCGTATCTCTCGTCGTACTACTCACCGCCGTCTTGCGTGATGAGTATGGGAGTACCGATGTATCCATTCCTAGCTATGTTTAGTTATCCTTTGGCTTCGAACCATGTATTGGTGTGTTGGATATTCTGATGTATTTGAACATGTGATGATGTACCTGTTGGTTATCTATTCATGCGTCGGAATAATCTCGCTTTCGGTTACCAAGTGTATCCTTTTCTGTTGTTGTGCTAAAATGTATGTCTATTCAGGATGCCGCCAACAAGGAGCAACCCGCCTGAACCACCTCCGATCACGGAGCTGTTGACTCAGATGACTCAGGACGTGGCTCAGATGGCCCAGTTCCAGGCTAACCAGCACAACAACCAGAATGCCCCACGGGTCAGCATCAAGGAGTTCCTCAGTATGGGTCCAAGAGCTTTCGTGGCAACACGGGAGCCTCTGGATGCTGATGACTGGATCCGGGAGATGGCCAGAGCTCTGGACATTGCTCACGTTGCTGAGGAAGACAAAGTCAAGTATGCCACATACCTACTGAAGGGTCAGGCAGCTATTTGGTGGGAGAACTACCAGACCATGAGAGCTGGCTATCCTATCACCTGGGGTTGTTTCAAGGATGCCTTCCTGAAGCACCACATCCCAGATGGTCTCATGGAAAGGATGCGTGAGGAATTTTGCTCTCTCAAGCAGGGCAAACTGGACGTCATCGGCTATCAGAACGAGTTCAATCGTCTCGCTCGATACGTTGGTGATGAGGTGTCCACTGAGGCTAAGAAGATGGCAAGGTTCCGCCGAGGTTTTAACCCGGAACTGAAGTACGCACTCACCAACATCAAGTGCAAGGACTTCGAGGAGCTCGTGAACACCACGCTCAATGAGGAAAATGGGCGCAAGGCGTTCGAGGATTCTCGCAAGCACTCGCGTGAGGGTGGTTCCTCCTCCAACATGACCACCCCCCCCGCAGAAGCGCCGCATCTGGGTGCCAAATGGTGCTGTCACTCGGGCTCCATATGCCCAAGCTTCTCCAGGCTTTGCTCCCCGCCCACCCAACCCAGCTCAGATGCAGAGTCAGAGGGTTCCAATGGGGCAGCCAAGGCCAGGTCCTCCTCGTGTCGTCACTTGCTACAAATGCAAGGAGACTGGACACTACGCTGATAAGTGCACTCAGAGGCAGCTACCTCCACCTCCTCGCCCCAACACCAACCAGGCAATGGTTCGTGCTCCCCCGGCTAAAGCCTTCAACTCCAACAACAGGCATGTCGGGAGGACCGCGAGGGTGAATCATATCAAGGCCGACAAAGCTGAGGAAGCTGCTGACGTCGTTCTCGGTATATTACCCGTAAACTCTTTTCCAGCTAAAGTGTTGTTTGATACCGGAGCATCGCATTCTTTTGTGTCAAAGATCTTTGCAACAGCATACAACCTAGTTCTGGTTCCACTAAGCAATCAAATCTCTGTTCACTCTCCGGGATCTAAAATGTTGACTTCCAAGATAAGTATGGACAATCAGATCCTAATTGGAGGTTGCATATTCCTTGCTTCACTCATGTTGCTGGGAAATTCTGACATTGATGTCATTCTGGGCATGGATTGGTTGAAGACCCACAAAGCTAAAATTGACTGTGCTCAAAAGTCAATAACTCTCTCTCACCCTTCTGGCCAGATAGTCTATTCTCCATATGGATCAAGTTATGTTCAGCTGTTCAACCTTGATGCAAAACCCCTTCCTGCAATTGAAAATGTTCCGGTGGTTTGTGAATTCCCTGACGTATTTCCAGAAGAGTTGCCAGGGATGCCTACGGACAGAGCAGTTGAGTTCGTGATCGAGCTTGAACCAGGTACTGCTCCAATCTCTAAGCATCCATACAAGATAGCTCCTCCTGAACTGAAATTGTTGAAGGAGCAAATCGATATGTACATGGAGAAAGGTTACATTCAGCCTAGTTCTTCGGCTTGGGGTTGCCCAACTCTGTTCGTTGCCAGGAAGGATCAAACAAAAAGACTCGTGGTTGACTATCGTCCTCTCAACGAGAAAACCATCAAAAACAAGTATCCAATTCCTCGTATCGATGATCTTTTTGATCAACTTGCTGGAGCCTCAATATTCTCAAAGTTGGACTTGAGGATGGGTTACCATCAAATAAAGATCAGAAAGGAAGATATTCCTAAGACAGCTTTCACCACTCGGTACGGTCTATATGAATACACCGTCATGTCCTTTGGCCTAACCAATGCACCGACGACGTTCTCAAGACTCATGAATTCTGTCTTCCATGAATACCTCGACAAGTTCGTTGTGGTATATCTTGATGACATTCTAGTCTACTCCAAATCTGAGGAAGAGCATGGAGAACACCTTCGTCTCACTCTCATGAAACTTCGCGAGCATCGTCTATATGCCAAATTCTCCAAGTGTGAGTTCTGGATTCCAGAAGTTGCTTACCTTGGTCATATCATCTCTGCCAAAGGCATAGCCATTGACCCAGAAAAGGTAAGGCAATTGTTGATTGGAAACCTCCTAAGACGGTAAAGCAAGTAAGAAGTTTTCTTGGCTTGGCTAGCTATTGCCGTCGTTTCGTCCAAAACTTTTCCAAGATTGCCAAACCTCTCACTGATCTCACAAAGAAGGACAAGAAGTTCGTTTGGACTCCACAGTGTGATGAGAGTTTCAATCTCTTGAAGACTAAACTCACTTCTACACCTGTTCTGGTTGGCCCAGATACTACCAAACCTTTCCAGATATTTTGCGATGCATCTCTCCAAGGTCTAGGTGCAGTTCTTATGCAAGAACGTCAAGTTGTGGCTTATGCTTCACGTCAGTTGAACCCACATGAGCAGAACTACCCCACTCATGACCTAGAACTTGCAGCAGTTGTGTTTGCCCTCAAGAAATGGAGACAATACTTGTTGGGTAACAAAACTGAAATCTTTTCCGATCATAAGAGTCTGAAATACATCTTCACTCAACCAGATCTAAACCTCAGGCAAAGGAGATGGATTGAGAAGATTAAAGACTTTGATCTCACCATTTCTTACACTCCAGGCAAGGCTAATGTTATGGCCGATGCTCTCAGTCGCAAGTCATATTGCAATAATCTCATGATCATGGAAAGCCAACCTCCACTTCATGAAGAATTCCAGAAGCTGAACCTTGGTCTTGTCCCTCAAGGTTACCTTGCTAGCTTGACAGCCAGTCCAACTCTCGAGGACAAGATTCGTTCTGAACAACTTCGTGATACTGAAATAAAGAAGATTGTAGAGCACATCAAAGAAGGCAATGATAAATTCAAGTCTTTCTCAATTGATGACAAGGGAACTGTGTTCTTCGAAGGACGCATTGCAGTTCCTCAGATTCAAAGTCTCAAAGATGTCATTCTCAAGGAGGCTCATGAAACTCCTCTCTCCATCCACCCTGGAAGTACAAAGATGTACCAGGATCTCAAGACTCTGTATTGGTGGCCTGGCATGAAACGTGAAATTTCTCAATACGTTTCTGAATGCGACGTTTGTCAACGTGTTAAGGCAGTGCATCAGAAAACAGCCGGTCTTCTCCAACCTCTGAAAATTCCTGAGTGGAAGTGGGACATGATTGAAATGGACTTCGTTACTGGGTTTCCAAAGTCCAAGAAGGGCAACGATGCAATCTTCGTTGTTATTGATCGTCTCACTAAGGTAGCTCACTTCTTTGCTGTCAAAGAAACAATCTCAGCTAGCCAGTTAGCAGAGCTCTACACAGCAAGGATTGTTCCTCTTCATGGTGTTCCATTGGAAATAAGCTCAGACCGTGGAAGTATCTTCACTTCTCATTTCTGGAAGAGTTTTCAAGAAGCAATGGGCACCAAACTTCTGTTCAGCACAGCTTATCACCCCCAGTCTCAGGGGCAAGTCGAAAGAGTCAATCAGATTCTCGAGGATATGCTCAGAGCATGTGGTCTCTCCTTTGGCATGAAATGGGAGGATTGCCTTCCATATGCTGAATTCTCCTACAACAACAGCTTCCAGGCAAGCCTAGGCATGGCACCATTTGAAGCACTCTATGGCCGCAGATGCAGGAGTCCAATCAATTGGTCTGGAGCTGGTGAACGTTCACTCTTAGGCCCTGACATTGTTAAGGAAGACGAGGAGAAAGTTCGTATCATTCGTGACAATCTCAAGATTGCTCAGTCTCGTCAGAAAAGCTACTATGACAGCAAGCACAGGGATATGGTCTATGCACCTGGTGACAAGGCATATCTCCGTGTAACTCCCCTCAGAGGCACTCATCGTTTTGGTGTGAAAGGAAAGCTTGCACCAAGATACATTGGTCCTTTCAACATTCTCTCAAGGCGGGCAGAAAATGCTTATCGTCTTGAACTTCCAGAAAAACTATCCAAGGTGCATGATGTGTTCCACGTGTCACAGCTCAAAAAGTGTTTCAAAGATCCAGATCGTGCAGTTGATCATGATTCCATTGAACTGCAAGATGATCTCTCTTATGAGGAGCACCCTATTCGAATTCTCGATGAGACCGAGCGTAAGACTCGCAACAAGAGCACCAAGTTCTTGAAAGTGCAGTGGTCGCATCATTCCGATAAAGAGGCAACGTGGGAGACCGAAGAGGATCTTCGCAAGAAGTATCCGGACCTTTTCGTTTCTCAGTAAGGAATCTCGGGGCGCGATTCCTTCAAGGGGCGTTTTGTAACATCCCAAGTATGAAAACCTACCATTTGGAATGTTTGATTTCTTGTTATTAAAGTATTGCATCATGTCATCATATTTATTTCCTTGTTTGCATTTGTTTACTATTTGTTTTGCATCTGTTTTTATTCTGTTTTCATAATTGAATTTCAAACAAATTCAAATGATGTGTTTCATACTTGTCATGTTACAACATTTTTCAAATAAAAGTTCAACTCAAACAAACTTTTGTTTCCAATTATTCCATATTTGATCAACTAATAAAATGATGCTTTTATTTCAATTAAATAATTCCAAATTGCCTTCAAATTCAAATCAAATCACCAAACAGCACCCCAATTTGAAATTATAAAATTGCCAAAACAAATATACTCATTTGTTTCCAATTAAAGTTATTTGGGTCACCCTATTTAAAAATTTGGTTTCAATAATCATTTTAATACTCAAATCATCCAAATATGAATTAATTTCAAACAGCACCCAAATTCAACTTATAAAAATCAGCATTATAACCCACACCATTTGTTCTTTTTAATCATTAGGGTTCACCCTAATGAAAGCATTGTTCTCATTATTAGTCATTTAATTCTCAAATTATTCAAATTCAAACCAATTTGCAAACAGCAAATAAAATTTGAACTTTTCAAAAACCAAGTTGACATTTTGGTAGATGTTGAACTAACAAACTCACATGAATTTTTTCCAAATTTTTATCCACTCAAAACCCTATCTTTCTCTTCCATTTTCCTTGCTGCAAAAAAAACAGAAAAGCAAAAATAGAAAAAAGAAAAACACAGCGCGCGCGGCAGCTAACCTAGCGGCCCAGCCCACTAACCTACCGCAGCGTGGCCCGGTACCCCTTCGCGCGCTGCCGCCCCCGTCGTCTCGCAGTACGGCAGCAATCTCCTGGTGCCACGGCGGCACCGGTCACCTCCGACGGCCGATCCGATGCCCGCACCCCCTATATAATCCCCCTAGACCCCGCAGCCCTAGACCTAACCCTAGGATCCTGTTCCCCTCGAGATCGCCGCCGCCATTTTCCTCCCCTCGTCGCAGTTCCACCCTCTGTCACCTCACCGGAGTTCTTGACTGAATTTCCGATGGCCGCCGCCCCTCCGACGCGCCACCTACCTACCTAGACCCAGAAACCAAACCACCACTTGCTCCTCTTCCGTTTGGACACCTCCACGAGCTCGGTGAACCTCTGGATCGGCGACGCCGTCCACGACCACGCCGTTCGCCGCCGCGGGAGCTTCCTCGGGCCTCTGCTCGCCTCCAACCAAGGGTGAGCTCACTGTGCACCCCCCCTCCTCTCTGTGCCTTCTGCACCACCTCGCGCGCGCATCCGCAACGTCTACACGCAAGCACACGGCCGCAGCACCTCCACAGCTCGCCGCCGGCAGCATTCCCTGACGAAGTTCAGACGAGCGCTCGCTGTCAGCAAGTTTCAGTTAACACGGATCTGAAATACAACCTCACTGCATCGCGGTATCTGTCAACGAACTGAATATCACCGCAGTGGCAGTGCGCTGTTTACTCAAGCGCTTGGTCGTGGGTTCGAGTCCCCGCAGCGCCACACTTTTTTGGGAATTTTTCCCCCGCGCAGTGGCCCACCTGTAAGCCCCATGTTGCCACGCGTGCAACTGCGTGGGCCACTTTTGCCCTAGGCCCACGGTGAGTGGCTGGTGTATATTTCCGCGCGGTAACAAAAGTATTTCCAGCACGTTTCTTTAATCCAAGTCCTTTAAATTTTCAGAATGGTCCCTAGTTTTAAAAAGCTTATAACTTTTATTTTATAACTCCAAATAATGAAAATAAAATATGTGCACTGCTCTAAATTTATTCTCTATCTAATGGTAGCATTTGTTTCCTGTTTTGAATTTTCAAAATGCAATTCAAATTTGAATTCAAATAATTCAATTGCAATTTGCTAAAATTCATAACTAATTCATTCTTAATCCAAACAATGCAAATAAAATATGTTTTCTATGCTATTTCAAATAACCTTTCAAATATAAATTTTGTTTCATGTTTTGAATAATTTAAATTGCCTAAATAATTTAAACCTTGTTTAAATCATTTAAATTTGATAAAAATCATAACTTGCTCAAATTAAATTATTTTTGAACATGCAAAATATATTTTCAAACCATCAAAGTATAAACTTTTCAAATATGAATTTGAATTTATGTTTTGAACAAATAAAATTCAAATAAAATACATGCTTGTTTTAAATTCATTTAAAACTTGTTTAATCTTGTTAATTCATAATTAAATCATTGTAATTCCTTTTTCAATAATTGAAACATGTAATCCACCCAAAATTGTGTGTTCTTTTCAAATATAAATTTTGTTATTTGTTTTGCACATTTTAAATTGATGAAAACAACAAATGCTTGTGTGACATCTTTAGGTAACCAAAAATTTCCAAACTTAATAAATAATTTCCAAACTTGTTACATTCCTTTACCCCTTGCATCTATTGTTGTTATTTTGTTGTTATCATCATGCATGCATCATGCTAAGCAAACTTTCACATGGTAATCAGTTATAGATCATTTGTTTCCACTTAATCAATGGACCTTTTCCATATGCAATCCAATTGCATATGGGTCCATTTAAATTGTGTTACCAAGTCCAATAGTTTATTTTGATGCAACCATTAACTTGACATGCATCATCCCATGATTGTGCACGATGCCATGATATTGATTGTTTATATTTCTGTCTTGTTTGTTTGCTTCTTCTCGAATAGACGACGACGTTGAGACAGACGATCTTTACAGCACCTATTCTGAGGATCTAGCTCAGTACCAGGCTGCTGAGTTTGCAGGCAAGTTATCACTCACATGAACCATTGTGTTCCTTTCAACATTGGTTACCGATACTTTCCGTTGTCTATTCCTGCTAAGCCAAAGTAGTAGTTGTTTCTGTTACGAACCTATCACATGAATCCCTTAACCCTGATATTGCCTCACCTCCACTCCTACAACCCCTTTGTTTGAGCCAGTGTCTTACTAGCATGCTTAGGTTGTTTTGCTCGAGTCTGTTACCCGTTACTTTCAGTTACTATATTTTTATTATGTTCTGGGGGCTCGATGTTTAATAAATCAATCATGCTAATGTTATTGTTAAATAATAATTTGATGATAAGGCACCGGCAGGAGGCCCTGTGTGGTTTTGAGGCCTGCTAGTGTCGACCCTAATAGGAAAAGGGTCTTGTCTACTGATCCATGATGAGCGCACTACCCGCATGTGGGAAGCGAGTATGGGCGCCCCCCTCAATTTGATTCGATTCGCATCTCGTCCAAATCGCCTCATTTAGTTCATGTTTTCCATTTTCCGCATGCATGTTTTTGCGAGCCCAGCGCAGGGTGGAACTTTTGTAGTCGGCATATAGGGGGACACGGTCTTAGAGTGCTATGAGGGTCCCTTTTCTTCGGGGCTTGATTAGCCGTGCGCCCAAGGTGCTTTGGGCTTGATGCGAAGAAGAGTTGAGTTGTGTTGAGTGCCCCGCTTGGTGGGAGGCATCCCATCTGGCGAGTTATTCATACGTGTACGGCCAAATTGGTGCAACCCTGCAGGGATAATCTTCTCGAGAAGCCGTGTTTTCCGCGGTTATGGTTAACTTGGTGAAAGTACTGGCTAACAAGTACTCGGGACAACTTGAACCTAATGATTAACAACCTTACACCCAATGATTAACAACTTGACTAGTAATAGGCTCATTGACACAACAACTTGATTCATCTTTAATCCAACCGTGTGAGTTATCCTCGGATTGCTTCTTTGGATAAGGGGCGAGATCCAGGATGGGTTTGTTTGAAGTTATCTTTCAGTTGGTTACCATACTCGATCTTATCTTCTTTCTGTTAGCCGGAAGTGGTAGAATCTCTGTAGTTGGTTAGCGCAGCCAGTTGTAGCATCTTTTATATCCCCTTCCTTCCGTTGAACCCAAGGCATCTGTACTTGGTGTTGACGAGTTACATTTTGGTGAACTGTGAGTCTTGCTTGCCAGTACTTGGTTGTACTGACCCCTTTGGGGCTGTGGTTTCCGCAGACTACGCTTACGAGGATCCAGGTGACGGCTACTACGTGGAGTTTGACGAGGCTGCTGACGAGTAGGTAGCGGACCCGGGCAGGATCCGAGACTACGTGGATGGGCTCCGTCTTTCTTTCAGTTTCCCGGCTTCTTAAGCCTATTTTGGATTTGTCTGTACTCAGACCCTTTGAATGCTTCCGCTGAGATGTAATGATGTTATGTTGGGACATGTGTCCTCTGGATGATTGTATTTGCTATCTCTGCTCTAGTGAGAGCTATTTGCAACTTATTTCAATCTTTTGTGTCTTAGAGATATGTTGTGCTATCATTCTGTTACAAACCGTTGAAGTACCATGTGTGTATGGTATGAAGTACGTCAATGGTAGTGTCCTGATTTCTATGTGATGGTTTACGTCGACGCTAAACAGATAGGGGTTGGTTGTCACACATACGTGTGTTGGCCTACTCGTAAGAGGACGCGGGTGCCGGTATGCCCCGTAATCTAATCTACTACTGTTCAACGGAACGGCGAGTATCCTCTAGAAGTCCGGGTGCAACACGTCGCCCTTATACAGCCCCAGACCAACCCCACCGGAAATTTCCGGTATTAAAGCCGGAATATTCCGGGGTCTGGAATTTTGGACCGGATATTCCGCCCAAATATCCGGTGTGCCTTCTGCGAGCGGGCATGCTGGATAGTTGGGGGATTATTCGAGTCAAAAATCGAACCCCGGAAATTTCCGGGGCTTAAGGCGCGGAATATTCCGTGTCCCCGGAAATTTGCCCCGGAAATTTCCGCTCAAATTTCCGGTGTGCCATCTGTGAGCGGGCACATCGGAAATGGGCAAAAATTTCTGAGACAAATGTCTGAGGACCGGAATATTCCGGGCCCTAGGCCGGAATTTCCGGTGTTCCCACGCCATCCGAGTATTTGTGGAAGATGGAACAAGTCGTGAGCCTCCAAAAACGAAAAGCACAAACGAATGCACGAACACGAGGAAGACATAAAAACACACCAAGTACAAATACAAAAAGAAAAGGTTGGTGGCCGAAGCCACCGTGTTTGAGTGATACGGAGCCGCGAAGATGTATCTTGGACTCAAAAGTATAACTCACGTTTTAAAGCACTATAAGTCACAAATTGACTAGATATGCATGACGTTTTGGTTGTTTTGCGCATGATAGGTGGAGTGTTTGTTCATGAGTTGAACTACGCTCCCCCTATGTCCATGCATGCATCTAAACTAGATAGCACATATAGTGAAGGTACTCATGCAAGGGTTCAAGAGAAGTTAGACGCATCGATCACATTTAGTTCATTCCTCAAACCCCGAAATCTTGGTTCATCAAGGGCCTTCGTGAAGATATCCGCGAGTTGATCCTTGGTTGCAACATAGGAGAGGTCAATATCACCCTTCTCAACATGATCCCGAATAAAGTGATGTCGTATCTCAATGTGATTTGTCTTGGAGTGAAGAACGGGATTGTAGGCGATCTTGATGGCACTCCCATTGTCGCACAAAAGAGGAACGTTGTCGAAGACGATGCCATAATCTCTCAATGTTTGCCGCATCCAAAGTAATTGAGCACAACAACTCGCCGCGGAGATGTATTCGGCCTCAGTGGTGGAGAGTGCAATGCAGTTTTGCTTCTTGGAAGACCAACGTACCAACGAGCGGCCAAGAAATTGACAACTTCCGGATGTAGATTTCCTATCCGTCTTCTCTCCCGCATAGTCCGCATCCGAATACCCAATGAGCTGAAAGCTTGAACCCTTGGGATACCAAAGACCAAAGTTTGGGGTATGAACTAAATATCGAAAGATACGCTTAACCGCTTCAAAGTGACTTTGTCTCGGGGAGGCTTGAAACCTTGCACATTTACCAACGCTATACATAATATTGGGTCTAGATGCACAAAGGTATAGCAAAGAGCCAATCATGGAGCGGTATACCTTTTGATCTACCTCTTTACCATTCGGGTCGGGTTTCAAGTCAATAGTCGTGGACATGGGAGTCTTCATAGGTTTGGCATCGTGCATGTTGAAGCGCTTGAGCATGTCTTGAGTATACTTGGCTTGCTTGATGAATGTGCCTTCGGGATGTTGCTTGATCTCAAAGCCAAGAAAATACTCTAATTCTCCCATCATTGACATCTCGAATTTATCCGTCATAAGCTTGCAAAACTCATCATTGAATGCGACGTTAGTAGAACCAAAGATGATATCATCCACATAGAGTTGGCATATGAACAAGTCACCTCCAACCTTTTTGGTGAAAAGGGTGGGATCGATTAAACCAACATTGAACCCACGATCTACCAAAAACTCTTTAAGGTGCTCGTACCACGCACGTGGAGCTTGTTTAAGCCCATATAGCGCCTTATCGAGTTTGTAGACATGATCGGGGTGGTTGGGATCTTCGAAACCCGGAGGTTGTTTGACTTAAACCAACTCGTGGATGGGACCATTCAAAAATGCACTTTTAACATCCATTTGTTGCAATTTAAAGTTGTGATGAGAGGCATATGCAAGTAAGATGCGAATAGATTCAAGACGAGCAACGGGAGCGAATGTTTCACCGAAATCGACACCTTCGACTTGAGAGAA
This sequence comes from Alopecurus myosuroides, assembly GCA_028641055.1. Taxonomy (NCBI): domain Eukaryota; kingdom Viridiplantae; phylum Streptophyta; class Magnoliopsida; order Poales; family Poaceae; genus Alopecurus; species Alopecurus myosuroides. The sequence goes on along the minus strand of CM054059.1, from coordinate 47,419,332 downwards.
GCCTTGAGCAACCAATCTAGCCTTGTTGCGGATGACGATGCCGTCCTTGTCTTGTTTGTTCTTGAAGATCCACTTAGTGCCGATGACGTTCTTGCAATCTTTGGGCCTTGGTACCAATTTCCGCACCTTGTTGCGCTCGAAATTGTTGAGTTCATCGTGCATTGCTTCAAGCCAATCTTGATCTTCAAGAGCTTCATAGACCTTCTTTGGCTCAATGTGAGAGACGAATGCATGCGCTTTGCTAAAATCCGCTAGTTGCCTCCTTGTGACGACCCTTCCACGAACTTGTCCAAGAATCATGTCCTCCGTGTGACCGGCACGAGCGAGATTATCTAGTCTTCTCTTTGCCCTACGAGCTAGCATCTCCTCCAAAGTTTCCTTGGATAGCGCTTGATCATCACCTTCATCATCGGAGACATGTCCACCTTGATCTTGATCATCAACGGGAGGTGGATCCCTTATGTTCCGAGTTGTATCATCACCATGTGTATCTTGTTCCTCATTGTGAGCTTGGCCTTCATCATGAGCTTGGCCTTGATTGTTAGCTTGGCCTTGTGGTGAAGCGTGAGGGCTTGGTGCATCTTGTTGGGTAGCTTGGTTATCAATGGATGTAGTCAATGGCTCCACTTGAGTGGGGCATAGTCCTTCTCCCTCCGTCATCCGGTAACCCTCAATGGGGATTATTTCACAAATCCCCATTCTTCTTATGACGATGGGAGGAATTGCATCTCCTACAATACCATGATTTATACGGCCCTCTTGGGACCCATCATCCTCATCAAATGCCACGTCTATAGCTTCTTCAACTTGTCCGGTGGACTTATTATATATTCAATAAGCATGAGCGTTTGAGGCATAGCCAACAAAGATGCCCTCATAGGATTTAGTCTCGAACTTTGACAAGCATTTCCCTCTCTTGCGAATGAAGCATTTGCATCCAAAGACCTTGAAGTATGAAACGTCTGGCTTCTTGCCCGTGAGAATCTCATAAGGGGTCTTGTTCAAGATCTTGCGGAGATATAATCGGTTGCTAGCGTGACAAGCGGTGGAGACGGCCTCGGCCCAAAAATTATAAGGAGAAGAGAACTCAACAATCATGGTTCGAGCCGCATCCATAAGAGTCCGATTCTTTCTCTCCGCCACACCATTTTGTTGAGGAGTGTAGGGAGTGGAATATTGATGAGCAATGCCTTCCTCACTAAGAAATCCCTCTACGGTGTAGTTCTTGAACTCGGAGCCATTATCACTTCGGATAGCCATGATGCTTGTATTATGTTGTCTTTCCACCAAAGTGATGAACTCGATGACCCTCTTTTGAGTCTCACTCTTTCTCTTGAAGAAGTACACCCAACAATATTGTGAATAATCATCCACAATCACCAAGCAATACTTCTTTCCTCCAAGACTATCATATGATAGAGGACCAAAGAGGTATAAGTGAATGAGCTCGAGTATTCTTGATGTGGTGATGTTGGTCTTGGTTGGGTGAGCTTCTCCATGTTGTTTTCCAAGAACGCAAGAGCTACACACACGATCTTTGGCAAACTTAGCATTCGTTAGTCCTAGAACATGATTGCCACTTTGAAGGTCATGCAACGTCCTCATATTGGTGTGGGCCAACCGGCGATGCCATAGCCAACCCACATTAACTTTAGCCATTAGACATGTCGCGGCACACGTGTCTCCTTTAGAGAAGTCCACTACATACATGCCGTTCTCGACATGCCCAACAAAGGCTACTTTAAGAGTCGTTTCCCAAGTGAAAATCACATTCTCCTTATTAAAGAAAGAGGTAAAACCACTTTTAGCAAGTTGAAGAACCGAGATGAGATTATAGCCAAGGGACTCAACAAGAAGAACATTCTCAATTGACAAGTCATTTGAGATTGCTACCTTGCCTCGTCCCAATACCTTTAGTTCGGAGTTGTCACCAATAGTAACGCAATTGAGATGAGGTAATGGAGGATGAATATCACTCATTGCGTCATTGCTTCCGGTCATATGTTGGGATGCACCACTATCCACCGTCCATTTGCTCGAACCGGAAGCACTTCCCTACAATAGATTAGTTTCTTGATTTAGGGACCCATCTTTGAATGGGTCCTCTCATGTTAGCGACAAGGGTCTTAGGAACCCAAATACTCCAATGATAATCGTCACCATAAGAAGTACCAACATATTTAGCATATACATGACCATCTCTAGACTTCATAAGAACATAAGATGGATTATATTTCCCGGCAAAGTTATTGTGAGTGGTGCTCCCCCTAGAGGTCTCACCACCCACAATGGTGTTGGTCTCCTTTCTTTTGGTCACCTCTCCCTCTTTCACAAATCTTACTTCTTGTGAGGGGGAGGTGACTCTCTTCTTGTTCTTCTTCTTGTACTTCTTCTTTGACTTGACTATATAGCCAAGTCCCTCCTTTCCATTGTTGGCTTGTTGAGAAGCAATCTCATGAGGATTCTTCTCATTTCCTACAAGATTAGTTGCACTACAAGCATTTCTAGGCAAGACATTCAAGCTAGAGGGTGAAGTGGACACAACTTGCTTGTTTGATAGTTGGGTTAGAAGATTGTCACGAGATTTGGTTAACTTGTCATGAATTTCCTTTAGAGACATGAACTCTTTTTCAAGTTTTTCATGACGAGTGCCAAGTTCTTCGTGAGCAATTCCTAGCTTCAACTCTTCATGTTCAAGAGTTTTAATTAAAGCAAGAGATTGTGCATTTTCTTTCCTAAGCTTAGAGACACTTATGGCAAAGTTTTCTTCAAGACAAGACAATTTCTCCTCAAGTGAGGCACGAATGGAACGCTCATTTTCAAGGGCTTTTTCAAGCTCTTGCTCATTGCAGGTATGACCTCCGTGGCTTTATAAGGTCATGATGATCTCCTCCTTTTCATCAACAAGAGAGTTAGCCTCGTCAAGTTGCCTCATAAGTGAGTTCACCTTTTCCTTAGTCTCACCTTTAAGGCTAGATAGCCATATGCTTAACTCATTAGACTCACTATCCTCCTCACAAGCATTTTCAACGCAATCCAATAATGAAGGAGGGTTAGTGATAATGGTCTTGGAATTGGGAGTGCATACCGAAGTGGCTTTTGCCATAAGACACGTAGGTCGGGTAGCCACATTCTCATTGGGGGATTCGAATAGAGAGGTCGAAGATGATGATGCGGTGGCCTTGGCGATGTGAGCAACTCCAACTACCTCATCTTCTCCTTCATCTCCGGAGATGTAAGTCTCAAGAACTGCCCCTTCTTGAACATAGATAGCCCTTGGCACCTTCCTAGCGAAGTTCTTGTTTTGTGGAGGCTTGGTCTTGTTTTTGCGAACAAGCTTGCCTTCGTTCTCCTCTCTAGGTTCAAAGGGGCACTCCTTCACAAAGTGGTTTGCGCTACCACAATTGTAGCATGTCCTTGGGCGCTCCCCCTTCTTCTTGTAGTTCTTGTTTCGTGGAGGTCTCGGAGAGCCGGCTTTGTGAGCTTCCCATCTCTTCCAATATCCATGCATAGCGAGAGCAATGCACTTATGAGCTCCCGTGTAGGTGTCTTCATAGTCCTCTTCTTCATCATCTTCTTCTTCACTTTCATCAACTCGAGCCATTGCCTTTGACTTCAATGCAAGGTTGGGAGACTTTCCCATCCCTCTAGAGCGAGCTAGAGCATCATCCGCACTCTTGTGTGAGAGAGAGATTGCGATGAACTCACTAAGAACACAAATGGAGTTGAGAGTGTTGTAGTCCGCTCTTGTCCGGATACTAGTGGCGAGATTCTTCTCGAAGGGGGTGATAGCCTTGACAAATTTCCTCTTTATCCACTCATCGGTGATCTCTTCCTTGCCAAAGTCTCTCAGTTGATTGGCGAGAGTGACAACTCTTCTATAGAGCTCTTCAGGAGTCTCATCCTCTTGCATAACGAAGTTCTCGGAGTTGTCAATGGCCACATCATACTTGGAAGACTGAATGCTAGCATTTCCTTGAAACAAGGTGTCAAGTTTGTCCCAAGCTTCCTTGGCGGTCTTGCAACCACGGATGTGAGTGAGATGCTCCCTTGGGAGAGCCTTCTGGATAATTACAAGAGCAGTTTTGTTGAGTTGAGATTCAACATCCTCCCTTGGAGTCAAGTTGCTTGGGTCATGAGGATGAAATCCATGGATCACGCTTCTCCACAATGCGGTACATGATCCTGAAATGTGAGATTCCATTTCAAACTTCCAAGAGGAAAATTCGTTAGTGTTAAGGATGGGTGGAACTCCAACATTAAGGATGTGTGGCATGGAAACGATTGGGTGGATAGAATCATAGTTTTGCGGTGGTGGAACTTTTGAATTGGACCCCGAACCATTAGCCGTTTGAGACTTGGAGCCACCGTCACTCTCCTTAGCTTTGGCTTTAGCCTTTTGTGCGGCTTTAGCCTTAGCTTTGGCAATGTTCTCTTCGAGTTTGGAATTATCCGGATTCGTTTCCTCATCCGAACTATCCTCATCGGTGACATGGGGAGAGTGCGACGGCCCCTTGGTTCTACCCATGATGTTCTCCAACATCTTCTTGATGGAGGAAACCTCCGAGCCCACACTAGAGCTAACCTTGGACAATTGGGTTTGAATGGTACAAACCGTTGTCTCTAGGTTAGCTATAGTGTCGGCCATTTTGGAGAGCTCCTCCTTAGAAGATTCGGGATCATCTCCGTTGACCATGATTACTCTTAGGCGGTTAAGCCTGATAAAAGAGCCGAGGCTCTGATACCAATTGAAAGTGCAATATGGTCAACTAGAGGGGGGTGAATAGGTGACCTACAAATTTTACTTCTTTTTCACTTTTAATGGGGGCTTTAAGAAAGTAAATGCTTGATTACCTAAATGTGCAACTAAGTGAATACCCTAGGGGGTACGGAACAAGTAGCAGCGGAAATAAAGGAACGGTACAAGATAACAACAAGTGAAAAACACAGAGACAAGGATATGTTTCCCGTAGTTCCTTCTTAAAAGAAGTACGTCTACGTTGGAGAGGTGGGGAGCCACCTAGGCGCTCCTCAATAGCACGGATGTGCACACCTTGTTCTCCTTGAGCTTCTCCGGTGAGGGAGGTTCTCGTTTCCACTATGAGGTCGACTTGAAGGCGTTGACCAAACCTTTACAAGGGGTTGAGGCTACTCCACAAGTGAGATGGAGGCTCTCAACAATCGAAGCTTCTTGCTACAAGGTGGAAGCTACAAGCACTAGGGTTTCCCTTGGATGACAAAGCAACCAAGAGATTACAAGATCCCAAGAGTTGTGGTGTGGGTACACACGTTTTGGCTTGGTGGAAAGGTAGATCTAGTCCTCCTCCATGAGATCCTTGAAGTGCATCGAGTTTGGTTGGAGGAGGAGGGAGATCGGGGCGTTTTGAGCTCTAAAAAATGGAGGAGAGAGAGGAATGGACGAGCTGCCTATCTAGAGGAAGAAGACAGCTATTTATAGGCTCCTCCAATTTCTGACCGTTGCAGTCCTGTAGGACCGGAATATTCCTGTGTAAGCACCGGAAAATTTCGGTCTGCCTGGGCCGGAAATTTGAATAGTCCGGGGGGCGGATATTCGAAATATCCGGGGGCGGAAATTTCCGCCCCAATACTCCGCCCCCCTCTCTGCGCGCGGGCACCAGCTCGTTAACGAAAAATGGCTAAGGACCAGGGGCCGGATATTTGCACCGGAAATTTCCGGGGCAAATTTCCACCCCAGCTTTTGTGCGCGGGCAGCAGCCAATTGTTGAAAACGGCTAAGGACCAGAATGCCGGAATATTGGAATATCCGGGGGGCGGATAATTGAAATGTCCGGGCCCGGAAATTTCCGGACAGAATTTCCGCCCCCATCTCTGTGTGCGGCCAGCTGAGAGTGCTCCAATTTCTGCTAAGTCCCAGAGGGCCGGATTTTTGCACCGGAAATTTCCGGGACAAATTTCCGCCCTGGCTTCTGTGCGCGGGCAGTGAAAACACTTAGTCGTTTTTAGGGATGCCAGAAGAGGGCCGGAATATTCCGGGGCTGGGGCCGGATATTCCGCCGCAAAGGCACCGGAATTTCCGGACTGGTACTGAAAAAATCCGGTGGCAGATAATCCAGAGTGTAGGTCTTATCTTTGATCTTTCGTCAAGAATATAACAATAATCATATGAGGTAATAGCTGCACAATCTAAAACAACACTGTTAGATAGAGGATACCCGTGTTATCATCATCACCAAAATCATTAGAGGGATCATGAGCTTTCAAGAACAACCATCTAGCTACTGATATGGATATGTAGTCCCGAGATGAACTACTCACGCATCTGTCTGGAGGCGATCATTGCGATGAAGTGGCCTCCGGTGACAATTCCCCCCTCTGGCAGGGTGCCGAAACACAGCTCTAGAAGCCCTAGATTGTACTTTCGAGGTGATGGCGCCTCTCTGTATGTTTCGTGGAAAATAACTTCGTCCCCGATGTTTTTAGGGTTCAAGGAAATTTATAGGCAAAGAGGCGGCGTGAGGCTGTGGCGAGGCCATCCAGGGGCCCACCAGGCACGGCAAGGGTGGGGCCACGCCTGGCACACTGATACATTGCAAACATATCTATATTTGTTGATGCTCCATGCTTGTTTTCTACCAATTTCCTATGTTTTTACTATGGTTTTATATTATTTATTGGACTAACCTATTAGTGGTTGCAAAATGCACAAGTTAATTTTTTTATACTTTGATGTGTAGGAATTAACTGGATAATGGCAAGAAAACATAAAAGGAGCCATGTTGGTGAAGGGATATGACTTTCCTGAAATATGTCCACCAACAGTTTTTAGAGAACGTTAGTTTCACCCGAGAAGACAGCGTCAAATGAAGATCAAATTTCCTACAAAGTTGTTGGTAAGTTTCATAACTTTCGTTTAAGCCCAAGAACATGCCAATCTGATTTCATATGCGACCTGTGGACCCGTTTCACTAGAGACAAAATATCTTATTACGGCATTACGAGAATTTATGACGTGATTGAGTCCAACTCTTACCATATTTGATGGATTTGGCCAAGCCACGACTTTGGGGCCTCATGAGGCTCCAAGGAGTCCCTAGGAAGGTTCTAGAGGTGCCCAAGAGCCATTGGATCAATGGTCCATCCATCGTAGGGCCGAAGAGAATTGTCCCATCACATATAAGGAGAGGAAAACCCTAATTTTGGGGAAGCTACCCATTGTCACGAATTTCGCCTCTCCCTTGGCAAGCACCAAGACGGGAGAGGATCCTCCATTGCACCACCAAGAACAAGGAATAAGGGCGGCCAAGGGGACACCGCCCGTCGCCGACGCCATGGCCGCTTCCGCCTCCATCTCATCGGGACGCACCTCTCCATCAACAACTCTCTCTTTCTCACCATGATAATGTGTGAGTAGTCCTCCTCGGGGCCGAGGGCTCGTGCTATTAGCCATGTGGATATCTCTCCTCTCTCTCTCTCATGATGTGATCTTGACTGTGATCGTGTGCTATGTTATCATTTTTTACGCTATGATGTTTCCCCTTCATTATGTAATGGATACGATGTACTCAATTGGTTTTATTTAGTATAATTCTCCGAAGTCATCTTTGTTCCACGGTGCCGGGTGACAGTTCGGGTGTCGTGTATGACTCTATGGACATTGAATTAGAGGGATACTTATCATGAAGTTGTTCTTACTGTGTTGGATTGAATTGGATTCTTGAGGTTTCTTGATGCTTATGTTTAGTATAATCTCTATAGTGCCAAGGTGACAGTGCGGGTCCTGTGGATTGATTAGAAATATACTATTCAAAGAGATAGGTTGTGTTAGTTATTAGCACTATCTTTGGATGCTCAAAGTGACAGGGTTGGGGTGTTCATTGACGGGAACGTGAACTTTAAGGTGTGTTTGTGTATCCCTACACGATTGTCATCCTACTTGATTCACGAGGAACAGTTTTTGAGCTATGTCTTTCATACATGTTGTAAGGGGAAATATCATGTGTTTAATTATGTTAATATTGTTGAGAGTTTAAACTAGTGAAAGTATGATCTATAGGCCTTGTTGTCCACCATTGTAACAATTTTTACTTTAAGTTTTACTACTTGTTTGCTTGCAGCCATTTTTATTACATATTTACAATACCTTGCTTTACCATCGATATCACCCGTATTTCACTATCTCTTCGCCGAACTAGTGCACCTATACAACTAAAAATTGTATTGGGTGTGTTGGGGACACAAGAGACTTCTTATATCTTAATTGCAGGGTTGCTTGAGAGGGATACATTCAACCTATACCTCCCTGAGTCCGATAAACCTTGGGTTACTCACTTGAGAGAAATTTGTTTCTGTCCTGCAAACCTCTGCGCTTAGAGGCCCATAGTCTACAAGAGTAGTAGATTGTAGTAGACATCAAGATTTTTTTCTGGCCCCGTTTTCGGGGAGGTTAGCGCTTGAAGGTATCTCTTTAGATCTTGCAATTTTATCTTTTTGTTTCTTGTGTTTATTTTCACTAGTTAGGCTTATGGAAAACATCACAACTATGAGAGATCTTTATGAGATTTATCTTGATTTAGGAAATGAAGTGTTTGAAGAGAAAACTTAAAAACCTATGGAACTTTATTTGTGACACATCGCAAATGTATCTATAATTTTTTATGCTCCATGCATGTTTTCTTTCCAATTACCTATGTTATTTCCTTGTTTTCACATGTTTCCCTTTGTTTTCTGGATGTTTTCATCGACTAACATATTAATAAGATGCCCCAGGCCAGTTGCTGTTTTTTTACTGTTTTTCATTTCATAAAAGTTTTGAAGGAAATATTCTCGGAAGGAATTTTTTACCCGGAATGAAGACATAGTCCAAAGGTGACCCGGAGGGGAGCCACAAAGCGGCTGCCAGGCGCGGGTCCACCCTAGGTCATGCCTGGTGGGCCCCTGTGGGCCTGAGCACCGCCTCACGTCCCCCTTCGCTTATAAATTGCTCCTAACCCTAAAATCATCGGGGACGGAGTTATTTTCCATGAAACGTACAGAGAGGTGGCGTCACCTCATAAGTCCAATCTAGGGCTTCTGGAGTCCTGCTCCAGCACCCTGCCGGATAGGGGGATCGTCACCGGAGGCCTCTACATCGCCATGATCGCCTCCGGACAGATGCGTGAATAGTTCATCTTGGGACTACGGGTCCATATTAGTAGCTAGATGATTGTTCTTTCCCCTATGCCTCCATGTTTAGAGTCTCGTGAGCTGTCTCACGTGATCGAGACCACCGTTATGTAATTGTGCATGGTGTGTTTGCTAGGATCCAATGAACCATGAGATTATGATTATTTTGTGCATGTCAATCTGAGATGCTTCACTTATATTTTTAGAGAGTTTTAATCTTGTGTTGCAATGCTCTCTTCTGTTTATGATTACCTTGGACATGTACTTGTTTTCACCTCCAAGATAGAGTTTATATGCTAGATAGTGGGTTCATGCCTCCTTGGTGCATGTGCTCGAGTGATAGAAATGTGTGAGGGGAGGACGTGTTGTTTCCAATAGGGGAGAAAATAGCGGTGCTATTGTCTATGGATGAGAACCACTACTTACATTACGTATTGTTCTTAATGCATTTGTCTGTTGCACACATAGCAATCACTTCGTTGCTGCAACTTAATACCAATGGATTTGCTGGATATATTTCTTGAGGTGGACTTTTAGATATGGATGCATCCTAGATAGCGGTCCATATACCTTGACGTACTACCTACATTGTTAGAACCAGTGAACTTTATCTCTTCATAATAGTATTGTTATACGTTAAGGATTTGTCAATTTCCCAGCTGTAATTTGTTCACCCATCATGTTTGTTTTCTTTGGAGATACACCACTAGTGAATCTATGGCCCCCAGTCCTATTTTCCTCGTATTGAAAACCTTCTTTTAAGAACTTTCATAATTATGTCCTTGTTGTTCTATTTTACTTTACTTTCCAAGACTCTATACGTTTAATTCTCATGTTTTTAGCAAGACCGAAAGATCGACAATCTTCTGGAAAGTTGGATCAAGAGAGAGTTTGTGCTTGTGTGCAGGTTCCATGCTTCGTTAACAATAATTTTGGCGCCGTTGATAAATAAACCTTCTTCAAGACTACGTAGTACAACTAGTTCGATAACCCTAGTTCTATACTAGGGGAAAACTTACTCTATACTGCATCATACCTTCTGCTTAAGGTCTCCCAACGAGCGTGTGATCACGTCATCATCAAATAGTTTTTCTGGCGCCGTTGTCGGGGACTTCTAGCTTGCTGCAAGGGGAGTCTCACACTTCCACCCTCTTTCTTTTGTTTTGTTCTTGCCTGGTTTATTTTTGTTTATTCTTGTTTTCTCTTTATCAAAAACCCAAAAAAAAATTAGTTCTCGGTTTCTAGTCTTTTACTTGCCTTGTTATTTGGTTTTAGTTTTCTTGTTAGTTATTGTTGTTGGTTTACTAAGATGTCTACCCATAATTTTTTTATGAAAGGATCTGAAAGTAGGGAAAGGATTCATTACTTGAAAAAATAACATTGAAAAGTTCTTTGACTATGTTAATAGGATTCGTGATTTTAATGACAAACATGTATTCAAACTATCCTATAACTACGAGACCTCTATAGCGTCTTTGGTTTCCATTATATAATCTAGGTTTGTCAACATCAATCCTATTATACAACAAATGTTCCTTAAACTTGATAGCATGGAAAGAAGAGAAGAAAGAGATTTTGTCCTAAATACTTTACTACTGGAATTTAATGACATTGCTATAGAAGCTCGATTTTTTTCTTGTTATGAGGTGTTTGGCTAGGGTCTTTCCATCTAACATACTTTGAAAACTTAAGATATCAATAGGATGAAATATGAGGGTAAAACTAAATGCTAAAAATAAATTAATATCCCTATACCATTCAAACTTTTAGCAATGGCTAAAGCTTTAGAAGAAAATTTTGATTCGGCTGTTCTCGATAATATCTTTGATGAAAATAGTAAACCTAAAAGAGAAGAAAGAGGAGAATATGAACCTTGTGTGTGGAAAAATCAATGGCTTTATGATGAGTTAGAGCTCCTCAAATTAAATGATAATACTTGATTCGTTCTTCATGCCTAGCTAAAAGGCGTTAAAGAAAAGCGCTTGTGGGAGGCAACCCACTTTTGTTTTCGTCCATTATTTATATGTTTTCTTCTGTTTTCTTTTGTTATTTTTCTGTTTTGGAAGTTTTTACCTCTTTTTCAACCGCTCTTTATCCTTTTTATCTCGTTATTGTGCCAAGAGTAACATCTAATTGAGAGGTAGTGCGATTTGGGGAAGTTGTTGTTCTGAAACAGATTTCTGGGTCGTTGCCGAAAATTTCATATCCCTCAGCCAGAATGTCGGATTTCTTTGAAAAAGAATAGACACATGCCCTAGTTTGTTATATAACTTTTGTTAGCTTCCCAATTTTTTTATTTTATCAACAAAAGATTTTCTAAAAATAACATTGTTACAGACTGTTCTGTTTTGACAGATTTCTGCCAATATTTGCATTTGCGTCTTAATCTCTTTATTTTGGTGCTCTTTTGAGAAGGAGGGGTTTAAAAGAAGTTGTGAAAGTAGCTAATTTTTAAATTTAAGTATGAGACTTGTGTTAAAACTGAACCATGTGGATTTATTATTTTGATTACACTAATGTTGCTAATGAAGATTGTGAGAAGTTTTAGGTGGAGGAAGTTTTCAAGTGTAGGGAGAGAAGAATGATGGGATGAGACAAAGGATGGACAAAATCTCAAGCTTGGGGATGTCCATGTCACCCCAAGAAATATCCAAGAACTACAAGCTTCAAATCTTGGGGATGCCCAAGGCATCTTCTTCTTCATCAACAAAAATATCAGGTTTCTTTAAAAGCACTGTATTTTTATTGCTTCACATGATATGTGTTTTTGTTGAAGATTCTTGTTATTTTGCTTTCAGTTTGTTTTATTTTCTTTAGTTTTTTTTGGATCCTAGACTTTTACTTTGGGAGAGATACACTATGTTTTCATTGCCTAGAACACTCTAGTTTTCACTCTTATTGTTTCGCGAGTGCTTAGTTTTTGCTAGTACTACTTTTAGCTCTTGTTTTGCACTCAAATTTTGTTCAGATAATGTTGGTTTACTTCAGTTATATATTATTAGCTCTCTGGTCTTTAGTGAATATTTTCTTTGAGATTTGTTTCAAATAAGTTAATTGGTGTTGGAAAAGATTGAATTGTATCATGCTTATAGTGGTGCAAAAAGGAAGCTTGTTTTGACTGTGGCTTAGGATTTGATATTTCGTGTTAGATGTTATTTTAATTATGTGCTTAGTTATTTATGATGTATCATGACTAGTCTCAAATAGTTGTGCTTAATGTGCTATCGAATTTAATTGTGTGTTATTCTCTCATATTGAAGCATGGTATTGTGGTATTTCTCCTTTAAATGATTTATCTGGATTGACTTGGCGCATGCTCACACCATGTTATGACTATAAAAAAAGTCACCTCTAGCCTTGATGATAATTTAGTTTTTGACTTGTAATATCACTTTATAATTTTATTAATGATGTTTTATCGATATGCATGATTATGGCCGTTATTGCTCTCTTGGTTGGTCGCTCCAACTTTTTTGCTAGCCAATACATGTACTAAGTATGAGCTCTACTCGTGCATCCAACTTCCAAAAACCAAAGTATGCCAAATGTGTCGACCATATCGACCTATATGTGGTATTTGACCGCCACTCCAAGTTAATTTCTCGTGTGCTAACTTTAAACCTTGAAATTATAACATGTTTTGTATTCTTGTTTTAGTTCATGAGGAAGTAGTTTAAAGTTTATTATGGTTTGTGTCAAGCAAATTTCTTCTTCCTTCTTTCACCCGATGAGTATGGAATATTTGCTCATCTAAATTTGCAGAGAGCTGGTGCCAAATAATAACAAAAATGAACTTCCCTATGGTTTGGTGAAAGCTGGTGGGTACCCGTGAACATGGCTAGCCCTGGTTTGTGAAGGAAAGGTGAGGGAAGTGCCAAACTAATAAAATAATGGAAATCACTCTGAAAACTCCAAACACTTTGCTTGTATGTCTTGAAGAACAAGATGGAGTGGTCATTCATGTCTACCTTCAAGACATCAACATTATGGATAAAGAAAAGAAAAGATACAAGGTTGATCAAGATTTTGATCAACACACAAAGCTACAAGATGTACCTAGTGGGATTAGGTATCTCGTGGTACAATAATCAATTGTCCATATAGCTTTGTGAACTAACTCCTGATATGTGTGTGTGGAATTTCTATGTGTGGTTAGGTATCTTCCCATGGGCATTGATACGTCCATAACGTATCTATAATTTTTGATTGTTTCATGCTAATATTATGCTTTTGACACTTGTTTTTCTATAAAGTTTATGATTTATTTGGAATAGCCTATTAATAGTTGCAAGAGTGCACAATGTTCTTGTTTTACTCTTTGATGTGTAGGAATTAACAAGAAAACACAAAAGGAAACTTGTTGGAAAAGGACTCTGACTTTCCTGAAATCTGTCCACCAACAGTTTTTAGAGATCATCAGTTTTATCCGCAAAGACAACGTCAACTGAAGATCAAATTTCCTACAAAGTTGTTGGACAATTCCATACATTTTATTTAAGCGCAAGAATAGCCCAATCCGAGTTCGTATGCGACCTGTGGACCCATTTTACTGGAGGATATATATCTGATTACGGGATTACGGGAATCAATGACGGGATTGAGTCCAACTCTTACCACATTTGATGGATTCGACCAAGCCACGATGGGTATGAGAGGGGTCCTTAGGAAGGTTATAGAGTTTCCCAAGAGCCTTTGGATCAAGGGGCCATCCATCGGAGGGCCGAGGAGCATTGTCCCATCACATATAAGGAGAGGAAAAACCCTAATTCTTGAGCAGCCACCAAAAGCCACGAATATTGCCTCCCCCATGGTCTCATCTCCATGGGGGAGGGCTCATCTACAACACCAATAATCCATGGAGGAAGGGGTCTAAGGTGCGGCGCTCCCCCAGGATGGTCGGTCGGCGCAGGAGGAGCCGCCTGCGCCGCTGACGGCCGCCTGCGCCGCCCTGCACCTCACGTGTTGCCCCTTCTCCATCCTCTCTGCCATGATGCCACCTTCACTAACAACTCCATCATCATCTACTCCTTGTATTTAGTGGTTCATCCTCCCACAAACCTCTGTACCGTCCTATGTAAACATGGTGTTGGATTACAGTGGAGAGATGGAGCTGATATTGCTGTAGATGTTGATGATGAACACGCCGGAGGGGGGTGGAGCCCTCCGGGGGTGATCCCGGCGGCGTTTCCCCCCTCCGATCTTCTCCGGCGGCAGCCTTCTGTCTCTCTGTTTCGTGGTTTCGTCTCTCGGCACCGCCTCCTTCTCGAAAAGGCCAGGGGACCCTTTATATAGTCGTTTTTAGGTCACGAGACACTCGGGAGAAGAAATATCGACGGCATCGGAGGCACGGGGGCAAAAAGGGGGCCCCACACGCGGCCAAGGAATCTGGCCGCATGGAGGGTCCTCTTTTCCACCTGGTTGGCCTTTTGGCCCTCTACTTTGGCCCATGGTCTTCGTCTCGAAAATTCTGAACCGTGCTCTTTGGCCTTGCCCTTTTTGGAGTCCCGAAGCTCCCGGAAAGTCTGAAACACTAAAAAGTACGTTTTCTGGAAAAACAGGGTTAGAACCAAAAGAAGGGGGATTGTTCAGAAAATCCCCCAAATCATTATAAAACATGAATATAAGTTTCTAATATGTAGGAAAAACAAGTAATAACATGCAAAGTTCATGTATGCATTTTACATGCATCAACATCCCCAAGCTTAACCCATGCTCGTCCTCGAGTATGAAGGTGATAAAACTAGCATGGACTTTGCATATTGAAACAATCATGGGATATCAAGGAGGATTATTCATGCTACATATAATCAAATGATTAATACTATAAATGAGTAGCAATATACAATTCATGTTGTAAGAAATATCAAATATGCAAGCAAAGATGCTTCATGAAAGTTCACAAAGTGTATAATGAAATAAAAGCACTATGGACCAAATGCATACACAAAATGAAAAATAAAATCCTATACTGGTCAAAGAATAGCATAATGGAAAATAGAAAATATGGTGGACACTTTGGAGAAAATTGAGTAGAGGTAAAACATGATCAAGTCTTATTTAGCCTCTAAATTATTCAACTAAAATTACTAATTGAAATGTGGTATCCATTGATCTAGGACTCTCATTGCCCCTTTATCACTAGCATCTTAAATGGTGAATGTTGAAGTAATGTGAATGACAAGGTGGTTGAAAGCCTCATGCCCCGTGAGTGTGAAAACCTACTCCATGATTACTCAACTTAAGATTACTAATAAGCTTTGTACAATCATAATAAGTATTAATGACATCATAGAGAACCGCAAAGAGGTACCTCTTGCCCCATGACATGGAAACAAGCCCATGTCACAATGACAAGACAAACAAACGGAGTAGACTCATCATCCTTTTTATTTTCATTCACTATTATGCATAGCTTCTTATTTTATTGTAGGATGTGTTGTAGAGTCACTCAAGCTGTAAGTAAATTTCCACCATGATAAGCATGGCTTGGGTTAGCGGCCCAATGCGTTTCTCTAGTCATATAGACACTTACTCATCAAAACTTACTATTCCTCTATTTCATTTCGGCATGGCAGGAGTCCAAAAACAAAAGTACATGATATCAATCAAATGTAAATTTTTGTGCAATGTTGAAAGCTTTCCGGTGATACACGTTTATATCTAGCTCCCAACCACACACTTGTCAAACGCAAAACTTGTGACTCCCATTATTGGGTCATGTTTATTAGATGCATAAAAAGTAAAGTGTGCCTTCAAAAGTTCGTGAGAGTCCTATCCCAAGTTCAACCCATGACAATTAATAAAGTGAATATCTTAATTTAGAACATAAATAACACAATAACATGGTGAACATATTCGGAATAGCAATGAAGCTAATGGTAAGATATGGTGGACTCACTGGAAATACTTGGCTAAGGAGTGTTGGAAACAAGTTTTTACTTGTTGGAATTTTTAAATTTTTGGCTAGCAAGAGGGAGATAGTGACCATCTACTATGCATGCATATGTCCATAGAACTACTCATTTCATGACAAACTAAATAAACCAGCAATTAACATCAAGGACATGAATAAGAGATAGCTCAAGACAACATTATTGCAAATTTCTACACATAAAAAGCCTATAAATCATGCAAACATATGTAGCTCTTCAAATCAACCATGGAATCCCTATTCCAAGTCATAATACTAGCATCCAATACATTCCAACCCCAAACTACAGTAGCTCAATCTCATATAAAATGATGGGTGTGGTCTTACCAAAACAAAAATAAAAACAAAAACTAGACGCTTCAAGTCTCTACGATAAATGCTTTGCTTAGAAAAACAGAAAGTAGACGCGTGCTAACCAAAAGAGTGTAGCTCCGGTGGGGTGTTCATCACATCCCCAAGCTTATGGCTTTCACCATTCTTGGATGTCTTGAGGCGCAGCTCCTCTATTCCCTGTGAAAAAACTTCACAAAACATGTTTCTCCCATTCTTTTTCTGTGGGGTGAGATTAGCAAGGACAAACAAATCACATGCTTGCTGTGCAAAATTCCAAATCAAATGCTCTAGTAGATATACAATAAGGTTCATTATGTTGTATGTTCACTCTCTTTCTTGAAAGAATCATGGAAATTCGATTCCCAAGCCCAAAGAGTGCATAAAACAAAAGAAGGCAGAATCTGTCCAGAAAAGCAACAGCAGCAAAACGAACGTTTTTTCCTAAGCTAGACTCGTCAAAAAATTAAGCCAATTTTTGTGCTTACAGAGGATGAAAAGTTTCATGCCATACTAAACAATTAGCTCAATCCGACATACCAATAAAAAACGTAAAATCATGCGGTGAGCAGACTCGTGCTGAAACAGAAATTTCATGCACTATGATAGCAACTTATAAGTCCAAATGGGTTTGACTTGACTCTTTATTGAAAACTCCAGAATTAAAAAAAAAACTAATCTCTTGAGACAGAAAGAGGACACTAGGAAAATCCAAACAAAAACAACCGGGTTGCCTCCCGTAAAGCGCTTTCTTTATAGCCATATAGCTAGGTTTTACTTACTTAACATCATGATGGTTGGAATGAGGTGGCTCGGCATCCCCAAGCTTGGATTATTATACTTATTTGATACATGTAGGGTGAGCCCAGGGGTACATCCCCAAGCTTGATTGGTTGTCCCTCTTGATCTTTGTTCATCTCACTCAACTCTTCCTCCTGAAAAATTCTTCTTACACAAATCTCAATATAAAACTTGATTAGAGGGGTTAGTGCCTCCATAAATAAAATCCACATAGGTACAGCAAAGACACATCATGAGTTGATTCTACATATTAACTACTGTTACTACAGTTGTGCATTGATCCTTGATCAAAAGAACCACACAAAACACAAGTAATGAGAGCAATGCAAAATAAAGACATAATCTGCCAAAAACTGAACAGCCCGTAAGTAGTGAATTTTTGGAGGCACTTAAGTTGCTCAAATCAGAAAACTTAAAACAAATGAAATATGTAGTGATAACTAAATATTGCTGTCGTAAATTACCAGGTCAAAATTCTACTTCTGTGATTTTAAACATTTTTCGCAGTGAAGTTCAGGAATCTGTTTTCTTGACAGCTAATTACTATTGTTTAATCCTATCTCTCATATAAGACTATTCTTGCCATTTAAGATGAGAAATAAGACAGAAATGTGATGTTACAGTAGTGAACTAATATTTTTATTGTTTTTAGCTTTGGAAAAAGTTTTAATGATAGAGACTTTGCAATGGTTTCATTGGCATGAACAACACATGTTCAAGGTCAACCCCAACTTCTCCATTACTCATCCTTCTCATTTACTTTCCCAAATTTTTTATAAAATGAAAATCTTAAACTAAATGATACATAACAGTAGGTAAAGCCATTTTACATGTTGTAAAGACATAAATGTGTGCTCAAACCGAATAGGAAATTAAAGCATAAGGAACACACCAAAAAATAGTAAACAATTTATTTTTAAGTCTAACCCATTTCCTATGCATTGGCATTTTGTAATGAAACAAATAAAATAAGCACATAATAGCAAGCATAGAAAGGTAGATCAAGTGCAACTTCAATACTTTCAGCATAAAGAGGGGAAAGTTTATATTGTTGAAATATGTGTAACCATGTTTCCCTCTCTCATAATAATTTTCAGTAGCATCATGAATAGATTCAACAATATGAATATCACATAAAACATTCTTATCATGAGCCACATGCATAAAAGAATCACTACTCTCCACATAAGTAAAATCCTCATTAGTGATAGTGGGAGTTAAACATTCATAATTTTCATTGCAATCATCATATATAGGAGGCATAGTATCATCAAAGTGAATTTTCTCCTCCAAGCTTGGGGAACTAGAAATATCATGCTCATCAAAACCAACTTCCCCAAGCTTAAAACTTTCCATAGAATCAGCAATTATATCATTTTTATCCTCAATAGTAGGGGGACTAAAAATATCATATTCATCAAGACAAACTTCCCCAAGCTCAAGGTTTTCCTTAGCAATAAAGGTGTTCAAAGAATTAGTACTACCACAAATATGATTGTTGTGCAAATAATTTTTCAATTTCTCCTCAAACACTTCATGTCCTAATTCAAGGTAGATATTATACAGTTCTAAAATTGTTTGGTTGTTTTCCATTTTATAAAAAAAAATTAGATTTATATGTTAGTATGCAATGCAAACAAGAATAAAAGCAACGCTCCCCGGCAACGGCGCCAGAAAAGTGCTTGATGACTCCCAAGTGCAGGAGATCAATTGTAGTACCTTTCGATAAGTATTTGAGTGTCGAACCCACGAGGAGCTGAAGGTAAGCTATCTATTCTCTAAAGCCCTATAACCCTCTTATATGGCTGTTTATGCAAAGCAATAAGTTTGACTAAAAGGAATTAACTAATTAAAAGCAAGTGACGTGGAGTGTGGTTTGTCTAGTAACTAGTGAAGCAAGTTTAAGATGCAAGTAATCCTAGAGCAAGTTTCTAAAGCAAGTTTCACAAGTAGCAAGCAGCAAATATCTCAAGTATCTCAAGGGAGCAAGTGTTCTAGCAATAGGTGTTTCGTTCTTGTGGTTGTCACAATTAGTGAAGCACATGTTTTAGTCTTAGTTGTTTCTTCTAGGAAGGAGCCATGAATAGGTATAGTCAAGTAAATGATCTACAACCCCTTATGATGGATCATGTGGTCAAGTAAATGACTGCACAAGATTGATTAAGACATAAAGTCCCACCATAGCCTTACGTTCTAAGGTCCCCTATATATATCCCCCAATAACTTAACTTTGTGGCTTGGTCTCAGGTTACTGTCACTCCCAAGTCACCACCACTCCATTATGCTACCGGTGATCACCTTACATGCATTCCCCAACATATGCGTGCACTCATATATTGTACATAAAGACAATCATAGAAGATAACAAACTTGTATGCAACGAATCAACGAACTATTTCACCATTGCCAAGAACAATTCACTACTCAAACATAGACGGGGAGACACAATACATCAAGGGAATATAGTATTGCATCATACATCGTGTTTGCCAAGAGATTACAGTGGAGAGATGGAGCTGATCTTGCTGTAGATGTTGATGAGATGAACACGCCGGAGGGGGGTGGAGCCCTCCGGGGGTGATCCCGGCGGCGTTTCCCCCCTCCGATCTTCTCCGGCGGCAGCCTTCTGTCTCTCTGTTTCGTGGTTTCGTCTCTCGGCGCCGCCTCCTTCTTGAAAAGGCCAGGGGACCCTTTATATAGTCGTTTTTAGGTCACGATACACTCGGGAGAAGAAATATCGACGGCATCGGAGCCATGGGGGCAAAAAGGGGGCCCCACACGCGGCCAAGGAATCTGGCCGCGTGGAGGGTCCTCTTTTCCACCTGGTTGGCCTTTTGGCCCGCTACTTTGTCCCATGGTCTTCGTCTCGAAAATTCTGAACCGTGCTCTTTGGCCTTGCCCTTTTTGGAGTCCCGAAGCTCCCGGAAAGTCTAAAACACTAAAAAGTACGTTTTCTGGAAAAACAGGGTTAGAACCAAAAGAAGGGGGATTGTTCAGAAAATCCCCCAAATCATTATAAAACATGAATATAAGTTGCTAATATGTAGGAAAAACAAGTAATAACATGCAAAGTTCATGTATGCATTTTACATGCATCATATATATGAAAATGCTGACGTTCAACAATTATACAATCTCAATGGGTTTCAAAAATGTTTAGAATGAAAAGAGCTCGAAGAAACAAAGCTGGAGTGCCATTTTTGCAAGCAGCAGAGGCTCCGGTGAAACCACCGGAACCTCCGCCCCATGCATTTCCCATCTCATCCAGGCGCTGTGTCGCACCCGGACTTCTAAAGGATACTCGCCGTTCCGTTGAACAGTAGTAGATTGGATTACGGGGCTTACCGGCACCCGCGTCCTCTTACGAGTAGGCCAACACACGTATGTGTGACAACCAACCCCTATCTGTTCAGCGTCGACGTAAACTATCCCATAGAAATCAGGACACTACCATTGACGTACTTCATACCATACACACATGGTACGTCAACGGCTTGTAACAGAATGATAGCACAACATATCTCTAAGACACAAAAGATTGAAATAAGTTGCAAATAGCTCTCACTAGAGCAGAGATAGCAAATACAATCATCTAGAGGACACATGTCCCAACATACATCATTACATCTCAGCGGAAGCATTCAAAGGGTCTGAGTACAGACAAAACCAAATAGGCTTAAGAAGCCGGGAACTGAAAAGAAAACGGAGCCCATCCCCGATGTCTCGGATCCTGCCCGGGTCCGCTACCTACTCGTCAGCAGACTCGTCAAACTCCACGTAGTAGCCGTCACCTGGATCCTCGTAAGCGTAGTCTGCGGAAACCACATCCCCAAAGGGGTCAGTACATAAACGTACTGGCAAGCAAGACTCACAGTTCACCAAAGTGTAGCCCGTCAACACCAAGCACAGATGCCTTGGGTTCAACGGAAGAAAGGGGATATAAAAGATGTTGCAACTGGCTGCGCTAACCAACTACAGAAAATACTGCAACTTCCGGCTAACAGAAAGGAGATAAGATGGTGTATCGTAACCAACTGAAAGATAACATCAAACAAACCCATCCTGGATCTCGCCCCTTATCCAAAGAAGAAATCCGACACATAGTTGGATTAATGAGTAATGGATCAAGTTGTTATGTCAATAAGTCTATTACTAGTCAAGTTATCAATAGTTAGGTGTAAGTTGTTCTGAGTACTTGTTAGCCAGTACTTTCACCAAGTTAACCATAACCGCGGAAAACACGGCTTCTCGAGAAGATTTATCCCTGCAGGGGTGCACCAATTTGGCCGTACACGTAAGAATAACCCGCCAGATGGGATGCCTCCCACCAAGCGGGGCACTCAACACAACCCAACTCTTTTTCGCATCAAGCCCAAAGCACCTTGGGCGCACGGCTAATCGAGCCCCGAAGAAAGGGGACCCTCATAGCACTCTAAGAACGTGTCCCCCTATATGCCGACTACAAAAGTTCCACCCTGCGCTGGGCTCGCAAAAACATGCATGCGGCAAATAGAAAACACGAACTAAATGAGACGATTTGGACGAGATGCGAATCGAATCAAATTGAGGGGGGCGCCCATACACGCTTCCCACATGCGGATAGTGCGCTCATCATGGATCAGTAGACAAGACCCTTTTCCTATTAGGGTCGACACTAGCAGGCCTCAAAACCACGCAGGGCCTCCTGCCGGTGCCTTATCAGCATATTATTAATAACAGGTTGATTGATTAACATCGAGCCCCCAGAACATAATAGAAATATAGTAACAGAAAGTAACGGGTAACAGACTCGAGCAAAACAACCTAAGCATGCTAGTAAGACACTGGCTCAAACAATGGGGGGGTAGGAGTGGAGGTGAGGCAATATCAGGGTTAAGGGATTCATGTGATAGGTTCGTAACAGAAACAACTATACATAGGGCTAGCAAAAATAGACAACGGAAAGTATCGGTAACCAATGTTGAAAGGAACACAATGGTTCATGTGAGTGATAACTTGCCTGCAAACTCAGCAGCCTGGTACTGAGCTAGATCCTCAGAAGGGGTGTCGTAAGGATCGTCTGTCTCAACGTCGTCGTCTATTCGAGAAGAAGCAAACAAACAAGACAGAAATATAAACAATCAATATCATGGCATAGTGCACAATCATGGGATGATGCATGTCAATTTAACTGGTGCACCAAAATAAAATAGTTGACATGGGAAACAATTTAAATGGACCCATATGCAATTGGATTGCATATGGAGAAGATCCATGAGTTAAGGTGGAAACAAATGATCTACAATTAATTACCATGTGAAAGTTTGCTTAGCATGATGCAAGCATGATGATAACAACAAAATAACAACAACAGATGCAAGTGGTAAAGGAATTTAACAAGTTTAGAAATTATTTATTAAGTTTGGAAATTTTGGGTTACTTAAAGATGTCACACAAGCATGTGTTGTTTTCAACAATTTAAATTGTGCAAAATAATTAACAAAATTCATATTTGAAAGGAATACAAAATTTTTGTTGGATTACATGTTTCAAATATTGAAAAAGGAATTAGGATGAATTCATTATGACTTAAACAAGATTAAACAAATTTTAAATGAATTTAAAACAAGTATGAATTTTATTTGAATTTTATTTGTTCAAAACATAAATTCAAATTCATATTTGAAAAGTTTATAATTTTCTAGTTTGAAAACATATTTTGCATGTTCGAAAATAATTTAATTTGAGCAAGTTATGATTTTAGCAAATTTAAATGATTTAAACAAGGTTTAAATTATTTAAGCAATTTTAATTATTCAAACCATGAAACAAAATTTATATTTGAATAGGTGGTTTGAAATAGCATGGAAAACATATTTTATTTGCATTAATTGGATTAATTATGAATTAGTTATGGATTTTAGCAAATTGCAATTGAATTATTTGAATTCAAATTTTGAATGCATTTGGAAAATTCAAGACAGAAAACAAATGTTACCAAAAGATAGATAATTGAATTTGGGGCAGTGCACATATTTAACCTTTATTATTTGGAGTTATAATTTAAAAGTTATTAAGGTTTTCATTTTGAGGACTAATCTGTGAATTAAAAGGGCTTAGATTTAAAAGAAACGTGCTGGAAATAAATTGTTACCGCACTGCTACCTAACCCCAGGCACTGCCAGTGGGCCTGGGGCCAGCGTGGCATGCGCGCGTGCTGGTGTGGCAGCAAGGGCCACAGACAGGTGGGGCCTGCCTGTCAGCCGTGGGCAAAAAAGATTGGCTTTAATCCGCAGCGCCAGGGATCGAACTCGCGACCGTGCGCGAGCGAGCGATGCACTGTAACCAGTGCAGTAAGCGAATGTTTCTGTCAGAAACAGGGATGCGGACAGGTTATTCTTCAGTGTTGTGGTTAACTGAAATTTTCAACGCGCGCTCGCAAGACTGAAACCTGACAGACACGATGCCGGCGGCGATCAACGTGGTACTGCTGCGCCGTGGACGGAGGGATCGTTGCTGCTACTGGGATCTGATGCGCGCTGGTGTTACGCTCGTGCAGAGAAGAGGGAGGTGGAGGACACGTGACGCTCACCGGCGAATTGTAGTCGAGCAGAGGCTCGGTGCAGATCGTCGACGGAGACGTGGAAGATGGCGGCGACGGCGTGGACCTCCTCCTCGGCTACTGTGGTGTCCAACCGTTCGCGGGAGAAGTGGTGGTTCAATCCCCGTGGTCAGCGAGGGAGATGGGGGGCTGCAACGGCGGCGGCCATCGGGATTGCAGAGAAGAACTCCGGTGAGTAGCAGAGAGAGGAGATCGCGGCGGGCAGAGGAAAACGGCGGCGGTCTCAAGGGGATAGGGGGGGTAGGCTAGGTCTAGGGCTGCGCGCAGGGTCCTAGGTAGTCTTATAGGGTCTAGGGTTGCGCGGATCGCCATCGCTCGGCCGCGGTCGTCGACGTGGCTCCGGCCAGATTGCTGCCGTACACGATGACGAAGGGAAACAGAAACGAACCGGTATCGGGCCAGCTGCGGGTAAGTTAGTTGGGCTGGGCTCGCGATGGCTGAGCCCACAGCCTCTCTCTCCCCTCGTTTTCTTTTTCTAATTTTTGTTCTCCTGGGTTTTTTTTTTGCTGAAAATAGTAAAGGAAGAAAACAGAGTTTTGGGGTTAGTGAAAATTTTTAGAAAAATTAGGGTGAGCTAGTAATTACTAAAACAACTGCTTGCCAACTTTGTTTTCTCAAAGTTTCAAATTTAAAATTGTTGTTTGTAAATTGATTCCATTTTTAATGAATTTGATAATTAAATGATTAATATTGAAAACAAGGTTTTTAATAGGGTGAACCCTATTGATTAAATAGAACAAATGAGTAGCATGGTTTTGGTAATTTTTATGATCTCAAATTGGGGTGATGTTTGGTGATTTGACTTGAATTTGAAATACCATTTGGAAATAATTTAAATTATGAAAAGCCATAATTTAAATGGTTGAACATTATGGATTTAAATGGAAACAATGGTTGTTTTTATTTGAACTTTTTATTTAAGAGGTTGTAACATAACAAGTATGAATTAAATGTTTGAACAAAGTTTGAATTTCAAATGTGAAAACAGAGTAAAACAGAAACACACAAATGGAGAACAAAGTAAAACAAAGAATAAATATGATGACATGATGCAATGCTTTAATTAAACAAGAAATCAAACATTCTAGGGGGTATTTTCATACTTGGGATGTTACAAAACGCCCCCCTTGAAGGAATCGCGCCCTGAGATTCCTTACTGAGAAGCGAAAAGGTCCGGATACTTCTTGCGAAGATTCTCTTTGGTCTCCCACGTTGCCTCTTTATCGGAATGATGCGACCACTGCACTTTCAAGAACTTGGTGCTCTTGTTGCGAGTCTTACGCTCGGTCTCATCGAGAATACGAACAGGGTGCTCCTCATAAGATAGATCATCTTGCAGTTCAATGGAATCATGATCAACTGCACGATCTGGATCTTTGAAACACTTCTTGAGCTGTGACACGTGGAACACATCGTGCACCTTGGATAGTTTTTCTGGAAGTTCAAGACGATAGGCATTTTCCGCACGCCTTGAGAGGATGTTGAAAGGACCAATGTATCTTGGTGCAAGCTTTCCTTTCACACCAAAACGATGAGTGCCTCTGAGGGGAGTTACACGGAGATATGCCTTGTCACCAGGTGCATAGATCATATCCCTGTGCTTGCTGTCATAGTAGCTCTTCTGACGAGACTGAGCAATCTTGAGATTGTCACGAATGATACGAACTTTCTCTTCGGCTTCCTTAACAATGTCAGGGCCTAAGAGTGAACATTCACCAGCTCCAGACCAATTGATTGGACTCCTGCATCTGCGGCCATAGAGTGCTTCAAATGGTGCCATGCCTAGGCTTGCCTGGAAGCTGTTGTTGTAGGAGAATTCAGCATATGGAAGGCAATCCTCCCATTTCATGCCAAAGGAGAGACCACATGCTCTGAGCATATCCTCGAGAATCTGATTGACTCTTTCGACTTGCCCCTGAGACTGAGGGTGATAAGCTGTGCTGAACAGAAGTTTGGTGCCCAATGCTTCTTGAAAACTCTTCCAGAAATGAGAAGTGAAGATACTTCCACGGTCTGAGCTTATTTCCAATGGAACACCATGAAGAGGAACAATCTTTGTTGTGTAGAGCTCTGCTAACTGGCTAGCTGAGATTGTTTCTTCGACAGCAAAGAAGTGAGCTACCTTAGTGAGACGATCAATAACAACGAAGATTGCATCGTTGCCCTTCTTGGACTTTGGGAAACCAGTGACGAAGTCCATTTCAATCATGTCCCACTTCCACTCAGGAATTTTCAGAGGTTGGAGTAGACCGGCTGTTTTCTGATGGACTGCCTTAACACGTTGACAAACGTCGCATTCAGAAACGTATTGAGCAATTTCACGTTTCATGCCAGGCCACCAATACAGAGTCTTGAGATCCTGGTACATCTTTGTACTTCCAGGGTGGATGGAGAGAGGAGTTTCATGAGCCTCCTTGATAATGACATCTTTGAGACTTTGAATCTGAGGAACTGCAATGCGTCCTTCGAAGAACACAGTTCCCTTGTCATCAATTGAGAAGGACTTGAATTTATCATTGCCTTCCTTTGATGTGCTCTACAATCTTCTTGATTTCAGCATCACGAAGTTGTTCAGAACGAATCTTGTCCTCGAGAGTTGGACTATCTGTCAAGCTTGCAAGATATCCTTGAGGAACAAGACCAAGGTTCAGCTTCTGGAATTCTTCATGAAGTGGAGGTTGGCTTTCCATGATCATGAGATTATTGCAATAGGACTTGCGACTGAGAGCATCGGCCATAACATTAGCCTTGCCTGGAGTGTAAGAAATGGTGAGATCAAAGTCTTTAATCTTTTCAATCCATCTCCTTTGCCTGAGGTTTAGATCTGGTTGAGTGAAGATGTATTTCAGACTCTTATGATCGGAAAAGATTTCAGTGTGGTTACCCAACAAGTATTGTCTCCATTTCTTGAGGGCAAACACAACTGCTGCAAGTTCAAGGTCATGTGTGGGATAGTTTTGCTCATGTGCATTCAACTGTCGTGAAGCATATGCCACAACTTGACGTTCTTGCATAAGAACTGCACCTAGACCTTGGAGAGATGCATCGCAGAATATCTGGAAAGGTTTGGTAGTATCTGGGCCAACCAGAACTGGTGTAGAAGTGAGTTTAGACTTCAAGAGATTGAAACTCTCATCACACTGTGGAGTCCAAACGAACTTCTTGTCCTTCTTTGTGAGATCAGTGAGAGGTTTGGCAATCTTGGAGAAGTTTTGGACGAAACGACGGCAATAGCTAGCCAAGCCAAGAAAGCTTCTTACTTGCTTTACCGTCTTAGGAGGTTTCCAATCAACAATTGCCTTAACCTTTTCTGGATCAATGGCTATGCCTTTGGCAGAGGTGATATGACCAAGGTAGGCAACTTCTGGAATCCAGAACTCACATTTGGAGAATTTGGCATATAGACGATGCTCGCGAAGTTTCATGAGAGTGAGACGAAGGTGTTCTCCATGCTCTTCCTCGGATTTTGAGTAGACCAGGATGTCATCAAGATATACCACAACGAACTTGTCGAGGTATTCATGGAAGACAGAATTCATCAGTCGAGAGAAAGTCGCCGGTGCATTGGTTAGACCAAAAGACATGACAGTGTATTCATATAGACCGTACCGAGTGGTGAAAGCTGTTTTTGGAATATCTTCCTTTCTGATCTTTATTTGATGGTAACCCATCCTCAAGTCCAACTTTGAGAATATTGAGGCTCCAGCAAGTTGATCAAAAAGATCATCGATACGAGGAATTGGATACTTGTTTTTGATGGTTTTCTCGTTGAGAGGACGATAGTCAACCACGAGTCTCTTTGTTTGATCCTTCTTGGCAACGAACAGAGTCGGGCAACCCCAAGCGGAGGAACTAGGCTGAATGTAACCTTTCTCCATGTACATATCGATTTGCTCCTTCAACAATTTCAGTTCAGGAGGAGCTATCTTGTATGGATGCTTAGAGATTGGAGCAGTACCTGGCTCAAGCTCGATCACGAACTCAACTGCTCTGTCCGGAGGCATCCCTGGCAACTCTTCTGGAAAGACGTCAGGGAATTCACAAACCACCGGAACATTTTCAATTGCAGGAAGAGGTTTTGCATCCAGGTTGCATAGCTGAAAAGACCTTGATCCATATGGAGAATAGACTATCTGGCCTGAAGGGTGAGAGAGAGTTATTGACTTTTGAGCACAGTCAATTTTAGCTTCGTTGGCCTTCAACCAATCCATGCCCAGAATGACATCAATGTCAGAATTTCCTAGCAACATGAGTGAAGCAAGGAATATGCGGCCTCTAATTAGGATCTGATTGTCCTTACTTATCTTGGAAGTCAACATTTGAGATCCCGGAGAGTGAACAGTGATTTGATTGCTTAGTGGAACCAGAACTAGGTTGTATGCTGTTGCAAAGTTCTTTGACACAAAAGAATGCGATGCTCCGATATCAAACAACACTTTAGCTGGAAAAGAGTTTACGGGTAATATACCGAGAACGACGTCAGCAGCTTCCTCAGCTTTGTCGGCCTTGATATGATTCACCCTCGCGGTCCTCCCGACAGGCCTGTTGTTGGAGTTGAAGGCTTTAGCCGGAGGAGCACGAACCATTGCCTGGTTGGTGTTGGGGCGAGGAGGTGGAGGTAGCTGCCTCTGAGTGCACTTGTCGGTGTAGTGTCCAGTCTCCTTGCACTTGAAGCAAGTGATGACACGAGGAGGACCTGGCCTTGGCTGCCCCATTGGAACCCTCTGACCATGCATCTGAGATGGGTTGGGTGGGCGGGGAGCAAAGCCTGGAGAAGCTTGGGCATATGGAGCCCGAGTGACAGCATCATTTGGCACCCAGATGCGACGCTTCTGCGGAGGGGTGGTCATGTTGGAGGAGGAACCACCCTCACGCGAGTGCTTGCGAGACTCCTCGAACGCCTTGCGCCCATTTTCCTCATTGAGCGCGGTGTTAACGAGCTCCTCGAAGTCTTTTCACTTGATGTTGGTGAGTGCGTACTTGAGTTCCGGGTTAAAACCTCGGCGGAACCTTGCCATCTTCTTAGCCTCAGTGGACACCTCATCACCAGCGTATCGAGCGAGACGATTGAACTCATTCTGATAGCCAATGACGTCCAGCTTGCCCTGCTTGAGAGAGCAAAATTCCTCACGCATCCTTTCCATGAGACCATCTGGGATGTGGTGCTTCAGGAAGGCATCCTTGAAACAGCCCCAGGTGATTGGGTATCCAGCTCTCATGGTCTGGTAGTTCTCCCACCAAGTAGCTGCCTGACCCTTCAGTAGGTAGGTGGCATACTTGACCTTGTCTTCCTCGGCAACGTGAGCAATGTCCAGAGCCCTGGCCATCTCCCGGATCCAGTCATCAGCATCCAGAGGCTCGCGTGTTGCCACGAAAGCTCTCGGACCCAGACTGAGGAACTCCTTGATGCTGACCCGTGGAGCATTCTGGTTGTTGTGCTGGTTAGTCTGGAACTGGGCCATCTGTGCCATGAGCTGGGTCATCTGAGTCAACAGCTCCGTGATTGGCGGTGGCTCAGGCGGGTTGTTCCTTGTTGGCGGCATCCTGAATGGAAATGCATTTTAGCAGAACAATAGAAAAGATAGACTTGGTAACCGAAAGAGAGATTATTCCGACGCATGAATAGATAACCAACAGGTACATCATCACATGTTCAAATACATCAGAATATCCAACACACCAAATACATGGTTCGAAAGCCAAAGGGTAACTAAACATAGGTAGGAGTGGATACATCGGTACTCCCATGCTCATCACGCAGGACGGCGGTGAGTAGTACGACGAGAGGTACGGTGAGGAGCACGCCCATGAAAGTAGGTAGAACGACGATCCACATAGATCTGACGTGGCCTGAGAGCGACTCTAGGTGTGGTGAAGTACATAGCGTCGACTCCCTGTGCTCCAAAGCGTGGAATCCCAGTGTAACCAGCACCGAGGTTGAGGAGTGGACCTCTGATCGGCTCGTAACCTCCAGCATCTGGCAGACGACGACCAACTGGCTGATCGAAACGTGCAAAGCGCTCATCTCCAACAAAGTCTGTGGTGTACGTCACCAGACGAGTCAAAGCAAGGTAGAGCTGCTCCCTGACTGAGGCCAACTCCTGAGAAAGTGTGGTGGCAACAGCGTCATTGTGCCTCACGAACTGAGCGGTGGTGTGCAGCCTGGTGTTATCATGCTCGTAGACATCCAAGTTGTCGTAGAGAGTGAAGTGAGCTCCCTCCGAAGTGATGTAACCACGGGGGATGTGGCGATAGATAGAATCGTCAAATCCCCAGTAGTCAGCACGAAGGACGGTGAGACTCACATAAGCTGCCTGCTGCACGGCCATATCCACTGTGGAACCTACTGCCTCGTAGCGGTGGACAACGCTCATGCCATCATCTGACAGAATGTAGACGATAGCCTGGTAGTAGGTCTGGTCAAACTCTCGCTGCTGCTCGTAGACCTGGTACTCTGGTGCCCAACGGAACCCCAGATAAGTGACCATGTCTCTCAGCATCTCCGGATAACCGGTAGTGCTCTCGCAACGAGTCATCCGAACCACCTGCGGGAAGAACCTGAGATCCATCTGCAGATGATCGGGGAAGTTTTGATTAGACGCCGGTAGAGAACTGAAGTGGAAAGCAACAACAAGATTTCAACGGACGATAAGGATGTTGAAAAGAACAGGATGTTGAAGCAACATCGGGAAACACGAGACCAAAAACTCCTGAGGTACTACGGAGAACCCAAAACACGTGAAAACCTAACTTGAAAGGTTAGATGAGAAGAGAAAACAACGTTGCACTTCCTTACCAGAAAAGGGGTGGGTGGGTGGGTGGGGAAAGAAGAAAAATGGCAGAATTCCTACTCTCACGTTTCATTTTTCCTATATAGATACAAAATAGTTTCTAGACTCAACTGCGACCAGTAAAAGGGATCCTACAGGCAGACAGGATCTGATACCATTTGTCGCACCCGGACTTCTAAAGGATACTCGCCGTTCCGTTGAACAGTAGTAGATTGGATTACGGGGCTTACCGGCACCCGCGTCCTCTTACGAGTAGGCCAACACACGTATGTGTGACAACCAACCCCTATCTGTTCAGCGTCGACGTAAACTATCCCATAGAAATCAGGACACTACCATTGACGTACTTCATACCATACACACATGGTACGTCAACGGCTTGTAACAGAATGATAGCACAACATATCTCTAAGACACAAAAGATTGAAATAAGTTGCAAATAGCTCTCACTAGAGCAGAGATAGCAAATACAATCATCCAGAGGACACATGTCCCAACATACATCATTACATCTCAGCGGAAGCATTCAAAGGGTCTGAGTACAGACAAAACCAAATAGGCTTAAGAAGCCGGGAACTGAAAAGAAAACGGAGCCCATCCCCGATGTCTCGGATCCTGCCCAGGTCCGCTACCTACTCGTCAGCAGACTCGTCAAACTCCACGTAGTAGCCGTCACCTGGATCCTCGTAAGCGTAGTCTGCGGAAACCACAGCCCCAAAGGGGTCAGTACATAAACGTACTGGCAAGCAAGACTCACAGTTCACCAAAGTGTAGCCCGTCAACACCAAGCACAGATGCCTTGGGTTCAACGGAAGAAAGGGGATATAAAAGATGCTGCAACTGGCTGCGCTAACCAACTACAAAAAATACTGCAACTTCCGGCTAACATAAAGGAGATAAGATGGCGTATCGTAACCAACTGAAAGATAACATCAAACAAACCCATCCTGGATCTCGCCCCTTATCCAAAGAAGCAATCCGAGGATAACTCACACAGTTGGATTAATGAATAATGGATCAAGTTGTTATGTCAATAAGTCTATTACTAGTCAAGTTATCAATAGTTAGGTGTAAGTTGTTCTGAGTACTTGTTAGCCAGTACTTTCACCAAGTTAACCATAACCGTGGAAAACACGGCTTCTCGAGAAGATTTATCCCTGCAGGGGTGCACCAATTTGGCCGTACACGTAAGAATAACCCGCCAGATGGGATGCCTCCCACCAAGCGGGGCACTCAACACAACCCAACTCTTCTTCGCATCAAGCCCAAAGCACCTTGGGCGCACGGCTAATCGAGCCCCGAAGAAAGGGGACCCTCATAGCACTCTAAGAACGTGTCCCCCTATATGCCGACTACAAAAGTTCCACCCTGCGCTGGGCTCGCAAAAACATGCATGCGGCAAATAGAAAACACGAACTAAATGAGACGATTTGGACGAGATGCGAATCGAATCAAATTGAGGGGGGCGCCCATACACGCTTCCCACATGCGGATAGTGCGCTCATCATGGATCAGTAGACAAGACCCTTTTCCTATTAGGGTCGACACTAGCAGGCCTCAAAACCACGCAGGGCCTCCTGCCGGTGCCTTATCAGCATATTATTAATAACAGGTTGATTGATTAACATCGAGCCCCCAGAACATAATAGAAATATAGTAACAGAAAGTAACGGGTAACAGACTCGAGCAAAACAACCTAAGCATGCTAGTAAGACACTGGCTCAAACAATGGGGGGGTAGGAGTGGAGGTGAGGCAATATCAGGGTTAAGGGATTCATGTGATAGGTTCGTAACAGAAACAACTATACATAGGGCTAGCAAAAATAGACAACGGAAAGTATCGGTAACCAATGTTGAAAGGAACACAATGGTTCAGGTGAGTGATAACTTGCCTGCAAACTCAGCAGCCTGGTACTGAGCTAGATCCTCAGAAGGGGTGTCGTAAGGATCGTCTGTCTCAACGTCGTCGTCTATTCGAGAAGAAGCAAACAAACAAGACAGAAATATAAACAATCAATATCATGGCATAGTGCACAATCATGGGATGATGCATGTCAATTTAACTGGTGCATCAAAATAAAATAGTTGACATGGAAAACAATTTAAATGGACCCATATGCAATTGGATTGCATATGGAGAAGATCCATGAGTTAAGGTGGAAACAAATGATCTACAATTAATTACCATGTGAAAGTTTGCTTAGCATGATGCAAGCATGATGATAACAACAAAATAACAACAACAGATGCAAGTGGTAAAGGAATTTAACAAGTTTGGAAATTATTTATTAAGTTTGGAAATTTTGGGTTACTTAAAGATGTCACACAAGCATGTGTTGTTTTCAACAATTTAAATTGTGCAAAATAATTAACAAAATTCATATTTGAAAGGAATACAAAATTTTTGTTGGATTACATGTTTCAAATATTGAAAAAGGAATTAGGATGAATTTATTATGACTTAAACAAGATTAAACAAATTTTAAATGAATTTAAAACAAGTATGAATTTTATTTGAATTTTATTTGTTCAAAACATAAATTCAAATTCATATTTGAAAAGTTTATAATTTTCTAGTTTGAAAACATATTTTGCATGTTCAAAAAATAATTTAATTTGAGCAAGTTATGATTTTAGCAAATTTAAATGATTTAAACAAGGTTTAAATTATTTAAGCAATTTTAATTATTCAAACCATGAAACAAAATTTATATTTGAATAGGTGGTTTGAAATAGCATGGAAAACATATTTTATTTGCATTAATTATGAATTAGTTATGGATTTTAGCAAATTGCAATTGAATTATTTGAATCCAAATTTTGAATGCATTTGGAAAATTCAAAACAGAAAACAAATGTTACCAAAAGATAGATAATTGAATTTGGGGCAGTGCACATATTTAACCTTTATTATTTGGAGTTATAATTTAGAAGTTATTAAGGTTTTCATTTTGAGGACTAATCTGTGAATTAAAAGGGCTTAGATTTAAAAGAAACGTGCTGGAAATAAATTGTTACCGCACTGCTACCTAACCCCAGGCACTGCCAGTGGGCCTGGGGCCAGCGTCGCATGCGCGCGTGCTGGTGTGGCAGCAAGGGCCACAGACAGGTGGGGCCTGCCTGTCAGCCGTGGGCGAAAAAGATTGGCTTTAATCCGCAGCGCCAGGGATCGAACTCGCGACCGTGCGCGAGCGAGCGATGCACTGTAACCAGTGCAATAAGCGAATGTTTCTGTCAGAAACAGGGACGCGGACAGGTTGTTCTTCAGTGTTGTGGTTAACTGAAATTTTCAACGCGCGCTCGCAAGACTGAAACCTGACAGACACGATGCCGGCGGCGATCAACGTGGTACTGCTGCGCCGTGGACGGAGGGATCGTTGCTGCTACTGGGATCTGGTGCGCGCTGGTGTTACGCTCGTGCAGAGAAGAGGGAGGTGGAGGACACGTGACGCTCACCGGCGAATTGTAGTCGAGCAGAGGCTCGGTGCAGATCGTCGACGGAGACGTGGAAGATGGCGGCGACGGCGTGGACCTCCTCCTCGGCTACTGTGGTGTCCAACCGTTCGCGGGAGAAGTGGTGGTTCAATCCCCGTGGTCAGCGAGGGAGATGGGGGGCTGCAACGGCGGCGGCCATCGGGATTTCAGAGAAGAACTCCGGTGAGTAGCAGAGAGAGGAGATCGCGGCGGGCAGAGGAAAACGGCGGCGGTCTCAAGGGGATAGGGGGCTAGGCTAGGTCTAGGGCTGCGCGCAGGGTCCTAGGTAGTCTTATAGGGTCTAGGGTTGCGCGGATCGCCGTCGCTCGGCCGCGGTCGTCGACGTGGCTCCGGCCAGATTGCTGCCGTACACGATGACGAAGGGAAACAGAAACGAACCGGTATCGGGCCAGATGCGGGTAAGTTAGTTGGGCTGGGCTCGCGATGGCTGAGCCCACAGCCTCTCTCTCCCCTCGTTTTCTTTTTCTAATTTTGTTCTCCTGTTTTTTTTTTGCTGAAAATAGAAAAGGAAGAAAAGAGAGTTTTGGGGTTAGTGAAAATTTTTAGAAAAATTAGGGTGAGCTAGTAATTATTAAAACAACTGCTTGCCAACTTTGTTTTCTCAAAGTTTCAAATTTAAAATTGTTGTTTGTAAATTGATTCCATTTTTAATGAATTTGATAATTAAATGATTAATATTGAAAACAAGGTTTTTAATAGGGTGAACCCTATTGATTAAATAGAACAAATGAGTAGCATGGTTTTGGTAATTTTTATGATTTCAAATTGGGGTGCTGTTTGGTGATTTGACTTGAATTTGAAATACCATTTGGAAATAATTTATATTATGAAAAACCATAATTTAAATGGTTGAACATTATGGATTTAAATGGAAACAATGGTTGTTTTTATTTGAACTTTTTATTTAAGAGGTTGTAACATAACAAGTATGAATTAAATGTTTGAACAAAGTTTGAATTTCAAATGTGAAAACAGAGTAAAACAGAAACACACAAATGGAGAACAAAGTAAAACAAATGCAAACAAAGAATAAATATGATGACATGATGCAATACTTTAATTAAACAAGAAATCAAACATTCTAGGGGGTATTTTCATACTTGGGATGTTACACGCTGGCCTCCGGTGGTGGATCCGGTGTGGCCTCCGCTAAAAACACCTTCGGGTTCATAAGAGCGGAGACCGCAGCGGAGCCTACGGTGAACATCCGGTGGACGGAGCCTCCGGTGAAACCACCGGAGCCTCCATTGTCTCCACTGCCCCACTATGGGGCTAGCCTCCGGTGGCGCCTCCGGTGTGGCCTCCGCTAAAAACACCTTCGGGTGCATAAGAGCGGAGGCTACAGCGGAGCCTCCGGTGGACCTTTGGTGGGCGGAGCCTCCGCCCTACAGGATCCAGTCTGAAGAAAGTGAGATGCGCATGTGCGCGTATGTGAAGACCACCGTAGCCTCCGGTGCTACGTGTACTGCACAACGGCCACTTTGGGGAAGGGGTATTTAAATCCTTCCCCTACCTCATAAATTCTCAAGCTTTTCCCACTCTCTCTCCTAGCCATTAATGAAAGCTTCAACCTCCTAGATCTCCCTCTCCAACCACCCAAACACTCCCAGACTTTGTGGAGGGCTAGAGGAGACCTAGATCCGTGATTCCACCAAAGGAATTTCAAATCCATCCACCACATCCTAGTAGATATAGAATACTACTTGAGGCCTAGAAACCTTAGTAGATCTTGTTCTTGTAGCTTTCACCTTGTTGTAAGAAGCTCCGGATTGCTTGAGAGCCTCTATCCATCTTGTGGAGTGACCTCAAGCTCGTGTAAAGGTTTGGTCAACGCCTTCAAGTCGACCTCATAGTGGAAACGAGAATCTCCCTCGCCGGAGAAGCTCAAGGAGAATAAGGTGTGCACAACCATGATATTGAGGAGCGCCTAGGTGGCTTCCCACATCTCCAACGTAGACGTACTTCTCTTGAGAAGGAACTACGGGAAACATATCCTTGTCTCCTTGTTTACACTTGTGGTTTATCTTGTTACCTTTCGTTTTACTTCTGTTGTGTATCTTATCTTGTTCACATAGGTTGCTCACCTAGTTGCACATCTAGAGAACCTTATCTTATCTTGCTTAGCCCTCCTAAAAGGAAAAGAGAAGAAAAATTGGTAGTCAACCTATTCACCACCCCCCTCTAGTTGACCATAGTGCACTTTCAATTGGTATCAGAGCCTCGGCTCTTGCTAAGGGCTTTACCGCCTAAGAGTATAATGGTCAATGAAAATGAGCCCGACGATTCTAGTGCGGAAATCTCCAAAATGGCCGACACTATAACTAACCTACAAGAAACGGTTGGAACCCTCCAAACCGAATTGTCCAAGGTTAGCTCTAGTGTTGGTTCGGAGGTTTCTAGCATAAAGAAAATGTTGGAGGCTATGGTGGGGAAAACCAAGGAGTCCGAGGAACCACCTCTCACCGCCGATGATGTTAGCTCGGACGATGAGTCCATTCCGTACATCGCCGAAATACATTGTTTTAGCCAAGGCGAAAGCCAAGGAAAAAGCCGATAAAAAGGCTAAGAGCGGTGGGAGCTCCGAAGGCACCAAGTCACAATCGGCTAATGGTTCAGGGTCTAACTCAAAAGTTCCATCACCTCCCAATTATGACTCTATCCATCCCATTACCACAATGCCACACATGGTTAATGTTGGAGTTCCTCCAATGCTTAACACTAATGAATTTTCTTCTTGGAAGTTCGATATGGAGTCTCATATTTCAAGATCTTGCACCTCTTTGTGGAGAAGTATACTCCATGGATTTCACCCTCATGATGCAAGCAACTTGACTCCAAGATAAGATGTTGAATTCCAACTCAACAAGAACACTCTTGTCACTATCCAAAAGGCTCTCCCAAGAGAACATCTCGAACACATCTGCGGTATCAAGACGCCAAGGAGGCTTGGGATAAACTTGACACCTTGTTCCAAGGCAATGCTAGCATCCAATCATCCAAGTATGATGTTGCTCTTGACAAGTCCAAGAACTTTATTATGCTTGAAGATGAAAGTCTCGAGGAGCTATATAGAAGAGTTGTCACCCTTGGCAATCAATTGAGGGGCTATGGAAAAGAGGAAATCTCCGATGAGTGGATCAAGAGGAAGCTTGTCAAGGCCATAACTCCTTTCAAGAAGAACCTCTCCACTAGAATTCGAACAAGATCGGACTACAACTCCCTCAACTCCATTGGTGTTCTTAGTGAGTTCATAGCCATATCCCTATATCACAAGAGAGCAGATGATGCTCTCAATCTCTCAAGAGGAGTTGGAAAGTCTCCAAATCTCGCCTTGAAGTCTAAGACGGTTGCTCGGATAGAAGAAGTGGATGAGGATGACGAGGACTATGAAGACACATACAAGGGTGATCATAAGTGCATCGCTCTTGCCATGCATGGTTATTGGAAGAGATGGGAGGATCACAAGGCCGGTGCTCCTAGACCTTCAAGAAACAAGATCTACAAGAAGAAGGGGGAGCGGCCAAGGACATGCTTCAATTGTGGAAGTGCAAATCACTTCGTCAAGGAGTGCCCGTTCAAGCCAAGAGAAGAGAATGAAGGGAAGCTTGTTCGCAAGCACAAGAACAAAGCTCCATAAAACAAGAATCTTGTTAGGAGAGTCCCAAGGGCTCTATATGTTCAAGAAGGCCCCACATTGGAAACATACTACTCCGGAGATGAGGGAGAAGATGAAGTCGTAGATGTTGCCCACGTCGCCATAGCTACGACTTCCTCTTCATCGGTGTCTCTATTTGAATCCCCCAATGAGAAGGCATCGGTCCGACCTACATGTCTCATGGAAAAAGCCACCGCGATAATATCTTCCACCTCCAAGTCTATTGCTACTAGTTATCCCTCATTATTGGATTGTGTTGAAAACATTGTTGATGATGAGGAGGCCAAGAATATAGGCTCTTGGTTGTGTAGTCTTGAAGGTGAAACCAAACAAAAGGTAAAGGCCCTTTTGAGGCAACTTGATGATGCTAACTCTCTCATAGATGAGAAGGAGGAAATCATCATGACTTTGGAAAGCCATGGTGGTCTCCATGAGAACAATGACAATGAGCTTGTAGAAGCTCTTGAGAAAGAGAGATCAATGAGGGTCTCTCTTGAAGAGAGACTATCTAGTCTAGAGGAGACTTATGCTATTAGTGTTTCCAAACTGAGGAAAGATAATGAAAAATATCTTGCTTTACTTAAAATCTTTGAAGAAGAAGAAGAGTTGAAGCTAGGAATAGCTCATGAGGAACTTGTTGAGCGTCATGAAAAACTAGAAAAGGAGTTCATGTCTCTTAAAGAAATTCATGACAAACTCACTAAGTCTCGAAATAAGATTCTAGCTCAACAATCTAATAAGCAAGTGATATCCTCTTCTAATAGAATTGCTATCATTCCTACCTCTTGCACTACGACTAACATTGTAGGAAAATATAAAATTCTCAGTGACGCCATAAGCTCTCAAGGAGCTAAGAAAGGCAAGCAAGGACTTGGCTTTATTGCCAAGTCGAATAAGAAATCCAAGAATGTCACCTCCTCCTCTAAAAACGTTGTCTTTGTGAAAGAGGGAGATGTGACCAAGGAGAAGGAGACCAACGCCATTGTGGGTGGTGATACCTCTAGGGGGAGCATCACTCACAATGATTTTGCCGGAAAATATAACCCATCTTATGTCCTCATGAAATCTAGAGATGGTCATGTTTATGATAAATACGTTGGTACTTCTTATGGTGATGATTATCATTGGACTATTTGGGTTCCTAAGACCCTTGTTACTAACAAAAGAGGACCCATTGAAGGATGGGTACCTAAATCAAGAAATTGATCTCTTGTAGGGAAATGCTTCCGGGTCGAGTAGATGGACGGTGGATAGTGGTGCATCCCAACATATGACCGGAACCAATGACACAATGAGTAATATTGAACCTCCATTATCTCATATCAATTGCGTCACGATTGGTGAAAACTCCAAGCTTAAGGTATTGGGACGAGGCAAGGTGGCTATCTCAAATGATTTATCAATTGAGAATGTTCTCCTTGTTGAGTCCCTTGGTTATAACTTGATGTTCGTTCTTCAACTTGCAAATTATGGCTTTACCTCTTTATTTAATAAAGAGAATGTGATTGTAACTTGGGAAACAACTCTTAAAGTAGCCTTTGTTGGGTTTGTCGAAAACGACATGTATGTAGTGGACTTCTCTAAAGGAGACACGTGTGCCGCGACATGCCTAATGGCTAAAGTTGACGTGGGTTGGCTTTGGGATCGTCGGTTAGCCCACACCAATATGAGGATGTTGCATGACCTTCAAAGTGGCAATCATGTTCTAGGACTAACCAAGGCTAAGTTTGCTAAAGATCGTGTGTGTAGCTCTTGTGCCTTTGGGAAGAAACATGGAGAACTTCACCCAACCAAGACTACTATCTCCACCACAAGAATTCTCGAGCTCATTCACTTAGATCTCTTTGGTCCACTATCTTATGATAGTCTCGGAGGAAAGAAGTATTGCTTGGTGATTGTGGATGATTATTCAAGATATTGTTGGGTGTATTTATTCAAGAGGAAAAGTGAAACTCAAAAGAGAGTCACCGAGTTCATCACTCTAGTGGAGCGCCAACACAATGCTTCCATATTAGCCATCTAGAGTGATAATGGCTCGGAGTTCAAGAACTATACCGTTGAGGGTTTTCTTAGTGAAGAGGGCATTGCTCATAAATATTCCACTCCTTATACCCCTCAACAAAATGGTGTTGCGGAAAGAAAGAACCGGACTTTGATGGATGCGGCTAGGACCATGATTGCGGAGTTCTCTTCTCCCTATAACTTTTGGGACGAAGCCGTCTCCACCGCGTGTCATGCTACCAACCGGTTATATCTTCGCAGGATCTTGAACAAGACTCCCTATGAGATTCTCACGGGCAAGAAACCAGATGTATCTTACTTCAAGGTCTTCGGTTGCAAGTGCTTCATTCGCAAGAAAGGTAACGTTTGTCAAAATTTGAGACCAACTCTTATGAGGGTATCTTTGTTGGCTATGCCACAAACGCTCACGCCTATAGAGTCTAAAACAATTCCACCGGACAAGTTGAAGAATCTATATATGTGGTGTTTGATGAGGATAACGGCTCCCGAGGGGGGCGTATAGATCATGGTGTTGTAGTAGATGCAATTCCTCCCATCGTCATAAGAAGAATGGGGATTGGTGAAATAATCCCCATTGAGGGTTACCGGATGACGGAGGGAGAAGGACTATGCCCCACTCAAGTGGATCCATTGACTACACTCATTGATGCACAAGCTGCTCAACAAGATGCACCAAGCCCTCAAGATAATGATCAAGGTCAAACGAGTAATCGAGGACAAGCTAATGATCAAGGTCAAACAAGTGATCAAGGCCAAGCTACTCATCCTAATCATGATCAAGGTCCTATAATTGTTGAGAGAGCTCAACCTAGTGGTGATCCTTCACCCATTGTTGATCAAGGACGAGATGAAGATGGACAAGTCTCCGATGAGGAAGGTGATTCTCAAGATATATCCAAGGAATCTTTGGAGGAGATGCTAGCTCGTAGAGAAAAGAGAAGGCTAGAGAATCTTGAACGAGCGGGTGACACAGAGGACAAGATACTTGGACAAGTTCGTGGAAGGGTTGACACTAGGAAGCAATTGGCGGACTTTAGCAAGGCTCATGCTTTTGTCTCTTTCATTGAACCCAAGAAGGTTTATGAAGCTCTCGAAGATCAAGATTGGCTTGAAGCCATGCATGATGAACTCAATAACTTCGAGCGCAACAAAGTGTGGAAGTTAGTTCCAAGACCCAAGGATTGCAAGAAAGTTATTGGCACCAAATGGGTATTCAAGAAAAAGCAAGATAAAGATGGTATTGTCATTCGAAACAAGGCAAGATTGGTGGCTCAAGGGTTTTCTCAAGTCGAAGGTGTTGATTTCGGTGAAATCTTTGCCCCCGTAGCTCGTCTTGAATCCATTCGCATCTTACTTGCTTATGCATCTCATCATAATTTTAAGTTGCAACAAATGGATGTTAAGAGTGCTTTCCTAAATGGTCCCATTAGTGAGTTAGTATATGTTAAGCAACCTCCGGGTTTCTAGGATCCCAACCACCCCGATTATGTCTATAAACTCGATAAGGCACTCTATGGACTTAAACAAGCTCCACGTGCATGGTACGAGCACCTTAAAGAGTTTCTATTAGATCGTGGGTTTAATGTTGGTTTAATCGATCCCACCCTCTTTACCTAGACGGTTAGAGGTGACTTATTCATATGCCAACTCTATGTGGATGACATCATTTTTGGGTATACTAACACTTTGTTCAATGAGAAGTTTTGCAATCTTATGACCCATAGGTTTGAGATGTCTATGATGAGAGAATTGGAGTTTTTCCTTGGCTTTGAAGTGAATCAATATCATGAAGGAACTTTCATCAAACAAGCAAAATACACTTGAGACATCCTCAAGAGATTCAATATGCATGATGCCAAGCCTATGAAGACTCCCATGTCCACAACCACTGACTTGAAACCCGACCACAATGGTAAAAAGGTAGATCAAAAGGTATACCGCTCCATGATTGGCCCTTTGCTCTACCTTTGTGCATCTAGACCAGATATCATGTATAGTGTAGGTAAATGTGCAAGGTTTCAAGCCTCTCTAAGGCAAAGTCATTTGGAAGTGGTGAAACGAATCTTTCGATATTTGGTTCATACCCCAAAATTTGGTCTTTGGTATCCCAAGGGTTCAAGGTTTAAGCTTATGGGTATTCGGATGCGGATTATGCAGGAGAGAAGACGGATAAGAAGTCCACATCCGGGGGTTGCCAATTCTTTGGTCGCTCCTTAGTGTGTTGGTCTTAAAAGAAGCAAAACTTCATTGCTCTCTCCACCACCGAGG
The DNA here is from genome assembly GCA_028641055.1 of Alopecurus myosuroides. Classification (NCBI taxonomy): domain Eukaryota; kingdom Viridiplantae; phylum Streptophyta; class Magnoliopsida; order Poales; family Poaceae; genus Alopecurus; species Alopecurus myosuroides. Next base: position 47,377,294 of record CM054059.1, on the reverse strand, counting down.
CCGAGTATATCTAAAGTTGTCGTGCCCAATTTCTTTGGATGAGGAAAACCTTGAAGGATTATGGTATTCACTTTGACAAGGTGCCTCTTCTTTGTGACAATTAGAGTGCTATCAAGATCTCCTACAACCCCGTTCTTCATTCCAAGAAGAAGCACATTGAGATCTATCATCATTTCATTCGGGATCATGTTGAGAAGGGTGATATTGATCTCTCATATGTGTCCACCAAGGATCAACTTGCCGATATCTTCATGAAGGTCCTTGATGAACCAAGATTTCGAGCTTTGAGGAATGAACTAAATGTCATCGATTCATCCAACTTCACTTGAAACCTTGCATACGTACCTTCGTTATATGTGTTATTAGGTTTAGATGTAGGCATGGACATAGGGGGAGCGTCACTCAACTCATGAGTATACAATCCTCTTATTATGCGAAAATCAATACTTCGTTGCATATCTAGTCATTTTGTGACTCATTGTGCTTAATTGTGAGTGGTACTCTTGGACCCAAGATACATCTTTGTGGTTCCAAAGTACACACTCAAACACGGTGGCCACGGCCACCAACCTCCTACTCACGGAGTTGTTTTTATTTTTGGCTCTTTCACGCACATACTATTCCCCCTTGACAACTTGTGCGGGTTCGATTTTCATTCCTTTGCATCTTGCGAACCCGCATCGAGTAATGTCTCTCATATGACAGTTACAGTCTTCCAACCCAAGCTCCTTTTGCCCAAAAGACTATTTCTATCTGAATGTTCTTGTTTTTCTGATCTCAGCATGCTCAGACTGGGTCTGGCGGAGGCTCCACTGCGCCTGTCCACCGGAGCCCACCGGTACCTCGCACCAGCAGAACTGTACTGAACAGCGCTTCGTGGACAGGGGGCGGAATCTCCAGTGAAACCACCGGAGGCTCCGCCCGATGCGGTTCTGCGGAATAAGACCTAGGGCGAGCGGGGTCAACAAGATCATAGATCTTATTTTCCCCCACTCTCCCTCCCTCTTCCTCCTCCAAACTGTCGCCGCCTCCCACGTCTCCGCCACCGGGAAGAGTGCTCCACCGCCGGGAGGCCCTCCTCCTTATCTTGGACCACTCCGGGATCTCCTTCCTCCCTTACCTTCCACCATGGATGCGGGTATGTATGCTCTCTCTCTCTCCCATCTAGTTGATGGATGGGGAAGCACTAGGAGCCACATGTTCTTCACATCTAGATGCGTGGATCTAGGTTTTGGAGTAGGAAATCACGAGTACGAACCCTAGAAACCTAGATTGTGAGTATTAGGCATGAATCACTTTGGTTCTTAGGGTGGATTTTTTATGTGCCCTAACCCCTTGTTATTCATCCCTAATATTCCTCATATCTTGGTTTCTCTGATTTGTGCGTCACATAAACTTGAGCATTTACCTCTTCTTCATTCTTTTCTTGCTATAACTCTTTCATAGGTGCCTCCGGTTCCAAGGGCAGGGGCACTCGTTCCAAGAGCGTGGCTAGTCGCAAGGCTCCAAGGGTTGACGAAATTGAGGAGACTTTGGATCCATCTCAGCCCAAGCGCAAGTCAAGATTCCTGGCTCCCGAGAAGACTTTGCCTCGCAAAGAGAAATTTTCCTCTCAAGTTTTCTAGGCGGTGTTCTTGGAGACTCGTCGCGAGAACCCCTATGTTGTTGATCGCAATTGCTTGATGCCACAATTCCGGGGTAAGGACTGAAAGTGCACTATGGTCAACTAGAGGGGGGCTGAATAGGTTGACTACCAATTTTTCTTTTCTTTTCTTTTTAGTGAGGCTAACCGAGATAAGATAATGTTCTCTAGATGTGCATCTAGGTGAGCAACCTATGTGAACAAGATAATATGTGCAACGGAAGTAAAGCGTAAGGTAGTAAAGCAAACAACAAGTGTAAACAAGGAGACAAGGATATGATTCCCGTAGTTCCTTCTCAAAGAGAAGTACGTCTACGTTGGAGAGGTGGGGAGCCACCTAGGCGCTCCTCAATAGCACGGTTGTGCACACCTTGTTCTCCTTGAGCTTCTCTGGTGAGGGAGATTCTCGTTTCCACTATGAGGTCGACTTGAAGGCGTTGACCAAACCTTTACAAGGGCTCGAGGTCACTCCACAAGATGGATGGAGGCTCTCAAGCAATCCGTAGCTTCTTGCAACAAGGTGGAAGCTACAAGCACAAGATCTACTAAGGTTTCTAGGCCTCAAGTAGGATTCTAGATCTACAAGGTTTTGGTGGATGGATTTGATATTCCTTTGGTGGAAGTGTGGATCTAGGCCTCCTCTAGCTCTCCACCAAGTATGGGAGTGATTGGGTGGACGGAGTGGGAGATCTAGGCGGATGAAGCTTTCATTAATGGGTAGGAGAGAGAATGGGGGAAAGCTTAGCATTTAAGAGGTAGGGGAAGGGGTATTTATACCCCTTTCATTTAAGGGCCGTTGCAGTCCAGGAGCACCGGAGGCTCCGGTGGTTTCACCGGAGGCTCCGGTGGGCTTCATTTGCTTGCGCAGTGGCGCGGCACATTTGCACACGCTTGCTGGACCACGTGGTGGAGGTACCGGTGGGAATGGCGGAGGTTCCGCCTCACCGGAGGTGCACCGGAGGTTCCGGTGGAACCTCTGCACCCGTGCCACAGAACCTGGTTCTGGCGGAGACCCCACCGGAGGTCCACCAGACCCCATTTACACAGTGGCCAGGCTAGGCCACCGGAGGCCCACCGGAGGCTCCGGTGGAGCCTCCACTCTTTTCCAACAGAACGCCGTTTGGGCGGAGCCTCCACGGGAGGCGCACCGGACCCTCTTGTGTGCGCACGCCAGGTTTTGTTGGAGGCGGAGCCTCCGGTGGGAATGGCGGAGGTTCCGCCCCACCGGAGCTCCACCGGAGCTTCCGTCCGAGCCTCCGCAGTTGCGCTCCAGAAGGCGATTTGGGCGGAGCCCACACCGGACCTGATGGAGGGATGATAACCCGGTAGGCTAACGTCAAGGTGTAACTCGGCCCAAAGGGAGCTGCGCAAGACCCGGCTTAAGGAGTTTCTAGAAGGCCCAATAGTGTAGGCCTCGTGACCCGGATTGTGGGTTTCGATAAGGAAACTTAGGGTTTGTAAGCGGTGCCCAGGTAGGACTCCGAGTATGCCTTGGATAGGAGGCCATGGGGGCTGGATATTATATAATCCGGCCCCTAGGGTTAGATTAGACACGAGTTTTGACTAGCTATTCGAGTATCCTTTGTAATACCAGAGCTAAGATAATAAACCTAGATCGGAGACTCGGCGACTTGATTGCCGGCTACCAGATCACTTATCACCATGACTTCCCCTGAGCAAAACCCTCTCCCAAACACCAGAGTCGATTTACCCCAAGATAAGTTACCCCTGGTAACGTCTGCCGTGATTATCCCACGACAGTTGGCGCCTACCGTGGGGCCTGCGTCCAAAGGTGTTTACATCACGGGAGAAACTCGGGAGAACATGAAGAACCTCGTCGTCGGCGAGATCTACACCAACCCGGAAGGAAAGAAGATGGTGGACGATTTTGGCTGGGGGACAGAGTCGGATCTGCTCGAATCCGGATCTGTCGTCACAATCGGCCGGGTCAACGTCTTCATCGGCATGGTACGTACGTCCGGCTCAATCCCTGATGATTTTGGATGTGATTTTGTGTCAGGAGAAGCAACCTGCGTTCAGTCGGATGGAGAAGAATCAGTCGGAACGGTGGATCCTATAGAAGATCCCACCACGAAGAGGGAACAGCCGGAGGAGCCGGCATGGACCCCGCGTGGCCGGGTCATGAGAGAAGATGATACCGAGTCTATCCTGCACTTGCTGGAGGACCGGTACGAGGAGGATAGCTGTGATGAGGAGGAATACGAGTCTTCACTAAACATTCGCGCCAGGTCGCGGTCTACACGGCCCCTGCAACCAATCTCAATCAGGGAGACGTGACTACGGCCGCGGTTGGAGCGGCGCGAGCGCTGGCCCAGCAGCAAAATCCGGTTGACGGAAACCCGGGTCGACGGAGAATCGGCTTCGGTCACTAGCCGAGCAGCGGATAGCGAGTTCCAGGCGAATATGTTTGGGTTCATGGCGAACAGGACGCCAGGGGCGGGTCCTTCAAACCCACAACACCCGGCTCTGTTCAGTAACAATCTAATCTTGGATCCCACGGTGCTAGCTACCGTGATAACCCCGGAAAACGCCGCGGCACGCGCCAGGGATCTGGATGTAGCGCGCCGTGCATTGGAGCAGCAAAGGAGAGATATGGAAGCAGAGAAGCAAGGAGTAGCCACGCGCCAACGTGAGCTGGAAGCATTGGAGAACCGGCTCCGGGTTGAGACGACTAGGATGCATCAGAGATACCAAACTAGACTACCGGCAACGGGTGGAGTTCTAAACCCGGCCACGCTATTCGTCACACCCCAAGATCAACCAATTCCGGCTGTGAATCAGGAGACTGTACATCAGCCCGCGACTGGTGGGGACAGCCGGCAAATGTACAAGCCTGGTTACCCACATTGCAGACAGGGGTTGCTGTTGGCAATACAGCCCCACCACCACCACCATCACGATTTCGTACGCCACCAGGTCACTTCAACAACCCCATGGATAGTGTATATGCAGCAACGTTGGCATTGGATCGAATCCCCGTAAGAGAGTCACCCCATGCGGAGGAGACCCGGCGGGCGATAGATTTATTGCGCACGGCAGTGGCTCAGCAAGTCAATTACCCGGATAATAGGAGCGGAATGCATGGAACGCCGTATATAAGCCGGCATAATGGGAACACCGGTAATATCCAGACAAGCTCAGCACGGCGGAGGGCAGAGCAGCAGCAAATGCCGCCTCCTCCCCGTAGACCAGCAACACCTGCAGTATCAGCCGCGCAAACTATCGTGCACAGTTCTAGAGCCAGGCGCGCAGCAGCCGGGTCTGCGGTACGAGGGCCGGTAGCGGTTGCACCCCCCGCCGCACCCGTCGCCGGGTCGCATGTTTCCCGGGTAAGGCCAGTACCGGCGGTTTTAGCCAGACCCAAGTGTTTGTCGGACGCCATCAGAGCCGAGCCCTACCCGGATAAGTTCAAGGAACCAGGTAAAGTGGTGAACTATGAGCCGACCATGGATCCAGAAACCTGGTTGAGCAGTTATGAGATGGCCATGTCGATTCGCAACGCATCTGAAAATCTTAAAGCCAAGTTCATGTACTTAATGATGTCAGAAGGAGCAGCAAAGTTATGATTCAACAATTTACCGGAAAAATCTATCAATTCGTGGAGTGAGCTGAAAATTGCGTTTATCAAGCACTTTCATGGGACGTGCAGGAAGTTATTCACAATCGACGATCTAGAACGATGCGTCCAGAAGAAGCGAGAGTCGGCGCGCAGTTGGGTGCGCCGGGTTATGGAAATACTTCACTCATCCACGGATATTCAGCCAAAGGATGCGTTACAAGCTATGGCAAAGACATGCAAGTATATACCATTAGTGAAAAAGCTAACACGCATGAAATCTAGTCGGAATGCTTCAGAGGTCACAATGGGAGAGTTGATGGACGCGTGCAACAAGCACGCTGCTACGGATACAACAGAGGAGGATGTCGATGACAAGAAAACCAAAGCTAACGCAAACAACAGTGGAAGACCCGGCAATGGATCTGCGCCGGGTAACAATGGAGGAAATAATGGAAACAACCAGAATAAGCGCCCGTACGAGGGAAATTCCGAGTTTGTCGCCAACACAGAAGCCGGGGTTTCAAGACCCAGGGCAGAAGGAAATTTCAACGGAGGAAACTTTAATGGTGGAAATTACCAAGTACCGCCAAGGCCGGCTAACCATATAGAGGCCTTCAGGATGCCCTGTCCGCGCCACAGTAGGAACGGCAGGCCGGCAAATCATTCACTGGAACAATGCGTAGATTTACAAAGATGGAAGAACGGGGAAATATAGAAAGCAATGCGAGGCGCAGGCCGGGGAGCAGGACCGGGTCCGGGTGGTAACCCGGGCAACGGCCCACCCCCAGCAGGCAACCCAGGAGGCGGTAATCCGGGTAACAATCAGGGAGGAGCTGGAGGTTTCCAGGCCAACCCCAAGCAATTGGGCCAGTACCATGTTCACACCACGAGAACTTCCAACAAGGATAGAAAGATACTGAAAAAGGCAGTAAACTCGGTTTCCTCGGCTGTTCCAAGATACCTGAGGTGGTCGGATCAAGAGGTGACATGGAGCAGAAGGGATCACCCGGAAAGAATAGAACACCCGGGAGTCTTAGCATTGGTGGTCGCGCCACAGGTTAATGGTTATGAGCTGAAAAAGGTCTTAATGGATGGCGGAAGCAGCATAAACATCTTATATTGGGAAACTTTCTTACGCATGGGCCTCAAGGAGTCTCAACTACAGAAAAGTTCAACAGTTTTTCACGGGATCGTGCCGGGTCACTCGGCGTGACCTGAGGGAAAGATCACCTTGGAGGTTGCTTTTGGAGAATCAAAGGATAATTTCCGGGTGGAGTGGCTCACGTTTGAAGTGGTAAAGTTGCGCAGCCCTTATCACGCGCTATTTGGAAGGCCGGCTTACACCAAGTTCATGGCCAGGCCGTGTTACGTATACCTACATCTAAAAATCCTGGGTCCCAAGCAGACCATCACCATCCATGGGAGCCGGGTTATAGCGGCTGAGTGTGACAAAGGAGACGCGGCAATGGCAGAACAAGCTTGTAGAAAGGAAGAGCTCAAGTATTATCGGTCTCAAGTAGACCCGGATGACAGAATAGCGTTAAAAAGGCCGAATACGGAGGATGAGAGAGCAAAGTTCAAAGCAGCACAAGATACCAAGATGGTGGCTTTTGTCGAGGGTGATCCCTCAAAGCAATTTGCCATAGGATCTAACCTGGACAATCAGCAGGAAGAAGCACTCGTGGAGTTTATTCGTTCAAATCAAGATGTTTTTGCTTGGACGCCTAGCGATATGCCGGGTATCCCTACCGAGTTAGCGGAGCACAGCTTGCATGTTGATCCCAAGTCTAGGCCCGTGAAGCAAGGCCTGAGGAAAATGAATGAGGAAAGAAGAAAAGCTATAGGAGAAGAAATTGCCCGGCTATTGGCAGCTGGATTTATCATGGAGGTATTTCACCCGGACTGGCTGGCAAATCCGGTTCTAGTACTGAAAAAGAGTAACGAGTGGAGGATGTGTATAGATTACACGAGTCTCAACAAGCATTGCCCAAAGGATCCGTTTTCCCTTCCAAGGATTGATCAGATCATAGATGCAGTGGCTGGAAGTGACCTATTATGTTTCCTGGATGCATATTCCGGGTATCATAAGATCAAGCTCAAGAAGGAAGATTGGGAGAAAACATCATTCATAACCCCCTTTGGGGCTTTCTGTTACAAAACCATGACTTTTGGGCTAAAGAATGCTGGTGCAACTTACCAGAGATGCATACAGAAGTGCTTTGAGGACCAGATTGGGCACAACGTTCACGCCTATGTGGATGATGTGGTGATCAAGACCAGGAAAGTGGAAACATTCATTGACGATCTAAAGGAAACATTCAAGAATTTGAGAAGGTATCAGATGAAACTTAACCCTACAAAGTGCGTGTTTGGAGTTCCAGCAGGAAAGTTACTCGGGTTCATTGTTTCCGAGAGAGGAATCGAGGCAAACCCGGACAAAATCAAAGCTATCCAGAGTCTGAAAAAGCCGGAAAACCTAAAGCATGTTCAGAAGCTTACAGGGTGCGTAGCAGCGCTGAGCCGGTTTATATCCAGACTCGGAGAGAAGGCAATACCACTGTACCGGCTCTTGAGGAAATCTGATAAGTTTGTTTGGGACCAAGAGGCGGATGAGGCGTTCGAGGCATTAAAGAAGCAGTTATCTGAGGCACCAATTTTAGCAGCCCCGGGTCCCAAAGAGCCCATGCTACTATACATTGCGGCCGGGCCCCGGGCGGTTAGTGCAGTGGTTGTCGTTGAACGCAAAGAGGATGGGAAGGATCACCCGGTTCAAAGGCCGGTTTATTACGTCAGCGAGGTGTTGTCAGAGGCAAAGCAGCGCTACCCACATTGGCAGAAGTTGGTTTTCGGGGTCTTCATGGCCAGCCGGAAATTGAAACCCTATTTTCAGGAACACCCCATAACATTGGTTAGCTCTATACCAATGTCGGATATCATCAGAAACTCGGACGCAACAGGCAGAATAGCCAAGTGGGCCATCGAGATGGGAGATTATCACATCAACTATGAGCCCAGGTCAGCAATCAAGTCTCAAGCTTTAGTTGATTTCATTAATGATTGGACTCACACTAGCATGCCCACAATGACACCAAGTTCCGAGTCTTGGGTAATGCACTTTGATGGTTCCAAGAAATACGAGGGATCGGGAGCTGGAGTGGTACTTACATCACATAAAGGAGATAAACTGAGCTACGTGTTGCAAATTCACTTCGATTTCTCCAACAACGTGGCCGAGTATGAGGCACTATTGCACGGTTTGAGAATAGCCAAGGAGATGAACATCAGGCGGATACGATTCTATGGAGATTCGGATCTTGTGGTACAGCAGGTCTCAGGAACCTGGGATAGGAAGGATGCAACTATGGCAGCATATCGCAGGGAGGTGGACAGGGTTGCCGGGTGTTTTTCCGGGTACGAGGTGGAGCATATTGATAGGCGAAAGAACGAGGCAGCAGACGCACTCGCAAGACTCGGCTCGCGCAGAGAGCCGGTTCCACCCAATGTTTTCCTGGACGAGCTATGGCGGCCATCAGTTAAAACCGAGTCTGAGGAAGAGGTGGCTAACCAAGACCCGGATTTGGAGCTCGTGGCCACAATACGTGTTGTCCCCGAGTGGACAGAGCCGTTTCTGGCTTACCTATCACGGGGCGAGTTACCACAACAGGAAGTTTTGGCAAGGCAAATTCTGAGACGAGCAAAGGGCTATTCTATCATCAATGGCGAGTTATACAAAAGGAGTGCGGCAGGAGTATTTTTGCGCTGTGTGGCACCAGAGGAAGGCCGGCAGATCCTAAAAGAGATCCATGAAGGCGACTGTGGACATCACGCATCCACAAGATCCCTTGTGGCCAAAGCACATCGGCACGGTTTCTTCTGGCTCACAGCCTTAGCAGACGCGGAACGCTTGGTGGCAAGGTGCGATGGATGTCAAAGGTACGCTCGCCAAATCCATGTGCCGGCTATGGAGTTGCAAACAATTCCTTTAACCTGGCCGTTCGCTGTTTGGGGCATGGACATGGTGGGCCCCTTCCACATGTCACTCTGCAAAAAGACCCATCTCTTGGTGGCTATTGACAAATTTACCAAGTGGGTGGAAGTTATGCCAGTTACCAATTGCGAAGCAATCACAGCAGTCAAGTTCTTAAAAAGAATCATCTACACGTTTGGGTATCCTCACAGCATAATAACAGATAATGGAACTAACATGTCCCTTGGTGAGATGGAGAAATTCTGTGGGAATAATGGAATCCGGCTTGACATAGCTTCAGTAGCCCATCCGCAAGCTAATGGACAAGTGGAAAGGGAAAATCAGGAGTTACTTCGTGGGTTAAAACCACGGCTGCGAGTCCCGTGCATCAGAGCTGCCGGCGCATGGGTTGAGGAGTTACCATCAGTGGTTTGGGGAATTAACACCACACCTAACAGATCTACTCAGATGACACCGTTTTTTATGGTTTATGGCGCAGAGGCAGTATTGCCGAGTGATATCATCCATGATTCGCCTCGAGTATCGGCCTACATCGAGGTGGAGAACGAAAAGACCCGGCAGGATGCCGTGGATATGCTAGAAGAACACAGGGAACAAGCTTTGGAAAGATCAGCCATATACCAGCAGGACCTGAGGAGATATCATAGCCGGCGGGTCAAAACCCGGGTCTTCCAGGAAGGAGACCTGGTTCTGCGCCTGGTACAGTCAAAGGAAGGAAAACACAAGTTATCCCCACCATGGGAAGGACCGTTTATCATAAGCCGGAATCTGCACAATGGATCGTATTACTTGGTAGATGCAAGGGAAGAGTCGGCTACTGTCAATGACACCGCTCATACAACTTCATCTATGAAAGAAAGAGAAAGACCATGGAACGTGGCTCAGCTGCGTCCCTACTACACATAGAATAGACTAGATTCACAAGTGGAATTACACGATGTAACATGCAGCAGGTTTCAGACGCACTCTTTTCCTATCCAGGGTACCTAAGGGGACTAGAGGGTTTTTAATGAGGCGGCTTGCTGACATAACTTTTCCCATATCAATAAAGAGATGGTTAAGCAAAATATTCCTTTCTGTGTGTTTTTTGTCAAAGTTTTTATATTCCTGTTGTTTTCTATTTCTTTCTCAGATAAGTATTATTTGTTGTTCTTAATATGTTAGTTTTTCTAGTAAATTGCATATATTTAGGTCTTGGGGGCTGATTTCTTGAATAGCACAGTTGCAAACTCAAAGACCCGGCCGCGATGCCATTAGGTTATAAGGGCCAATTACTTGTAATAAGTACGGCTGCAAGCTTATAACCGGACAATAGAGCCAAATTTTCTTGACTTTTCTTGCTTAAGCTCGATGTGACTCGCACAAAAGTGGCATGCTTTGCTAGCGTGTAATTACAATCAGTCATGATGCCCAATGGGACTTGCCTGACCCTGTCTTTATACAGTTATAGCAGCATTGATCATCCACGCGAAAGCCGGCTTATAGTAAAAGAAGGTCAAAAGGGTCATCTAAACCACAAGTTATGCAGAGTACAAGGTTAATAGCCGGAAACTCAAGATATATTAAGCACAACTTCAAACCTACGTGAGCAGCTCTAGGTTTCGGGCCTTAGCAGAAACAATTTGTTCTTTTGAAAAAATCCAACACCCTAGACTCGGAAATTCGGGCCTTGGGACTTGGGAATTTGAAAAAGAAAACAAATTATCTAGCTATTCAGCTTAAAAACCCAAAAATCCGAGTCTTGGGGACTTGGGGACTTAGAAAAAAGTCCACTTCTCAAAACCCCCGAGACCCGGAAACCGAGTCTCACAGTAGGAAAAAGTAGCGAAAAGTCGGAAAATCAGCAATGAAAAGCTCAAAGATAGGAAATATCAAGATCATGCAAAAGGCCAGAAGGGCCATGAAAGCAATTAAGGTCTTTAACGTATTACAAACCGAGGTGATAGTATCAAAAAGTGCACATGCGCACTATCAAAAGAATAATTGTTTTAAAGGCCCCTTGGCCGAATAAAATGTTTGAGGCAGTAGGTGAAACTTCACTCGGCCTGTTGGGTCGAGTCTTGAGTGTTGTCCTGGGCAGCCGAGTCTTTGACTTGCTCTTCGACGGTCTTCGCGGCAGCAGCGTACGGGTCAGCAGAAGTAACAGCGCGCGCGGGAGGAGGAACAACCGGCGTAGAGGTTGTAGGTGCAGTATCGGCCTCAACCTTCTTCTTCGCGGCCTCTTCCCTCATTTGAGCAGCTTCCGCCTTCCACCGTGCTAGCATGTCATAAGGCTTAGGAGGATCCGACTGAATTGGCTTATCTTCAGCGTCGTATGGTGGAACAATCCGACTGACATCCAGACTATCGGCAATCAGGATAGCCGAGTGACGAACCTCTGTTTGGATGGCTTTGTAGTTCTTGGCTGAAAACTTGGAGCCATCATTGTTGAATTCTGGAAACCCGCCAACGAGCTTTGCCGGCTCAAGCTTTGGAAAGTACGCTTTAGCCAGAGCAAGCCCCCGGGTTACTCCAACCTGGCACGACGAGCGTTTCCAGTGCTCGATCCACTCGGGGATGGTGGAGCACGCATCAAGCAGTGTGCTCAAACCACCACGTCCAGTACCCAGCCACTTCAAAGCTTGTAGAACCCATTTGGTGCCGGCACAGAGTTGCCGGATTGTGCTCTTTATGGTCTTCAGCTTCGCTATGTCATCTTCATCCGGAGTCTCGTCATCCGGCCCTGCAGAAAATAGAAAGGTTTAAGTAAGGAATTCCGACTGTTTATCAGAATGAAAATCCGGGTTACGATTAGTGAGTCGGGAATCATTACCAATCAAAGCATGGTGAGTATCGGCAATCTGGGCAGATAGCTTGGTCAGTTCATCCTCTGCAGCATGGGATCTCTTTCTATAATTTCTCGCAAGTTTCCCCAGTTTCTTGGCATCAGCTTCAACTGATTCACGCAGCTTCGTCTCCACCTCGAGGAGCTTGGTGGTTTTAGCCAACACTTTCTCAGAGTGGGTTACGTATGCCTGCGTGGAAACACAAGGAAGTGTTAGTCGGACAAAAAAGAACTATCAGTCGGATATGCTATGAAAGTTCCAGGTAAATTATGCATAAGTTCACTCGGAACTTGGGGACTAGACAAATATACAGGCAGTATTTGTTGAATTTACCTCGTGCTTGGCTACCAAGGCTTCTAGAATGCCTTCTTCGTCAGCTCTCAGGGTATGCAGAGCGTCAAGCATCTCGGCAAAGCTCATATCATCAGGTTTTGTACCGGAAGAGCCGGCGGCCGGGTTACTTGGAGGTGGAGTCCTTTCCTGCCTCGGGGGGGATACCCGGGTTGCCTGGGTGTCAGGATTGGGATCACCCATCCTCGCGCCCACAACCTCGACGTCGTCATCCCTGGGTCCATCTGATGGATTGGGATATTCGGCCTCCTGCCCTGCCGGGTCTGTCAGCGGGTCTCTTTCTCTTTCTTCTTCTTCAGCGCCGCCAGTCGCGGCATTCACATCATCAACCGGATCCTCAGTTTCCCGGTTATCCAGATCCATGTTGTCCGGGTCACTGATCGTGACCTAGACGCTAAGGAAAGTAAAAGAAATGGTCAGTAGTAATGAGTGAAGGTTATCGAAAGAGCCAGTATATCGGATAGCAAGAAATACAACTTACCCAGTACTCACCACGAAGTCCGCTGGAAGCTCGTTGGTAGATCCGGACGAGGCTGATAAAGATTGAGAAAGTGAGACTCGGAGTTGTCCAGCTAGGGGGTGATTGGGAGAAGGATATCTTCGGGGTGAATTGGAAAGATGAGATTGGGAAGTACCGGCGCGGCGAGTTGGGGACGTAGGGATACCCGGGTTGAGGGGATCCTCACCCGGGGAGTTCCGGGTTACCCTGCGCTTGATCTTAGGGGGCTCCTTCAATGGTGAGTCGGACAATTGTTGATTAAGCTCGCGCATGTTAGCAAATGAATACGGTTTGGAGGACATGGAGGAATATGGAACCTTGAATACGACCCCTCGGGGTTTCCTCTTGGCCCCAACTTCAGCTTCCGGTTCTGCCTCGCTCTCGTCGCTCTCGGTCTCCTCCGGGTATTCCTTGTCTTCTTTGTCTTCCTTGTCCTCCATTCCTGAGAAGCATAGTACACAGTCGGAAAAAGAGAAAGTATGGAAAGGCAAGTTAGCAGAAATTAAGATGGGTGAAACCCGGATGGTACCTTCTTCCGAGTCGGCCGGCTCCTCGTCCTCTTCCGGGTTTTCGGAGGTAGGGGGAGTCTCGATGTTCCAGAAGGCGCTACCTTCCTGAGATAAAGGTATAAAGATGAAAGTTAGTGGTTGCATCGGGTAAAAGTACAAGAACAGAAGAGTAAGGGCCGGATCTTACCGTTGTAGCCGGATTGTCGCGAGTGTATGGCTCCAAACCGGCTATCGTCTGGATTACTTCCGCTTTCTCAGTCAAGAAGCTTTTGATTATCTTGTTTGTATCAGCAGCCGGATAATTCCTCAAAGAATAGCGGAGCGAGTCCGTGACGTGCCCCGAATACTCGGACATTAGCTTGGGCCGGATGGAATTAGGTTGGATTCGGAAATTCACCCAAGTTTTAACTAAATAAAGCCCAAGGAGACCTTGGGCGGAAAGGACAGCAAGTTTGGCTAAGAGGGGTTGGATGGACTCCCTATCCGACTCAGAAGCAAAAGCATTGAAAGTGTCGGATAGATCGAGGAGGCCCTCGGAGAAACCCGGCAACTTCATTTCACCGGGTGGGGAAATGTCCCGTCAGTAGAAGAAGGTTTTCTGCCAATGCTTGACATGGGAGTTGAGACTCAGAGTCGGCATCAATGAGTTTTTCCGCCTCTGAATCAATACTCCGCCACAAGCCAAGAGGGCCCCGTCGCTGCTTTCGCGGCACGGCTTGCATTGGAATAACTCGAGAAACAAAGCAAGATTTGGGGGGACACAAAGGTACGACTCGCAGAGAACGATAAAGTGAGTGATGTTTAACATAGAATTGGGTCCTATGTCAAAGACCCGGAGGCCGTAATGGCTAAGCAGTTCACGGAAAAAGGAGTGACCCGGGGACGAAATCCCCGGATCACATGCTCGACGAAGCAAATTACCTCATTAGGACCGGGGGTGGGCCGAGTCTCATCACCCGGGACTCGCCAATGGATATCCTCCTGGGAAGGAAGGACGCCCGACTCAGCGAGCTCATCTAATTTCGCCTTGGTCACGGTGGACCTTGCCCAGTTGGCAGATATGGACTGAGTCGGCCTTGCTTTCGCCGGCTGTTTTCCCTTAGTCTTAGTACTGGCCTTGGGTGCCATGTGCGTAGTCTACAAAACAGGAGATAAAAAGTGCAGAGTATAAGTAATTAAGACCCGGAAAATGGTTGATTGTCCGGTTAACCAAAGAGCGACTAAAAGATCCGGAAATTATAGATTATCCGAGTATCAAAGAGCAGTTACGGAGAATTTTGACAGATTGGATCTAAAACTTAGAGATTTACAGAAAGATTGGTGACCACAAGTAATGGGGATATGCTATTAATCTAGTCTACACATTGGTTGAGAAGGAATGGAACGGGGACTACCCAATCATTGCGGAACAAGAAAATCATCTAAGAGCGGATTGGATCTAACCTAGTTCGAGTGAGCTTGGAGGCAAAATCCATGGAAGAAGGGGACTCACCGGCGGGGTCCGGAGGAGAGCGCGACGGCGGCAGATGGCGCAGTTGCGGTGGTGTCGTGGGATAATCACGGCAGATGTTACCGGGGGTAACTGATCTTGGGGCAAGACGACACAGGCGTTTGGGAGAGGGTTTAGCTCAGAGGAAAACATGATGCAACTCGATCTGGTAGCCGGCAATCAAGGTCGCCGAGTCTCCGATCTCGATATAATAACTCAACTCTGGGATTACACCTAGATGTTCGATATCAAGCGATATTGCTAGGGTTCTTAGATCTCTGTCTAAACTAGACCTAGGGGTCGGTTTATAAAGCGCCCGTACCCCCTCGGCCCTATTCTCCCAGGCGCAGCTCGAATCCTATCCGGACACCGCTTATAAACCCTAACTTTCCTTACAGTAACCCACAATCCGGGTTACGAGGCCTACAAACTTTGGGCCTTCTAGAAGCTTCATTATCCTTAACCAGATTGCGCACCGTGTTCCTTGGGCCGGGTTACGCCTTGGAGTTGGCCTACCGGGTTATTATCCCCCCATCAGTAGTCCCCAGAATAGCTTGGGCTTCACGGATCCTCCTTGAAGCGCTCGCTATTCCCTGCAAAGATATCAATCACACAGGCATATGGAGGTCGGGTTAAGATGCTTTGATAGACAGCTAGGCCTTACTCCATGGTGGCCATATAGTAACCCGGCTCTTCCCCCAAATACTTTGGTTTGACTTTCCAGGTCTAAACCCTAATAAAAATGTCAAGATTCCATACTCGATAACTGACCCTGATATCATGGGGTAGATCTCCTTCTCTTTTTTGTCCAGGTACTTTGCTCAGTTCTAGGCGCATATCTCGCAGAATCCGCGCAGATAACCATTACCCCACAATTTCCGGCTTCCGGCCGTTGGGATAGACTCACCCCCACCTTATAAATAGTGCTCCGAGGGTAACCTAAAACCCATCGCTCCACTTCAATTCCCCCTTTCCTTCCTTGCTCCTTACGCCCTTGCAGCACCACCGCAAGAAGTTCGTGCTCGCCATCGAAGCAAAGCCGCCGCCGGCCGTATTCGTCCTCGAGCCATCTCGCGCCGTCGCCAAGCTTCACCGCCGCGCCTTCGTTCCACTCGCCAAGAGTCGCAAAGGGACATTCGAGCCACGCCGTTCGCCGCCGTCGCGCTAGACTCCAATACCTCTAGTAAGCCCCTTACGCTCGTTTAATTTAGCCCCGCAATTTTTCAATCCATCCATGATTGGATCTAGGTCAACCCGTGAGTCGTTCTTCCGATTGCATCAAATTAGATCGATTCGATGCTCGCCAACTCCTTTAACCACCTGCTAGATAGTTACAACTCATCCTCCTACCATTACTAATCACCAAATCTCCCGTAAAATCGCTCGCAAAGTTTCCCATCTAGATCCATTCCTCCTCGATTTTCCGCTCATTGCATTAACACCCGGAAAATACTCCCTTTCCAGCTATTTTGCTTGCAGTAGACACATGGGCAACCATCCATCTTCCCCAAATGCCTTTCCATACGTAAGTGACCAATAATTTCCACAATTGTACTTAACACCCGGATACCTTGTAATCTCCACCTCATAGCGTGATACCCGGATAATTCTTAGCTTCATACTTTCTTGATACCTTATACTCGGATAATCCAACACTTCCGGGTCTTATTTCCTACGCCTCTTTTTCTTGTGCTTTGCAGGTTGATCCCATGGCTCCCAAGCGGCAAGGAAAACAGTCGACTCAGGCAAGGACTACCCAAACCATATCCGCCAACTGGGGGCGTTCCACAGCTACGAAGGCCAAGTTGGACGAGCTAGCCGAATTAGGAATTCTCCCTTCTCAAAAGGACATTCACTGGAGGGCGCCGGGCAACGAGACCCGGCCCACACCCGCCGATAACGAGGTAATCTGCTTCGTAGAGCACGTGACCCGGGGATTCTGTCCTCCGGGTCACCCTTTCTTCAGGGAGGTCTTAAGCCATTATGGCCTCCGGGTATTCGACATAGGGCCTAACTCTATGTTGAATATTACCCACTTCATCGTTCTATCCGAGTCGTACTTGTGCATGCCGCCAAGTTTGACTCTCTTCATCGAATTATTCCAGTGTAAGCCGTGCCGCGAAAGTGGTGACGGAGCACTTCTTACTTGCGGCGGGGTATCCATCCAACGCCGCAAGAATTCACCGATGCCAACCCTCAATTTAAACTCCCATGTCAAACATTGGCAGCTGTCTTTCTTTTATTGCCACGATACCTCCCCAGACGGCGAAAAGAAACTGCCGGGTTACTCGGAAAGCCTCCTCGAACCTTCCGAGTCTTTCAATGCCTTTGCACCAGACTCAGACAGGGAGGCGATCCTTCCCTCATTAGCCAAGATAGCCATCCTCTCAGCCCAAGGCCTCCTCGGGCTAAATTTAGTAAAAACATGGGTTGATTTTCGGATCCAACCCAACTCCATCCGTACCAAATTGATGTGCGGGTATTCGGGGCACACCACAGATGCACTCCGATACTCCACCAAGAGCTTTGCGACCGGCGATACCAACAAGACCATCAAGGGCTTCTTGACAGAGAAGCTAGAGGTGATAAAGGGCATCACCGGGTTACCCCCATTTACTCGGGAAAACCCGGCTCCAGCGGTAATATCCGATATTCATAACTTATTTCCACATTTTGACTTGATACAGCTTCTAACCCTTAGTCTCATTCTTTTGTCTTAGGCTGATGACCCTTTCTGGAGAGTTGAACCCTCCCCCCTTCCAGAGACCCGGAAGAAGAGGACGAGCCGGCTGATGATAGTGAAGGTATTTGCACAGAACTTGTATAATCTTTACTCGTATCATTTTCCTCCCGTTTACCCTTTTTCCCACGAACACACACCCGGTTCGCAGGGCTGGAGGACGAAGGTGAGACCAACGAGGATGACCGGAGGCAACCGAGTCTGATCAAGAAGCAACAGTTGGAGCCAAGAGGAAGGCCAGAGGGGCAGTGTCCAAGGTTCCTTTTTCCTCGTTATCCTCTGAACCTTACTCCTTTGACGCCATGCGACGACTTAACCATCAATTATCAAATTCGTCGTGCTTGAAGGATTCTCTCCCAGCCAAGCGCAGAGTAACTCGGAGCTCCCCGGGTGAAGATCCCCTTAACCCGGGCATCTCTACCCCCTCGGTCCATCGTGCCAGTGCTCCTTCGTCCCGTCCTTCCGACTCTCCTCAACGCCACCCTTCTCCTAACCATCCACGTGTCGGGCAATTCCGGGTTCCGTTAGTGGTCCCTGTGACGACCTCATCTGCTTCCAGCGGCGAGCTCCGGCCGGACTACACCGTGAATGCCGGGTAAGTTTTTGCTACATGATTTCTTTTGACGTCTGACAAGTTTCCACTCAAGCCACCATCACCACTAATAACTGCCTTTCCTCATCTTTCTTTCAGCACTCAAGTCACCGTTAGTGACCCGGAAAATGTAGAGACGGATAACCATCGGGCAGAGAAGCCGACTGAGAACGCAGACGCCGCGACTGGCGGTGATACGGCGAATAACCAGGAACAAGGCCCTCTGAACGATCCGCTTCCCCGAGCCACCGGATCTCCTTCCTCATCGGAACCAGTGGACGAGGAGATCGAGGTTCTGGATACAAGGATGGGTTCTCCCAACCCGGGTACTCAAACTGTCCGGGTCTCGACCCCAAGGGCGGGGAGAGCTCCCCCACCAGGCGACCAGGCTGCCGGCTCTTCCGGTACTCGACCCGAGGAACTGACGTTTGCCCAGATGCTGGAAACCCTGCGCACTTTAAGGGCTAATGAAGAAAACATCTTGGGGGCTTTAATAGCCAAACACGAGGTAAATCCGACTGATGTTGCTTGTGCCCTTATCCAGTCCCCAAGTTCCGAGTGAATTGATTCACAATTTGCTTGGGACTTTATTATACAAGCGACCGATAACTTGCCCCTCTACCCGACTAATCCTTGTTTGCATCCATGCAGTCTTTCGTGACTCAATCTGAGGAGAAACTGGCAGACGCCACCAAGCTCATTGAAAAGGAGGTAGCTTTGCGTGAGGCAGCCGAGGCTGAGGCCAGGAGGAATAGGCTGATAATGAGGAAATATAGGAAAAGGGCTCACAAAGCAGAAGATGATCTAACAAGCCTTTCTGTCCAAATATCTGACACATATCGTGCTTTACTTGGTACGTTTCCTCCTCCGGGTTTATCCTTTTGATAGATAGCAAGAGTTTTCCCGACTTACGTTTCCATTTTTTCAGGCCCGGACGAAACCATGCCGGATGAGGATGACATTGCCAAGCTGAAAAATATGAAGAGCGTTATCCGACAGCTATGTGCCGGAACCAAATGGATCCTTCAGGAATTACGGTGGCCGGGTAAAGGACATGTTGATCTGAAGAGGATGCTGGATGCCTTCTCCACTATTCCTGAGTTGATTTGGCACTGGAAACGCTCGTCTTGCCGGGTTGGAGTGACCCGGGGGCTTGCACTTTCCAAGGCTTATTTCCCCAAGCTCGAGCTAGTGAAGCTTATGGGCGGCTTCCCAGAGTTCAAGCTTGATGGGTCCAAGTTCTCGGCGAAGGATTTTCAGGCCGTCCAAAAGGAGGTCCGTTACCCGGCCAGCGTGATCGCTGACGACCTGGATGTTAATATCCTTGTTCCAGCATATGATGCTGCTGGTGAAGCGATTAAGTCAGATCTTCCCGAGCCGTATGATATGCTGTCTCGGTGGAAGGAGGAAGCTGCTGCGTTGAGGGCGGAGGCTGCCAAGAAGCAAGCTGAAGCCGGCTCTGCCCCCGCTACCTCAACACTAGTCGTTCCACCTCCTGCACGGGCTGGTACCACTGATCCGGGTGCTGCTGCTACCACCAATGATGGCAAGGGCAAGGCCAAGATGAACGCCGAGTGACATCTGATCTCTAATGCCTCTTCTTATGCACCGGTCGGCCAACGTGCGATTTAAACAGTTATATTTTGGGTGGTGCGCCTGTGCACCTTTGATACCTTTTCACCGGGATTTTGTAATGCACGCTAAGGTCTTGATATACTCTATGCCTCTTCCGGCCTTTTTAAATTTATCCATTATTGAGCTCGTCTGTTCTCGATATCCGGCTTTCTTTATTGTTCCTTTTGTGAAACTCGATTTCCGGGTCTCATGGGTGTTGACAAGCGGATTTGCTTCTAAGTCCCCAAGTCCCCAAGACTCGGATATTTGGGCTTTTGGAATTCTACAAGTAAGCAATTTTTTCTCTTTTCAAGATTTCAAGTCACCCGGACCCGGATCTCCAAGTCTGGGACACTTGATCTTGAAAGGAGAACGAATTGCCTACTGCTAAATTCACAAAGATCCCTGAGTCGTTTCACATAGGATTTGAAGTTATGCTTAATAATCGTTGAGTTTCCAGCTGTTTAGCCTTGTACTCTGCATAACTTGTGGTTTAGATGACCCTTTTGACTATCTTGTACTGTAAGCCGGCTTTCGCGTGGATACCATGTTGTTACATCTATACGAAAACGTGGCCAGTCAAGCCCCGTCGGGTTTCATGGCTGACTGTAATCGTAAGCGAACAAATCATGCCACTTTAGTGCGAGTCACATCGAGCTTAAGTAAGAATAGCCAAGAAATTTGGACTTCTTTGTCCGGTTATAAGATTGTAGCCGTACTCGTTTGCAAGTAGTCGGCCCTTATAACTCATAGGCATCATGGCCGGGTCTTTGAGTTCGTAACTGTGCTATTCAAGCGACCAGCCCCCAAGACCTAGATATACGCATCATACTGAGAGTACAGAACCTGATAATAACCATCTCTTTTCTTGATAATCACCTCTTTACTTGATATGAAAAATCTAGGTCAGCAAGCCGCCTCATTAAAAACCCGTCCAGTCCCCAAGGGTACCCTGGATAGGAAAAGAGTACGTCTGAGAACCTGCTGCCTGTTACATCGTTCAATTCCATGTGCCAACACATTTTTTGCTAAGTATAATATGGACGTAGCTGAGCCACGTTCCACGGTCTGTCTCTTTCTTGCATAGATGAAGTGGTGTGAGCGGTGTCATTAACTGTGGTCGACTCTTCCCTTGCATCTATCAAGTAATATGACCCATTATGCAAATTCCGGCTTATGATAAACGGTCCTTCCCAGGGTGGTGATAACTTGTGCTTTCCTTCGTTCGACTGTACCAGGCGCAGAACCATGTCTCCTTCCTGGAAGACCCGGGTTTTCACGTGCCGGCTATGATACCTTCGTAAATCCTGCTGATATATGGCTGGTCTTTCCAGGGCTTGTTCCCTTTGCTCTTCTAACATATCCACAGCATCTTGCCGGGTTTTTTCATTCTCCACTTCGACGTACGCTGATACTCGTGGTGAATCATGAATAATATCACTCGGTAGTACTGCCTCCGCGCCATAGACCATGAAGAAGGGTGTCATCTGAGTAGATCTATTAGGCGTGGTATTGATACCCCAAACCACAGAAGGAAGTTCTTCGACCCATGCGCCAGCTGCCCTGATACAGGGGACTCGTAATCGTGGTTTTAATCCGCGAAGCAATTCTTGGTTTGCCCTCTCCACTTGTCCATTGGCCTGCGGATGAGCCACTGATGCGACATCAAGCCGGATTCCATTGTTGCCACAGAACCTCTCCATCTCACCAAGGGACATGTTGGTTCCATTGTCGGTAATTATGCTGTGGGGATACCCGAACCGGTAGATAATCCTTTTCAGGAACTTGACTGCTGTGGCTGATTCGCAATTAGTAACTGGCATAACCTCAACCCATTTGGTAAACTTATCAATAGCCACCAAAAGATGTGTGTTCTTGCATGGTGACATATGAAATGGGCCAACCATGTCCATACCCCAGACAGCGAACGGCCAAGTTAACGGGATGGTCCGTAACTCCATAGCCGGCACGTGGGTTTGGCGAGCGTACCTTTGACATCCGTCACACCTTGCTACCAACCGTTCCGCGTCTGCTAGAGCTGTGAGCCAGAAAAACCCGTGTCGATAAGCTTTAGCCACGAGAGATCTTGTGGACGCATGATGTCCACAGTCGCCTTCGTGGATTTCCTTGAGAATTTGTCGGCCTTCTTCTGGCGCTACGCAGCGCAAAAAGACCCCTGCTGCTCTTCTCTTATATAATTCCCCATTGATGATAGAATATCCCTTTGCTCGCCTCAAAATTTGCCTTGCTAATACCTCCTGCTGTGGTAACTCGCCTCGCGATAGGTAGGCCAAAAACGGTTCTGTCCATTCGGGAATAGTACGTACGGTGGCCACAAGTCCTGAATCCGGGTCTTGATTTGCCAACTCCTCCTCTGACTCGGTTTTAACTGATGGTCGCCATAATTCATCCAGGAAAACGTTAGGTGGAACCGGCTCTCTGCGCGAGCCGAGTCTAGCGAGTGCGTCGGCTGCCTCATTCTTTCTTCTGTCTATATGCTCCACCTCATACCCGGAAAAACATCCTGCAACCCTATCAACTTCCCTGCGGTATGCTGCCATAGTTGCGTCCTTTCTATCCCAAGTTCCTGACACCTGCTGTACCACAAGGTCCGAATCTCCGAAACACCGTATCCTCTTGACGTTCATCTCCTTGGCTGCCCTTAAGCCGTGCAATAGGGCCTCATACTCGGCCACGTTGTTGGAACAGTCAAAGTGAATTTGTAGTACGTAACTCAATTTATCTCCTTTGGGTGACGTTAGCACCACCCCAGCTCCTGATCCCTCGTATTGCTTAGACCCATCGAAGTGCATGATCCATGATTCGGAATTTGGAACCGTCGTAGTCATGCCTGTATGTGTCCAGTCGTTAACGAAATCAATTAAAGCTTGAGATTTGATTGCTGACCTGGGTTCGTAGTTGATGTGATAATCCCCCATCTCTATCGCCCACTTGGCTATTCTTCCCGTCGCGTCCGAGTTTCTGATGATATCCGACATTGGTATTGAACTAACCACTGTTATGGGGTGTTCTTGGAAATACGGCTTCAATTTCCGGCTGGCCATAAAGACCCCGAACACCAACTTTTGCCAATGCGGATAGCGCTGCTTTGCTTCTGATAATACCTCGCTGACGTAATAAACCGGTCTCTGAACCGGGTAACCCTTCCCATCCTCTTTGCGCTCCACAACAACTACTGCGCTGACGGCTCGGGGGCCAGCTGCCACGTATAGCAACATAGGTTCTTTAGGACCCGGAGCCGCTAGTACTGGTGCTTCAGATAACTGCTTCTTTAGTGCTTCAAACGCCTCATCCGCCTCTTGATCCCATACGAATTTATCTGATTTCCTCAAGAGCCGGTACAAGGGTATTGCTTTTTCTCCGAGCCTGGATATGAATCGGCTTAAGGCTGCTACGCAGCCCGTGAGCTTTTGAACATGCTTCAAATTTTCCGGCTTTTTCAGACTCTGGATGGCCTTGATTTTGTCCGGGTTTGCCTCGATCCCTCTCTCGGAAACGATAAAGCCGAGTAATTTCCCGGCTGGAACTCCGAACACGCACTTTGTCGGGTTAAGCTTCATCTGATATCTCCTCAAATTTTTGAACGTCTCCTTTAGATCATTGATAAATGTCTCCGCCTTCCTGGTCTTGATGACCACATCATCCACATAGGCATGGACGTTGCGTCCAATTTGGTCCTCGAAGCACTTTTGAATACACCGTTGGTAAGTTGCACCTGCGTTCTTCAATCCAAACGTCATAGTTTTATAACAGAAGGCCCCAAAAGGGGTTATGAATGATGTTTTCTCCCAATCCTCCCTCTTGAGCTTAATCTGATGATACCCGGAATATGCGTCCAGGAAGCATAATAGATCGCTTCCAGCTACTGCGTCTATAATCTGATCTATCCTTGGTAGCGCGAACGGATCTTTTGGACAATGTTTGTTGAGACTCGTAAAATCAATGCACATCCTCCACTCATTGGTCTTTTTCATCACTAGAACCGGGTTTGCCAACCAATCCGGGTGAAATACTTCCATGATAAAGCCGGCTTCCAATAGCCGAGCGATCTCTTCGCCTATAGCCTTCCTTCTTTCCTCATTCATTTTCCTCAAACCCTGCTTCACGGGCCTGGACTTGGGATCCACATGTAAACTGTGCTTGGCCAGCTCTGTAGGGATACCCGGCATGTCGCTAGGTGTCCAGGCGAACACGTCTGCATTTGAACGAATAAACTCCACAAGTGCCTTCTCCTGCTCTTTTCCCAAATTAGACCCTATGGTAAATTGCTTAGTGGAATCACCTTCGACAAAATCTATCTTCTTGGTGTCTTGTGCTGCCTTGAATTTTGCTCTCTCATCCTCAGTATTCGGCTTTTTCAAGGCTGTTCTATCATCCGGATTTACTTGAGACCGGTAATATTCGAGTTCTTCCTTTCTGCATGCTTGCTCGGCCATAACTGAATCTCCTTCATCACACTCAGCCGCTATATCCCGGTTCCCATGTATGGTGATGGTCCGTTTAGGACCCGGGATCTTTAGCTGCAAATACACATAGCACGGCCTAGCCATGAATTTGGCATAAGCCGGTCTTCCAAACAGCGCGTGATAAGGACTGCGCAATTTGACCACCTCGAACGTGAGCCACTCAACTCGATAATTATCCGTCGATTCTCCGAAAGCAACCTCCAAGGTGATTTTTCCCTCGGGGCTCGCCGAGTGACCTGGCACGATCCCATGAAAGATTGTCGAACTTTTCTGTAACTGGGACTCTTTGAGACTCATGCGTAAGAAGGTTTCCCAATAAAGGATGTTGATGCTACTTCCACCGTCCATCAGGACCCCTTTCAGTTCATAACCATTAACCTGTGGAGCAACCACCAATGCCAAGACTCCTAGACGCTCTACTCTTTCCGGGTGATCTCTTCTGCTCCACGTTACCTCTTGCTCCGCCCATCTAAGGTATTCCGGCGTAGCCGAAGAGATCGAGTTTACTGTTTGCTTTAATGTCTCTTTGTTCCTGCTAGAAGTTCCAGTAGTATGCACATGATATTGTCCCTTTAAATCAGGCGTACGTACCATACCGATGAAGATGTTAATCCGGCCGATCGTCACCGTAGATCCGGACTCGAGGTGATCCGACTCTGGACCCCAGCCGGAATCGTCCACCATATTTTCTCCTTTGTGGTCGATGTAGATCTCGCCTACGACAAGATTCTCCATGTTCTTCCGAGCTTCTCCCGTGATGTAAACACCTTTGGACGCAGGCCCCACGGTGGGCGCCAACTGTCGTGGGATAATCACGGCAGATGTTACCGGGGGTAACTGATCTTGGGGCAAGACGACACAGGCGTTTGGGAGAGGGTTTAGCTCAGAGGAAAACATGATGCAACTCGATCTGGTAGCCGGCAATCAAGGTCGCCGAGTCTCCGATCTCGATATAATAACTCAACTCTGGGATTACACCTAGATGTTCGATATCAAGCGATATTGCTAGGGTTCTTAGATCTCTGTCTAAACTAGACCTAGGGGTCGGTTTATAAAGCGCCCGTACCCCCTCGGCCCTATTCTCCCAGGCGCAGCTTGAATCCTATCCGGACACCGCTTATAAACCCTAACTTTCCTTACCGTAACCCACAATCCGGGTTACGAGGTCTACAAACTTTGGGCCTTCCAGAAGCTTCATTATCCTTAACCAGATTGCGCACCGTGTTCCTTGGGCCGGGTTACGCCTTGGAGTTGGCCTACCGGGTTATTATCCCCCCATCAGGTGGCCCTCTGGATCTTCCGGTGCACAGCTCGCGGGCGCGGTGGCGGTGGTTGACGGCGGCGCGGCGCGGGCGGAAGCGGAGCGCAGGCGGCGGCGGCTCGCTTCCGGCTGCTCCCCCGTGGGCTCCGTGGCGGCGCGGCGTCGAGCTCGAGCAAGGGAGCGCCAATGGAGGTTGAAGGTGAAGGAGACAAGTGAGATGGGGGAAATGGGGCTCTTGGTATAGGGTTACCCCTTAGGCGCTTATTTATAGGTGCGGGTGGGAAAACCTAGAGTAAGGAGCGGGAGCCAAAAATTTCGGGAGGGATACCCGCCCGAATTTGTTGGGATAAGTTATTAATTGGTTGTGCGTGATATCCGGAAAGGATCAGAGCAAATCGTTTCCGCAATATCCGGATTAATTAGTGAACAAAGTGAGCCGGGTCTTCTGTGTTTTCCTCGGAGTGTTGACCCGGGAAGATAAAGATGGATTCGGAGAAAGCCGGGTTATTGTATGGACCACCAGTGGAGTTAGGCCTAGCTGTTTATCAAAGCAACCTAACCCGGCCTTTTATGAACTTGTATGTTTGTTATTTTTGCAGGGAATAGCATGCGCTTCAATGAGGATCCCGTGAAGCCCAAGCTATTCTGGGGACTACTGATGGAGGGATGATAACCTGGTAGGCTAACGTCAAGGTGTAACTCGGCCCAAAGGGAGCTGCGCAAGACCCGGCTTAAGGAGTTTCTAGAAGGTCCAATAGTGTAGGCCTCGTGACCCGGATTGTCGGTTTCGATAAGAAAACTTAGGGTTTGTAAGCGGTGCCCAGGTAGGACTCCGAGTATGCCTTGGATAGGAGGCCATGGGGGCTGGATATTATATAATCCGGCCCCTAGGGTTAGATTAGACACGAGTTTTGACTAGCTATTCGAGTATCCTTTGTACTACCAGAGCTAAGATAATAAACCTAGATCGGAGACTCGGCGACTTGATTGCCGGCTACCAGATCACTTATCACCATGACTTCCCCTGAGAAAAACCCTCTCCCAAACACCAGAGTCGATTTACCCCAAGATAAGTTACCCCTGGTAACGTCTGTCGTGATTATCCCACGACAGGACCCCCGCCGGACCCAGGGCGGAGCCTCCGGTGGATTCAACGGAGCCTCCGCTCCTGTGCAAAAATCTCTCCCTGGATTTCTTTCTCCTTGATCTTTTCATATAAAACAATCGCTCGCCCCAAATAGTTAGTGAACCTGATTAAACCTAGGCATTTTCATTAATCAAACAAACATTAGATCAAACAGGTATGTTGTCATATAATTACCAAAACGGACGGTGATCTTTCATTCTCCCCCTTTTTGGTAATTGATGACAACATCCCTATTTGCATGATTGAAAACACAATATGACCGGAGCTCCCCCTAAAGGTATGCTCCTTTCATATTGAGAGTATCTAGGCACGATATATAAGAATAATATGACAACGATATCACATAACACACATAACACATAAATAATATGATACGAGGTTCATACATGCATAATATAACGAGGTTCACGATAGATAGGAATAATGTAAACACACCTAAGTTCCAAATGACCAAATAAGAAGCCAAACTCCCTCAAGCAAATAAAAGATGCAAATCGAAGAAGCTTGAGGGAGACCCATGCAAATGCCCGTTCCTAATATATCTCTCTCTCCCCCTTTGGCATCAAGATACCAAAAGAGGGAGATCAAGATGCTAACGTCCAGAAGATCACTCGGAGGAGGCTTCCGGGTCCGGAGAGGGGGCACGGCGGTGAGAGCTAGTAGCTTCGTCTCCTTCTTCCTCGGACCACTCAATTAGCTTGCCCTTGGAGTCCTTTGATTGCCATTTGTCCCAATCCGTGATGCTAGGAAGAACCGGGGATTCAATGGAGAGACCTTCCTCATGGAGACGTTGACGAGAGGCTTGAGCTTTGTTGCGGTTCTTGAGTTCCGTATCATAATGAGCTTCCCATTGGTGTTGCTCAATCTTCTTGTTCAAACGAAACACCTTCTTGAGGGCCCTTGCCATCCATTTGAAAGCATTGCTAGAGGGAGGAGGTTGAGACGGACCGGCTTCTTCTTCATCCTCATCAACAATGATGTGGGGCTTGGCCTTGTGCTTGCGAACGGCGGGAGTGGGATTCTCAATTGGTTCCGTGTGATCCTTGATGAGGAGTCTCTTTTCCGTGTGAGGGATCCAACCCTCATCGTCAAGTGGTTCATCCGGAAACTTGTCGTCCCACGCGTCCAAGATGATCTTCATGATGAACGGTCCAAAGCAAGCATTCTTGCGGTTGATCACGGCGTGCCACAACTCATTCCAAATATAGTCAAGCACGTCAAGCTTGCGAGGAGTGTCAGCCATCTGCTGTTGGTGAGTTAGAAGCATGAGGTTCTTCAAGAAACCCTGGATCTCATCCACATTCCCCGCCTTTGGGTTGATGGTCTCTCTATAGATGCGCAACATGATATCATATGTGGGGTAAAGACCCTTGACGAACCCAACGTCGTACTTCTTCCAGTGATAGAGAGGAGTGAGTTGATCCTTGGAAAGTGACACAGTGTTGATGACATGAACTCGGAACCATCCATTAGCAAACTCTTCACCCTCAGCAAACGGACCAAAATCCGGGTAGCCACCAAGAAGAGTGCCAACATCCTTCCACTTGATGTCAAGTTGTCTTCCCTTAGTCATCCAAATGAGGTTGCGTTCGGTCTCATTGGAGAGATGAACGGTGGCTAGCAACTGACAGACAAGATCTTCATCGAAGTCTTGTTGAAGACTGATTATGGGACCAAGTCCAAACCTCTCAATGAGCTCAAGAGCCTCCCCAAAGTAGTTGTGGTTCCTTTCCATGTGCCCAAGGTTGATGGCGTGTTGAGGAACGACATTATCCTTCGGCTTCCTCATCAAGATCTCATTATAGATTTGCCCTTGGAAAACAGTGTGAAAGCGTGGATCCTTACCCCGAATTGTGGCATCAAGCGATCACGGGCAACCACATAGGGGTTCTCACGCCTTTCCTTCACAAATACCGCCTCGGACATCTTGGAGGCTGTTTTTGCGGTGTTCTTCTTGGACAGCTTTTTCTCGGTGGTCGGGAACCGCTTGCGCTTGGCTTGAGTGTTGTCAAGTTCCTCCTCAATCTCATCCACTTGAGGAGTCTTGCGACGACCGGTGGTCTTGTAACGGACCCCCTTGGAACCGGAAGCATCCGCGTCGTCCATGGTGAAAAAGGAAAGAGGGAAGGTTCCCGGGGCGTCCCAAGGCAAGGAGAAGGTCTCCCCACGGTGGAGCTCCCCAATCCGGCGGCGAAAAGCTTGGGGGCGGCGGCAGTTCGTGAGGAAGAAGAAAGGGGGCGGGTGGGGGAAAATGAGATTGGATCTCACTTACCCCCGCACGCCCCAACCCTTATCCATGAAAAACTGCCCCCGGCGGAGCCTCCGGTGGTTTCACCGGAGCCTCCGCTCCCCCCAGCGGAGCCTCCGGTGGTTCCCACCGGAGCCTCCGCCCCTTGTCCACCAAAATAGTTAATTTCAGGCCCGCTGAACAAATATGAGCCAGCGGAGCCTCCGGTGGCGTTCCGGTGGACAGGGGCAGCGGAGCCTCCGGTGGATTCACCGGAGCCTCCGCCCAGCCAAATTTTCGCGCGCCAAGATTGTAAAAACACGAGCATTTCGATAGAAACATTGGTTTGGGCAAATGAGGCTTGGGTTGGAAAATTGTTACTGATATACGAGATACATTACTCGGAGGGGTTTGCAAGAAGCAATAAAAAGGTAGAAGACCGAACCCGTACGAGTTGTCAAGACGGAGATATGATAGGCGTGAAAGATCCAAAGCATACCAAAGGTCGGTGGCCGAAGCCACCATGTTTGAGTTTGTAACTTGGCACCGCGAAGATATATCTTGGGTCCAAAATTACTACTCACAATTAAGCACAATAAGTCACAATTGACTAGATATGCAATGATGAATTGTTTTTCGCATAATAGGAGGAGTGCATATTCATGAGTTGAGTAGCGCTCCCCCTATGTCCATGCCTACATCTAAACCTAATAGCATGCATAATGAGGGTAGATATGCAAGGTCTCAAGTGAAGTTGGAGGAATCTATGACATTTAGTTCATTCCTCAAAGCTCGAAATCTTGGTTCATCAAGGGCCTTCGTGAAGATATCGGCAAGTTGATCCGTCGTGGAGACATATGAGAGACCAATATCACCTTTCTCAACATGATCCCGAATGAAATGATGACGGATCTCAATGTGCTTCGTCTTGGAGTGAAGAACCGGGTTGTAGGCGATCTTGATAGCACTCTAATTGTCACAAAGAAGAGGCACCTTGTCAAAATGAATACCATAATCGTTCAAGGTTTGCCTCATCCATAGCAATTGGGCACAACAACTTGCCGCGGAGATATACTCAGCCTCGGTGGTGGAGAGAGCAATGCCATTTTGCTTCTTAGAAGACCAACATACCAAGGAGCGGCCAAGGAATTGACAACCCCCGGATGTGGACTTCCTATCCGTCTTATCTCCCGCATAATCTACATCCGAGTATCCAATGAGCTGAAAGCTTGAACCCTTGGGATACCAAAGACCAAAGTTTGGGGTATGAACTAGATATCGAAATATTCGTTTCACAGCTTCCAAATGACTTTTGCCTTGGGGAGGCTTGAAACCTTGCACATTTACCTACTCTATACATGATATCGGGTGTAGATGCACAAAGGTAGAGCAAAGAGCCAATCATGGAGCGGTATACCTTTTGATCTACCTCTTTACCGTTGGGGTCGGGTTTCAAGTCGGTGGTCGTGGACATAGGAGTCTTCATAGGTTTGGCTTCATTCATATTAAACCTCTTGAGCATCTCTTGAGTGTATTTGGCTTGTTTGATGAAAGTCCCTTCATAATATTGATTTATTTCAAAGCCAAGGAAGAACTCCAACTCTCCCATCATAGACATCTCAAACCTATCGGTCATAAGCTTGCAAAACTCCTCATTGAACAAAGTGTTAGTAGACCAAAAATGATGTCATCCACATAGAGTTGTCATATGAACAAGTCACCTCCAACCGTCTTGGTAAAGAGGGTGGGATCGATTAAACCAACATTAAACCCGCGATCTACTAGAAACTCTTTAAGGTGCTCATACCACGCACGTGGAGCTTGTTTAAGTCCATAGAGCGCCTTATCAAGTTTATAGACATGATCGGGGTGGTTGGGATCCTCGAAACCCGGAGGTTGCTTGACATATACTAACTCATTAATGGGACCATTAAGGAAAGCACTCTTGACATCCATTTGTTGTAACTTGAAGTTATGATGAGATGCATAGGCAAGTAAGATGCGAATGGATTCAAGGCGAGCTACGGGAGCAAAGGTTTCACCGAAATCGATACCTTCGACTTGAGAAAAACCTTGGGCCACCAATCTTGCCTTGTTGCGAATGACAATGCCATCTTTGTATTGCTTGTTCTTGAACACCCATTTGGTGCCAATGACATTTTTGCAATCCTTGGGTCTTGGCACTAATTTCCACACTTTGTTGCGCTCGAAGTTATTGAGTTCATCATGCATGGCTTCAAGCCAATCTTGATCTTCGAGAGCTTCATATACCTTCTTGGGTTCAATGAAAGAGACAAAAGCATGAGCCTTGCTAAAATCCGCCAATTGCCTTCTAGTGACCACTCTTCCACGAACTTGTCCAAGAATCTTGTCCCCCGTATGACCCGCCCGTTCAAGATTCTCTAGCCTTCTCTTTGCTCTTCGTGCTATTATTTCCTCCAAAGATTCCTTGGATATGGATTGAGAATCACCTTCTTCATCGGAGACATGTCCATCTTCATTTTGTCCTTGATCAATGATGGGTGATGAATCACCACTAGCTTGAGCATTCTCAACAATGATGGAATCTTGATCATGATTTAGATGAGTTGATTGGCCTTGTTCATTAGCTTGGCCTTGATTGTTAGCTTGAGGGCTCGGTGCATCTTGTTGGATAGCTTGATCATCAGTGGGTGTAGTCAATGGCTCCACTTGAGTGGGGCATAGTCCTTCTCCCTCCGTCATCCGGTAACCCTCAATGGGAATTATTTCACCAATCCCCATTCTTCTTATGACGATGGGAGGAATATCATCTCCTACAACACCATGATCTATACGCCCCCCTTGGGAGCCGTTATCCTCATCAAACACTACGTCTATAGCTTCTTCAACTTGCCCGGTGGACATGTTGTAGACTCTATAGGCGTGAGCATTCGTGGCATATCCAACAAAGATACCCTCATAAGATCTAGTCTCAAATTTTGACAACCATTTTCCTTTCTTGCGAATGAAGCACTTGCAACCGAAGACCTTGAAATAAGATACATCCGGTTTCTTGCCCGTGAGAATCTCATAGGGAGTCTTGTTCAAGATCTTGCGAAGATATAGCCGGTTGGTAGCGTGACAAGCGGTGGAGACGGCTTCGGCCCAAAAGTTATAGGGATAAGAGAACTCCGCAATCATAGTTCAAGCCGCATCCATCAAAGTCTGGTTCTTTCTCTCCGCAAAACCATTTTGTTGAGGGGTATAGGGAGTGGAATATTGATGAGCAATGCCTTCTTCACTAAGAAAACCCTCAACGGTGTAGTTCTGGAACTCCGAGCCATTATCACTCCGAATGACCAATATGGTAGCATTGTGTTGGCGCTCCACTAGAGTGATGAACTCGATGACTCTATTTTGAGTTTCACTTTTCCTCTTGAAGAAATACACCCAACAATATCTTGAATAATCATCCACAATCACCAAGCAATACTTCTTTCCTCCGAGGTTATCATAGGATAGTGGGCCAAAGAGATCTAACTGAATTAGCTCGAGAATTCTTGTGGTGGAGATAGTTGTCTTGGTTGGGTGTTGCTCTCCATGTTTCTTCCCAAAGGTACAAGAGCTACACACACGATCTTTAGCAAACTTAGCTTTGGTTAGTCCTAGAACGTGATTGCCACTTTGGAGGTCATGTAACATTCTCATGTTGGTGTGGGCTAGTCGGCGATGCCAAAGCCACCCCACATCAACTTTAGCCATTAGGCATGTCGCGGCACACGTGTCTTCTTTAGAGAAGTCCACTACATACATGCCGTTCTCGACAAACCCAACAAAGGCTACTTTAAGAGAAGTCTCCCAAGTGACAATCACACTCTCTTTATGAAAGAACGAAGTAAAGCCACAATTTGCAAGTTGAAGAACGGACATCAAGTTATAGCCAAGGGACTCAACAAGGAGAACATTCTCAATTGATAAATCATTTGAGAAAGCTACCTTGCCTCGTCCCAATACCTTAAGTTCGGACTTGTCACCAATAGTAACACAATTGAGATGTGGTAAAGGAGGTTCAATATTGCTTATTGCGTCGTGGCTTCCGGTCATATGTTGGGATGCACCACTATCCACTGTCCATCTATTTGACCCTGGAAGCGTTTCCCTACAAGAGATCAATTTCTTGATTTAGGTACCCATCCTTCAATGGGTCCTCTTTTGTTAGTAACAAGGGTCTTGGGGACCCAAATAGTCCAATGATAATCATCACCATAAGAAGTACCAACATATTTAGCATAAACATGTCCATCTCTAGATTTCATAAGAACATAAGATGGGTTATATTTACCGGCAAAGTCATTTTGAGTGATGCTCCCCCTAGAGGTATCACCACCCACAATGGAGTTGGTATCCTTCTTCTTGGTAACTTCACCCTCTTTCACAAAGACAACATTTTGAGAGGGAGATGTGACACCCTTGGATTTCTTATTTGACTTGGAGATGAAACCAAGTCCTTCTTTCCCTTTCTTGACTCCTTGAGAACTTATGGCATCATTGAGAATTTTCTCTTTTCCTACAATGTTAGTCGTAGTGCAAGAGGTAGGCAAGATAGTAATGCTATTAGAGGAAGATATCACTTGCTTATTAGACTGTTGAGCTAGGAGGTTGTTCCGAGACTTGGTGAGTTTGTCATGAATATCTTTAAGAGACATGAACTCCTTTTCTAGTTTTTCATGATTCTCAACAAGTACTTCATGAGCTATTCCTAGCTTCAACTCCTCTTCTTCAAAAACTTTAAGTAAAGCAAGATATTTTTCGTTATCTTTTCTAAGCTTGGCAAGGGATGTTTCATTATCTTTCCTAAGCTTGGAAACACTTATAGCATAGGTATCTTGTAGACTAGATAGTCTCTCTTCAAGAGATGCTCTCATGGATCTTTCCTTTTTGAGAGCCTTAACTAGTTCATTTTCATGGGTCTCATGGCTACCACCATGGCTCTCCAAGGTCATGATGATCTCCTCCTTCTCGTCAATGAGAGAGTTGGCATCATCAAGCTGCCTTAAGAGAGTCTTTACCTTTTCCTTAGTTTCACCTTCAAGACTACATAGCCAAGAGCCTAGATTCTTAGCATCCTCATCATCAACAATGTTTTCAACGCAATCCAATAACGAGGGAGAGCTAGTGATGATAGACTTGGAGGTGGAAGATATTACCGCGGTGGCTTTTGCCATGGGACATGTAGGTCGGATTGATGCCTTCTCATTGGGGGATTCAAATAGAGAGACCGATGAAGAGGAAGTCGTAGCTATGGCGACGTGGGCAACACCTACGACTTCATCTTCTCCTTCATCTCCGGAGTAGTATGTTTCCAATGTGGGGCCTTCTTGAACATATAGAGCCCTTGGGACTCTTCTAGCGAGGTTCTTGTTGAGCGGAGCTTTGTTCTTGTCCTTGCGAACAAGCTTCCCTTCATTCTCTTCTCTTGGCTCAAAGCGACATTCTTTGAAAAAGTGACTTGCACTCCCACAATTGTAACATGTCCTTGGCCGCTCTCCTTTCTTCCTAAAGATCTTGTTCCTTGGAGGTCTAGGAGCGCCGGCCTTGTGAGCTTCCCATCTCTTCCAATACCCTTGCATGGCAAGAGCGATACACTTATGATCACCCTTGTATGTGTCTTCATAGTCCTCCTCATCATCATCATCATCATCCACTTCTTCTATCTTGGCCATGGCCTTAGACTTCAAGGCAAGGTTAGGAGACTTCCCATGGCCTCTTGAGCGAGCAAGAGCATCATTCGCGCTCTTGTGAGATAAGGATATGGCTATGAACTCACTAAGAACACCAATGGAGTTGAGGGAGTTGTAGTCGGATCTTGTTCGAATGCTAGTGGAGAGATTCTTCTCAAAAGGAGTTATGGCCTTGACAAATTTCCTCTTGATCCACTCATCGGAGATTTCCTCTTTTCTAAAGTCCCTTAATTGATTGCCAAGGGTGACCACTCTTCTATATAGCTCCTCGGGACTTTCATCTTCAAGCATGACAAAGTTCTCGAACTTGTCAAGAGCAACATCATATTTGGATGATTGGATACTTGCATTGCCTTGGAACAAGGAGTCAACCTTATCCCAAGCTTCCTTGGCGGTCTTGATACCGCGAATGTGTTCAAGATGTTCTCTTGGGAGAGCCTTTTGTATAGTCACAAGAGCGGTCTTGTTGAGTTGAAATTCCACATCCTCTCTTGGAGTCAAGTTGTTTGGATCGTGGGGGTGGAATCCATGGAGAATGCTTCTCCACAAAGCGGTGCAAGATCCTGAAATGTGAGACTCCATATCGAACTTCCAAGAAGAGAACTCGTTAGTGTTAAGCATGGGAGGAACTCCAACATTAACCATGTGTGGCATAGTGGCGATAGGGTGGATAGAATCATAATTGGGAGGTGGTGGAACTTTAGAGTGAGACCCCGAACCGTTAGCCGATTGAGACTTGGTGCCCTCGGAGCTCCCACCACTCCTAGCCTTTTTATCGGCTTTCGCTTTGGCTTTCGCCTTAGCTAAAGCGATGTTAGCTTCCATCTCGTCGATATCCGGAATGGATTCTTCGTCCGAGCTAACATCGTTGGTGGTGAGGGGTGGTTCCGTGGACTCCTTGGTTTTCCCCATCAGTGCATCCATCATTTTCTTTATGCTAGAAACCTCTGAACTAACACTGGAGCTAACCTTAGATAGTTCGGTTTGGAGAACTCCAACCGTATCTTGTAGGTTAGATATAGTGTCGGCCATTTTGGAGATTTCCGCACTAGAACTTCCGGGGGCATTTTCATCGACCATTGTACTCTTGGGCGGTTAAGCCCTTAGTAAGAGCCGAGGCTATGATACCAATTGAAAGTGCACTATGGTCAACTAGAGGGGGGGTGAATAGGTTGACTACCAATTTTTCTTTTCTTTTCTTTTTAGTGAGGCTAACCGAGATAAGATAATGTTCTCTAGATGTGCATCTAGGTGAGCAACCTATGTGAACAAGATAATATGTGCAACGGAAGTAAAGCGTAAGGTAGTAAAGCAAACAACAAGTGTAAACAAGGAGACAAGGATATGATTCCCGTAGTTCTTTCTCAAAGAGAAGTACGTCTACGTTGCAGAGGTGGGGAGCCACCTAGGCGCTCCTCAATAGCACGGTTGTGCACACCTTGTTCTCCTTGAGCTTCTCCGGTGAGGGAGATTCTCGTTTCCACTATGAGGTCGACTTGAAGGCGTTGACCAAACCTTTACAAGGGCTCGAGGTCACTCCACAAGATGGATGGAGGCTCTCAAGCAATCTGTGGCTTCTTGCAACAAGGTGGAAGCTACAAGCACAAGATCTACTAAGGTTTCTAGGCCTCAAGTAGGATTCTAGATCTACAAGGTTTTGGTGGATGGATTTGAGATTCCTTTGGTGGAAGTGTGGATCTAGGCCTCCTCTAGCTCTCCACCAAGTATGGGAGTGATTGGGTGGACGGAGTGGGAGATCTAGGCGGATGAAGCTTTCATTAATGGCTAGGAGAGAGAATGGGGGAAAGCTTAGCATTTAAGAGGTAGGGGAAGGGGTATTTATAGCCCTTTCATTTAAGGGCTGTTGCAGTCCAGGAGCACCGGAGGCTCCAGTGGTTTCACCGGAGGCTCCGGTGGGCCTCATTTGCTTGCGCAGTGGCGCAGCACATTTGCACACGCTTGCTGGACCACGTGGCGGAGGTACCGGTGGGAATGGCGGAGGTTCCGCCTCACCGGAGGTGCACCAGAGGTTCCGGTGGAACCTCCGCACCCGTGCCACAGAACCTGGTTCTGGCGGAGCCCCCACCGGAGGTCCACCGGACCCCCATTTACACAGTGGCCAGGCTAGGCCACCGGAGGCCCACCGGAGGCTCCGGTGGAGCCTCCGCTCTTGTCCAACAGAATGCCGTTTGGGCGGAGCCTCGACCGGAGGCGCACCGGACCCTCTTGTGTGCGCACGCCAGGTTTTGTAGGAGGCGGAGCCTCCGGTGGGAATGGCGGAGGTTCCGCCCCACCGGAGCTCCACCGGAGCTTCCGTCCGAGCCTTCGCAGTTGCGCTCTAGAAGGCGATTTGGGCGGAGCCCACACCGGACCCCCACCGGACCCTAGGCGGAGCCTCCGCTCCTGTGCAAAAATCCCTCCCTGGATTTCTTTCTCCTTGCTCTTTTCATATAAAACAATCGCTCGCCCCAAATAGTTAGTGAACCTGATTAAACCTGGGAATTCTCATTAATCGAACAAACATTAGATCAAACAGGTATGTTGTCATATAATTACCAAAACGGACGATGATCTTTCAAGGACCCACGATTCCACACCGTTTTTCAAGCTCAAATTTATCATGAGATCGTTATGAGGAAGTCCAAGGAGAATGTTGCCCCTCAACACGCCATCAACTTCGGTCACATGGAGAGGAAGCCGAATGACTCTGGAGAAGCACTGGAAATTGTTGATGCATTTGGCCTTTCTCCCATTATTCAAGTCCAACAAGATTATGATGAGGGATTAGTTTGTGAGTTCTTAGCTACTGTACACCTTGCCAATGAAACGGAGCGTCATCTCATCTGGATGACTAAGGGACAGAAGCTCACTACAAGTGGTCCAAGGTTGGAGTTATTCTTGGCGGTTACCCGGATCATGGACCTTTTGCTGTTGGCGAGGAGTTTGACGGTGGATGGTTCCGTGTTCATGCTCCCAATACTCAATCACTCTCCAAGGATCAACTCACTCCTCTTTATCACTAGAAGAAATTTGTTGTTGGGTTTGTCAAGGGCCTCTATCCCACTTATGATATTATGCTCCGCATCTATCGAGAGACTATCAACCCCAAGGCGGGGAACATTGATGTGATCCAAGGCTTCCTCAAGAATCTCACGCTTCTTACTCATGAGAAGCGTCTCTCTGGCATGACTCAGAAGCTCGATGTACTTGACTACCTTTGGAATGAGCTATGGAATGTCATTGTGCAAAGGAAGAACGCTTTCTTTGGGCCTTTGATAATGAAGATCATCTTGAATGTGTGGGAGAACAAGTTCCCGGAAGATCCTCTTGATGACCCTAATTGGATCCCACACACGGAGAAACGTCTTCTCATCAAGGACCACACCGAGCCTATTGAGAATCCCACTCCTGCTGCTCGCAAAGGCAAGGCCAAGCCACGGGTAATCATTTACGAGGAAGTTGAAGAAGAAGACGGTGGTCCCTCTCGTCCTCCTCCTTGTGACAATGCTTTCAAGTAGATGGCTCGGGCTCTCAAGAAGGTGTTCCAAGTGAACAAGAAGATTGAGCAGCATCAATGGGAACTTCACTATGACAAGGAGCTTAAGCACCGCACGGTAGCACAGGCAGAGCGTCAGCTTCGTCGTGATGGTGGCGAAT
This sequence comes from Alopecurus myosuroides, assembly GCA_028641055.1. Classification (NCBI taxonomy): domain Eukaryota; kingdom Viridiplantae; phylum Streptophyta; class Magnoliopsida; order Poales; family Poaceae; genus Alopecurus; species Alopecurus myosuroides. The sequence goes on along the minus strand of CM054059.1, from coordinate 47,338,984 downwards.
CTGTGGAGTCCCCGGTGAAAAATAGCATCACCAACTCGGACAAGTGGCAAGCCAAGGATTCCAAGGGCAAGATCATCAAGTGGTTTGACGAGGAACCAGGAGAAGAGGTCACCAGCTCTTGCCGTCGCGCCCGTCCCCCTAGCATGGATAACTCCTCCGAGTGATCATAGGGACGTTAGCATCGGTCTCCTCCCTCTTTTGGTATCTTGATGCCAAAGGGGATAGATATCTACTTAGGAGAGGGCATTTGCATGGGTTCTCTCTCAAGCATGTTTTTCGATTTGCATCTTTCGTCTTGCTTGAGAGAGTTGTCTATTTGGAAACTTCGTTTGTTTAATTATTGTGCGTTGTGAACCTCGTTATGCATTATGTGAGCTTGTGAACTTAGTACCTTAATTCTATCACTTGTTGTGTGCTCACTATTATATATGTGTTTAGCTATCCATATTGTTTAAATTCTCTCAACATGAAGGGAGCATATCTCTAGGGGGAGCTCCGTTCATTTTGTGTGTGTTATAGTTATGCAAATAGGGATGTTGTCATCAATTACCAAAAAGGGGGAGAATGAAAGATCATCTTCCGTTTTGATAATTAATGACAACATAACTATTGGACTAATGTATATTTGAGAGTACTTGCAGGTCCTATTTGATATATATGAAAATACCCAGGTTCAACAATTATAAAATCTCAATGGGTTTCAAAAATGTTCCGAATGAAAAGAGCTCGAAGAAACAAAGTTGGAGTGCCATTTTTGCAAGCAGCGGAGGCTCCGGTGCAACCACCGGAACCTCCGCCCCATGCATTTCCCAGCTCATCCAGGCGCTGGCCTCCGGTGTGGCCTCCGCTAAAAACACCTTCGGGTGCATAAGAGCGTAGGCCGCAGCGGAGCCTCCGGTGAACATCCGGTGGACGGAGCCTCCGGTGAAACCACCGGAGCCTCCACTGTCTCCACTGCCCCACTATGGGGCTAGCCTCCGGTGGCGCCTTCGGAGTGGCCTCCGCTAAAAACACCTTCGGGTGCATAAGAGCGGAGGCTGCAGCGGAGCCTCCAGTGGACCTCCGGTGGGGGGAGCCTCCGCCAAAACCACCGGAGCCTCCGCCCTGCAGGATCCAGACTGAAGAAAGTGAGATGCGCATGTGCACGTATGTGAAGACCACCGGAGCCTCCGGTGCTGCGTGGACTGCACAACGACCACTTTGGGGAAGGGGTATTTAAAGCCTCCCCCTACCTCATAAATGCTCAAGCTTTCCCCACTCTCTCTCCTAGCCATTAATGAAAGCTTCAACCTCCTAGATCTCCCTCTCCAACCACCCAAACACTCCCAAACTTTGTGGAGAGTTAGAGGAGAGCTAGATCCGTGATTCCACCAAAGGAATTTCAAATCCATCCACCACATCCTAGTAGATCTAGAATCCTACTTGAGGCCTAGAAACCTTAGTAGATCTTATGCTTGTAGCTTCCACCTTGTTGCAAGAAGCTTCTGATTGTTTGAGAGACTCCATCCATCTTGTGGAGTGACCTCAAGCTCGTGTAAAGGTTTGGTCAACGCCTTCAAGTCGACCTCATAGTGGAAACGAGAATCTCCCTCACCGGAGAAGCTCAAGGAGAATAAGGTGTGCACAACCGTGCTATTGAGGAGCGCCTAGGTGGCTCCCCACCTCTCCAACGTAGACGTACTTCTCTTGAGAAGGAACTACGGGAAACATATCCTTGTCTCCTTGTTTACACTTGTGGTTTATCTTGTTACCTTTCGTTTTACTTCCGTTGCGTATCTTATCTTGTCCACATAGGTTTCTCACCTAGTTGCACATCTAGAGAACCTTATCTTATCTTGCTTAGCCCTACTAAAAGGAAAAGAAAAGAAAAATTGGTAGTCAACCTATTCACCCCCCTCTAGTTGACCATAGTGCACTTTCAGTTACCACCGGGGAGAAAACATCGTTGTTCCTATTTACGGATGAGAATTATTGTTTACATTACGTATTGATCTTAAAGTCCCTGGTCGAATCTTCGACTCCACCAAGCACTCTGGGGCTACTGACGTGGGGATGCCAAATAAGCACACACGATTGGTATATCGGGTGCAACCCAGCTACGGGTGCCTTCGAGAAGGCCCATATGGCGTTGGGATCAAGGCCTACTAAGCGGACGCGATCATGGAAACCGACCCGGAGGTAACATACCTTGTACGCCAAACTAATTGGAAACTGGCTCGCATTAAGTCATGTACGTGTACGAACTCCCGAGAGCCGGCCTCCTATATAAAGGCGGGAAGGGGGTCATAGCAAACCCTAGAAGAGAGACCCAAGATACTTGCGTCAGATCATTCTCTGCGTCGCAACCCTGTGTAATCGAGATCAACTCGCCGGAATACAAACGGACATGCAGAAAGTAGGGTAAATCGTGCCCCCGTTTCCTGTCAAGCCGAGTAGTCCACAACCCTTCTTTTCCCTTACGAAACCCTAGCTCAACAAACATGGGATATGCCGTAGTAACCCCAGGACATGTAGTCTCCCATTTTATTCATTTGATCTCATTTGTACTAACATGATTTAACCATTCTCTCCCTTCTGTACCATTTGTTATTTGTTTAGTTATTCGGAATTGAACATTTATTGTAATAATTCGATGATTGTTGTATTGTATTATGCAAAGACATTAATAAGTTTGATTTATCATAAATTTGAGCACCTCAAAACTGCTTCAAGGTACTTCAAACAGATTTTACGATGCATGAGAGATGCTCTGATTTTTTTTGTACTAATGAGAGGATGCATCCCTGGTATGATCTCTAATAACTATTCTGCTGTACTTTGCAAGACTGCTTATAGCCTTATGTGTGCCAAGATGGCCTCCTCTATCGTGTAGTAGTTGTCTTGGCATTGCGACGATCTGACATGTTTACCATCTGGAAAACAAAGTTGGCAGGCAGCGGACGATGACTAGTCTTCCCATCATTGAACCAGCTGGAAGTTGTATGATCTGTGTTACAGTACCTTGTACGAGTACTATGTTTTTCAATATATTTTCTTGTGCTCGTAGGTGCATCCAGCTTTAGAATTGCGATCCAGCTTCGAAGATGACCGAGGTGACAAGTGCATGGCGCGAGCAGCAGACAATTCCTGAGACTGATTCTGTTGTACTAGTAGACCTGGCGTGTGCTGTATAAAGTATGAACGCAACGCAACGACAATGCTGTACAAAACTCATTAATTTCGTGCCGAGGCTTAGGCTGGTAACATTACTACCTCCACGGTGGGCGGTAACATATTTGTGGTGTCATGCATCACTTCATTTATTAGGGCTATAGACATATTTTTTCTTGGTATGTGTGATGTTACTACTCCCTCCGTCCTGGTGTATAGGGCATAATACCAAAAACATGCAGTCCCATCTATTAGGCACATTTTGCATTAATTCTCTTCTAATTATTGGGTGATTGACTCTCTCCACCCCTCTCCACCAATGCATGTAATGTTTAAGCTCCAACTAGCGCCTAGAGAATTGCTATATGTGCCCTATACACCAGGACGGAGGGAGTAGTAACATAGCTAGTTACCACAAACACTTCTATCTTCATTAAATATGTGCCACATAAGCAAAATTGCATTGAAATGTGTGATGTTACTACCTTAGGCATGTCCCAATGCAGCGTCTCTTAGCACGTTATCATATGTTTAATAAAAACTTAAGAGACAACATGTACAATGCATTGTATATTAGATGTTGTATCTAAATTAATGATTTTGGGCTCATGCATGCATTTGATTGGTCTAGAGCCTTTTTTTGGCTATGGCCACGTGCCAAGGTTGTATCTTAGCTAAAATACAACCTCACTATCTCTCTTCATTAATATACTGTCACATAAGCAAAATGTTTATGAAACCGTACTAAGAGATTTGCATTGGGATAGGCCTTAGTTACTTCCATCGTGGCCAGCCTTAGACCAGAAGCTTCAGGTTAAAATAAAATAATAACGAGGCATAGGGACATAGTAGTAGATGGAGTACTTAAAATATCATCAGCTTATGAACCCCAACTGTGCATCTTCAGATCATACAAGTCCCTGTCAACGACGTGTTCCTGTCCCTAAAACACTAACCTTCGACTAATGCGTTTTTGTCAAGCTGCAGTGGCACATCTCGTGATCGACCTGCTCGGTTAGCTAACACCGAACCAACTAAAGGCGCAAATTACGTGCCTGATTAGGATCATGACGGCGCAAATTACGCATTTACCCCAGGGGAAACCTGGCCGAGCGGCTTAAGCGGAAGAGGGCGGCCTGGTAATTTCACACCGGCTCGGCGTCTCCTCCGCGGAGGGGTTAGGTTTATATTTGGAAGATTAATCAAAGCCGCATCGATCTGGGCGGAAAATCGCAAACTGAACGCGAGAGAGGGAGAGAGGGGAAAAAAAAAACGCAAATCGACGGGGCGCTAGATAACAAAGGGCAGGGGGCATAGCCGCCGACGCCAGCACATCCTCCACGCCTCACCACCACCTCCCGTCTCCTCCCCCCTCTCTTCCCATCCACCGCTCATCCCGCCGCCGCCGCCACGAGGAGGCGAGGCGGTAACAACCCTAAGGCACGCTCACGACCTCTCCCGTCCGTCCGTCCCCTCCCCTCGATCGCCCCTTCGGCGGCGGCATAAGGTTTCCGCGCGCGTCTAGATCGGATTCGGCTCGATTGAGGTTGGGGGGTAGCGAGCGATGGGGTCGAGGCGGTCGAGGCGCGTTTCCTGGGCCACCGGACCAAGCCTCTGCAAGGTACTGTGATCGACAAACACTTGGAGAACGGCGGACTCGCGCCTCCCGGTCCCCCATTCCCCAAAGGATTTTGCAGATTTTGATTCCGCTTCGTTTGTTTGCGTGGTGCTTTGTTTTGGTTCGAACCCGGCGGGAACCACCATCTTATTGTAGTATTGTGTTCAGAGATGTGACAGTTTTGAATCCCTCAAGCACCGGAAGAGAATGAGATGCGTATCTCCTTCTGCAAATGAGGCGGATAATGAAGTGCCGTTGCTGACTTGGCAGCGAAATAATCGATTAATTGATCAGCTTATACATATATCAGTTCGGGATAAAACCAGGATACAGACGACGTTGGGGAAAAAAACAAGCAATGGGGAACCTGGATGCGAGCAATGGAACATAAAAATCGACTGAATAAGATGCATTAATGCATTTAGTAACTGCCAAAACTTTTGCTTACAACATTATCCTATATATATATATATCACACCTATTTTAGACATACTTCCTCTGCTCCAAAATATAGGGACGTTTTAGCAAAGCTGTAATGCATTTAGTAACTGCCGAAACTTTTGGTTACAGCGTTATCCTATAGATATCACCTATTTTGGACACACTTCCTCTGTTCCAAAATATAGGACGTTTTAGCAGGCCGCTTGCTTAAACGTCTTATATTATTGTGGAACCTTATCTTCCCGAAGAACAAACTTCAGCTCTTCACCGCGTCACTGAAATGATGCGTAGGGAGTATCTTTAGTTTCAACATTCTCAGGTCCCAATGATTGCATGATTTAAGTGTCGATTCAAATTTAGGTGGACAACATTTAGTTTAGCCCATTTATATTTCATGAATTCATGCCAATATTTTTCTCTAGCAACGTTTTACATGTACTAGTGCTGAAATTTTCTGCCACCAAGCCCTTGCACCAAGCACAACAATAGAACATGTGGTCTGTGACTCTGTGTAAGTATGTATATGCGCTACTAGTGATAAAATACAATTGGGCCATGTGCAGTTGAAATTTGCTTGCTGAATAAGTCCAAATTACAGCGTCAACCATACATCCAACTTCAGCTTACTAATGATCAATCAGGCTGTGCTTTTATGCATATGCAATTCAGTGTCACTAACATGTTAGTGCCTTTTAACCTATAAATTCGTATTTTACAGTTCATGGCCTGCACCAGTGGCTCAATTCTTGAACAAATATCGTAATGGTCTACAAGTTGAAGAGTTTACTCTTGGTCAATTTTTTTTTTTGAAGAGTTTACTCTTAAAATTTAAGTTAATCTGATCCACAGTACAAAGTATTGCACGCTGCATTTATATATCACAGGCTTCTGAAGTTCAGAATGCAACCCAGTTGAGATTTACCGAAAATTAAATACAATAGGCCTGTCTCATGTCTTTTCTGGGGACAGGTTAATGTACTGAGCTAAATGATTGGGCTATTATAGGATAACTTGCTGAAAATAAAAATTATCAGCTATGTAAGTCATAGTAAGAAGATGCAATAAAATTAGCTTGTTGCATTTTTACCATTCCCTGTGATCAATGAATGACTTAATTCAAGTTCATTGAAAATTGTAGTGACGCACTAGATTCTCCTTTTTTTTCTGTAAAAATCATATTTGACCTATTAAGTCATGTGAAGCTCTTGTCACTAACCACATTGGTCTTTGACAAGCAGACACATTAGATGACCACTAATGTGAGACATATGGTTTGGCAAACTATTTTTTATGCTATCATATACCAATAGCGAAGTTTACTTTATTAATGTATCCATTAATGCTAAAGTGTTAGTTTACTGATGCCTGGGAGCAACATATACAGTAACTATGCAGAAGCTTGCCTTGTCAGTAACATCCCTAAGTTGATTGCATTTTTGTTCTGTAAAACCACAGATGAATATACCACACTCATGTCAGTACACAGTTTTATGTGCCTAGATCAGCCTTGTCCATGTTTCCTAAGCTCTGTGGTGCTAATTTCTGGTTGACAAGTCCAGTGCTTGGCTCCCTGGGTCATTCATGTCTTTTTTGGCTCAACGCCATGACTGATTTACAGTATAGTCTTACAGCGATAACAGGAAAGCGGTGCATCTATGTATTTGTGTTCCAACAGTATCATTCCATTTACTGCTGAGTGATGCGCTACGTAAAAACCGTTGATGTTGTTGATAGCCTAGCATCATTACTTAGCTTCTGCTTTATTTTAAAGTTGATGTCACAAGCTGTGTCCTGCCTCTAGATCTGTACTTATATGTAATAGAACTGTTCACCAAAGTCTCTTTTCTTTTTCTTGGGGATTAGAACTCCTTAATTGAGCTACTATTACGTTTTGTATAGATCATACAGAGTCCTGAACATAGATTCTGGTGAGAGGAATAAGAAAACCATGAAATTTAAACTGCACCAATATGTCACAAGACTGCTCCTCCGAATCTCATTTTCTTTGTTGGAAAGCAGAGTGCGGTTGTTTGTGCTACTATTAATTGTCATGTGGATCGTAGACGTCCAGAATATAATTTCCGGTTGTAGTGAGAAGGCAACCATCATGTGTAGTTCTACCTTCATTCCAAAATATAAGATGTTTTGGTAGGCCATTTCAGCCTACCAAAACGTCTTACATTTTGGAACAGAGGTAATACTTGATTGAGGTTAAGCTTGTCGTCCGTCCACCTTATCGACACCATTCATCACAGCCACTCAATGAATGAATATATATATATGTGATTCTGTAAAATATTGTGCGTATACAGTCAATCAGCACATACGAGTAAGAATATTTTGATGGGCAGTGCTTAAGCAAGCCCATTTTCGCCATAAAATATGTCAGTCCTTAACAAAGTTAGCTTTCCTGATTAGGTTCAAGGTGTGCTTTATATCAGTTCACGTATAATGATCTTATTGCTCATGTACATTGCATCTCAGTTCAGTGAGTTATAGCCTAATTCTTTGCTCCAGTCTGCTTATACTCCCTCCGTTCAACAATAGATGACTTCCACATATCTACATATGGATGTATCTACACACTAAAATATGTCTAGATACATCCATATATAGATGTGTAGAAGTCATCTATTGTTGAACGGAGGGAGTACATTGTAAATGTAGATATTAGGAGGACCCATCTCATGCATTTGATAATCTGCCAGGTAAGGCTTTTCATATCCGAGGATTCCCCTTCCCAAGCTGGATTAAGACCACAAGACAATCTCCAGGCAAAAGGCTCATGTTTTGTGCATGCCGCTGGCCCAAATTCAGATGATTCCCTGCCTCCAGGTTTTGAGTCACTGCAGCCAAAGGATGACCCCAAAATCGACATATCTCAAATTCCTCGTATTAAGTGGAAATGCCCACCACATGTATGACTCGTGATGTAGACTTCTCTTTTGCCCAAAATTCCTAGAGAATTTCGGTATCACTAAATTTCCCAACATCATCTTATTGCAGATATTATTGGACCCAGATTGGCACGTTGCCTCTGGAGAAGAAAGCAAGGAGATTGCTATACAAAATGAGAGAATGTTTGGAGCTCTTGAGGCTATGTATCCACGTGCATCGAACATTCCTCCAAAGTAAGCACACTTCATATTGGTTTGTTGATTCTTCAGATTTGACACTTCCTTCGTTATTCATTAACTTTTTCTGCCAATCCAGCCCATTTGTTTCACCTGATGTGAAAGACTCTCGTTATGATGATTCCCAAACACTATCCGTTCCCTTGAACCCTGTTGAAGATGATGATGCTTCAGATCAGTCAGAAGCACCATTGCTTGATATGCCAAACAATCAGCACCAGTCAGAGAAGTATGACACCGCGAGAGTCAATGTGGCACAAGTTTCAAATACTCTAAATAGTGCTGCACAACATCAGCCCTATGGATCCAATGGTGCAACAAGTTTTGGTCTCTCCGCGGAGCCTGATGTGTTGGCTGCAGCCTCTGCTGCGTTCACTGCAATAATGCAAAGTAACCAAAATGGAAGTATGGTCGACAAAGATCTACTTGTCAAAATACTAAGTGACCCTGCACAAGTTGAGAGGCTAATGCAAGAATATAGCCAAATTAAACATGAGCAATCTAGAAGTAGTTCTGTTGTTGCCCCAATGCCACCAGGTCCACCACCCCACATGACACTGAGTGCCCCAATGAGTGCTCCTGCCTCATTCTCGGATCATATCGCAACCTTCCAGCACACAAATTCTGCACACCCTCCACCACCTCGAATGGCACCTCCACCACCAATGGCTCCAGCACCAATGATGAATAGACCACCTCAAGGATTTACTCCAGTTGCCATGAATCGTCCAGTAGGTTCAAGTCCGTCAATGAACCTTCCACCAGGTTCTAATCTGGCTATGAATCTTCCACCACGTTCTAGTCCGTCTATGAATTCCATGAATTTTCCACCAGGTTCTAGTCCGTCTATGAATTCCATGAATTTTCCTCCAGGTTCTAGTTCGTCTATGAATTCCATGAATCTTCCTCCAGGTTCTAGTTCAGCTATGAACTCCATGAATCTTCCACCAGGTTCAGGTCTGTCTATGAATCTTCCACCAGGTTCAGGTCCGGCTATGAATTTTTCAAGTGCCCCAGCAAGGGGTATCACCTATTACAAAACCCTCATCCATCAGCATGGAGGGGAGAGGCAGGAACAACCTGAACAACAGGCCATGCAGTATGGAATGTACCAGCAATCTGCTCCTCCGCAAACTGATGCTACGAACGGTGCCTCTATGGTTAGCAGGGATACCAAATTTAGGCCAATGAAACTATGTGCTTACTTCAACGGGCCGAGGGGGTGCCGCAACGGAGCCAACTGCACTTTTCTACATGATACCTCAGCCCCATCGAGGCAGGATGACTCAAAAGGTTCAAAAAGGATTAAATTAGACAGCAGAATAGCTGGTCGAAATTGAGCTGTGGTGGCTGCTACTTAAGTTTTTGACTGTTCTTTGGTTCAGTGCCTTTTCCATATATTCATGGTTCAGTAAATATGACGCCTGCCAGCTCCCCCTGTTCGTTTGATTTCCGGTAGCCTTGGAGGGAAAAGGATAGTTCTGAAAGAAAGGGGAATATTCCATGATTGATTTGGAGCTCAGATTTTTTTTACTGAACCATATACTCAGTTCTTTGTTGAAGGACTTAACCGTGGCAAAGTTTTATGCTACGTGAATGGTGCACGTTCTCGTTTTAATTGTGTGATGAAAAGTTAAATTAGACAGACAAAGATAAATACTATATTGATACAATTGCTTACCTGAGAAACTATAATCACTTTATATGCAAAGGTAACTAATGGGTTATTAAACTAAATGTGTGTGAGTTGCACTAAAGCAGAATGATTATGCATTCACTACTGCCGCATACTACAATAATTTGTGCTGCAAACTAATTTCAGAATTATATAATAAATATGCCTTTATTGCATTGCATGTTTTTTCTTCTTCTATTTAAGCAAAAGCATGCATTTTTAAAAAAAAAAATGAATACATATATCTTGAGTGTTAGTTGTTTTTACAATCACTAGTACCACATTTAACTGTGCATATATCACTTCAGATCCCGTGGTACTAGTGGTTATACATTGCAGTTTAGTTAATTCTGTTTCTCAAAAGAAGGCTATATTTTTTTTTCCAAAAGCCAAACTATGAAATTTTGACCAATATTTTGGAAAAAGCTATCAATAACAATAATAATGTGAAGATATCACATGAAAATATATTTTAAGATATTATTTTTTGTTGTAGATGTTGATGTTAAGTTTGATCAAAATTTGAATAGTTTTATATTATTAAAACAAAGGGGGTGCATATGTGTCAATCGACTGATTTTTGCTTAAGTCTCAGTCAATTCAGAAAAGTGCAACTATAGTTTAAAGAAAATTGCAATTGCACTTTTCTGTCCAGAAAAGTGCAATTGCACTTTTTTTTGAACTGCGGTTGCATTTTACTTAAAAGCGAAAATCTCAGTCGATTGAGATTTAGCAAAACCGTAAAACAAAACTATAGGCCTTAAGCGGAGGTTTTAACTCTGGCTATATGTTAACGCGATGACAGCGATAGGAGTATATATATTGTATTGTATCGACCACTGTCTGGCCAGTGTGTACGTACAGCTCCATCGCAAGTGTACCGGCAAATTGTACGGTACGGACATGCATCACGTCAGTACACGCGCTTTTGTTTGTGCTTGTGCATGACGGCTGGCTAGCCTAGATTACATACAGAAATAGATAGTGGTCATTGTCTACTCTAACGCGTCCGTACCGTACGTGTCTCGAGGGTTCCAAGCTGGCTTGGGTACGTTGGGCTAACTGCTCCGGCAGCGACCCGTGACCCGTCGGTCGTCCCGTCGGTCTTTATGTCAGCTAGACTTTGATGATACTAGATAGCTGCGCGTACGGCCGTTGGCCTTGCGTCCATCCAACATACGCGAAAATGGGAAATTAGACGATGCCAAATTAAGGCCCAAAGCTGCTTCACCGGCTCCGGCGTTGCTAATAACACTCTCGATCGCCCACCATTGGTGCCGGTTCTGCTTCTCGCCTCCCACGGCCACTGCTCGCGTGAGCTAGCTGCTGGTAGGAGTAGCTAGACGGCCGAAAACCATGTATGAGAACGAAAGAACCCAACACTTGTGGCGTGCGCGCATGCAAAGCACAAAGTGCACACCAGATGGTTGCAACGCAGTGCACGGGTGATCGTTGGGTACTCATGCATGCATGCGTGCATGTCAGCCGATTTAAAATTTTGTACCGGCATAATAGATACATGTGATATGAATGTCATAATGATGGGAGTGGATCACCGTTAGGGTACCCTCTACCCTCTCTCTCTAGTTCAAAAAATTAACTAAAAAGGGGTAGAGAGACACTAATGGTGACCCACTGCCATCTATAGAATGTCATAACTGTAAACACCTCAAATCATATGGGTGCCCCGGGAGTACTCCAACTTTAGAGTACCATATGTATGGACCGGAATCCTCCAAAATTGATACGAAAATTTTCTTCAGTCAAAGGGGCCTAATAATCCTTGGCCAAACTCTTGGCAAGCACCAAATACGAAACGGGGATCAAAATTTCAAGAAAACATGGGTTGTGAACTCGCTTACTTGTTTGCAAAAGGGGGGCATGACTCGTGGTTGGGCCATTTGTGTCGTTGTATTCGGCTCTCCTTTCAAACAATATTTTATACTATCTCAAGACACAAAGAATTTGCATCACCCACAACCTCCAAACCATACACCCCAAAGGGTTTAACTCGATGAGCCCATGCCGCGATGTACTTCCCAAAAGGCAAGAACGTCCATCCAATAATGTCTATGGTTTCGAGTTGGATATGTATTCACGATAGTCTTATCCATATATGTATTCGAGAACTATTGAAAATTGTCTATCGTGTGCCCGTGCTAAGTTATAATCCGTTGGATCCAATCACCCCTGTGCAAGGCCTTGCCGACATTCCACCTTTTTCGAGTTGAGCTCGCATAAATGAACGAGGCGGTGTCCTTTGGGTGAGCAAGATCCGTCGTCGAGTTTTTAGGAGATCATTTTTTTTATGTGTACTTGGCTTATTCATGTCCACGGTTATCAAATCCATCATGAACTTAATTCCTACTAGCAATATCTGCAGGTGCAAATACTTCACGTTTGCTCTGCAAGTAATCTATAAATGTCCATGATTCAAAATAGATAACGCATCTCGTTCACACAACTCCGTTTCAATTTTTTTCTTATGCATGTAATAGTCGTTCTGTTGTTTAAAGCCAGACTATATGTAACATCCATCTTTTTTGTAATAAAAGGTTTGTGTTTGTGTTGTGCTCATGTCATGTCATGTCATGCATGCATTTTGAACCCCTGGTTGATTTTAAAACAAGTGCATTAAAATTTAATAACGGAGTTTATTAAAATCACTTAAAGCTGCCAAATTAAATTATGGTTTAAAATGGTGCAATTTTTGCAAACCAAAAATATGTTGAGGTTGTAGATGTAACAAGGATCTCAAAAATAATTTTTGTCAATTTTTATCCTTTACAGAAAAGCCCTCAAATCCATTTTTAAGCTGCAGTTTTAAAAAGAACAGGGACATTTTCACAGTTTCTGGAAGTCTTAGGGGGGTTTCATAAAAATTCTTCTTGTCTTCTTCTTCCTCGAGCCAGTAGGCCGGAAGGTTCACGCCGCCGCCTCCCGCCACCTTCTGTTTCTCCTCCTCGGGGATAAGGGCGAGGAGAGGGCTCCACGCACGCCTCCATCTCCTTACTTCGGCCTCTCCCCCTCCGCATCTCTCTGTGCGCGCAGACAAACCAACCCTAACCCCTGCTGCCGACCGCCGCTCCCCGCCGGCGATACGACCTCCCCCGCGCCCTGCCGAGTACTCCTTCATCACGGCCATCTCCTCCTCGACCTCCTCGAGCACGTACAGCAGTGGGGAGCCCCGGGAGAGCCTCAATTCCTCGCCGGAATTCCGCCACGGCCGCCGCCGGTTTCCGCTCGCCGCCGACGATTGAGCCGTCGCCTCACCGCCCCGACCCCATAGGCGTGCTCAGGGTGAGCCCCCGCACCCGAGGGTGCCCCTCCCTTGCTCCCTCCCCATCTGTTACTCCCCCTCGCCGTTGGCCGCGGACCGCCGCCGCGCCCGAGCTTGCCGACGTGAGCTCCGACGACCAATCGGTCGACCGCGACCATCCCCACCTTCGCCTCGCTCTGCTCTAGCTCATGGTGCACTTTGATTTCAAAACAACGCGCGAAATCGACGGATTTCTTCACAGCAGTGAGGATTTGGCCGGGATGACGTCCTCGTGATGTCATGCCCACGTCATCGGGCCCTTTTCTGTTAATTTTTTTTAAATTGAATTAGCTGAAACGTGGACCCCACCTCTGTTTAGAAATTACAGAAAAATGATTAAAATTGTAAATTTAATATCTTCTATTTGGTTAATTAGAAAATTGTGTTCAATATATAAAATTGTTCAGAAAAACATAATCTACATGTTTATGTCATTTGCACACATTTTTGACAAAGTTTAATTTTGACCATTATTTAAATCATTTAAAATAAAGAAAATAAGTTTTTATTCAAGAAAGTTAGAAAATTACAAGTTATATGTCAAAATGCTTAGAAAGACAAATGCAACCTAGTTATGGTGTTTTCACACCTATTTGCGCAATTAAAATTAGTTTCACTTTCAAAATTGCCCGAATCGCCCTCTGAGGTCCATTTCGGGACTAAATTCAATAAAAATGCATAGTCAACATATGAACCCTAGCAACCTATGAAACATGTTTAGGGCTTATTGAAAGATCATCTTCCATTTTGATAATTAAATGACAACATACCTATTGGACTAATGTTTATTTGATACATGAAAATGCCCAGGTTCATCAAGTGTACAAATTCTATGGGCGACAAATTTGTTTGCAATGAAAAGTGCTAGAAGAGACAAAACTGAGAAGGCAAATATACATGCAGCGGAGGCTCCGGTGAAACCACCGGAACCTCCGCCCCTGCCTCCGGTGCGGGGTCCGCCCAAACCACCCTCTGGTGCATACGAGCGGAGGCCAGGGCGGAGCCTCCGCCATCTCCACTGGCCCTCCAAGGGGTTGGCCTCTGGTGCGCTTCCGATGGAGGATCCGCCAAAATGGTGCTCTGTTGGATAAGAGCGGATCCTCCAGCGGAACCTCCGGTGTGCCTCCGGTGGGCGGAGGCTCCGGTGAATCCACCGGAGGCTCCGCCCTCTCAACTGGCGCGCCTAAGGGGTTGGCCTCCGGTGCGCTTCCGGTGGTGGCTCCGCCAAAACAGGGCTCTGTTGGATAAGGGCGGAGGCCCCACCGGAACCTCCGGTGCAGCTCCGGTGGGCGGATCCTCCGCCAAATCCACCAGACCCTCCGCCCCTCTGACCCAAGCAAAGAACAGATCTGGGTTGCGCGCCTGCGCACAGAAGAAGGCCACCGGAGCCTCCGGTGCAACTGGGACTGCTCAACGGCCACTTGTGGGAAGGGGTATAAATACCCCTTCCCCTTCCTCATAAATGCTAAGCTTTTTCCCACTCTCTCTCCTAGCCATTAATGAAAGCTTCACCCACCTAGATCTCCCTCTCCGTCCAACCACTCACTCACATACTTTGTGGAGAGCTAGAGGAGACCTAGATCCACACTTCCACCAAAGGAATTTTAGATCCATCCACAACAACCTAGTAGATCTAGAATCCTTGTCGGATATATACCAGCTAGGGGTATATCGGATGGTGGTCTAAAGTGCCGGATTACCAGGGTGGCCTAAATGGTGATGGGCTACGGACCATTAGGCGGCCCAATAAGCTGACGCACGGAAGCCGGATTCTAGAAGAACCCGGATCATGGCCCACGTGATACGGCTTGGAGTAGAAGGCGGATTCCTTACTTTCCAAGTTAACACATACCATAGTCTTCTAGGTTTTCTTCTCTGTATGCCCTAACCCGGCTATTATATAAAGCCGGACGGGAGATAAGATAGATGGCCAAGAAGCAAAAGGACAACTCGCCGAGAGGTGGATCCTTGACGAGTAGCTAATAGAACCTCACTTTGTACTCTGTATTTCCCAGGCTTTAGTCCTGAATAGTAAGATTGCAGGAGTAGGAACGTCGCATTACTGCGTCGTACCGAACCTGGGTAAAACCCTGTGTCCTTGATCATCGTGCAATCACGTCCCCCCCACGTCTCTATCGGTAGTCTCATGGCACCCCCGTCTATGAAATCTACCACGATGTCTCGACAGTTGGCGCCCACCGTGGGGCCAGCAACGTCAGGCGTTATGTTTCGATCGGGGATACTCGGCGGAATCGGCAGTACAATAACTGTCGGAAGCCTGGAATTCGACAACGACGTCGGGCGCTTCCTCGACAACGGATCGTACATGCCGACGCAGAATCACCTGGTAAGTGCCTGCGCTTTACCGATTGGATCTGCAAACATCTTTATCGGATTAACTGCAGAAGCAATGGGATTCTGTGGTGGGAGCAAATATATCCCACCCGCCCTATACCCAGTCGAAGACGACTATGATGCCGGATTTTGCTCAGATCGTCGATATACTGCTAAATCGCACTTTATCGGCATGGTGCAGTCTGAGATCGCCGAAAACACGGATGAAAGAAATCCCGTGCAAGAGGCAGAAAACAACAATCCCACAGCAGAGGTGGAAGATCCGACATCCGCCAAAATCACGACGCACTCGGAAGCTGACTCTGTACTAGCCGCCTTTGAGGCAAGATTAGAGTCGGAACCCGGATCGGATCACTTCGATACCGAAGACGAAGATGAAGACGCTTTCGAAAGAAAGGTTAAATCCTTCCAAGAGGGATTCCACGAAGTGCTGATGGCAAAACCGGCTGAAAACACGGATGCCGACAGTCAGGAAATCCCTAGAACGCCTCCGCCAGAGGAAGAGAGAGAAGAAGGAGAAACCTCTCCAAAATTCCCCGGCGTCAAAGAATTGACAGAGGAAGAACCCTGCAGGAAACCTCCCTCTTCCAAGAAGAAACACAAAGCTGCTAAAAAGCTCAAGTATAAGCTCCGGAAGAAGAAATCGGTTGATCCAGCCAATGAAAACCCGGAAGTAGGAGACGCAAGCGAAGTAAAACCTGCGGAGAAGAAAACAAAGGAAATCCTTGTTCCGCCAATGACAGAACATGACGAACAGGAATTACTCCAAACACCAGTGGGACCACATGAGCCCCCTGAAGTGCTGGAAGCCCGGAGGCAAGCTCTCCAAAGGCAACAACAACATCTATTTCGAACTCGAGAACACCTCCATAAAATCCAGGCTGACATCAAGATCATGCGGGAAGAAATCGAGGAATACGAGAGAAAGAATAGATCTGGCATTAAACCTACGCGGTTACCCGGAATCGCAAAACCGGAAGTACTGCCGCCAAACGAAAGGTTCCATAACCCATCTTGGCAAAAGCAGGTAAACGGCAAAGATACCAGAGGCGAGCCAATATACAAAACCGCAGCAGAAAACACGGAAGCGGCATTCGCCATCCTCAACAACCATATGTACTCCAATGGTGAAAAACTTCAAGGGGTGTGTGCTTTCTTAGGAAAAGCATTGCAACAACAAGAGCGGGGGAAACAGCGATCAGGGAAGTTGCATGACGACTCCGCCCTATGCAAGAACCCGGAGATTCAAACAATTCAAAAGAGAAGAAATCAGATCCGAGAAAGGACAAGAAAAAACCCGACAATAGGGATGAAGCGTCCAGAACCAGATCCCATCTCCCAAAAGATGGAATTAATCCCCGTGATCGAGAAGAGAAAAACCGGAAGGATGGAAAATCAATGCCGCCTCCGAGACGCCCTGCAGAAAATGCTGGAAGACAGGATATGCCTCACAGGCGTGAGAGATCCCGGACGCCCCCCAGGAATAAGGAAAGATACAGGAGTAGAACTCCACCTTATCCCAAAGGGCACGATCACAGAGTAAATAGAGACAATCCCGGAAAAGAGCGTTCGCGCCACAATGGAAAAGAAAGGAGTAGATCCCCTTCTGTCCATTCAGCCGGCAGATACTCCGCACACATAGACAGAGCGGAAAGAGACGATTTATACTTTGGACCCAACACTGATAGGATCCGAAGAATAACTCTGCATTCTGGCTTTGTCAAAGTTGGTCCAACATACCAAAAGTACACCGGTAGTACAAACCCGGATACCTGCCTCTCAGACTATTATACAGCCATTCAGATCAACAATGGGACAGATTTGGAGGCAGTAAAATTCCTCCCCCTAATGTTACTAGATGGAGCCGAGAAAGAAGACAGTGAAACGGACACTGACGAAAAAATCCAGGAACAGCAGCGTAAAGGCGAGCCTAAGTTTCCCAGAGTTGGCGGAGAATGCAACCTAACTTTCCTAGCAACTCCCTCAGCAAAGGTGGCAAAGAGAACGCTTCGAGAAATAAACGCGGTTGTCCCTGCAACCCCGAAATTCTTGAAGTACTCAAATACACCAATTACCTGGAAATATCCCTGAACCCGGCACGCAAGCTCTAATTGTAAGTCCTATTGTTCAAAACACTAGGCTAAAAAGAGTGCTGATGGATGGAGGATCCAGCATTAACATAATGTACCTGGATACACTGAAGCATCTGCGAATCTCGGAGACCCAACTCAATCACAGCAACATACGTTTTCACGGCATCGTCCCTGGCAGACAAGCACGATCCCTAGGAGAAATTTCCCTACATGTAACCTTCGGAGACAAAGATCACTTCCGTCAGGAAAAAGTATCCTTCGAGGTTGTGCCGTTCGAAAGCGTGTATCACGCAATACTCGGACGTCCAGCTTTCGCCAAATTCATCGCAAGATCATGTTATATTTATAACAAGCTGAAGATGCCAGGGCCAAAACGAGGAGTAATCACCATAACGGGAGACTTCAAATTGGCAAACGAGCTGGAAAAAGAAAACGCCTTTTGCGCAGAAAAAGTGATAGCAAAGGAAGAATTGAAAGAGCTGGCAAAAGAAGTATTGCCGACAGAAATGCCGGCAGGAAAAGAAAGTCGGAAGCCAGCAGATAGCTTCAAAGCTTCCGAGAACACAAGACAGGTAATCCTAGATCCTAAAGATCCGACAAAGTTTGTCGTAGTAGGAACTGTGATGACCGACAAATAGGAAAGCGAGCTCATCAAGTTCCTCCGTGAGAACTGGGACGTTTTTGCATGGTGTCC
Source organism: Alopecurus myosuroides (assembly GCA_028641055.1). NCBI lineage: Eukaryota > Viridiplantae > Streptophyta > Magnoliopsida > Poales > Poaceae > Alopecurus > Alopecurus myosuroides. The sequence continues at coordinate 47,320,505 of CM054059.1, read as the reverse complement.
TACGGACATGCCAGGTGTACTCAGGGAACTTGCTGAGCATCAACTAAAGGTGATTCCAGGATCTAAACCCGTCAAACAAGGTCTCCGTCGATTTGACGGAAGAAGACGGAAGGCCATAGGCAAGGAGATTATCCGGCTTTTGGCAGCAGATTTTATCCGGGAAGTTATACATACTGAATGGTCAGCAAATCCAGTATTAGTCCCGAAGAAAGACAGTACTGCCCTTAGGATGTGTATAGATTATACCGGTTTGAAAAAGTTGTGTCCAAAAGATAGATTTGCGTTACCGCGAATCGATCAAATAATAGATGCCACTGCTGGCTCTGAGCTTTTATGTTTTTTGGATGCATATTTCGGGTATCATCAAATACGCATGAAGGAAGAAGATCAAATCAAAACCTCCGTCATAACCCCGTATGGGGCGTACTATTACATAACCATGCCGTTCGGCCTGAAGAACGCCGGTGCAACTTACCAGCGTTGCATGCAACGATGTTTGCATAGTCAGATTGGCAAAAACGTCCATGTTTACGTGGATGACATTGCTGTCGTGTCCAAGGAAAAAGATACACTCCTTGAAGATTTGCGAGAAACCTTCGAAAATTTGCGCACTTATAAGATGAAGCTAAATCCATTAAAGTGCGTATTCGGGGTTCCCTCAGGAAAACTTCTGGGTTTCATCGTTTCTCATAGAGGAATAGAAGTAAACCCAGAAAAGATCAAAGCAATCTTAAACATCTCCAAGCCTACGTGCGTAAAAGATGTACAAAGATTGACGGGTTCTGCAGCAGCCGTTAGCAGGTTTATTAGCCGGCTAGGGGACAAAGCTCTGCCACTATACAAGTTGTTGAAGAAATCCGACAAATTCGAGTGGACAGAAGAAGCAGATGCAGCATTAACCCAGTTGAAAGAAACTTTGATGAAAGATCCGATTTTGGCATCGCCAAAAGACGAAAAACCTATGTTATTGTACCTTACGGCTACAAACCGGGTTATTAGCGCGGTGATAGTTGTGGAAGGAAGAAAGACGAACAAAGCATACCAGATCAGCATCCAGTATACTATGTAAGCGAAGTTTTCTCCGAGTCCAAACAAAGGTACCCACACTATCAAAAACTGGCATATGGCGTATTTTTCGCATCTCGGAAACTTCTTCATTACTTCCAAGGACATTCCATAACAGTGGTATGTAAAGCACCGCTAGGGGATATAATAAACAATGCGGAGGCGACTGACCGAGTAGCCAAATGGGGCATCGAGCTAGAAGCATTCGACATTAAGTACCAACCCAGGACGGCAATAAAATCCCAGGTTCTGGCAGATTTTGTCGCCGACTGGACAAAAGCAATGGAAAAAACACTAATGCCGGAGTCCGAGTACTGGATCATGCACTTTGATGGATCTAAGATGAAGGAGGGCGCTGGAGCTGGTGTAGTCCTAAAATCCCCTAATACAAATACACTTCAATGCCAGTAATAACATGGCAGAATACGAGGCTCTGATTCATGGCTTGCATATTGCAAAGGAAATAGGTGTTAAGCGCATCTTATGCTATGGCGACTCAGATTCGGTACATCACCAGCTCAACCAAACTTGGGACGCAAAAAGTCCCATCATGGCCGAATATCGGAGAACGGTGGACGAGTTTGCAATCTGCTTCTTGAGATTTGAAGTACTCCATGTCAAAAGGGGGGAAAACTGGAACGCGGACGCATTAGCCCGCATGGGATCAGAAAGGGTGAAAATTCTACCACCAGGTGTGTTTGTCCAAAATTTGTACGAACCATCGATAAAAGGTGGAGATGTCGACTATCCTCTGGTTTCCGAGTCAATTGAAGTCATGCTCGTTAACCCGTAATGGAAAATTCCATATTTAAACTTCTTAGTCGATCAGAAGTACCCGGAGGGAGCAGACAAAGTCTTGCAAAGACAGATACAGCGCCGATGCAAAGGATACACGGTAATCAATGGTTGCCTGTATAAACGTAGTACTATCGGAATTTTTCTGCGGTGTATTTCGCCAGAAGAAGGACGAGAAATCCTGCAATAAATCCATACAGGCGATTGCGGACATCATGCTCAATCAAAAAGCATAGTCAAAAAAGCATTCCGCGTAGGGTTTTTCTGGCTAACAGCCAAGACAGACGCCGAGCACATAGTAAACACATGTGTCAAATGTCAGTATTACGCCAAGCAGACAAATATGCCAGCCCAAGCACTCAAAACTATCCCTATTACATGGCCGTTCGCGGTCTGGGGGCTAGATATGATGGGACCATTCAAAACTGCAAGAGGCGGACTTACACATATACTCGTTGCAGTGGATAAATATACCAAGTGGGTGGAGGCCAAACCCATCAAAAAACTTGACGGTGTAACTGCCAGAAATTTCATTATTGACATAATCATGAGATATGGCGTTCCACATAGCATAATAACTGACAACGGGACAAATTTCTCTATTGGAGAGTTGGCAAAATATTGCCGACAAACGGGAATTCGCCTAGATCTCGCATCTGTGGCACATCCGCAATCCAATGGACAGGTTGAACGAATGAATAATTCAATCCTTCAAGGAATACGCCCAAGACTCGAATCCCCTCTTCATAGAGCAGCTGGATCATGGGTGGAAGAGTTACCTTCTGTGCTTTGGAGCATTCGAACGACGCCAAATAGGTCAACAGGGCAAACCCCGTTTTTCCTAGTTTATGGTGCGGAAGCAATTCTCCCAACGGACATGATCCATGACAGCCCGAGAGTGCAGGATTTCGATGAATCAGATGCCGAAAACGCACGGCAGGATGCCGTCGATCTCTTAGAAGAGGAACGAGAACTTGTGCTTCAAAGATCCGCCATCTATCAGCAAGGTTTACGACGTTATCATAGTCGAAAAATCAGGCATCGTTCTTTCAAAGAAGGTGACCTAGTGCTAAGATTGGTGCAGCAAAGAAAGCACAAACTGGCCCCAGTTTGGGAAGGACCATTCGTCATCAGTAAAGCCATGAAAAATGGATCATACTATCTTGTAGACATTCGAGATACGGAAGATGATCCCGAGAAGCCGAATCGCAAAAGAAAGAGAAAGATAGATGATGAACTAGGAGAGACAAAGAGGCCCTGGAGTATCCAGCAGTTACGTCCCTTCCATACTTAGTTCAATTTCTATGTAAACATCTTTGAGATCATGAAATAAAGTTGTCGGAATCCATACTTCTATGTTTTTCGTATTCCGCCTTTTCTATTTCCCAATGATCTTTCAAAATACTCAATGTTAACCCAAATTGTGCCTGCGTGCTCGGAGTTAAAAAACCGAACGATTTTCAGCCTAAAAAAGGTTTGAGGAAACTCAGATTGTGCCTGCGTGCCTGAGTTTCATATAAAAAAAATTCTTAGTTGTTCTTTAAATATTATCTGATTGTTTTTGTGGTGGGTCACTGAAGCTAGTAAGCAAAAAATGCCTTTAGCATGATCCATGTTTCTGAGTTTTAGACTGATCGGTCATTCCCAGTCACTCGGCGTGAAGATTAAAATGCTATCGAGCCATTTAAAGCGCTAAGGACAGTTAAAGCATACAAACCAGAGAATTTAGAAGATAAAGGAATGATAACCCGAAAAAACTTGCAAAGTAATTGTATAACATTAAAACTGCAAAAGGCGGAGTACTTGTTCATTCAAAAGGATAGAAGCATTACAATAATGTTTACAACATAAGTTCGGTAATGCTCCTATTTTCTATTGCCCCAGGACCCGGATTTCTCCTTCAAGCATCTGAGTCATCTTCGCTGGAGGATTCTTCTGGAGTGTCCGGGATAGCCTCATCCGGGTAGAAGATGGAGAGGTTGACCATGGAAGCAATCTTTGTTGCGTGACCTTTGATCTCGTCAAAGATGTTGGTCCGTTGGGTGTCCGTATATCCTTGAGGGATGCCGGACGCCACACGCCAAGATTTGGCAGTGGGGTAATGCATACGCATAAGGCCTAAAGCCATGCGTGCACCACCCCGTGCTGCGGAGCGCAAGGTGGACTCCTTGGACTCCGCCACCTCCAAGATAGCCTCCGGAAGTTTCTCAACTTCCGAGAATTCCCAGTCCTTGCGGGAAGGTACTTGTTGATCAGCTGCATGCCCGCAGCCTTGAGCGCGGTAAAGACCTTCCCGAAGGCTCGGATTTTTTCAATCCAAGTAAGAGCGGGGTCATCTCCTGTTTTCAGACAAATAACCAAAGGGTTATGAAGAAAGAAGGGAAAGATTGTAAAACGTCGAAAATCCGGTAAAAGTCGAAAACTTACCGAGGATCCTATCCATTTCGGAGCCTTCCTCCAGGCGAATATTCAAAGCGTTCTCCAGATCTCGGATAGTTGCTTTGTCCTTCTCAGCTTGGTTGGATGCATTGGATTGAGCAATGCCTACATCCAGTTGGCTGGCCTCCAGTTCTTTCTGAACCTTCATAAGATTCTTATGAAGGTCCAGGTTCTCCCGGCGGAGGTTCTCGGCATTGCCAGCATCTTCAGAAATTTGTTTGGCTTTCGCCAAAGCAGCTGAAAAGCAAGAAAAAATCCCGAGTTAGAAAACTCGGAAAAATACTTAGGAAAAAAGCTTAAAAGTGAAATCACGAGGAATAAAATACCTGCTGTTTCCTTCAGCTGATGCTGAGATGATGCCAGCTTCGCTTCCTTAACTTCAAGAATAGAAAGAAGGCTTCTAACCTCCTTATTCTTGACCGTTAATTTGCCGAAAACTTCCATGTTTATGCTTTCAGCGGTTTGCTGAAACACGGAAATGAAACAAAACGCTTAAGTTAGAAACAAGCATGATAATAATGAAAG